>JAEAOA010001521.1:930000-2167500 GCA_016746295.1 Potamilus streckersoni
TTTTTCTTCCCACCTGCACTCTTTTTGTGCCGATACTTGTACGATTCCTCCTTTTCCTACATCCTTCCTGAGCTACTCCTTGTACACCTCCCTTCCGTACCCCTTCTGTACTAATTTTCGTTCTTCCTCTTTTCCTCTCTTGAGAGTTTAGTGCCGACTCTTACGGCCATAGAACACAATTAATTTGACTATATATTCTCTACATTCGTTTGTCAGTACTGAACTCTCCCCTGTGTGACAATCAATACAAATCATATATTAATCTAAAATACCTTCAAAGATGACTTTACTCTTAAGTTCTTGTCAAGGGTTGACCTGCATTTTTTTTGAGAGGCTGAATTGTAAACAAAACACCATGCAATGGAACACTGATTTCACTTCCGGTTCATCACCAAGGCCTTGTCACTCACTGTGCACTGCCGCGGCAATACACACAGACAGCCACACCATAAGCTCACATTCTAAAGATTAAACAATTACCTTTAAAACCCTACCAAAAATGCATCAATAAAACTCTTCTATCACCAACATAATGTGAGAGCAAAAAATGTTCTAAAAATAGATAAGAACTACATTCGTGGGTACTGAACTGGAAGTACTAACTGTGTACCGATTCCTTACGTACACCCCGGAAGCTTCGTGCAGAACATTTAAGGGAGGAACAAAGTGTCCTCCCTATACACATCTTCGTAATCATCAATTCTCTCTTCTCACACAGACTTCTCATCAGACAAATGGCGAATATTTGATCAGGACCTCTTCACACACTAATGTTTACTCATTCCATACACGCCTTGCTCTACATAAAAATAGTATTACATAGCAAAGTTCGGTAACGACGTATACCGTCTAAATGTTATATTCTGACAGCAGTCTACCTTTGTTAAGATAATCGTTCACGTTGCCTACGTCCTAAGAATTAGACAATGATATATAGAAATATGTAAATACATATGAATACAAATCCATTCGGTCTACTTCACATAATTGTTAGTCTAAATACTGATAAATGCAAATACACATGCTAATTCAATTTTCTAATAGATTCAACTGTTCATTATCATGCAATATTCTTTTATATTTATACGATATGTTACGTTCCATGTCCTAATAAAATAGTTATATGTTATATTAAGCAATACACGTACATTTATTTCCTATCTACACAAATCAACAAAAATATTCGGATAAGATATTTCTTACCTGCGGAAGCTTTCTATTTCCTTCCCAGTTCAATTCCTCTTCTCCTTTTTTCTCTTCAACCGATGTCTCGCTCAGTGGTCTTTTCTCCCATAATTCTTTTGATATGTCCTTATATTTTTTCTCCATTCAACGTCAGAAAACCACTGATTAATTTCATAAAGTTCAGGCTATATATTTCATTGTTCCCATTTGTGTCTGAGGCATTGGCTCCTCTTACTGGACGATTTTTAAATTCCTCTAATTCTGATTGGCTGGTACGCCTCTTTTGATGGTCTGCGGCACTTGGCCCAAAGCTTTTCACCTGAAACTGGGAGTGCAGAAATCTTGGCTTCTTAGCGTTACAAAAAAGCTTAATACCTTTGAAACTACTCACCGACTCAACCGTCTAATTACTGCGTAAACATTATAGCCCGCCACCTATTGTTGCTCTCGCACTCTTCAGCATACTGCCAGGGACCTTATATAACCCTTACCCAGCAAAAAAAGTTATAAAAAAAACTGCAGTAAATATGGAAATAATTATATTTCCTCACACACTCCCTTAAGCGCGACATGCGTTACATGCTGGTTAGGTCACTTGTTCCCCGTTCGACCTCGTTATATGCCACAGTGACAGTAAATGCGGCTTGTTGTCCTCCTAAATTGTTCACTATTTACTTTAAATCCAACCCTTGTATTATATTTTGCCACCACTCTCTTTCGTACCAGTATACGGTGTTTTGGTGCTATGCTTCTTTTGAATGGAGGCAGTTCCGGCAGTCCCGGATTACCCAATAGGTAGAGTAGGCACCGGCTCACGCCTTTTAAGAGACCTGCGACAACGAATTAAAATAGTATTGAATTGATTTGATCTTGACGTATTAAGATATAATCTGCGGGGGGGGTGTGTGTGCGAGATTTCGACTGCCTATGGGTCTCCACGGGGTTTAATCCGGCGCTGAGTTCTGGTTGTTTCATCGAATTATGCCATGTGTCCAATCATTCTGGCCAGAAACTTCTACATCATAACGAGAGAGAAGAAAATAAAACAAACAAAGAAACAAACAAACAAAAAGCTATACATTATTTGAAGATTAAATACCTTGTAGTGAAATATCGATTTATCCCGACTCCACTCAGTTGGGAATCTCTTTACAACCAGATAAGAATTCCTTATTTCAGACCTACGTAGTCCGTACATCTGAAGTAAAATATTCATATCAAGCAAAATTATTTTAGACAATTCAATGTCATAGTTCCACAAAGATTTAAAGATACAGTTCTTAATATGTTTTTTTTTATATATCAACATTACCTCTTGAATTTCCATTGTATTTTCTTGCACTTAGCTTTGTGCTGATTGAAAAGAAAAAATAGTTTAGACGGAGGACAAAAAGGCAGAAAAGGAAAGGATTGAACAGTTTGGGTATATGGATTGGCGGAAAAGCACGCATTTACTATCCCTAGCCCATAGTGGGCTGGACTTCCCAACATGTTTCTCTAACACTGTCTGTGTTAAATCTATCTCTATCCCCTGCGGAAAAATACCCGTTTTCGCTATATTATGTTGAAAGTCGCATTTAACCTCATTAGTATGTTAGATTATACTTTTTGCCTAAATTATTTTGATGTATACTCAGAGTTTTCACCAAACGTCACTTCTCCAACTTTTATGCTTGTCTTCATAAGTTCCGGTGGGAGTCCAGGTTAGTTTCCTCTCCAATAATCTATTTTAAAAATTAAGTTTTTGCATGATTGATTTTGATCCCTATGCTTTTTCAAAGTCCCTAAAATGTTTTTGCTAAGATTTAGTCATAATAGACTTCGGAGATAAAGTTGGTACCGCCATCAGCATGCCGTAAGATTTTTAGTTCTATTTTAAGTTGTGTAGTTTAATTCCCGTTCTATTTTCATTGTTATATATTTTATATGCCCAGAGCTTCTATTGCTATCATCAAAATTATTTATGGACTCCGCAGGTTTGTAGATATATTTAGCTATTCCCCTTTAGGTGTCTCCCCTTGGACCGAAAGTTTGTAAAAGTGATTTTGTATGTTTATGTTGCCACCAAAGGTCAATTGCTGCGGGTTTCAGTAACAAATTAAAAATAAAAATAATTTTATTAAAAAATCTGTTTCAATATTTTAGAATGGAATTTATCTTTTTCCTAAAATTCTTTGGATATGGTTGTATTTATCTCGGTTTCGCGCCTCAGGTTCCTTGATTTTCCTCCCCTTGGTCTAAACAATATAAGTGGCTTCCTTCCTCCGGCATACAATCTTGTGGCAGGTTTCCTTCCCACTTTGTCGTCATTCAATGATTTTTGCCAAAAATCTTACTGTCTTTATGCTGTACTGTATGTGTTGTGCTATACCATATGTTTTGTTTTGACTGACTTTTCTTGAGTCAAATTTCTTTTTAGGTTATTATTTACTTTTATAATATTACAAGAAAAAAAAATTATTCACTAGAAGTGGTACGCTCTATTTTCTTGTTGTATAAGTAAGTCAGGATATCTTTTTATATAATTTGGATGCATTATGATAAAATTGTGATTAAATTTTGATGCAACACATTTTTTTATCTAATAGATTGTTTGTGTGCACAGAAAACAAAACAAGACAAACAACCCCCCAACAAATAACTAATTTAAAATTGATAAGCATTGTTTTATATGTACCGATGCTTGTGTGTTGTGAGTCTATAATGCTTCCCTTTTTGCACTTTAGATGTGTAAGGGCGCAAATTTCTGCCGATCTATAAAGAACACATTAATTTGGGCAGGTGAACGATTAGATTTATGGGGACAGGTACGTGTTAAATCGCTATACGGCAAGTTTTATTGGCTGTGTCAGGAGAGCAAGTGATTCTTTCTTAAACCTTCGTTTATTTAACAGTCAGACAAACTGGAAGGAAAAGGTTAAATGCGACCGTTGTATCGAAAATGTCTAAACTGAGATGGTCCAGAATCAGTTATTTGGTCAGGCAGACCACACGTTTGGCGCCTAGTTATAAAAGGCGGTAGATATATTTAATCCGGATTGGTTGCGCTAAGTAAGCGGCGTGGTTCCCACACAAAATTTCTTGGTTGTAATATGCCCCATCGCATAAATCTAGTCAGTTTACGTTTTTCTGCAAGAGAAAAAGTATAAGAGACTCCGAGTTTGAATTTAGAAGAAATTTTGTCGTAAAAACAATTATCCAGGTTACCGAATGTCTGGAAAGTCGACGAACACAATTATGGCGGTAAAATCAAGAAAAGCTTTTAAGAGCAAGGTATTAGCGTCAATCCCATATAATCCGTTGATACAAATAAAACGAATTGCTTGGTTTTAATTTACTTATATTTGCATAATTTTTTTTTAAATTCGTAGATCAATTTTCTTGATACGAGTACAACGGTGTCGAGTTTATCCATCTGAATCAATACAATGATATTCTTTATATAAGTTTAACGAACTGTTTGAATTTGTTGTCTTGATTGTTATAGAAATCAGGTTCTAAGAATGTCACGCCTTACCTTAGTTGATATGGGCTTATCCATCTGAATCCATACCATGATCTTCTTTATATAAGTTGAACGAACTGTTTGAATTTGTCGTCTTGATTGTTATAGGAACAGGTTCTAAGAATGTCATGCCTTACCTTAGTTGATATGAGTTAGGAGATTCCATGTAAATTCACTGACCTTATATGATTTCGCATATGATAAAGACTTGAATGTAAGTATTTGCTGGAAATAACGTAGATAAGTCATTTAATGTATTTCATTCATTCATTTGTGCAATTGAGACGAGAATGGAAATGTTATGTCTTGTGTGATAATAATGTGAGCCAGCGTTAAAATAGCCGTTTGGAAGAACATTAATTTTATGAAACTTCTGAAACTAGGTTATTTATGGTCTGCCATCTTCAGCCTGACCAGATAGCCTCTGGTATCTGCTTGAATTCCGATATAACGATATCTGACACAACGAGGGGGAATAATGATCTGTCCCAGCAGGATATCTGACCGGAGATTTAGGTTGCTTCTCTGTTATTTTTGAAGGGGAAATAGTTCCACTGACGTATCCACGCACCAACTTATCTAAGTATATACTTATCTACGTACTTACGTATCCACCTACTGACACAAAGTTCGAGGACCGGAAAAGGCTAGAGAATATAGTGTTTGAAGACGGAAAAAGAACAGCGTACAACAGTTATCTCCAAAATCTAATTTATTTAAAATTTTCTTTCCATTTCTGCGCTCATCAGAATATTTTTTTAAAAACTTATTTCCATTTGCATCTCTTCCTATTTCTTTATGACACCATTATGTATTTTCTGATTACAGTTCCCGCAGATTTTACTTTCTACTATTTGCTCATTTCTACAATATAAATCATTTAATGTAATTGTTTATTTTCCATATCCCCGTCACCCCAGGGACACTGCATTGTGATCTGATATTTTTATTCCTATATATAACAATCGATCGCAAATCCTTTCCCTATTTGAGAGATATCAAATTTGTCTATTCCTGTTTTTTTTTTTTTACTCCGTATTTATAAGCATATTCTGTTCTTATTAAATCGAACTCTTTCTAATATCTAATAATCTACTTGCCTTAATAAATTTTTAAACTGTTTCCCTTTTTAATTTATCCTTCTTTGAAATCCTGAAGATCAGTCGAGTCTGCTTATATGAAATCAAAATCCACTGATATCCAGAAGTTCTCCATTTAATAAATATGAATATAATATGTTAATTTTCTGTGAATCTGTTTTTGTCATGTAATGTGAGGGTACATATACGTTGATAATAGGCCATCCATGTACTTTTTTATACGACTAAGTCTCCCTTTAAATGAATCCCCTGATATGAAAGTTTTCCTTTCATTTGTTAGTTTTGCGATGTTTGTTTTTTTTTTTTTTGTTGGTACTATTACTGCTTATCCAGCCTTCCCCTCATTTGTGCTGTTATTTAGTTTAATATCGCATTCAATGTTTCCTCCATGATTGCTTTGACTACTCTATCTATATTATGTGTTGTTTTGTTGTTTTTTTTTATCATTGACTACTCTATCTATGTTATGTGTATCATACTTATTGTATATTTTTTTTTTACTTATTTCCCCAGTGTTTATCCCATTCATATTTACAGAGATCATTTGGAGGCTCTGTTCACTCATTTCTCTGACTAGGTATTTGTTTACAGTTGGAGTATATTATTATTATTATTATTATTATTATTATTATTATTATTATTATTATTATTATTATTATTATTATTTTCATGACATATTGCTTGATACTGTTCTATAATTCATAACTGCCATAATCGGCCGTTTGATTTCCAGTTGACGATGCTATGTATATGCATGCATTTAGTGAGGTGTAATTACATATAATCTTTTTTTGTGGACACCTACCCGCTCTCCATCAACTTTCAAACTGGCCTGCTTTTATGCCTAAATTTGTAAAATGTTCGTTCATGTTATCGCCCCTCCCCCCATTGTCTGTTTTTGTGTGTAAACAATCCAAACAAAATCAGGAGGGAAAAAAAAAGCTGCATGAATTATTATTATGAGATGGATGTATACTTGTTTAGACCCTTTAAAGGGCAATTTGTTTCTGCTTCCAGACCTATAATATAATAACTAGTACTAACATCCGCATGGTATTTCACCATTTGGCTGGTTTCCTTACTATATCGCTCTAAACGATTTTGCCGGAGATCTATTATTGTCCAGTGTTTTCTGTGTATTTGTGTCATATTTATATGTTGTTGTATCTTGTTTGTGTTTGGACTACGTTGCAATAGGTTACTTCATGGAATATATTTATTCTTATTTATTGGAGGCTCTTGGGTAAAAAAAAAATAATAAAAGAGGTTTATGGTTGTGTTCTTAATTCTCTTTTTATATAATGGAATGTCCTTGGCTGCCTTGTTTATAATATGTGTTCATTTCTTCTTTTCAAAGATCATTCAGACACCACATTCATCCTTTGATGATCTTCGATAATATGCACGAACAAGAAGAGCAAGATGGTTAAAGTAAAAAAAGACAACAACAAAAAATGTAGAAGAAATAAATAAGTTTTTGTATGTGTGTATCGTGTGTTGAGTTTAAGCGTGATGACTGTTGTTAGTTCGTGTTTTTGTTCCCCTTATAGCTATGTTGGGAAGTGTTGATAAAGTTAAACTTCCATTTTCAGATTCTCCGGCGTGACCGGTATTACATTACGTTAGCCTGATAGCACTTACATCATACCGTCCTTTTCTTACTTAGAAAGCCCCATAACCCATATTTATTTGATTTTTGTACTAACACTTGTTACATTGTTGTTAGTTACAGTCAATATATCTTTTGTTTAGTAGTTTTAGATTTTATAATGATCCCTTTTTATCATAGTGGAGAGGTTTATGTGCCGTTTCTTAATGGCTCCCAACAAGAACAACCTACCTCAGGCAGATGGGATCACTATTCATGGCTAGTTTAATTTAAATTCTGAAAAGAAGAAAAGAAGACATTTTACAAACAAGGCAGCCACGTCCCATTAGTTGTATCTATTTTTTTATCATTGTAATGCATTTGATTATTGTTTTATATATTGCTAGATATGTAATATTTTTAATATGTAATAAATGGCTTTATGTGTTTAAAAGAGCCATATTTGTTTTGTATTACACATTTGATTTCCGTTCTATCTTTTTCTAGACTTTTCCATTCGATTATAACCCGATACTTGGTAAAGTCTTCTTTTTTACACTGGACATCATTTTATAATGGGTTATCGTATTTTATTTTTTGGTCAAGTTGCCTCTTTTAAAGGCCATATATGACGCATGTATTTAAACACTGCACTTTGTATCTTGGTCACGTTGATTCTGTTCTACAGTAGATTGATTCATTGTTTTCAATACATGCTTTAAGTGTTTTTGTCTTTCTCATCCATAATGCTTTTTTGTCCCGTACTTTAAAATTATATTTTTAATGATATTCTTTAAGTGGTTTTAGTATTTTTTAAAAGAGTATTACTTCTAGTCTTAATTTTATTTCACAATAGATATCTCATAAAGTAAACATTTATTGCTTCCCATGCAAATTCTCTTCCTTGTCCTATATTCATAATTATATATATATATATATATATATATATATATATATATATATATATATATATATATATATATATATATATATATATGATTTTGTATTGCTAACAGTTGCAATTACCATCCTTCCATCTCCTTTCAATTTGTAAAGTTATTCATTGTGCACATGGGTGTAATTCCTCCTACCCCTTTGTAATGCATTATTTCCAGGTCAAACGTCTAATTTCTGTTTTACAGTTGGCTGCTATGTAAGTTTTTGCCACTGGGACTCTTTCAAGTAGGTCTGTTCTCAAGTATTTCCAATTTTCAATTTGTTTTCTAATTTTGTCTAATAGTTACATCAAGTTGCTTCTGGTCATAATTTTCCAGGCGATTACTCCCGATGCTGCAATACTACCTTTAATTAGGTCTTGGGGTTAAGTCCAAGTGATTACCCCTCCAGTTTCCAATCAGTAGTATTTCTGTTTTTGCATGGTTTGGTTTTGATCACTATGCTTTCTCATAAGTCTCTAAGTATTGTTCTATGTGCACATAGTAGTATCATTTGTTTATCAATCGGTGCAATCGTCCGCATGTTGTTGCGTCTTGAGTCTTTACGCCAAATTTAGCATTTTTGTACCTTGTATATTCTTATTTTCACTACCGCTACGGTGGCCCAGTTGTTTGAGCGGACGCCTTGTATGCGGGATGGGTTCGAACCCCAGTCGAGTAATACCAAAGACTTAAAAAATGGCACTAACAGCTTGGCACTCAGCATTAAGAGGCTAGTGATAGGACTGGTCGGCCTGGTGTCAGGATAATGGGACTGTGTGGGGTGTCTGCGTCACGATGCCAATGTGTTAGAGATCACTGTAAACTACAACACTGAAAACATCGTAGCGATATGACTGCAGAATTGTTCAATATGGTGAATTTTTTTGACATCACATTGTTCAAAATATCTTATTATACGCATATTCTAAAATAATTGTGAGCTTATCAAAAAGATTTAAGACAAAAGTCTGCGGTTATGTCATCACAACTAGGCTGTAGAATTATTTCTTTAATTTCTTCACCACGCCGTTTACTAAGTGATCGCAGGAGGTCTTACACCCATCATCTATCTATGAAGGTGATATCACTGCAGTCTTCTTCTATTTCACTTTGTTGTGTATAAAGTTTGATACATGTATATGACTGGATACCTGACAGTATAGGTTTTATTTAAATCTCTTTGTATGACATCACTCTTTGGCGGATTTTTCTCTGCTTTCCTTGTTCATTGCTAATCATCGTTAAACCATTTTATGCGTATACATATAATCCATCCAAGGATTATATCTGACTGGGATATACCAAAAACTTCCTACACTTGGACATATCTAGGAACTATGATTTAAGTTACACGTCGATACACGTCGATACATTTACATATTTTTTTTTTTTTAAATGGAATGTGGTTAGGGTAAGCAATTTCTGCATGTTGCAGTGGAGGTAACTTTTGTTTGCCAAATATTTCAGCAATCATGTGAGATAACTCTGTAGCACCATGTTGTCAGTAATAAGCGATTTTTAAAGACCATTTCGAGCCAGTTAAACCTGAAAATATTTCTTGTTGCAGCCCTTTGTAACACCCACTGATAATCATGGACAACACCAAAAAAGTATTGAATCAGACCTTTATAAGTTTTCGGTCTAAATCATTTACAGAAAAGTACGCTATAACTCGACGAACGGTTACTTTCTATAATGCCCAGTTTGCATTGAAATATCCAATCATTATCGACATTTATCTCTTTAATTAAAAACGAAGTGTTGACTAGCTTTGTGTAAAATTATTATATAGTGGTGATGGTTTAAACAAGTTTTTGTAGCATATAAAGTAGTGTAGTAATAGTAAACATGAAATTTCACTGGGCCCAACTGAGCGACACTAAGGGTAAGAACCTCTCAAACCCGCCGTAGTATAGTGCGCCTGTAGATCACGGTATGTGTTGCTTGTTCTACTGATTACTCCTAACAAACTGCACATAACAAATCTGCCAGCGCATTATGCAATGGCCAATCTGGGTCTGTGCAGTTTGCACTTGGACTCGACTTACAAAAACGAATATGTACAATACGTAAAATCTAACATAAACGTATGAATTAGTTATATTTATATGTCGTGTTCTATAGAGAAAATAAAATATCAACTCGCTTTTACACTTTGGCGTCTCAGGCATATATCTGATAAATCTGATCATTAAGTCAAGATGGACTTTCAGAAAATCAAACTGATGTGCTTTTGTGAGGAGTAAACAGCGGAATTTGTGTGTGCACGTTTTTATAAAGGAAAAAGAAAGCACTAATTTCAAATGAATATTGTTTGGTTGTTACTTTTGTTATGTTCATGAAAATATTCATATTACTTCTATTAAAACAGTTGATACCATCATTATATGACTTCAAAATAAAGTTCAAAATATTTAGTGCACTATATTCAAGGTACATTGTTGTTGTTGGTGGTGTTAAAAATAAGTTGTCAAGCCCTGAAATATCACTGTGGTTGAGGGACCTGGAGAGTAATATTGTTTTTATAAAGATTCTAGGTGTCCAGAAATGCTTTCATGTAAACGTTACATGGTGTCAAATTCATGATTTTAAAATATTGAGCGTTCCAGGATTCTATAAAATTTTAGGTTGGCCGAAGGTTCTAAGACGCACGCAATTATAAATCACCAGAGGCGTAGCTAGGGTGGGGTAGGGGGGGTACATGTCCCCGGGCGCCAAGGTACAGGGCGCCAAAATGAGGCTTACAACGTTACATTATAATAAGTAAATGATCAAACGGGGAGGGGGCTGGGGCGCCAATTTTATAGTTCGTCCCCGGGCGCAAAATATCATAGCTACGCCTCTGTAAATCACTCACAGATCTTACTTCCGTCATCGCGGTTATGTAAGGAAGCTTGACAGTAGATTCCAGTGGTTTGATGGTTATTCACTTAGTCTTCTCGGGTTCTTCTTCCTTTAAATATACGCTCTGCCATGTATTGCCTATCACATACTGAAGAATGGCGTTACCCCCCCCCCCGCAAGACAACAAAGAAACAAAAAACCTTTACCTATTATATTTGCAAGTAAACTATAAAGAACCAGATATAAAAAAGAAGAAGAAAAAAAAAGAAACTAATTATAAAACTGCACCTCATGTATTCGAAAGTTTATTATTGCATATTTTTTTTTTTATAAAATAAATTTAAACGCGGGAAAGGTGCGTAATCAATTTTCGATTTGGAAATGTCTCCGGCACTAATAATTTCATGGTTTGCTAGGCTAGTAAAAATATCACTCGAACTGTAAGGGATAATTTTGTATCTCAATAAATTCTTTATCCAAGCATTTGTTGGTTTTAGAAAGTGAAAATATCCACGAAAACCAGTACACAAACTATGTAAATCTTGACGACAAATTTGACCGAAACCAGACAGCGTTTGTTTACAAATTTTAGCATGTGCGCTTAATTCTCACACTGATGCGAGATCAAACGAGATCAAGCGAGAAAGCCATTTATGATTCAACATGGCTGCACTGAATTCAGCTGTGAAGTTTAACGATATATACGAGTTAAAGGAGGAATTAGGAAAGTAAGTATCTTCATTTAAGCGTGAGAAGGATGCATACATTACTTCTATCAAACAATAAACCGTACTGGCATAAATCTGGAAGAATGTTTTCTGGATAATCGTTTTACGGTGATGTACCTTACCATCGACCCAGTTGCCTCTCCTTTATCAGGGAAAGCGGTATCAAAGGAGTATACTACAGATATGTTGACAGGTTGAAATTGTAAATATCGTTGAGATTTTCTTCAGATTTTTCCAGTATTTTTTTTCGTAATTGTTATATATAACATGGATAACGATTTTATGGATGCAGATGAACTGCAGCCATCGCCATTGCATAAGGATTCTGGTGATCGTAAGTATCGATCAGGCAAATAACACATTGGACTGATGTATTGCTGAAATGTACATGACTACAGTATTCAACCAGATGATACATAACAGCAGGGGAGTAAAGGTTTAAAGGTGTACAAATTGGTTTAAATTGAGAATTATTATGTTCTGATGGACAGATACACATGATAGTGTATTATGAATGTTCTGCACTTTTAACGTCATATAAAACTTCCAGATGATAGTTATTGATCGTTGTGGATTTCTATAATTGTAGCAAGGTACTAAACTGAGTCAAGGAAAGAGGATGATGGGTTTATAACCATAAATAACAGGGTAGTTAGTACCTTTTCATTAACCTCATTCAAAATTATCAGCATAATTTAACATTTTGCTGATGTACTTGCCTCTGTTTGTAAATATTGACCTTCCAAAGGAACATGGATGATTAAGAATTCTACTAAATTTAATAATTTACATATGAAGGCCTGTGTAATTAAATACTAATAATTGGCACTCCTTGCTGAAATAATGATGCATGACCAGTATGACTCTTACTATGATCACTGTAATGGATTAATGATACCAACTTGTACACTGTACAACACTAAAATTAAACCACTATAATTAAGTGATTACTATTTTGTGCAATTGGGCAGCAAGACAATTCAGTTGATTACCAAGTTATTAAAGGCATTTCACTAGCTGCATTTTTTGATGTTAGGCAGTGGCACTTGCACAGTTTTGGGGATATCATTTTAGTGTTTTTGCTGTTACATGCAGTTAGTGTCATAGGAGAATTCACTGTCTTGGAAAACATCTATCAAAATGCTCATAATAATTTAATGTTTAGAGATGATGCTGCATTCAGTTTTGAAAAGTCTTCTTTGATAGAAAGGAGGATCTAAAATTTTAATATTAGCAATTCTTCCCACTGCTATTTATTTAATAAGTTGCAAAGTCAGGAAGAAACAAATGTTATGCAGCAGATGATTCAGTGATGGTTCAATCCTTCTAATGGTTAGTTGTTAAGTTTATGGCTTTAATGTCAATCTTAGACTTTAATATCAGGTTCCCAACTTTGAACATGCAGGTTAATAATATCAAGGTACAATGTGATCAAGACAGCAATTCTTAAAATATCATTAAAGAAACAGCAGAAATCTCAGTACAAATGTATGCAGCTGTAAGTATTCAAAAACCTCACCTTTTTTAAAACAGAAAAGATGTAGTCTTTCGCTGAACTTTTTAAGATGTAGTTATTTTGAAAGAAACAACAAAAAGAGGTGCCTTATTTTAATGAATGACAAGCTTAGTCAATTTGAAACTAGATCTGCACATTTAATCTCAGTATTAGCCTATCTGAACCATGATATATGTGGGTGGAATGCTTATCCTGTTTGGCCACAGGTATTCACAGTTTAATGGTAGGGTATGGGTCGGTGGTTCTTTCTGGTGAGTTCTCGGTTTCTAACTCTACCATTAATACTGGCCACCATGAATAGCCTATCGTGTGCTGAAAAATGTTGTTAAACCCAACAACAACAACAATGACATATATTTCAGTGCAAACAAATGAACCTATTCCATAGCTGCCAACCCTCCATGGCTTGCAACTAGTGAAAATAGGAATAAAAATTAGCGCTATATGGATTCATGAAGTGATCTTTACATCCGGGAATATTTTTTGTTGGAACAAATTTTTAGCATGGGATCCAGCTAATAAAGGGAGATTTTGTTCAGCAAGAAAACTCACAAACAATGCTTCAGCATTGGTAGTTTGCATGTCTTCTGGTGATGGCTTAAAATATTCCAGAGATGAAATCTGCTGTGACTTCTTAATTTTCCCCAACCTTTATGTTCTTTTTGCTACCAATATGCTTCCTCACATCATCTCTGCCACCATATCCAAAATTTGTGACACACTGTTCAATAAGCATGATGTATATTTGTGTTTGGATGAATACACTGCCAATTTTGCATCCATTTCAAACTAAACTTCTCCTTTTGTGCAATAAATTTATTTTTCTTTTGGTGGTGAAAATATTTTCAAGATGCGATGCTGAACGTTAATTCAAATCAATGTTGGCAGTGCATGCACAGAGCACAGTTCCGGTTAGGCCCCAGTTTATCTCAAATGCATTTGTAAAACTTCTCTAATACATAGGGATTAAAATATGCTAAAATGCTTGCTACTGGGCCAACTGCATCAACTGGGTATAGTCCTACTAATAGAGAGACCAGCAGCACTGGGCCATTTCGGCAACTGCTGTTATCATGACTAGCACTTGATGGGAAATCAGTTATTTTATTAAAGATTTATAATAACTTAGAATTGGGGAATTCATAATTTTTTTTTTGTTGCATGAAGTGTGAATTGCTTAAAAAGTTGTGAAATTCATGCCAAAATTGAGAGGGTTGACAGCTATGCTATTTATCCATGACATTAATAGTGTCATTATAAAGAATGTAGGAGTTGGATTTTTTGGCAAGGAAAGTACCATGTTGATTTATCTGGTGAAATCAAAAAGCAATTATTGTTGAAATTTCAACTAGAGCAAGTTTACAGATGTGGATTACAGAGTGGTCACACAATCTAGTGGATTTTTCCAAGTCTAGTGGAAATCAAATTAGTCTAGTGGAAAGTTCATCACAGATTTTGTTGCAGCTGCCTTGGATTTTATGCTGCCTTTCCTGATTCTGTTGTATTCAATCTCCACTAGTCAACAGTTGGGTGACCATGACACTGTAACCCAATCCTCCCACCCCGTATGTGTCAATTTCAATCTTTTTTTGGTGCTATATAAAGCTAATTTATCTTTGACCTTTCTATTGTAAGGGTATATTTTGCAAGTGAGTTCCAAAGGTACAGGTGTCAGTGAGTCAGATTGGCATTTTTGAAAAAAAGAAAAAGCCAAATTGGATACATCATACAGACTTGACAGTATGCCTAAAAAAAGGTTGTATTTTAGACATTATTATATACATTTCATTGTGTTTGAACATTTTTTTAAGCAAACAGTGTAAATGTGACAGGGAAATGGAAAAATAAATCAGCATTTCTCGCATTTTTGACATTAACTCCTGGAGATTTTGTCATTTTCCCATGAAATGTGAGTAAGAGACACATATTGGGGACTGCTTCTGAATACACCCAAATAAACTTGTCAAAGAGATTGGTTAGCCTGATGACTAGTTGTGTTAGAAACATAATTTTTCACAAGCTGTTTTGCTCATCTTTTTAAACATTTTTGTCCATGCCAGATTTTTCTTGAAATCTCCAACTTAGAAAAGTTTACCTGTCTATGCAGTTGAGACTGATCAGCCTTAAATCTGAGTTCAAAAAGTCTAAAAATTTAGCCAATTTATGACCAGAATTTTAATTAACTGCAGTTCCATGTAAGTAGCAAAAAATAACTGTTTTCCTTACAGTTTTCAATAATTATTCTTCTATCTCTTTGGTTGGTTGGGGGTTGGAATGTATGTACTTATAACAAAAGCAGTTCATGTTCACATTTAATATTCTGTTTCACCCCATAACCTGTTATTAGAATTAACATGTAGTCATTTTTATTTTTCCTAAAATGTTGACATCTTAAATCACACTACAGGTGAAAGAATGTGTTTAAGTGGATGAGTCTTTTGCTATGAAACAGCATGGTGTATAGCTTAACTGAGCTGGCAGGAAATGTCCACAAGATGTAGTGGATGTCCACTATTGCATAATTATATTGCTGGGAATTTCTAATGGAGCAATACAACTGTCTACTACTATCATGAAGACAATGTTGTACATGCTATATTTGCAATGTGTGCTAGAGCAAATCTTGTACCTTTATGAGACTCCTTTCCCCAATGTCCTGGGGGTCAATACCAAACATTTGTTGCATATATTATCTATCCATATGCTAAGACTGCATGATTAAATTTTGTAGTCACTTTAACTGCAATTTTTATATTTTAGATCTTTGATTTTCCCACAAACCCATGGGGTAAAGACTTTACTTGCAAATAGTTATCAGGTGTGATAGAAGCAGATGGAATATAGACTCCTGGAAGCTGGATGGGTATTCAGGGTTCCTGTAGGTCATGGAATCCTGGAAAAGCTTTGGAATTTAAAAGCTAAATTTCAAGGGCCTTGAAAAGCTATGGAATTTGTCAAAACCTTGCAAAGTTTTGGAAAAGTCATGGAATTTGAGACAATGGAGTTAAAAAAATATATTACTTCAAATTTCATAGAGCACAGTGAATCTATTAAATGAAATGGTAAAATTACAATCAGTAAATGGTTTCAATTCATATAACAAGAATAAGTTCCCTTAATGGAAGTATCATGTGAATTCCATTGTAGTTCGCTAAATAAAAGAAAGCAATTGGAAAGTAATGTGTTTTGTTAATATTGTAAATAGGAACACATAACAAAGATTACATTGATCATTGGATTATGACATGAATTACAACATAAAGTCAAAGTGTGCTAGCCCAGGTAAATTTAAAATGTACATATTACAAATATTTGTTGTTAACTTATTGGTTATTTTAGATTGAAAGATGTCATTCTTTATGTTCATTTACTTGACAATGCAAGATAGTGTGGTCCTTGAGTTTTATGAAATGGCCCTGGAAAAGTCATGGAATTTGGTTTTGCTAAGTCTGCAGGAACCCTGGGTATTCCAGTTCTGATAGGGTATCACATAGCAGCCACTGTCATATTATGTTGAGACTGCATTTGAATGGCCTGTCAAATGCCTTGATGCTGTTGTGAAGAGGATGATAAATGAATATAGAAGCTGTTACAGACCTTTACTGTATTCAGAGATTTATGTGAACTGAAAAGAGTTTATTGTCTGTTATTATGCTCAGATAAAGACTGGTATTGTCATTTTTGTAAGAAATTATTGTCATTAGTGTTTTAAGGATTGTCCAAGGGAACCATTTGAAAAATGAATTTTTCCAGCTGGTTGACGCTTCAAACAGTCCAAAGTAATTTTATTAAGTCAAATACATTTTCTTGCTCAGCTCAATGTGGGTAATAGAGACAGTTGGGGTAATGTTTTTGTGTTGTTTGAGAGTTGGCTTTGGAAGGAATTTAAAACATCATTTTCAAATTTATTTAACAAGTCTATGTGATCTAATGCTCCAAATTAATTCTAAGTCACTAAGCCACCTGATGATTTCAGATAGGCAAGTCTTTGATACACTAAGATGACAACATTTGCCAGTAATTTAGACAGCTTATACAAGGGTGCCCACATGATTTCTTGCAAGGGGGGGAGCATGATTCTTTTGCAAAGGGAGGATTTTAGTCAGTCACAGCCCAGAGAGTTAGTATAGTAAGCAGTTTGAAACTATAGCTAATATTTCCTAAGCATTTTGAACAGAATCATGTGACATATTTTCAGCTTCATTTGCATGATTAAACATGTTGGAATTTATATATCTTTGCAATATGATTTCCAGGAAGGGGTCACATGATCTCCATTGTCCTATGCTGTGGGCTCCCTTGAGCTTTTAGCCTGGCAGAAATTACAGGTATTAACCAATCACTAATTGTGTTTAGTAACATTGCTCTAATCCTACACTATGCATTTCTTTTGGTGAGGAAAAAAGCAGAAGAAAAGGCATGTGAAGAAATATTTATGATTTAAAACACATTGAAAATTTTGCATTTAAGGAAAAAATGCAGAATCTAAAGTGAAGGAAATGGACTAAGATGTGAAGAATACATTTTTCTTAAATGGTTTGAATGGTGGGTAGAAGTGAAGATGAGTTTAGAGGAACTGGTATGTGTTAAACTCAGCACACTTGTCAAGTGACTTATCCAGATAGGTGTTAATCAGTTTGAGTAGAAAGCAAATAAATTACAGCAGTGATGACTTAGTTGTTCATAAAGATCATGCCAGATCAATGGAATGTGTCACTTCTAAAACAAACACTGCATTACAGTATTGACAAGTTTTTAAAATAGTTCATTGATGAACCCCAAATCAATTAAAGTTACTAGAATCAGTACATCTGACACTGCATGCAGCAGCAACTGTCACATTCCTGTATATTGTTCCAATTTGTGATAGGATAGCAAATGCTGAGGTACATAATTCTGGGTCAGTTTTGGGGGTTTTAAATTCCAGGAACTTTTAGGGAACTGGTTTCCCTACCAGGGCATTGCCCTGCACTTACAATGGGAACTATGTGGTCTCATTGAGCCTACTGCTTCATAAATGCTGTTCACAGCCCTGAGTATGTTTGCCACAATTGTTATTACAGTAGTCCCCCTCTTATACCGCCATCCCTTCTGCTCCTGGAAAGTGGCCTTATAAGGCGGGTGGCCTTTCCAGAGGGGGACTAAATTTTTTGTTAGAAGTATATGTACGTAGTAAGAAAGCTTTATTTTTCAAAGCATTTAATATCTTCGTTTAAAAGCAACATTAAATATTGAACGGTTCTAACGGTTCTTGTGCTATCATAGTTGACTTATTTCAACTAAATATGAATTAATAGTTCTTATTCTTGGCCTTATAAGGCGGGTGGCCTTTCCAGAGGGGGACTAAATTTTTTGTTAGAAGTATATGTACGTAGTAAGAAAGCTTTATTTTTCAAAGCATTTAATATCTTCGTTTAAAAGCAACATTAAATATTGAACGGTTCTAACGGTTCTTGTGCTATCATAGTTGACTTATTTCAACTAAATATGAATTAATAGTTCTTATTCTTGGCATAAGTGTGATATGCGAATGGGTGTTGTCATGCACATTGCAGAACCATTCAAAAACGTCATTTGAATCTTGGTACATACACAATTCTCTTTCCATTTGCTCCATTTTCCCACTGCTGCTAAATAACTTATTGGTTACGATGTTATTTATTCGAGTTTTTTCAACATAAAATTGTTTTATTCGAGTCTTATCTACTTAAATTTGTTTGACCAGTCCCCTCCCCACCTCTCCCGATATCGTAGACTATAATAACCGATTTTTTCTGAAATAATCATCTTCGTTTACTTGATGACATGTTAATGTTTGGTAATGAGTTATTCGGATGTTGCTAACTGTATGCAATTTAATTATGCAGACAACACAATTGTTGATCAGACAAAATTCTTTCTTCATAAAGAAGCCACAAGTTGTGTTGTCACCTGATTTTTCAGTCTTTGTCTAGTACCCTGTTTATCTTTTTAGCCAATGCTGACCATGTGATCTTAACATTACCTCCAGTTATAATCATCAATGTTGCAACTACAAGACTGATGAAACAATTTTTTTCTTCATTAAAACAGATGCCATATATTTTTAAAGGCAGCGATTGTCACATGATTCATTAGTCACAGTCTGGTACCCTATTGTTTTTATATATTTTTTTTTTTTACTCTAAGTTCAGAAAAACTGCATGGATAAGTACACCAATTTGATTTGAACAATAGCACATCCTGGCCATTAAACTTTACAATTGTGGAGTAATAGCCATCCATTAATTATGTAAGTTCAACATCTTGCAAAGGGAAGCCATAAAGGCTATCAAACCATTTTCATGGCAGACTTTGGTCTTGTCCATCAATATTGCCACTTCTCCAATGTTACTACTATTACTAAGTGTAATCTTAACAATTATCAGTGGATAAACACACAGTAAGGAGGATATACAGATTACCTTTATGTAAGGAATAAAATAGGAGTTTTTCTCTGCTTTAAGGAATAAATGTGGCTTCTCCTGAGGTGTAAAGGTTATAATATTAACCTTAGTGGTAGCTGTAGAACACTTTTTTGAAGAATGAAAATCTCACCTCAGGGAAACTGAAATCAGATTACTTAACACAATTAAAAAAAAATTGTTCTAGATACATATTACAAAATAAATTGCATCCACTTGTGAGGGGTAAATTTTATGTTTTTGCAAAAATATGCTGGCCACTGGTGCCTTTCCTGAGGGGTAATATTGAACACAAATTTGTCGGAGCCTTCAGATTCTGGCCATAAAGAGCAGGTGGCCACTGGTGATGGGGGCCATTCAAGAGGGGGACTACTGTACTGAAGAATATCACAGATGTTTTCAGCACTACTGTTCAGGTGTTGAAATTCTTTTCAGACAATAGAATTCCCATCTTTTTCAGAGACTTATTATTCAATAAGACCACTTTGGTGGCTTAGTGGTTTGAGCAACCACCTTGAATGAGGAAGGTCTTGGGTTCAAATCCCAGCCATGTCATACCAAAGACCATTAAAAGTGGTACTTGCAGCTGCCTCTCTTGGCACTCAGCATTAAGAGGTTATTGTTAAGACTGGTCTGCCTGGTATCAGGATAATGTGACTGGGTGGTTTAATGTGCAACAAATCTGTAGTGTGATGTCCTAGTACTAGACATAACTATAATCTGTCATATTGCAGACATCTTAGCGATATGGCAGAAAAATTGTTGAAGCTGTGTTAAAAATGATTCACCCCAATTCAAACTATTCAATTAATTCATACATATTTTGAATCAGTAGTCTTTTTATTTAATCATGTCCAGAGGTCTCGCTAGGATTTTAAAACTAGGAGTTCAGGACTCCTAATTTAGTAAAATTAGGAGTCCCACCAGCAAAAGTTGCAGTCCCCTCTAAGCCAGAAATCACTCCTGTTCTTAAAAAAAGAAACTTTAACACAGTTCTGAATCTCATTGAAATCTTCATTATTCCGTTTAACCACAAAACACTTGTCTAAATTTGCAAAAGGCATTTTGTCCAAGTCCCTTGAGTTTGTGGGCAATATTTATACTGTAACAATCCAAAATGAAATCAATAACTGATTGCACTGGGCTTCACCAATGTTGCAAATTGCAATTATGTTTTACATATATACCATCTGGCTATATGTTTGCCTACCACATTTTTGGCATATAAAAATGGCTTATACAGTCTTGAGTTTGGAGTGGAAAAAATCAAAGCCACCATGACAGGAAGCTGCAAATTTGGATATAAAAATGAACTGGAATCAATTGTTACATAAACAAATCCTTATTTCCTACAGATCCACCACCCAAACAGTTAATTGTTAGGTCCTAATCTGCTTATGCTCCTATCTGGCCTGGATACTGTGTGTTGTAATTGTAATATAATCAAACTAGCCTAGCAACTGACTACCTCTAAGGGCAGAAAAGTGAAATGACTAGTTACCACAAAACAGCAATTGAAAAAATAACAATAAAAAGAAAAAATACCCAGAATAAATAGTTTTGCTGCAACTTCAATTAAAACTGAAACACCAATATATACTAAGGAATCGTTTTTTTTAAAAATTGCATCAAATATTCTACAATTCATTTCATGTTGACACAGCAATAACAAATGGGTATTTGTTTTGTCCTTCAAAGAAAGGCTTTTGCCACATGCACCTTCATCAAAGCAAACTGGTGACCTTTGATCAAAGAAGTCAGCAACAGACTAAAATAAAAGCATTGCTTCAGTTTTCATAGTGATTAGAACATATTTTTTTTGCTGTAGAAGTTTCCTCTTTCCAATAAAAAGCGTACTTTCGGAGGACTCCTGTGAGGTTGATTTTCTGCATCCCAAATTGTCAAAATACACTTAATTAAGCGTTTCTGAGATCTCTGATCTCTATTTGAAATCATCAGGTGGCTTGGTGACTTATAATAATTTGGTTTGTTGGATCATATAGTTCTGCTTTTGTTTCATTGAGTGTTTAACAGTGATCAAGTGCTATCTTTTAAAATGTGGGGAACATATGAAACTTGAATGATTAGTGTAGGCTATTGTTGGAGATATTTACTTGTTATGGTGTCTTGTTATCTAGGAGATGATCAACCATGGTGCTGTTGATCAGATCAAGTAATTATTAACATAAAATATGTAAAATTAATGGATGGAATAAGAGAGATTGAAGCATAGAAATAAATAGAACAACATGAGCCCAGGTACGATATAACAATCAGTTACATAAACAAATTGAAATTGAACATGACATTTGAATGAAAAACTTTCTTGTAGAAATTGAAATACAAAATTTATGTGAAATACAATTATCTGTTCTTTTTAACTGATAAAACATTTTGATATAAAGTCAAGCGAATGCTTGAACTTATTTCTCATTGTACCAACACAATCTGGATGATTCATTTCCTCATCAGTCTATCTCTCCAGCCTCTTTAATCATCAACTGTAACTTTGTTTTTTCCCACTGTAAGGTACACATGAAATTAGTTTTTTTTTCCCTTCAGATAAATAAAACAGTGTAAATAGTTGCCAGGTTTTTGTTTTCTGGCTTTGAACTATATTCCAACTCTTGTTATATCTGACAACAGTTAATTCAACAGACTATGGCAAATATGGTCAGTTCCCATCCTGAGGCTGATTCCAATCCTATTAACATGAAATGAATGTCTGTTTCTAGCAGCTAGGTACATTCCCAACTGGAACCATGACATAAGCAGACTTACTAAATAGTACTGAGTACCTGTGGGCTATAAATTACTTACTGGACTATCTCTGTTGCTGTGAGCTAAATATGGTCAGTTGCCATCCTGATGCTGATAAATAATTATATTAACATGAAATTACTATCTTTTTCTAGCAGCTAAGCACATTCCTAACTGGAACTTTGACATAAGTAGATTCTTATTAAATAGTACTTTGTGGGCTATAAATCACTGTTCTGTCTCCATTGAATTTTTTTTACAGCTTACAGATTGAAATAAAGGACTTCACTGCTTGTCTTGCAAACTATCAATTCTGTGACATAACATTTCCAGCTATAGTAACATCAGTTCGTAGCATACAAGATACATATTATTTAAAACAGATAAAGTCACATATTTACATGATTTGTGTAAAGTAATCAATGCAATTTGTAAGATATATGATTCTTATGATGACAATGAAATAATTATGACAGATTCATATCAGTTCAAACAAATTCATATAATACAAGAGTCATAATTCCACTCAAATGCATGCAAGGGAAGCACATCCCCTCATTTAGATTAATTAACAGGATTAATTTTCACTAGTTGGTGAATAGTTCACATGCTCCTTTAAGCTAGAATTATTCTCTCTTATGCCTTTATTAATAAATAGACTGGAAAATAACATTTTTTGACATTACAGTAAGTTCCAAATGGAACAATTTGTCCTGGATTGTCTCTGCCTTGACTAACTCATCTACATAATTCTACATTAACATTTCATTTATTTTTCTAACTGTTATCCTAGTTCTCTATGAAATGATCATGAATAATTCATGAACTGGCATTAATTGTTCTTGAACAGTTCATGAACCTGTTCAGGAACCATTCCTAAAAGTTCACCAAAATGTTCATGAACTGAAAATGGTCAGTTTATCATGCACAGTTCATACAAGTTCACTGACTGGTTCTTTAACATTCATCACAGTGAATGAACAATGAACATATTCATGAACTATGACCAACAATGTTCTTCATTATTCATGACTTCATGAACAGTTCCTAAAAAAAATTGATTATCTGACATGCTTTTTTCATCGTAATCATAAAATAACCTTAGACGTGGGGGTTTAAAACAGTATAAAATGCAACATATTATCTTAAAAAAAAACAGTATTTAATTTCAGATAAATTTCTAATATACAACAAAGAACCCACCCCCAAACTGACCTGTCTTATAACTCTTTTTTTGTGAAGACAGAGCCTAATTTTAATTTAATCATATTCCACCTATTGTCACTGCTAAATGTCTCCATCTGCAACTTAAGCAGTTCCATCTGATTACTGTGTGGATCTTTAACATTGCTGCGACAGTCACTTTTTAATGTCTATTCCATCTTGGCTGTAAGATCCTCTAGTTGTCAAATTTTCCTCCTTATCTTATAAACTTCATCCTCTAATAATTTTACTTTTCTGCTGTCTGATCTGCAAGAAAGATAAAGTTAATTACAGACAACCTCTGTCTGACCAACATTGTCTTTATTTTTTAGCATATTTTTGTACCCAACTTTATTTAAGGATCCAACTCAAAATTATTTAATTCCTTACACTTAATATACAGCTTAGAGATCATTTGAATTATTAGGGTAATTTTTTCACTAGTTGTATTTTAACCGAAGCTGACTAGCCATAGGTATTATTAGTCACAGGAGTTGAATGTTTTAATCAATAAAAATGTACCCACTCTGACCTTGGATGTTGCATATAGCTGCTTCTGTTTTCATAGTGCTAGTAGCATTTTGTGTACAGTTTGACACAGTAACTAGTTTGTTTTTGTTTTAATTTGCCAAATTACATCAGATCAAAAAAATAGTGATGTCATGAAGCAGAAAACGATACTGAACATCTAAATTTCTATCGCAGATGCAGTACCGCATATAGAGATTGAAAAAGAGGGTTTGGATGATGATGTTTAGTGATTTTAAAAAATTCGAAGAGCAAGTTTAAATTGGGTCTGACAAAAACCAGGTATATTAGTTTTGTTAAACTGATATGGCATATAAAAACGAATAAAATATCCATATAAATTCCCACTGAAATAATCATGAATGACCACGAAATTTGATCACAGGTACTTGACATGATCTTGATGTTAAAAAAACCCCGAATTATCTTAAGGAAAAAGTCATACAGAGACTGAGAGTGACAAAATACATCAGATTACCCCCATGTCACATTTTGACATTCTACTCTCTCTGTCATACTTTGGAAAAGAATTTTGTCAGAGTGGACACGTCTATGCTCAAGTTACAACTGGTACAAACAGCTACCATGTTTGCGACTCTTTGATAGATCCCTTCTTCAATTACAGAACAGTGATAGCTGTAAAAGTGTTTATTTACCATTATCTCGATTCAACATTAGGAATCCTGTTCCATGGAAGAATTAGACATTTTCTTCTTCATGCATACATCCCATAAAAGTGAAACTCAGTTTGAAAACATGTATACTAAGCGACACAAATGTAAACTGCGAAATATGATTGGCTCAAAAGGTTGTACCTAAGGGTAGATATTCCACTGACAAAATTCTCAAAATTCGAAGTTTTGAAGCCCGTGACTTAAAGTTTGGAGCAACGTAGAATAGTCGATGATGGCTTGATGGTTAGAAAAATATCCCAGGAGTAAAACAAGCCATAGAGTATGATCATATACCATTAAAAAATAGCAAAAGAATATCTAGGGTCATGGGTGGAACAAAGAGTTTGGAAGTTACTTACCTGTCCTCTTATATTGTATGACAGAGGGTCCAATGTCAGAACGGGTCATGGGGGGGTAATCTGAGGTATTTTTGTCACTCTGTATGACTTTTTCCTTAAGATTGCTGTTTTTGTGTCATTAAGCTCTCGTAGAGTACCTGTGATTTTGATGATGATGTGTTCGCTACACATTTTATCATAAAATTAATATTTCTGACTCAGTGGTCACCTTAGTTAAATTGTACATTATTATGAAAGCCAGTCTGTTGTTGTGTATGTCTATTGAAGTGTACAGATTTGTGAAGGATATTTTCAGGTCATTTTCACATCCTGTCTCATGCAGTGTTGCCTGAAGTACATTTCCTCCTATCAGCTTATATGAACATTAATGCACACACTGTATACACCCAATTACAAGTTAGGGAATTTTTTTAAAAACACTAACCCTAGGATAACTGTAAGAGATATTTCACTGATCCTGCCAAAATTTTACTGACCCTTCTAAATCAGAAAGAAGTCAGTTTAGTTTCTGATTCAATATTTATTATTTATTATCAAGTCAAAAAACCCCATCTTATTTCAATAAGACTGACAAAATGATGGACATTGTATGATGGGTTTAATGCCATAAAAGAATAAAGTAACCCTTGCACTTTTGTATTTTAATAATAGCAATAGCTTGCCAGTCATTATTAAATTGCATGCAAGCTCTGACAAAGTGGAGAATTGTCTGTAGGACCATGTGCAGAACAGTCATTCTATTTCACTGATGCCATGGTACATGTTCAGTCTGGATAATCAAAGTGGAGAATTGTCTGTAGGACCATGTGCAGAACAGTCATTCAATTTCACTGATGCCATGGTACATGTTCAGTCTGGATAATGTTGATAGAGCTTCACAGCTTTGTTGTCTTCAGTAAATAGTATCTTGGTTTTACATGTATTTTCTCTCTATACTGTTTACATGACAGCAACACTTGGTCCTTTTCAGAGTTTGGTTCTTTAAGTGACATTTTTGGTTACCATGGTGTATCTTGACCCATAGGGGCTAGGATACATTTACATTTGTTACCAGTTAATACTTGTTATAGGTAATGGTATTGTGTCAAGAAAATAACTCAATATTAGCTCTTCCTTCTTCTCAGTCCTCTACTTCTTGGTTTTTCACTAATTTTCTAAATAAAGAATCAGTGTTTTTTCATTTTTGTATATTGATTGTTTTTGTGACTCATTATTATTGTAGTATGTATTTGTAATTACTTATTGCTTAATTTACTTTAATAAACAAGAGTTACATTCTCATTGTTTACTTGGTGCACTGGTGAGTTCATGCATTGGGTTTTATGATTGGTTGGTTGTTGATTTTATTGCATGCCATCACTGTGAGGCTGTATTTTGCTGCAAAAGGTCATGTGATTTAAAAAAGAAAAACCCATAGTAAATGAAGATTTTTCAAAGAGCAATAAAAGTCCAAAAACACTGATGAAAAGGTGGATATTTGGTGGATTCTGATAAATGGGGAATGTAAATGTTCCTGTTACCAGTACATGAAGAAATTCATAATACAGTAGTGAATTCCTTGTAGCCTGGGTTTACTGTATCATTGTTTTCTGGGTCATTGTATATCTGGTTTTTAGTAGCCTGAAAAACAGTAAATTGACAGTATTTAGTATCAGTGCATATCCTAATCCTGAAAAAGGAATCTTACAGAAAATGTTAAAATTGATAATATTTTACCAGACTTTACACTGCATAACAAGGAACTAAACTGTCCCAAGTACATATAGCGGTAATCAGACAGATTGCTTGTTCAAAGCTTTCAAAGGTAAAATGCTGATCATTGGGAAAGAGCCAACATATCCATTATCGTTCATGAGCATTTTAGCTTGTGTGTTTGGGTTTATGTTTACTGGAAGTATGCAAGAAATGATCTTTTGTCCTCCTGAACTACATGTACTTGTATTATTGCTGTGATACTTTACACCCATTTTTATCCCATTGTCTAGTCTAGTCAGTCATAAATGAAATGATGCTAATTACACATCTGTTTTGGCAGCTACTGTGGCCATCATGAAAATCTTGTTTGGTGTAGTGACTGTAAGACTTCTTATGGTGTCTAGTTGGTCCTAAATGAAAATGGTGCCAATCAGGCATTCAGTATGCTGATGTCTTGAAAATTATGATGTTGCTACTCCATCTCAAATGAAGATTATATTAACATGTGTTTTCACCAGAAGATTTCATACAATGCCTACATTGTTATAAATATGGTGCAGATTTGACATCAGATATGGCCAACAAATCAGCCATCATAAAAATCTTGTTATTGCTGCTCATTCTAATTGAAAAGTTATATCGCCATGGTGTTTTTACACGAATGCTTAAGATGTCTGTGGCTAGTCCAAATGAAAATGGTACTGACCCATCTTTGCTATCCAAGGTTCCATTAACCGTATCTCTACCTTGGTATATCAAGCTGATATTTCTGTGCTTCAGGTCTGTGAATTTCATTGGATAATATGGCAATCCACCACATCCAATCAAGTTGTTCAGATTTGAACACTGTTCCTACTTGATTGAGACAAGGAGAGCACACAACTTGAATGGAATGATAAATAAGCAATTTTCCAGTGCCTGTCTGTGTTTGCACAAATAACTTTCATTCAGTTACTCATGTGGCTTCCCTCTGGTACATAGTCATACTTTCAATGTTAGACATACAAAGTATCCATTTTCAGTTGCCACCGTTTTCGGCAGATGTGCAATGCACCACACTATTGTTTATTTGGCATTATTACATACTAAGGGATGCATTCCATGAAATCCAATATATATTGCTAGGACAAAGCACCAATCTGCCAAGTTCAGTTGCCAAGGTGTAGATATTGTTATTGGAACCTTGGCTAGCAAAGATGGGTACTGACCAGGTTTTCAGTATGACCGCTGCATCTTGAAAATTTTGTTTGCTACTTTTCTTAGAATAATGATCAGATCGACATGGGTTTTCAACAAATGACTTCTTGTGATGTATGGTTTTATGTAAATGAAAATATTGCTGTTCTGATATCCAGTATGGCCACCATATTTGCTATCTTTTAAATCTTATTATTGATACTTCCCCATAGTGGAAAGTCATAGTAACAAAATGGTGCTGATTGACCTCCAATATGGCTGCCATAGTAACAATTTTGATAATCAAAAAGTCTTTTTATCATAACTTCTTTTGACTGGATGGTTGTATTGGCAGAGATTTTCAGACTTTCAGTGATGTCCATTTTGTCCTAAAGTGAAAATTGTACTGATTATACATCAAGTATGGTTGCCATGGTGTTGAATTGGAATATCCTATTATTGCCATAAATATAAATGGCTTCAACATTTGGAAGCTAGAAATAAAAACTATGGTCTTTGACAGAAATTTTTTATAGCAAGTATAGCATCAGTCACTGGAGACTTTTTATGGTTAGTTTGAATGGCCTATTAACTGGTGCACAAGAGGAACAATGACACTACAAATGGAGCTCCCCACTGTGTTTACATACAAGAGTCCAAGCTGACTTTGATAATTTACTGATTAATGTTGATAGCCAGGTTTTTAAAGGGACTTTTATACAGTGATTTGAGTTTTCTTTTTTTTGGGCTATTCTCAGAAATGTATTCATTGTAGTGTATTGTATTCATTATACATTGCTAACAAATTTTTCTGTTACTTTAGAAGAAAAGAAAGGAGATATAATTTTTAAGTAAACAGTAGGTTATTCCTTTGTTTTTACAAAGATTCTCCATTCATTGATATTGTCTTAGGCCAAAAGGATCAGCAATTTAAAAGACATTTATAGTTCTCTAGAGCATTTACTGTTCTGACTTACTTTCCATAAGCTTATAACACTTTTAGCTAGCCACAAGTACCTGCTGCATCAGTTTATGTTACTGACCAATTTAGAAAATTATATGCATTGGATAAGGAGGTAGATGCAATTTTTGAATGCTATGTGTTCCATTAAGCAAGCTGATGTTTCTTGACATTATAACATTTAAGCATTTACTCTACATCATTTATATGTTTGTGTGTCTAATCAGTTCCTTCATTTAATCGGTTCATGCAAGTAGTTACACATGGTATAGTTGACATTACTTGTTTTTTTGTCTCTTGGTTCATTAACAACTCTACTAAAACATTTCACAAAATGAACTATGATCAAGCAAATGTAGTTATTTAATAAATGCTTCCTCAGTGATTGTCATTTTGACATGGGTACATGATGCAAGGTTAACAGAAGCAAAAATTCCCCCTAGAATTAGTTTAAATCACATCTATTGGTCCATCAAGTTATATCTGAAATATTTGGAAAGTTTAATTACCCTGGCCAGTGAAACTCTAAATAGAAAATGAAAGGTAAAAAACTGACCATGAAGTAATCAAAATTAGGACTGTACATAGGAAGGCACATTTTTGTGTGGCTTCTAAAACCAGGCTATCATGTTTAATTTTGTTTTCTGAAACTTGAGATAACTTTATTTATGTCAAGAAAAGGATTGACTTCATTTAATATATAACCACAATATTAGTGCATCATCATATTCAATTATTATTATTTATTGTATTTTATGATTATTGATCAGTTGTAACCATTTCCAGGTAAATGTGAGGACAAATCATCAGCAAATATAAGTTTTATAGTTTCTATTAATAAATACTGCACTTTCAGTTTTAGATAACTCCTGGGTTGACTTCCTGGTAAATTTCATGTTTTCTTGTAGAAATTTGCGTTGAAATTTCTGATTTCTTTTGCTTTTTTTTTTAATTCAGAGGAGCATTCTCAATTGTCAGAAGATGTGTGCAGAAGTCAACTGGTTTAGAATTTGCAGCCAAGATTATCAACACAAAGAAATTATCAGCTAGAGGTAAGAACTAAACTTTCCTATGCTGTACTGTACGCAGTTGGTGATGCTGTACCATATTTTGTGGGACACAGCTTTGTAACAAACAAGTAGAATTTTTATCACAACAGCCCAGCTATAAATATGGGCAGTGTATTTAGTAATACCTTTACTCATTCTCTTTATCTTTCCATCATCTGTTACAGACTCGTAAAATTTTACATTTGGGTCAGTTTTTCATCCATATTTTGGCTGCAAGGTCTTGCAGCTTTTTTGTGTATGTATTGTAATGGGCATACTGTCTTTCCAAAAAAACTAGGTCAGTGTGACCACTATTCAGATTTTGGTCCAGTTTGTCATTTTTCTGTACACTTGTGTTTTGCAGCTTTGTGTATCATTATGTAGATTTTTTCTTGTTGGTTAGATTCTGTTAAAGGTAGTCATTGTAACTTAAGTATGCTTTCTTAACACCTTTGGTGAAGTTTTGTATCTTAGCTTGTTTCTTGACATGCAACACATTTTTGATTTATGTTTCATAAGGTGATTTTATATAAATTTTGGCACTTTTAAAATATCTCGTTTTCCCTCTTAACCCTTTCAACACTGCAAACCAGTTAATCGGTTCAGGGAAAGTAAGTCCGTAAACACTATGGACCGATGTTTCAATCTGGGGCAGTGTTCTTTAATGTTATAGTAACTGACTAATTAACTTTCGGGGTACCTCTAATAACTTCAGTCTTGTAATGAAGATGTTATATTTGGATGATCTTGTGAGTTTAGCTTGTATACTACTAGAAATATCGAACATAGTAGGAACTTTTAACAGGTTTTATTAATGCTGAAATTTTTATCCAAAATGGCGGAGTTTGAAGAAATTTCAGAGAAGAGTTATCAGAGGATTTGAATATTTTCGACCTGGTAAATTTGGATGAAAATGAGAGAAGACGTCTGGAGAGACAATGGAATGGTCTTGTGGGTGACAGTGATGATGATGAAGAGGACTTTGAAGGTTGTTTTGAACCAGAGGAGTTGTATACTCCACGTGATTTTGTTTGGAGGAAGCTGGAAAACCAGAGAGATTTGTTTCAGTTTTCTGACAAGAGTTGGACACACCCAAGTGTTAGATGGCTCTAGGAAAACTTCAGAATATTTTCAAATATTCTATTCAGATGAAGTTTTTGGAAAAATTGTCTGTTTAACGAACTTCAATGCGACGATCAAATGTAGCAGAGGCGATATAGGTGTGTGGACACTTCTCACCTTAGAGATCATTTTGGTTCATTTGTATAGAATTTTAATTATTATTACACCATGAAAGAAAGACTTGTGTTACTACTGTGATTATTCACTAGTACATCTAGTGTTAATTGAACAAGTTTTGAGAACTTTCTAAGTTTTGTAAGGGGTAATAAAATAATTACTTTTATTTTACCTGTTGTGTTACCTGTTTGCACCTGTATTTTAACAATTGTAATAGATATGCACATTTTAATGAATTAGTCATAAAATTTAATTTTTAACCTTGATTTTAACACCTATTCCAGCCAGATATCTTTAACATTGGCAAAGTTATGTTGGTTCAAATTCTACAAGTCATTTTGCTTTCCAACTCCAAAGTTACTTAGTGTTGAGGACTCTATGCCCACAAAGTTACTTAGTGATCAAAGGGTTAATACTAATTTCAGAGTTTAATAATAAGATTCCTCCTTTTTTGTCTCCTTTGAGTATTGCTATGAAACATTTTTCTCATGATCAAGTTGGTTCTAAATGAAACTGGTCCAGTCTAGCCACTGGAAGCATCTTACCAATCTTGTTATAACTATTTGTGTCCAGAATGGATGGTTGTATCATCATGGGGTTGTCACTTCTGAAACCGAAAGACTTATTACAATTGTTAATATAAATAGTGAAAATCGGATGATCATATTACTGTCATGTAGGTCATCTTGAAAATCATGTTCACACTATCAATCTGGAACGGAGAGGCCTATTGACATGGGGTTTTCACTAAGAACTTTTCTTAATATTTATGGAGTTCAGAGTAAAATGCTGCTGCTCAAGTATATTACAGCTGATATAGAATCCATCTTGAAAATTATGTTGCTACTCCCCTTGATTGGATCATTATTTGACCATGGGGATTTATCAGAAAACTTCTTACAATGTTTAGTTTGTCCTCAAAGAAAATAGTGATCTCAAATCCAGTTTGGCCAGCATTACAGCTATCTTGAAAAAATTGCTGTCACTGCTTCTCTTGAATGGACAGTCATGTCAACATGGGATTTTCACTATATTACTTTTTATGATCTTTTAATTGGTCCCAAATGAGAATTGTGCTCTGACCTTGAATATGGAAACCAAAGTGACCATTTAAAAGCCTTGATAGATGGTCATATTGACGAAAGGTTTTCATGAAGTTTTTATGTGATGTTTAATTGGTGCTGAATGACAGAAGGTTATCTGGCTTTCTGTTTGGCTGCCATTGCAGCCTTTTTGTCAGTCTTTCTATTGCTACTCATTTAGAGGAGATTGTTATAGTCACATGGGGTTTTCATGAAGTTTTTATGTGATGTTTAATTGGTGCTGAATGACAGAAGGTTATCTGGCTTTCTGTTTGGCTGCCATTGCAGCCTTTTTGTCAGTCTTTCTATTGCTACTCATTTAGAGGAGATTGTTATAGTCACATGGGGTTTTCTCCAAGTACTTCTGATGATGTCTAGTTGGTCCTAAATGACATTAGGACTATACATCCAGTAAGGTTACAACAAAGGCCTGTTTTAAAATTTTGTCATTGCTCAGAGATCTAACAGATTGTTTTAGCACTTAGCAATTAGTGAAAGAAAATGCTCTTATCTTGAATTACTGGAAATTAATTTTACCCAGTAGAGGATCCATTCCATCAAGGGACTATTGTTTCTGGTAGTAAAGGCCCATAACATGCTTGAGTTTGCTTAACAGTTACAAAATAATAATTATTGGTCATTGAAAGCTTATTAGATTACTTCTTGGTTTGTCATAGCTATTGGCAATTGGAAATTTGGAAATAATCATGAAATTCACAAATAAAATGAAAATCTTAAATTTTATTAGATTTTTCCAGAACAAAATTACTTTCTCAGTAAATAGCTATTTACTGTGAAATATCAATCAATGAAACTATTGTTTACTATCTAATGTTGGCAGCATTGTATAAAGTCAATTCAATTTGAAAAAAAAAATCTTGTTATATGAAATTCATATTTTAATTTTATCATTAAACTTGGTTTTAATGTTGTGGGGCTTAATGCCATTTTTCAGCACATGATAGGCTTTTAATGTAATCATTGTAAATGTGGCAAGCCATCATTAATTCATATGTGAAGAGAGTCAGTTGTAATGGTAATGATAATAAGAACAAAGTTTATATTTTATGTTGAAAACAAGATTAATAAAAAAAAATTACTGTAATTGCTCAAGCAAAGGGCCCTGAGTGGCGGAGTGGTCTAAAGCGCTCTCCATTATGGATCAATGCCATCTCACCTCTGTCTAAGATTTGGTGAATGTGGATATGTGAGAAAGCTTACTTGTAGCATCTCATGGGATGTCGGTTCTTTCCACAGATTTATCGGTTTTTTCCTCCACCATTAATACTGGCCGCCATGTATAGCCTATCGTGTGCTGAAAAAATGTGTTAAGCCCTACAACAACAACAAGAAATTGCTCTTGCATCAGTTGCCAAATGTAGGGAAGATTTCCATTGGTCAGAACATGACTGCATGATCAGACACGGTTGCATTTATTTCAGTATAAACTGTACAGAAAACTGCTTTATACTAACTTCTGTAAATAGAGTCGCAAGCAAAGTAACTAATGTAACCACTTAATTGGAAGGCATAGACATTGCACTGTTCAACTATTGGACTCCCATCACTGACAGTTTATACCATGATAAACTTGGGAGGGGGCCTATTTGACACTAAATTTATGAAATGCAGCAGGGATTGAAGTATGATACAAAAAAGTTGAGTTAGTGTATACAGAAGCAGTATACATCTTTTACTGAACATACATATACAGATATATGACAAAGTCGACCATAATCTGCTTTCAATATCTAAATTGCATTCATTGCAAACATCATTGATAAAGGGAAGGTACTGATTGAGCTTCTCTAACATCCTTAGGTGGACAGTTCCAAATGATCTCACCAGAAAATGTCCAAGTATTTTTGTACAGTTCATTTTAGGACTAAGGACGAAAATGTTATTAGATGACATCAGGTGTAGAATTGAATTTGTATTGTATGTTTTTTTTTCATTTACAGAATATATCATTTACATAGTTGGGTGTAAAACATTTAAAATTGTAAACATAAATTTAGTTGTCTGTAAACATGTTATTTCATGAATAGTCATGAACTTCAAATCAAGAAAAATTTCATAAACATTGTCAATATTTTTGTCATGGGTAATTCTGAAAGCTGTCTTTCCATTTTCAACATAAGTGTTTTAGAAGCATTACCACACATACTTGCATATAAGACAAGTACAACTACATACTGAACTGACCAGGATCTGCCATGGTATAATGCACTGGCAGATCTGGGTCTCATGCAGTTAAGAATAATCACTAGAACAAACAACATGGATTCTGATATGCAGGCTTAGGATCTTTGTTGTTTACAGTTTGCTTTGACTTATAAATCAGCATAAATGACAACTGATTTAGAAAGCATTACCCCATATGCAGTAGTCCAGATGAGGTTAAAAATCACTTCACTTGAACAATATCATTGTAGTCAAAGTTAGGAATTTAATATTTTTTAGTAACAAGATATTCTTAATCATATTTTTGGATTCATTATTTATATGCTTGAAAAGTTTATCTTGTAACAGTTTTTGGTGTAGCATCATTAAAATCTGTTTGGAGAATAGGGGTGACATGATATACCTCTGTGATGTATCAAAAAGATACATGATAAGCAGCCTAAGATGAAATACATTATCAATACATGTACTAATTTGATGGTCTTTCATCTTTAGAAGGTATGACAACAAAAATACTTCCCAACACTACCTGTTAGTTGTCAGTGTTTTTTGTATTCAACATGTTAAGCCATAAAGAATGTATCATCTGGTCAGATGCAAGGCTCACTTTAGTCATCAGACAGAGGTGTTTTGATCAAAATATCTCAACTTTTTTTATCAAGTCGATTTTCACCTTTACAGGGAAATTTAGTTTGTAACACATTACCCATCAGGGCTAAATTGTTTGATAAAATAAATGAAAATTGCATTCTGCTGTTAAATTCGACATTTTTTTAAAATTGACTTGGTTTTCTATATTTGCTGAAAGAGTGAATGACCCACATACCATCTAGTTTTGTCCATCCAGGGTGTGCATTCAACACATATTTTATATCATTTTTGGGCTGAAAATTGCCCTCAGGTATCACCATTAACATTTTGCTCAGCTCCAGTAATCTGATATACCTCATAACTTAATTGTCAGCATAAATATGGTAGCCAGTATTTACCAAATGATAGGCAATTGGCTCTGACCCTACATCCCAACATAAATGTCCAAATATCAGAAATGGGGTCAGAAGAAATTCATACCACATTATACCAAACATGCTGTTATAATTACATATTCATCATGGTCATTAAGTTGTTTATGGCAATATTACAAACCATATCACTGTGTGCTAATTTTTTGTGGGTGATCGAGTGTTGTCACATTCTTTTCGTTTCAACTAACAAAAATGGGTATTGCAACAGCTATCTCAGATGAATTTTCAGTTTAAAGAATTACCAGACAAGGCAATTTTTGGTGACTGCTAAAGATTAAAATAACTTGCAGTATTGTTTTATATATCTTCCATTACTTGTATTGATATATGTCATTAAAGCAAAAGTACACCACCAAGTGGTGACTACTGTTTTGAATTCTCTTAGTCTTGAATATGTGATTGTCAGCATCACTTTGATTTTGTTGAAATTAACAACCAGCCATTTCATTAAATTATCAGTTAGAAGAACAACCTTTACCAGATCCTAGTTCTTTAAAAAAAATTCCAGATATTTCCTGGTTTATGTTTATATTTGTCATTCAGTTGTTGGTAATGAGATTTTATTTTAGCTCTGCTGGTCATAGACCTGAAGAGTATATTGACTGGTTTTTCTACCATCATCCATTTGTCAGTTAGCACAAGTGTGTTATTGCTGCTCTTCCAAAACTTCTTGAAGAATTTTAATTAAACTTTATATGCTTATTCATCCCATGGTCTAGCTGGTCCTAAATGAAAATGGTGTAGCTTAGATTTCTAGTATGGCCACCAGAACAGCCATCTTGAAAATTTGATTATTGCTTCATCCTCCACAGAAAATTATATTGACATAGGGATTTTACATACATGCCAAAGCTTACGCTTTTGGCTTAATCATTACTATTTTTTCACTAAATTACCCCTTGCACGTAAATGTAATTGGATTACGCTTTTTGATATTTCCTCTTCCCCCAAAAATTAATGTTTTCTCATTTTTATTAACATCCCACTAATTGCACAAAACGTACTGGAAAAGATGGCTTCTGAGTAACTGTGACATAAAAGTACACTTGTCTGTAGACTAGCTTTGACTTTCCATAGTGTTATGTTATATTTATAGCAGCTGTCTGGCTTGAATACATGAATAACACAATACAGTGCCATTCTAAGGTAGACACACCCAGACTGTGTGGAAAGGATTTTAATATTGGTCATAGTGTAAAACAAAGATGCCTTGAATTAGCTCATTTTGCTAACTCCAATACTAAGGTAACTTCTTTTTTGTGGAAATGAATTTTATAAATGCAGGGGTGCTATTTACCAAGCTCTTAATATGATACTGACTAAAACTAGTGGTTTAATACTGCTTTGGTTCTTTGTTCAATGGATGCTTCCTGATGCCAAAATCGCTGAAAATATGCATGTGTTTTGTACATATGCACATTGAATTTTATTGTTATATGTGGATTACGATTTTTCTGCTCAGATTACTCCTTTTATCCTCTTGGATTACGCTTTTTCCTCGACAGGGCTTGGCATGTATGGTTTTATCAGAAAACTTTTTATAATGGCTAGTTTGTTCTAAATAAAAGTGTGATGAAATGATGTCAGATATGGCTGTAACAGAAGCCATCTTGAAAATCTTATTATTGCTTGTTCAGACTAGATGGTCATATCAACACTGGGGCTTTAGCTGAAATTTGTTTCACATCTAATATAGCTGACCCTGTTGTGAGCATGAGATTTTATTATCATTGCTTTTCACGAATGAATGATCTTATGGGAATGGAGTTTTCATTGGAAGACTTACCATTATGTTTAGCTTGTCACAAATGAAAGTGGTTACCTCCATTATGGCCACAATAATAACTTTTATTTAATCCCTGTAACAATGGCCACTGTTACTATTCTTAAGCAAGAAACAAGCCCGATACCAATATCTGAGATTTTGTAGGTGTGCTTATAGTGTTTTATATATTCTTTTGTAAACCATATTAAAGTACATATAGATTATTTCTGTACCTAGCCAGCTTCCAGGTCCATTACCCATATGTACCATTGGGACTCACTATCCAGCTCTATGAATGACATCATGAGAAGAAAGACAAACACCACTGACCTTTATGTAATTATTTGTAACAATGACCTCCTGAATAAAAAAGATTGTTCTGATCAAAACAACACCCCCCCCCAACAAAACAAAGCAGGATTCTGTCTACAGGTTTGTATATAGTGACAGATGGTACTGTCCATAAACCAGGCTAACCATGTCCTGAATTGCTAAGTGCTAAAATTAAGGTGGTGGTCCAGTAGGTTGTTGGTCTTAAGAGTTAATCTGTTTTTCCTGGGGGTGTATAAAGTCTTTGTCTTTTAAACCAGCAAGGGGGAATGTTTGCAGGATTCAATTGATGGGGTGAAAGGCTGGTGATATTGGTATTTTTTTTCCCTCTGATATTACAGGGATTACCTCCAAATCAATCCCATCAGTTTAGGTTGGTGGGACTGGGTAACTCACTTTGTTTATAGAGTTAATCCTGGTAGTCTACTTTGAATTAAGCCCTTGAATTTTATCTGGGAGTACTCCTTTGGTGTCTTGGATGAGATAACTGTTTCTTTTTGTTTCCTTAATTGTTAGATATGCAATCCCTGCTATAGATTTCTTACATTTTTACCATAGCTTTGTCAAAACCATCTTTACCAGCAATATTGCAACTGATAATGTTAACACCTAGTACCTTAGATAGTAGCTATTAAATTTTTTAGGTCACCTATTCATTCACATTGAGATTATCATAGGCTCTGGTAGGGTAAAACAAAGGTCATAATACAGCACTGTATCAGTTACATTTTGCACATCAGTAAATTCTGTCACATCAGTACATATTCCTAATCCCATTATATTAAATAATATCACAATAATTAGATGTATTTTTGTACCTTACAACTCATACAAAAAATTCAAATATTTAAATGTCCATAGTAACCAATCTTACATACTTCAACCATGTTTCCTGATTCACAATTTAAGCATGTGTAAGTTCTAACATAATGCATTAATAAATGCACTAGTTTACTTCAAAGTAATCTAATAGTGAATTACAAAATTCTGACCACAAGCTAACAATCTACATAATTTAGCCTCTAGTAATAATTCTCTACATAGGAATCAAGCCCATTTCACAAAATACACATGTAAATGAAACAATACAAATGTTCTACATACTAAATGATTCTAGTAATTAAGTATACTCTAGTAATTAAGTATACATACTTCAAATAGTTACAATTATGATGCTGTAATATTCCGCAAAAATTGAGCAAATAACTTACTGATCTTTTTGAAGATTTGTCTTTTCTTAGAATCAGCTTCTAAGTTCTGCCAGCAAATTGCAAATGGCTTCTTTCTTAGAGTAAACCCAGTTGATCTGCAATCCTTCTAGGCAAATACTAAATTACTTTATGATTTTGGAATGTATTGTTCAGGTCTGATTTGTAATCTGCCCTCTATATCAATTTTGATTGGATATCACCAATCAACCTGATCAAACTTAGCTAAGTCCCTCATGGGTCCATCCACATGGGGATAGATAAGCACACACATTGTTCACCCTGTGGACTTTCCTTTTGATCCTTGAACTGACCTTTAACATACAGGTGTGATAGTAGCAAGCCTTTGTTAACCCTTTAGCTACTACATCTGTTGTGCAGTTTCACTACTGCTGAGTGATAGTGTATCAGTTACTGAGACTACTGAGGCTGTTTGCTAGGCTGAATAATAGAGCATCATCATGGCTGACTATGGAAATTGACAATAAAAACATGGTTACATTTATATTTACTATTTCATTAGTTTCACTTGATTTCAAGGAAATAAAATACAGCTTACTTTGTATAGTGTCTTTTATTCATATATATCTATTGTATTTACTACTACATCCATTCATACAAGAAATCCCAGTCAAGAAAACTGTATTGAATCTCACAAAATAATTCCTCATCATCTGTTTCAAAATCACATCTAGTGTTGAAATGGGACTAACATTAATATTTGATCCATTTATTAAGAATGATCCATTAAACTCTTTGATATCACTTGCACGGAACCCTTCAAAGTCGCTCATATCTGACTAGGAATCCATTTTTGTTTATCTCATCTATAGGTGTTTTGTACATTGCAGGAAATCCCTTTCTGTGTGTGTAAATTTAACTTCTCAGCTTTCAAACTTGTATTAAATTGTTCAGTCCAGTTGCCTTTGCTGGCTCAAGTTTCTGGTCTCTGGTTTATCATGGTAATCTTGCCTACAAGTTTAATATTAACCCTGTGGCAATCCATAGAGTTCAAACACAAGGCTGTGGTTATATTCCCAAGACAGGTAGATTATAGCTTATATATGACTTTAGCTCCATGCTTAGTAAATGTGATACTCCTCTTAAATGGAAAGTTGAATTGTGAATCTAAAAAGAAGAGAATATGTCCCTCAATGGAACTGACATGCCATGGGTTGAACCTAAACAGGAATTCAAGATAAGATCATTTATTCCATTTAACTGCCCAGTGTTGTAACCCTCACAGTTATTCTTCAATGTTGATGTTTTTCAAAATTAACTATGGTGGTGGAAATATTGAATGTCAGAATCATGCCATTTTGATTTAGATCCTAACAGACACTGCTAGAGGTATTGTTTTGAAAACTCAGTGTCAGTAGTAGTACTGTTTTACCATCCATTTTGAGGAGTAGCAACAAAAATGTTTCAAGACAGCTGTCATGGCAGCCATATCAGATGAATCATTGGCACCATTTGCATTTGGGACCCACTAGCTATCATAACAAATCTTTCTGAAAACCCTATAAAAGAATCATTCTTATGGGAGCGGTAGGGATGACAGTATTTTGAAATTATGTCAATTGTCCATCAGTATTGCCATCATGGTGGTCGTCTTGAAATTTTGTCATCTGGACTTCTCCCATTGGATAGTCATTTGAATTAGCATTGGTTCAAATTTTTCCTAGAATTTGCTGATATAATTTAAACATTGATTAGCAAGGTGTTCTATTTATTTTATGGTATTGTGCATACCAACAATATTTTGCAATATGTTTAAAGAGTATGGTAAATTTTTATTCAGATGATTTTGTTCAGAGTTGAATTGCACATCAAGAAGCAGTTATGATGGTGATATTGATATAGATGAAAATGAAAGAGATACTAAAATAGGTATTGTACATTGTATGGAGTTTGTTCAAGCTAATTTTTTTATAACTTGAAACTGGATACAGGATATACATGTGTGTATCACTTGTATAGGTATCTTTGACCCATTTTGTAGCAATTGTGTGACACCCACTGTACAACAATTTCTAAAGTAACCTTCATATGACTTAAAAAGTAAAAAGTCTGTCCTTTAGACAATATGATTGAATAAATGTGACACATGAAAAATGAGATGTTTTAAATAGAGTTAGCTTTCAAAACCCAAGGGTTGTCAGCATTTTAAGGGGCTTTTTCTCATCATGATTAAAAATATTTAGATCTGGTTTAGGAGGATGATACCTGACAAATTAGTATTGCCCAATTATCAGAGATTCTGTAAACTTTATATTCAGACCCTCATCCCTATAAAGAATGTAGGATATTTTTAGGAACAATGTAGCTCTATATATCCTGTAATGTGTTTGACTTTAAAATGATTTATTGCCATTTTGAGGACAAAGACCGATATCTGTCTTTATCCCACCCATCCTTGTTATTTCAGAGCTCAGAGTATTGGTCTTCCATTAGCATATGGTCAGTGATATTGTTTGCTCTCTACCATTCATTTTGTATGTGAGTAGTTAGTAATGCACATCAAGATTAAACTGGTAAGGACCAGTTGATGTGGTCATTGCCAGCTGACAATATTCATGGTTGAATCTTGCATACTGTATAGTGGACACAGATGTTACAAGTGGGCCTGAAAGCAGTCCATAATTGCTGTAATTTTTTTATTTTTCAGTTCATGTCTTTCTACATTTGATGCCAGAGTAATATATATATATATATATATATATATATATATATATATATATATATATATATATATATATATATATATATATATATATATATATATATATATATTGATACAAATATATATTGATACAAATATATATTGATACAAATATATATTGATACAAATAAAGTGATTGTTAGAAAATTTAATCATGTGTGAATGAAGTGCAGCTAAAGGATGTGTCCATATCCAGCCTTAATCCTGGGCATGGTAGCTGATTATATATTTGCCAGTCCCCTCTATTAGTTTGTATTCCACCTCTAATTTTAAAGCCTAAATCATGAAGGATATTTAAAAAATTGTGCTTAAGCCATTATTTTATACATTTTAATCTGTTGCCCAGGGAGTCCCTGGCAGTATCAGCTTCTTTTATTTTCAAAACAAGTTTTCATTGTAAAGGATGAGCCTGTGTAGTCATTTTTTCGGTTTCTGGAAAACTGCATTTTAAGTGAAGGGGATCTTTTGGACTTCACATGCATCAAAATATTTTTAGTTTCTAGTTCTAATGATTTTCAAAAATTTGAAGGAAAAAACCCAACAAAATCTTTCCTTAAATTTGAAAACATAATATTTTCAGGAACTGAAATGCTGTTGTACAAATTCTTCAAAACAAAATTGACTTGCCCATTCAAATATGGATTCCATGTTGGTATAGAAACTCCCATTTGGTTTGAACTTTAAGGATGAAATTGTTTAGAACTGCCTAATGGCAATTGGTTTTGAAATGATAATGAAATTACAGTTTTATGCATTTTTGATGTTCTTCAGGTCTTACATTATGAAAATTGGACTAGAGGTCTAGTAGCTTGGGGAGTTGATTAAATACTATGGTAATGTGATCCATTGTGAATAATTCACCTATAGAAGACATTGATAATCTACATGGTGTGGTACATGTATCTGTCTGGTATGATATTTTAGCTCTGCTAGTAACTGACCAGAAGACACTACGGGATAAATTGTTGTGCATATTGCTACTCCAAAAGTACTTGGGAGATTGCCATAAACATTTTTCCCCAAGGTTTACTTGGTCCAAATGAAAATGATGCCTCTTGGGTAATACAGTCATCATAGAGGACATGCCAAAAATATGGTTATTGCTACTCTTTGAGAATGGTTAGAGTTCATATCAGCATTGGGTTTCCACCAAAGACTTCTTTGATGTTTTGTTGGCCCTAGATTCCCCAAAAACATGGTTACTATAAAGTTAGGGTAGTCAGTTTTTTTAAAAATATTATTATATCTGATGAGTAGTTTATGTATATGTATGTACATACATATGTGTGTATATATATATATATATATATATATATATATATATATATATGCTATTAAGAACTTTAAGTATTGGCAAAATTGGCTCTGTTAGATGTACAAATAAGTTTAGGAGATATAAAAAATTTTTGCTGGTGGTTGGGTGGGGTTGGCAACATAAAAGAAGGATGGTCAGCTGACTGGAAACACATTTGGTGGGGGGAACCTAATGAAAATTGTGCTCATCTGACATACAAAATGGCTACCATTTTGGAAATATTGCTGCTCTTAAAATAACTTTGAGGATTGCCTTAAAACTTTACATATGCTTAGAAGTGTAGTTGGTCATAAATGAAAATAATGAGACACTGAGACATATAAAAGATTTTGCTATCATTACTTCTGTTGCATGAATGATTTCATTGACCTGGGGTTTTTGCTAAATCAATTCTTGTAATATTTAATTGGTCCTAAATGAGAAGGAGCATCTGACCACCACTGTGGGCACTCATTTGTGACAGTTTTGAAAATCAAAATGTAATTTTGTCAAAGATCATTGCTTGCATTTGTTTTTACTTATGTAGTTTATGAACACTGGCTTGGATTTTTATATTTGTGTATATTTATTCCAGGCATTACCTTGTGTATAATTTTGATGCATAGAAGTTTTTGTATACAAACTCTAAGCATGGTATAGATAGGTGTGGTCATAGGAAATTCCACTGGAAAGTGTACCTCACTAAGCTTATCTTCTGAGAGGAGTGGTGATTTCCCCTTATGCAGGTATCAGATCTCACTGAGCATAGACAACTCTATAAAGTGAGGAAGGTGGTTCCTTTGTGACTTGTAAAGAGTTTCATGGGGTCTGAAAGGAGGATTACTTAAATCTCTGCAGTCTCTTAGTTATGAACTAGTGTAAATGGAGTCACACTCTCTTGTTAAAGAGGAGTATCACCCTCTTCATTCTTTGAGGGCAAAGAGCAAGTTGTGCCCTCCATAGAGAGGAACTGCATCCTTTCTTTTCCGTTAGAATAGACTGAGTTGTCATGTAGGAGCAGCTATTTTTCTCATCCAGTAGGGTGGGAAAAGGGCTATGGCCCCCTCTCCCCATTGGGGATGGAAGGGGATGGAACAGCACTCTTTACTTGTACACTGCTCCAGAGAAACATTTTCACTGCCTCCACCCCATTGATTGGCAGGAACTTATTTCACTCCTCAGGATCCATTGTTGATTTAACTGAGCACCCCCCCCTTCATCAATAAACTGAGTTCTGATCAGAGTCTGCCAAGTCTTAGGAAGGGTCTTTTGATAGGCTTTGACACCATTTTGGTGGCCTGGTGTCCAGGTAATGTGACTGGGTGTCACATGATGCTACATGTCCATGGATTGATACCCCAGTGCTTGACATCACTATAAACTGCTACACTGCAGACAGTGATATGACTAAAATTTTTAAAGCTAAGTTAAAAATAATAAAAAAAAAGGTCTGAGTTGCTAGGTGAGGTATATGTCTGGGCACACAGGGACAAATCATTGTATTGTTAACAGTATAGGGATATGAATCTGGCCAACCCCCCCCCATCTCAAGTCTGCCATTTCCTCCTGTGGGGTTTGGGAATTGGTTTACAAACTCCAGATTAAAGGTGATTCGATTGGCATCCTTTCTTCCTTATTTTATCCCTATGGGATATAGGACCTTCCTTTGCAGGGAATTGACTGGCCTTTTCCCTACACATTGTCATTGCACCAAGCACTAGATTTTGTTGCTTTCACAACTGTTCCATTGTTTCAGTATATTTTCAAGATTCCTGTGAATAAGTCAACAAAGCTTTTCTCTCTCTCTCTCTCTCTCCATATATATATATATATATATATATATATATATATATATATATATATATATATATATATATATATATATATATATATACACACACACACACACACATACATACACATGTAGTTTTGTCAAATTTAACAAATAATTTCCTATCCAAGAGTAGAAAGTGAAAAAGTCTATAAACACTTTGCAATTCCAAAGAATAATTGAAATAAATTCTCTCAAATTATAACTGAACACAACTAAATGACTGTCTTAACTATAGATCATTAAGATAGGAGTAATTCATTCTGTTATTCACAACCTTATATAAGAACCTAAGACATGATTTCTGAATCATAATGAAAATCATAAATTCATTTCCAAATCATTCTAACTTGTCAGTTAGGTCAGGTCCTTTACCAGCCAACCAATCAACAATCTGGACAGTGTTCTGAACTCAGAGTCTTTAAATTTATCAACAAGTTTACTTCACTTCCAAGGTCAAAAGATCACACAAAAAAGTTTGCCCATATTAGAAGTGCAACCCACTATGTGAAGCTAAGTGTTTGAAAAAATGACACTTACAATCTACAATCTTGAATCAAAACTGAAACACAATATAGATATAAATACAATTTCAAGTACTTTACCTATAGAAATTAGCCTAATAGACCCTCCCACAGCAATTAGGCATAAATGTTTATTCTTTATATCAGCTACAGATTCTGGGTGTATGTATGTATGTATGTATGTATGTATGTATGTATGTATGTATGTATGTATGTATGTATGTATGTATGTATGTATGTATGTATGTATGTATGTATGTATGTATGTATGTATGTATGTATGTATGTATGTATGTATGTATGTATGTATGTATGTATGTATGTATGTATGTATGTATGTATGTATGTATGTATGTATGTATGTATGTATGTATGTATGTATGTATGTATGTATGTATGTATGTATGTATGTATGTATGTATGTATGTATGTATGTATGTATGTATGTATGTATGTATGTATGTATGTATGTATGTATGTATGTATGTATGTATGTATGTATGTATGTATGTATGTATGTATGTATGTATGTATGTATGTATGTATGTATGTATGTATGCATGCATGCATGCATGCATGCATGCATGCACGCATATATATATATATATATATATATATATATATATATATATATATATATATATATATATATATATATATATATATATATATATATATATATATATATATATATACACACACACACTCACACACACGTTCTTGTAGGTGTGTGCTGGCAGGTCTGCCTTTGCTACTGTATGTGCCAGTATCTGTGGTCATGAAGTTATCATTGCACACAGATGGTCCTTGAGATTTTTAAGTTTGTTGTACAGTAAATATTGCTACGAGATAAGAAAAGGCCTTATCCCACACTGTTTTGGTCATGAGTTCTAATGCCTCAACTGCTTAGCAATTCCAACTCCTAGCAACTTATGTGGGACAGAAAAAACTTATTTTACTCTAATATGCTGATGCATACATGTTATTTCTTAAGTCAGGGGTGCACACACTTTTTCAGCATGCAAGTAACTTATAAAATGACCAAGCCAAAATGATCTTCCTACCACAAAAATGCTAAACATATATAGGCTGACACCTATTTTTTTAATGCCATGCATCTACTCCCACTACCTTCCTGATTGACAGATCTATCAAGATCACTGTAGATCACTGTATCCTATTACTGATATAATGGCTAGTACTCTACAAGATGCAGGTACATATCAGGTAATAGGATGGTGTAATTGATCAAAGGAGCCTTAGATGTTTGTGGTAGGGACCTACCTTTGTTTAAAGCTGGGGGAGGAAGTGTTTGTTGCAATACTTTGTTTTATGGATTTGAATTTGTCTTTTGTATCAAATCAAACAAGGTAAGTACAATAAAATAAAGTTCAAAGACATACATATACGTACACACATATACACACACATACACATATATAAAGGCACACTTAAATTAATCCAGTCAGCTTACAGAGTGTGCTTACCTATATTTGTTCACCATCCAAGCATCTGTTTGTTTGCAATATGTAATCATAATTGATACAAATGGGCATTGATATTTACAGGGTAAAGAGTATGTACAGCAATAAGTTGCTTTAATAAAACTTTTGTAACCAATGCCAGTGAAAAAAAATGTCATTTACACTTGCAGTGAATGTATTTTCAAGTAGTGATGCCAAAAAATAAAATATGTGGATGATATGTTTCTGTTTGGTGGTTATTGACCTTTAACTCAGAATGACTGGGGCTTATTTTATCCAGAAGATTAGGTACATTAGCATAATGGAATATTATTTATTTATATTTGCACACATTTATATTGGGCATTATTCTTATTTCCACACACTGCCTTAAAGGGCTTTATTCATACTACCATGCACTTGTGTTGAGCAATTTTCATATTTTGTTGACCTCAGCATTAAGAGGTTAGTGTTAGGATTGGTCAACCTAGTGTCAGGATAATGTGACTTTGTGGGACATCATGCTACATGTCTGTGGCATGATGCCCCAGTGCTAGACATCACTATAAACTGCCACACTGGGGACATGTAGTGATATGACTGAAAAATTGTTAAAAGCTGCGTTTAAAAATTATATACACCATTATAAACACACCAAGTTTATATGGGGACAGTATTTGTTGGGCACTTTTGTAAAATACTGAAAATTTGCCCATTTAGCACTGAATGACTTAATAACAAAGACCAGCTTTGCAGCAGTATCATTGCATAGAAATTGTGGGCAATGAAGGTTTTTATAGTGTCTTGACTGATTTGATTGGTGGCTTTGCTAGTAATTGTTTTAATTGGGTGATTGTGCCAATCTTATCAGTAACATCAAGTTCATGGTGGGTGATTCTTAGGCAGATCCTCAAGAAATTTCATATTACTTTTTAAAAGTAAAGCTCAGTTAACAAGTTATTTGGCCAAGAAAAATTTCTTATTTACACCAGGGTTAATTGCTACATGGACTAGATATAATTTGGAAATATTTCCTGAATAGCAGGCTCACAAATCATTGTTGAAGTTCCGGGGTGATTGCTACCTACAGGTAACAGGATAATATACTGTGTACCAAATTGTTTGCCTCAGTTTGAGTCATCCATTTTTGCATGAAGTTTTGGTACAAAATAATAATGTCAGTAAAATCTTCTTGTAATGTTTGAAGACATTAATTTCCTGATAGAATTATCTGTCATTTCATTTCCCATTACAACTAATTATTGAATAATTCATCTTGCCCATTCCTCCTGCAATCCCACCCAATGATTACTCCAGTTAACCATGCAATCTAGCCAGCTTGCCTTTTCCAGCTCGAAGTCTGATTACTTCAACTCCATGTGCTAGTACTCCTACTCATCTCCTGCCCACTCTATGATTACTCCATGTCACTTCATCTCATCCATTGTGAACAGTTTGGCAGCCATAAGGATTTTGTAAATTGTATAGTATATTTTACAAGTTGATGTGAGTAATCAATATAGCAAACAACATAGACCCTGATCTGCAGGTGCATTATGCTATGGCAGATCAGGATCTTTGTTGTTTGGAGTTTGATTTGACTTGTAAGCCAGTGTACACAATAAGTGTGATGTTCTGAAGTCCATATATTTACCATCTAGCATTTGAAATTTGCAGTAGTAAATAGCAAATTGGCCACTGAAAGTCCTGATTATTAAGCACAAGTTGCAAGCAGATGTATGCTGATCAGAAATTTATAGAGGTTGGTTGGAGAGTATATTCTAGACTGGGGAAAAAAATCCATTGTCTAGCAGTCAGGGGAAAGTAGAAAAGGACATAATAAACATTCATAATAAAATGTTCTCTGTAGAGTTCTTTGCCTGAATGCTCACACAAGCTAACTTGCTTGGTCCATTTATTTATAATTTATCAATTTGCTTATACTCAAGGGAAAATATTTTAATTTTGAAAACCCACAATAAAATTACAGAAATTGTCAAGTGTCTTTTTAAATTTAGTTAAAATTTATTGGCATTTTCGATTTTTCAGACATGCAGCTCTGATTTGTGCAAAATATAACAATTGTAACTTTTTAGCTTTGTATTCTTTGCACCCATTTATTTAAAAAAAATCACTTAAAAATCACCTTTTTACTGAATAAGCACTCTTCCTGTTACTTGTCAATGATTTTATATGAGACATAAAGAAAGCTTCTGAATTTTTGTGTATATTCATCAATACATGTATTTTTATTTGGATAAAATAGTAAGTTTAGGATTTCATTGGAAAGAAAGGGTGGAGAAGACCAAATTCTTTGCAATACTCGAATATATTAATTTAAATATTGCATGTACTAATATACTTTTAAGAATGAGGAATTGGAACCTGTAATTCTAAAATTTGGTACATTAAGTAATTCTGGTACCTTTTTTAAATCTGTTTTAGTAGCTGCTTACTTACAGTAGAAGGAATTAACATGGAAACTTTTTTGTCACCTGAGATAGATAACACAAACTTGATGTTAAAGTTAATTTAATAGAAGCTTGATAGTTGTAGAAGATGAAATATGTAGTTTGCTTTGAATTTAATATTGCTGCTTGTTAATAGTATCATTACTGTTGAACATTGAGCTGTAATGGTGATGCACCATTTAGCAACCATATATATTACCATAAAGTTGGGTACAACTACTAAAAAAGACCTTTATCTGCCACTACATAATGCACTGGAAGATCAGGGTTTGTGTTGTTTGTTTTAATGATTACTCCCTACAAGCTTCATAGACCCAGGTCTTTTGTCACATTGTGCAAAAGATATGGGTCTTTGCAGTTTGCAGTTTTATGAAACTTAATATGTTAGTATAAATGATAAATATGCAAGATATTTACAAGAGGAAATTTAACTTTTCTTGCATTCATAATTTGTCATTTTTAACAAACTATTAATGAGGCAAAAATCAAGATAAAAATTACTAAAAAAACATTGATATAAAGTTTGTTTTCTGCGCTTTTAAGGTATAGGTTTTATTATATTACTTGAGATTAAAGGTAAAATGGGAAAAATTAAATTTAAAGTTTAAATATTTATTGCAGTTCTTTTTTAAAGATGAAATCAGAGTGAAAAATTGCACATTATGACCTTCCCTGCTCATTGAATGTTCTTGTAAACTTCAAATAGAAAGGAAGAGCAAAAACAAAAAAGAGAAATACCACCCATGACGTTGTACAGTTTTTATGATTTTTTTAAAAAATTTGCACAAATCATGTACTTAGGGATTGTTGAAAAGACCCTGCTACCTCTTCAGTTAAACTGAGTGGTTTGAAAATCACATGCACACATGATGGCTACAAGTAGTTTTCAATACACCACTGGTAATTTAATATGGACATTGTGGATACCTTTCTTGATTTGAATAGATGAGTATTTGTTTGCCTGAAATCACATACTCACTAATTCAACTTTTAATAGACTAGTGCATTATTTCATGTGATTGATCTTTGCATTGTTGCTAATTTGTGTCTGAAGGTCATTGCATTGTTGTTAATTTGTATCTGAAAGTCATTGCATTGTTGTTAATTTGTGTCTGAGGGTCACTGCATTGTTGTTAATTTGTGTCTGAGGGTCACTGCATTGTTAATTTGTGTCTGAGGGTCACTGCATTGTTGTTAATTTGTGTCTGAGGGTCACTGCATTGTTGTTAATTTGTGTCTGAGGGTCACTGCATTGTTGTTAATTTGTGTCTGAGGGTCACTGCATTGTTGTTAATTTGTGTCTGAGGGTCACTGCATTGTTGTTAATTTGTGTCTGAGGGTCACTGCATTGTTAATTTGTGTCTGAGGGTCACTGTATTGTTGTTAATTTGTGTCTGAGGGTCACTGCATTGTTAATTTGTGTCTGAGGGTCACTGCATTGTTGTTAATTTGTGTCTGAGGGTCACTGCATTGTTGTTAATTTGTGTCTGAGGGTCACTGCATTGTTAATTTGTGTCTGAGGGTCACTGCATTGTTGTTAATTTGTGTCTGAGGGTCACTGCATTGTTGTTAATTTGTGTCTGAGGGTCACTGCATTGTTGTTAATTTGTGTCTGAGGGTCACTGCATTGTTGTTAATTTGTGTCTGAGGGTCACTGCATTGTTAATTTGTGTCTGAGGGTCACTGCATTGTTGTTAATTTGTGTCTGAGGGTCACTGCATTGTTAATTTGTGTCTGAAACTATGTAGAGCATAGGTTACATTTAGCTTTCTTTTTGCTGCAAGCATCATCACTTTTAAAAAACTTAAGGTAACATTATTTTGTCATGTCTTTATCATTTAAATAGATGGCAAGTTTGTAAGTATTTACAGGACTAATGCACAATAATATCATTTATATGTGTAAGCTTGAACTGTACACAATATATATATATATATATATATATATATATATATATTTGTGTGTGTGTGTGTGTGTGTTTCTCCATAACTTACTCCTCCATCCACCCCAGGCCAGAGTGAAGATAACATCATGTTTATCAGTTACAGCAGCCCCCCTCCCTCTTATAGGGTCACCCTTTCTGCACCAGGAAAGTGGTCTTATAAGGTGGGTGGATTTTCCAGAGGGTGAGGGTTAATTTTATGTGAGAAGTATATATAATGTACATAGTAAGAAAGCTCCATTTTTTAAAGCATTTAATATTTTCGTTTGAAAGGAAAATTTATTATTGAACAGTTCTTGTTATAATAATTGACTTATTCTTGGCCTAAGTGTATATGTGAGCGGGTGTTGTCCATTCAAAAACGTCATTTAAATCTTGGTACAATTCTCTTTCCATTTGCTCCCTTTTCCCACTGCTTTTAAATTACTTCCATAGAGGTTATAATGTTGTTTGTTCGAGTCTTTTCAACATACAGTTTATTTGTGCCTTTTCCACCTAAAATTGTTCTGCATGTCCCCCCTCCCCACCTAATCTGATGTCATAGACTGTAATCATCTTTTTCTGAAATAATTGTCTCTATTTGTCTCTATGACATGTTAATGTTTGGTAATGATTTACTCTGATGTTGCTAACTATATATGCAATTTAATTATGCAGGTGAAACATTTGTAGAGCACACAAAATGCCTTCTTCATAAAGGAAGCAACAATTGTGTTGTCAGATGATTTTTTTGGTCTTTATATTCTGTTTTGTTCTATGTTGCTGACCCTGTGATCTTGACAATTACCCCTGGTTCCAATCATCAAGGTAGCCTACTGTAAGACAGATAGAGCAATTTTTTTATGCATTTGAACGAAATGTTTTGTTTTTAAAGGCAGCAATTGTCACCTGATTCCTTATAGTCCCTGTCTGGTAACCTATTGTTTTTACATTTCTTGCTACTAAGTGAGAGAGGCCAAAACAGCTTTGATATTTGCACAAATTTGACCTGAACAATAGCACTTTGCAGCCATTAGGACTTGTAAACTTGACAATTATCCTCAATAGTAATAGCCACTAATTAGGAAAGTGAACAAACTCCACCTCTTACTAGGGAAAGCATTAAAGGTTATCAAACCATTTTGCTGCTGACTTCTGTATTGTACATCAATACTGCCACTTATTAGCTGTTCCTACTATTAATTATTGTACTCTAAATAATCATTGGCTAAACTGGACCTCTTAAGATAACCTGGCCGTAAGGATAATTGGGTTACCTGTACTTAAGGTAATAATTAAAATTTGAGTCTTTCTTCACTTTATTAAATAATAATAGGAACCTTAGTGGTACATGTACACATGTCCACACTTCTTTCTAGAAGGAAAAGCTGATATCTGAAAAGAGAAATCAGATTACTTAATACACCTAGGAATAAAATTGGTTCTGGATACATATTACAAAATAAAATGCAGAGGCTTGTGAGGGGTAGATTATATATTTTTGTACAAATATGCTGGCTGCTGGTCCCATTAGCTAGGTGTCCTTTTGTGAGAGGTAATTTTGAACTCAAATCTCTCTGTGCCTTAGAATTCTGGCTGTAAGGAGCTGGTGGCCTCTAGTGGGAGAGGGGCTGTTTAGGAGAGGGACTACTGTACTAAAATTGAAAACTGTCTAAGGAGGTGAGGAACTTGCCAGAAAACACCAGGGACATTGAGCATGCATGATTCCATGTCTTGGGAACAGCCAGTAAAATTCTCAATGCAGTTGGAGGTAATTATTCTTCTTTCAACTGATGTATGATGCAGCAGAAACAAGATTGGCCTTTAAGGCTGTAGTAACTGGTATTTGAACTTTCAGTTTGAAAGCTTGGAGAACCTTGGTGGGGTAACAGGTCCAGATCCCTGGGAATAATCTCAAGTGTTGGACCTGGGTGCCAGTAGGCAAATGGGCCTGGTAGCTGGAGGCCAAAACCAGCAACCTAAGTATATAAGAGGAAACACACAACTCCTTCTGTCTGGTTGCCTCTTGGCTTTGAGACAACTTTGTTTCCTGACTGCTTAAGGAAGGAGAAATGGATTGGTGATTTTGTTTTGACACATGAGAAGATGAGTGTCTTTATTAAAGATGGAAGAGGCAGAGATGAAATGTGTTGAGTAAAGTTTGCAAATCCATGGATCTGTGGCAAAGTTGTCCATTGTATTATAGTAGAAAAGGAGATATGATCATGTGGTGGGACTCCACATAGGCTTTGAACATGAACATTCAGATTTGGAACTTGCCCATCTGATTCTTATTCATCAAAACAAGGAACACATTCCCCATAAAGATTGAAGAGAAGCATTGAGGAAGGGGTATTATTAAACATAACTTTCCTTTGACCAAAGGTCAAAACCCTTTGGCTGGTTCTATGACCAGTGCCTGGTACCCCGAACATAGGCTTTTTGACCAGAGACTGAATTTTGGAAGATACTTTTGGAGATAACTGGTCAGTTTTATGGGATTTTTAATTTGAGTGTGGATTTTACAGATATTTTAATGTTACTTGTGCATGTAATTACCAAAACATACTTTGAAATTTAGCTTTTTGTTGTTAAATATTGGATATTTTTTAAGGTGTCTGATTTGGTATGAAAGCAGTATCATATATTCTTAAATTTTCATCATTAATTGTGTTCATTCATTTTTAGCCTAATTTTTTATTTAATGTACTTTTTTATTTGTTTATTCTTTACATCCATCAGTTGTTGGACAGTAGTGAAATGTTTTTAATTATTTGTAATTTGTATGTATTCTGTAATTACTGTAGCCATATTTTCACTTTTTGATTTTTGCAAACTTTTTGTGTGGTTAATTTTTCTTTTGCAGATCATAATATATGCCTCACAACCTGTAATTTCAGTCAAAATATTATTGTAGCTTTTGATATAAATCATTAGATTTTGTAAGATCTCCAGAAACTTCTTTGGGATTATATGACCATCATGAATAGACATAATTTATTGTGTATGTTTTTTGTTTCAATCTCTGGTTTGTATCTCTAGCTATTAATTGCTTCTGGAAATAATAGAATTTAGATTAGTGCCATATTTTTTAAAGAGCACTCTGAATGACTAAATTTGCCCAGATTTTTTTTCCTATCCTTGATTGACTTTACTCAGTAGACACTTGAGCCATTTTGAATCTTCAATCTCCTGAAAAATGTCTGCAAGAATTTTAAAGGTATTGATCAGATTTCAAAATTACAAAAGATTATATTATTAATTCCATGGATACAGCTTTGAGTTGTAAGCTGGGGAATAGTGTCTGTCATCACTAATTGTTTTTTTTTTTGCAAGTCTGCTCTAGAGAGAGGCAGTAGTTCCCAACACCATGAATGAGACAGACATTATATTTCTTCTTGCTTGAGATAGGCAGTAGTTCCCAACCTCATGAATAAGACAGACATATTAGATTTCTACTTGTCTGAAATGATACAGGACCAGAATTATAGTATATAATACTGTGAAGAACTACTATCAGCCACTTGTGGCTGACACTATGTGCACAGAAAATAATGACTTCAGCACTGATAACTGGCCTACAGGACTGGTAATTTTCATCAAGCAGCGAGGAAGAAAAATATATTTTTTGCAAAGTTTTGAAGAATGCATCATATTTTGTTTGTAATAATTAGATTAAAAAATCTTGTGATGTAAAATGTCACCTTGAAATATGTTTCCTTCTGTCAGAATCTATTACATTTACTCTATCATGGGTTTTGGTCATGCAGTTGGGTTGGTTAAATTAACATGTGGATGTCATTGCTTGATGATCAACAGACTCCATCAGCTCAAAAGCTATGAGTAATGAGAAGAGCCTGTGCAATGGTCTTATATCTGTTTTCCAGCATCCAGTATCTGTAAGCAATTGTTTATTTACTTATTAACACCTGGAGGTTTTTGTCCTTTTTGCCTGAAATGCAAGTAGGGAATTGATATTAGGAGATATTTCTGAATACATTATAATACATCGACTTACAAGACATTTTCGGGTAACTTAATGCGTATTTGTGTTAGAAACGTAGATTTTCATTGGCTCTTTTGCCTGAGCATGAGCAGAAGGGTAAAAAGTTTTATTTTTTGCATAACAGATCCATCATTTTTGTGTCGAGACCACTCTTCGTTCTAAATGCCCATCTTATTCTACTTTTTGCAAAGGTTCACATGTCTGTTTGCAATTCAGACTGGTCTGTCTTAGATCTGAGGCCAAAAAATTTAAAATCCAGACACAAAACCGGATCACAACCTCGGGCAAATTTCAGTTGGAAAACACTCTGGTCCAAAAAGTGACATTTTTCCCTCTGTATTTTGTATCAAGAACATCCATATTATTTGGTATCATCGTAAAGTTACATCTGTTTACCTTTCTATAAGACCACCCACTTTATTGTGTTGCACATGACCGTAATGCTACGGAGCTCAGAAGTAGGCTACCACCTTCTGCCCCATAAACCTGGCACTAGGGGTTAATGAGTTAATGCTACTCCTAGAGAACTCAGAAACGAAAGTTTAGGAATTCACACATGGTTTCATTGAGAGGTCTTGCCAGTCCTAAATGACAATGAGGTTGCGCACTACCATGCAGATCATTATTTAAAATCTTATTTCTGTTTTTTCTTGAGGAAATGGTCATATAAACATGAGGCTTTCATTAAAACACTTCTTATGATGTGAATATTCTAATTAAAAATGCTGTTGATATGGCCTCAACATGGTGATCATCCTATACATCATCAAAGTCTGGTTGTCACTACAGTACTCCTCCAGAATGGATGGTTTTGTTATTGTGTTTTCACTAAAACACTGCATTATGTACTGCTTGCTCTTAAAAAAATAACTGCTGATCGGACTCCATTAATTGCTTTCACAATGGCCATCTTAAATTTTTTTTATCACTATTACTTTTAAACAGATGGTTTTATTCATGAATTTATGAATGATACTGACAGATTATTATGGATTGGCAGATTGCCATAATTTCTGAATTTTATTTTGAAATATCAAATAAAAACTTGTAAATCTCATAAGCCAGAACTTTTTCCTCATTCCATTCATATCTTTTAAATGTGTTATTAGATCTGAACCATGATTTTACCCTTTTCTTTACCAGAAGCCATCATGATCATACAAAAATTTGGCATTGGTTTTAAGTATGTTCTATCTGGATTACAATATCTTGACAAAATTGCCTCTCAGCTAGAACAGGTGAAGTTAATGAAATTAGTTTGAAGTAGATGTAGTTCAAAACAATCATTTTATACCATTGGTTTTACATATTTGCAGCACCATGTGCTTCTAGGTGATGAATCAACTGAGAATGAGATATTCTTCAGTTATCACTATGCAGCCTTGTGGTATGGGGATAGGATACATATAGGTGGAGGTCTTCCCTCTACCATTCCGTTCTTTGTAGGATTGTTGGTCTGCCCACCAGGGCTATACTACCAAAGGTGATCAGTACATACCTTTCTCTATTATCCCAACAGATCCTTATGGGATTTGTGGTCATCCCTCTAGGGGTCCTTGGTCCTTTATGGGCTACTGGACCCTGTCCCCACAGAGGTCATACTATGGCTTGTGTCTCAGAACTACTCACCAAACTGATCTTCAGTAATGGTGCACAGTGCTCCTTTGTCCCTTGCACAGCCAAGGGACTTAGTGGTGCCAAGTAAATTTCCAGTTCAGAGTATGTTACATTTCATGATGATGCTGTCTATATCCTCATTGACTCCAATTAGTTTGAGGCTGAAGCCACTGATGCTTCCTACCAGGCTCACTTCTTCCTTTAAGTTTGATTATGAAGAGGAGGTTTTGTCCTTTGATAAGGCAGTAAACTTGTTTACATCCTCATACCTGTTTCTAAATGATGCTCAGTTAGAAAGTAGACCCTCTTCAGGGTACTTGTACCTAAAACCATCTTTTGCACAGTCTAAGAAAATCCATCATTCTGGAAAAGATCTCAGTGATGCAACCTCAAGAAGACCTCACTTAAGGAAATCTCTCAGAGGTTTTTGACAGGTTAAAATGTTGCTCTGCAACATCATGGGTGAATCATTCCAATTTTTTGTCTGTTTTTGATTGATTTTAGTCATATCAATCTACCTAAATAAAAATGCATCTTAGCAATAGCAACAGATAAGTTATTGCAACTGTTGAAATGCAGTTTTGCAAAATGCCCACCTCTGATTTTGCTCTGACATCTGGTGTAATTGCTGTCTGAAAAGATGACCATTTTGTGCATCATCAGACCATGTTGTGTACTTGAGTGGATTAGATGTATTCACATAGTGGAGTTTTTTCAACATGAAAAAGTTCAGTTATGCAGTGGCATTGGTTAGGTTTTGCATAATTAAAATTAATTTACCTCACCCCCCCAATCATTTCTGCAGTTATTTGAATTGTTAGATTATTAAAATTACACATGGTCTTAAATCATTGAAGAAAATATATTTTCCATCCATCAGTTCATTTTTCATCCATCTTTATGCTTCTTTTCCTCATTTTTTCTGTCCATTATTTCATTTTATATGGTAAGTTTAAGGACTTAAATTTATGGAGAAAAGGGAAAAATAATTTTTCAAAATGTTGAAAGTTTCCTTTTTTTTTATTTGTGATATGGATCAAATGAACTTAAGTTAGTATCTTAAAAACTTCTGCAATAAGGTAAAAGTTTATCTGAAAATTAAAATTTATCTTTTAACAGTCGTTGACTTTTTATTTCAGTTGTTTTGTCCTTTGTGAATATTCTAAATTCCGGTAGCAGCTTGTATAATATTAAGTACACTTTTATGCAGAGTCAGGAGTCAAACAGTCAATTACTTCTGTCATGCCATTGTGATGCCCTCTCCCTCAACTGCAAACATGCTAGCATAGGTTAAAATTCAAGTCTTCAGATCCCACCCTCCCCCATTATATTGATGGGCTTGTTATAACTACTGAAATGGGCTCTAACCATAAATCTTATAAAAGCAAATGGACTTGCTTAAAATACATAGAGTCCACTGATGTGCTGTTAATTAAAACTTAATAAAGACTTAAAGTTATAGAAGGAGGTGCATTTAGTTTTGGGGAAGTAATCTACCTTGTGTCCCTCAATTAGCTATATATTTGCATGAAATGCTCAAGGGGCCAAGGGAAGTCAAGTGTTGTGAAGTGCTTGCAATTACATCACTGTCAATTAGCTATATATTTGCATGAAATGCTCTAGGGGCCAAGGGAAGTCAAGTGTTGTGAAGTGCTTGCAATTACATCACTGTCATCTCACCTCTGTCAACATGGGTATGAGTCTTGGGCTTGAGCCAATGTAGGTACAGTGAGAAAGCTTGCCAGTTGCTTCCTGTGGGTCATTGGTTCTTACTGTGGCCTTCCATTGTTCTTCTTCTACCAATTATACTGGCTGCCATGTATAGCCTGTCTTGTGTTGAGAAATGGGGTTAACCCCAAACAACAAATGTTCAGATTTATAAAACATACATCTGTCACTCCCCCATACAACTGACTCAAAAGTATAATTAATCGAAGGTTATGTTTGCTTTTAGTTTTACACTGTAGTAACTATGTTTGATTATCAAAGCTGGCCATTTTTGCCATAATTGTTAAAAAATTGTAACATTTAATAACCAAAGGTACTTTTGGTACATATGGATTGGTCCTTACTTATACTTATTCGCCCATGCAATTTATTATGTGCTTTTTAGGACTACATGGGACAAATTTCTTCATCTCCTTGTATACTTTTTAGGTCTACTAGTTTATTTTCATATCAATTTAAAAAGCATTTCAGTTATATTACCTGTTGTGACATTTTGTTTTTTTTTTAGTTGTCCCAAGGTTGACAGTGTGGCTCATCATCTGGTGGTAGAATGTTAAATTGAAAGGACTAGATTTTTCATCAGTTTGAGTTGTATTTGTCAGTTGGATGAAGCTAGGGTTCTATTTCTGACAGGTCATTATTAAAGTATAGGTAGATGAGCATAAAATTACACCAGCATGTGTCTTAAAATTTAGCCAGTCAGATTGTAGACTATAATATATAAAAGAAATTTTATTTGATAACATTCTTTGCCCCCAACCAACCCTTATCAACAGAAAAGCAATGGAAGTTGCTTCCCATGGAAGTAAATCATTTTCTTTGAATACTTGATTCAAACAGGAACAACTGTAGCAAAAACTTCTTCACATTGAATTTATGATGACATTGTCAATTATTTTGTCCATTTTTCCATTATCATTAGCTTGTCTAACCCAAATTTTAATTTTGTTTTGAGACATTTCAAATGAAACTTTTCTCATATATATACCATACATGTATAACAGGTTTACTTTATGCTAGACCATTAATTACTGGTACTAACAGCTGTCTTGTTGGGTTGCATGCTCTTTGGTGCTCAGCATTAAGATGTTAGTGTTAGGACTGGTCAGCTTGGTGTCAGGATAATGTGACTGGGTGTGACATATACAACATATATGCAGCATGATGCCCTGGTGCTAGACATCACTGTAAACTGTCACACTGCAGACATCATAGTGATATGACTGAAACATTGTTAAAGCTACATTAAAAATCTAATAAATCACACACACACACACACACACACACACACACACACACACACACACACACACACACACACACACACATTAATTACTGGATTTTCCACGAAAAATAATCTTGATAATTCAGTGGAGTGGAATACCAGAGGTATTTTTTCACTCTCCCATCAATAGATGTAGATGAATGATATCATGGCCACAAGATCTGAGACTATTTTTAGAAGTTTGATTGGTCTAGTGATAAATATTGCATCCTCATATATGGATGAACCAAGTGCAAAGTTCAAATCTCACAGCCTAATTGTTTTTCCAATATTTTGATGTGCTTGTTTACTTTGAATTAAGAGAATTGCATTCCTACTGATATATGCTATGTGATATACACACAACAACACAACATATATGGTGAATAGGTGACAGTATTGCACAGGATACAAAAGGAAGTCAGCTACATTTGTACTTTGGTCAGATTATTCATATTTTAGTTGATGAGCAAGAAATTAAAAGAAAATTTACTTGATGTAAAACTAAAGTATTTGGAATGAAATAAAAAGAAAATTTGAATGAGGATGCAAAACTGCAGCATTTTCACATGTGGCTTTGCCATTTTCTTTTTCACCAACTTGAAGAAATATATCCATTATTGATTCACTTCAAGACTGGTGTCTAGCATACCATAGCCATGCCCCCTACACCAGAGTGAATGTCACAGCAAGGGAAAATGTAAATCCCTGACTTGTATTGTTATCCAAAATTTGACTTTTGAACTGAGGCAGATATTTTAAGGATACTTTGCCTAAATAGCTAGATGGTGTGGAATTAATCTTAGTCATACCCCCTGGTTTATAAGCAGTCATGGCAAGGTAAAAATTGAATTCTTTGACTTGTATTAAGGAGTATCTGTATAAATTATGAACCACTGAAAATATTTTAATGAATTTTGTCTTAAAATGCCAGAACCACATAAAGGAAAAATTTAATTCTGTGACTGTTCGTTGTCCTAAGCATATGCAGCTGAGGATGTTTTATTGAAACTAAACAGTTGTATATCATGTACAGAAGGTGTGTTGCATACCATATCTCAGGTCAAAAGTACAGCAAGGGAAAATGTAACTTATGTATCTTTGTCTGGAATATAACTTTTGAACCACTGAAAATATTTTATCAAGCTTGAACCAATCATAAGGTAATAATGATTACATATAGTGTCATATACTATAGCCATACCCCTTGCCTCAATGTCAAGGGCACAGCAAAAAAAAAATATATTAAAATCTGTGACCTCTGTTAATGCAAGGGTTAAACTTTTGAAGCAAGGATGATATTTGGTGAAACTTTAGCCCTTGACTTGATAGTGTCTTGCATATTAAGTTAAAAACAGCACCCTGATGTGCACACTTTGTTGTCAGCTTAATTTTCTGGTAGAGAGATCACCCACAAGCAAAACAATTCACATGTACAGACCTGTTAACTGTAACAGTGGGCACCAGGGTAAAGGTTCTTAATTTGGCTTATGGCCACTTGGTTATTCATTTGGTGTATTCATCTAATGAAACTGGATCAAAGACCCACCCTCCCAATGTGAGGAATTTAATCTTTTGCAGATGCAATCACTTTGAGATGCTTCAGTTCTGTGAGCATGCATCTCTAAAGAAAATTATATTGGGGATCAAGCTAGTCTTTTTCAAAAATATTGACTAATGTAGCAGTGGAGTATGTATGTAGTAGTGTTTTATGGCATATCAGCACATTGTGGCTATATGTGGCTGACTAAGGGTAAAATTTGAAAAATGTATTGCTTGGAGCATTACAAATGACTGGGTTCCTTAGTATCCAGAAATAGTTATCATAGTGAATAGACCTAATATATTTTATCATCTTGCATACATTTAATCCTTATAAAAGAATTACATCAACCTTCATCAAATAAACGATAAATACTAGCAATACTGAATTCAGCACTCCTTGTTTTGAATTAATTAATGTAATCTTTCTTAATGTTGTCTAGAACATTATTCTGGGCCCTCAGCATCTCTCAGATGTTTGCAGGAGTCTGCATATTAAATTGCTACTTTGCCCCAGCTTATTCAAATACAGCAAGCTATTGGAAATGTGATGGCAGAATAATGGCATGCCCATGGGAATAAATGCAATAGGTAATATGTGCAGAGAGATGTCTCAAAATGAATGGCAGACTAGGTCATTCTAATGTCTGTACAGTGTAATGCTGGGACTGCAGTAACATCATCATCATTCACCAATTGTTATGGTAATGATTTAGTTCTCAGTTTGGGTGTTTGGTAAGCCTTCCTTATCAGAAACATCCAGCTGTGAATAATTATGCAGAATTGGTGGAAATTGAGGACTGTGTTGCAAATGAACCTAAAGATACTTTTTAAACAGGATGACCAAAAATGGGTTCAGATCATGAAAATGTTCTGTTCCAAGTGAAGCAGTTTTAAAATCCATTGAAGTTATAAAGCTTGCACTGGGTGATGATCGGAACAAGAATCTTTTGCAGCTCACACTGACGATTGTTTGGAAGAAGTTTCTACAGGACTTGCTTGAGTAAGATTAGCAAACAAAATGAAATTGGTTCTTTGTTTTATTCAAACTTTTTGTATGCTTTTTGTCAAAATTTAATGTAGCCCTAGTGTGTTAGAGCGTCTGCCTCAGATGCAGAAGGTTGTGGGTTTGATCCCCGGTCGAGTCCTACCAAAGACTTACAGAAATGGTACTAACAGCTGCCTTGCTTGACACTCAGCATTAAGAGGCTATTGTTAGGACTGGTCGGCCTGTTGTAGGGATAATGTGACTGGGTGAGACATCATGCTACATGTCTTCGGCAGGATGCCCCCCAGTGCTAGACATTGTTATAAACTGCCACACTGCAGACATCTTAGTGATAAGACTGAAATTTTTTTAAAGCTTCATTAAAAGCCATAATCAGAATCACATTTAGATGTTATGGGAGGGTCATAGTAGAAATAGAGTTTGGTTAAAAACTCCATGTTGTCTAAGCCAAAATGTTTTGTTAATACCATTCAGTAAGGGTCTTAAATGAACATTAAAATAATGTTTTTATCTGGACCCCACCCCACCTCCACCCCTGGAAAAGAAAGAATTGTTGGTTAATTTTATATTTGATCTTGGAAAGCTCAGTATAGTTAAGAATATGGTTACAGACTTTTTATGCAAGTTGCACTACTTAAAAATTTGTGCATTAATAGAGTTTGAGTTGCATGCTAATCAACCCACATGTATCCATCATAAGCAGATACAACTAAATTCCAGCTTTATGTCTAGAATTACGATAATATACCACTAGAGCCAAATTCATCAATATGGTTGCACTTGGCAAATTCTTCAGGTAGCAGAAGGTAGTTTTAAATGTCAGTCCTTCATTCATAGCAAATCCCAACAACTATGTAATTTGTACTAATTCTGCCATTTGTACTATCATGCTGTTCAAGTAAGGTTGCATGGAAAAACACTTATTTGCAAGCTTGGAATGTGAAGTAAAAATTTCTGAGCATTTTCTAATGAAACTGAACTTAATGTTTACTTTCCTGTTCAACTTTGTGCAACATAATTCAGTAATTGACCCCAAAATGGAAGCATTGTTAAGTATGCTGTTACATTTTTGAGAAGAATGTGTAAACCAGAGAAAATCAGGATTGGATTTATGTTCATAAGAAAAACATTGGGTAAGCCTAGTAAGGCAGGGTTTATTTTGAGGGCTTAAATTAATTTTAATTATGTAATACTTACCTGTTAATATATTTCCTATAATATTTCCTTGCTCTACCAGTCTAAAGTGAATTAATTCACTCATCCAGTTTGTAATTGGAAGCCTTAGACTAAACTTAACATAGTTACAGTTCAATATCTTAGTCACTAATATATCATTCAGGAATAGTGACCTTCAGCTTGATCTTTGTGCAGTGTTGCCTAGGCTTTCAAGAATTCAAGTATCAGTTGTCATAATTTCACTTACATGAACCTGAATTAGCTATGGGAGGGGCCAGTGGTAGGCTTGTTTGCAGTGACTGTGAACAAACAAACTACCACTTAAATCTCTCCAGTTCCAGACCAGAGTGCTTCAGCAGTGGATACTTTCAGCCTGCAGTGGGATGTACACCCATCCCATGTGTCAGTGTAATCCCTGAAGACCTTGGACACAACATCAGGGTTCATTCTGATAGCCCCTGCTGTGGTGTCAGTGGTTTTAGTTTGGTGACATCCTTGACCTATTGATAGATCCCCACCCCTGCAAATTTACCAAAGTGGAGGGATCTAATGTCCCCACAGAAGGGAAGGTCAGTCCTGTATGACAATTTCATGACTGGCTCACATGAAGCAAAATATGTCAAGGTCAATTTTGATTTGTGTTGTATAGACTGCATTGCTTAAGCAAGACAGCAGTCAGTCTCTGAAGGTTTTTGTTTTTGGTTAATGGTATAGTGTAATTGATGCAGTAAGCAGCACATCGATCCAGTTTGCATCACTTTGACCACATCTGTGATAGAGACAGCAATCTTTCTCTTTAAAATGAATGAGAAAAAAAAAAACTTATTTATTTAAAGAGAAAGATTGCTCAGCCTCTATCTTTAAGGGCTGTAGTGCAGACCTTTCCAATGCCCTTAAGTTCTCTATGGAATCTACTAGAGTTGGATCCCTTTGTATCAGAAGGAATCAAGTATTTTGTCTTTTGCTTATTAATGCCTTGCTTTTTACCTTTCATTTGTTCTTTGGTCTGATAAAACTTTCGCTTTGTTCTGCTTCATTTAATGTTGCATCAAAGCAATTGGATTTACACTTTAAGCCTGATTGTGTGAGCCCAGTTTGCATTGGAGTTTCTTACTGAAAATGAATGGCATGCTTACATTAGCTGCAAACAGGTGTCTTTATTTAAGTAAGATGAGAAATGCATTTGTCTGTTCACAACATTTCTTGCTTTTGAAATGTTCTAGTTAGGCATTAAAATTGGTTTCATTCAGACATCAGTTATGGCAACTGTAGAGTAGCCATGTTGAAAATCATGTCACCACTTCACTTTAATGCATGGAGTGTTCACTAAAGGATTTTGTATGCTGTCTAGTTTGTCCAAAATAAAAATGCTACAGATCTGACATCCAATATGGATAACAAAGGCCTTTTTAAAATTTTGTTATTGCTCCTCTACTGAATGGAAAGTCATATCATCATGGGATTTACATCAGAATACTTTTTATGGTGCCTAGTTGTTAAAGAGCAAAATTGTGTCAACCAGTGGGCGTCTTGTTAATGGCTCCTCTAAATGGAAAGTCACATCAACAATTTTTTCTCACCAGGAGTCTTTTTAGTCTAGTTAGAACTATATGTACATGGTGCCAGCTTAATGTACAGTTTTGACAACACAGCAGCCATTTTTAAAAATCTTTTAATTCCCACTTGTTCTAAATGGAAAATCATATGGACATCTGGTTTTCAGTTTTCACCAAAGACTAATTTGGTTCAGAATGAATATGGTACCAATCTGAGCTTATATGTGACTGCTATAATTAACAGTTATTTTAAATCTGGTCTTATCAACTTTGGGTTTTCTCCAGTCTTCAAACTTTGGTCTAGTTTGTCCTGACTGAAAAGTGTGCTGATCTTATGTCCAATATGGCTGTCACAGTGGCTAAATGGAAAATTTTGTAACTCAAGCATATCAGAGATAGTTTCAACTTTCTAATTAAATATAAGGCATAAACTTGTTTGGAATTCACATATATTCTGTTGTGGTGTAGAGCATCAGCCCTTTTGAGGGACTCCTGTTAGATCACCTGTTCATAAAGTCAGATAGACTGTCATGCACGGTGCATCCATCAATAAATGTAGTTGCTACAATGAAGTTCTCATAAAAAAAAACAATTTTGACAAAATTTTGGCAGAGTATCTTGGCATAAAGGCATTGTAGACTTGTATAATTGATTAAAGTCTGCATTGAAATTGGCTGCTACTAAAACAGAAAACCTTTACATGATGACTTAAAACACCACTAAATAGAATTTGGCCATAATTTATAGAATGCCTCCTTGAGTGAGTGCTTTAAGATTTTTTAAATAGTGCTTTCAGATTTTTATATATAATGCTGATGTATCCTCAGATATGGCCACCATTACTAAAAATAGCAAAATGTTTTAATCTCAAAAAGTGCTCAACAGATTTTGACCAAATTTGAGGAGAAGCATTCAGGCATAGTGGGCTTTTAGATTTGCACAAATTGGCATAATGGGCATTCAGAATTTTACACATGTTGCTGATCTGACCACCATTACTAAAAATAGTAAAATGTTTAAATATCTATCAAAAAGTGCTCAACATATTTTAACCTAATTTGAGAACAAACATTATGGCATAATGGATTTTCAGATATGCATAATAATGCCAGTGCATCTTTAAAATGGCCACCATTATTAAAAATAGAGAAACATTTGACTTCTTACAGACTTCTCAGTAGAATTTGACCAAATTTGACATTTGATCAAATTTGGCAGAAGGCATCCAGGCCATTTTACAGATGCAGGTGATTTTCCTTAAAATACTGGCACTGTTTTCAAACGTAGAAAATATTTAAGTATCTTGTAAAACAAAAAAACTGCTTACAAGCTTCTTTCTCACCAGTGGATTTGTCTTGATTTCCATGACACAACATTCTTGAACTTTGTTGCATTTAGACCAGCTTTGGTATGCTATTTTATATTGATTAGACATTGCACGAATGTTATCTTCAGGACTCTATGACATTAATTACAGGAGTTGTGGCTTCTTATTTCAGCAGCCTAACTTTTGTTAGCTTTGTTGTATTTTAATGTTTTTTAGCATGCAGCTTTATTTTTATTTGATCTTGAATGAGCTTTCCACAATATTGTTTGTAGGTGTTTATGACCACAGATTGAGCATCCTGGTTTCCACAACATGAGTTTACTACCCTTTGTTGGATTTTCACCATATATGGCATGAATCTCAATATTGTTAAGACCTTGAATGAATTTTTTAAAAAGATATTTGATTTGTAATTTACAAAATTTATGGCCCTTGAATTTTAAGTTTCCCACATAAGGTCTGCTTCACTAGTGTTGAAAAATCCTTTTTTTTCTGCACTGAAGCATCCTTGCTAGCCAAAGTTGTGATATGTTAACACTATGTACACCATGGCAGATATTTGAATGCTTTGTCATAGTGACATCTGTTGGATATCACGAGTTGCCAACCTTAGTAATGCTAACTAACCAATAACTTCTAAGAGCAATGCATTGTACATTGGCTAAAAATGGAGGCAATTGACTTCGAAAGGATACTTTGTAAGTTCAACATTAAAAGTGTGACTGTGTACCAGAGAGAAGCCATTACATATATATTTGAATGAAATGTAATTGTACAAACACAGACTGGCAGTAGAAAATTGCTAATTTATGAGTCCATTCAAGTTGTGTGCTCCCCTTGTCTTGATCATGTAGGAACAGTGTTCAAATTTGAACATCTTAAGTTTGATTGGATGTGCTGGCTTTTCATTGCATCAAATGAAATTCACAGACTTGAAGCATAGGAATATCTACTTGATCTGCCAATGTATAGAGAGGGTTAACATATCGGAACCTTAGCTAACAAAGATGACACTAAAGATGTGGTATTGTCTGGATTTTTCCCCACTTGATTTTTTTTAATGCACTGTTAATCCATAAAAATAATTATTTGTTTTCAGATAATTTGTACTAAGAACCTTTGTCTTTGTTAAAAATGTAAATTTTTGGTAATACAATTAAAATTTTTACCTTGATTTAATTATAAACCTGAAAAAAAATTAAATATTGTATACAAATATTAACAGTTTGTACATTAATACATGTAGCTGACTTTAATTTTATGATTATATTTACACTTCAGTGTAACATTTGTTTGAATTTGATTTTCTTATGCTTAGCTTCTTCCTTATGTGTCTTGTTATAAATCAGGCCATTGTTGGGAAAACATCAACTTAAGTGAGTCACTGGGTAAGGGTATAAAAATGGTGGAAGCCATCACAACAGATATAAAGAAGAAAAAAACATTTTGTATGGGATTGGAGGCTTGTTCTAAACCTTTCTTCCTGATCAGTCACACCATTCTGGATTATCCTCCTCATTGTCATTCTCATTATCACCATTTTCTTCAACCATTTTCATTCTGGATTATCCTCCTCATTGTCATTCTCATTATCACCATTTTCTTCAACCATTTTCATTATTGTCATACTTCTCTTCATTATCATGATTATTATTACTATTAATGCAAAAGTGTATGTATTTTGCAGTTGTAGGAGGAAATAGACTATATGTACACTAAAAAACCTCATATGCAGACAGACTCTAGATAGTGGTAGATTTATATATTTTGTGCAGTCAGATTGAATCAACATAAATAAATTTTGCCCCATGTTCGGATTGCATAAAATAATTTAATTTTAAGCATTTCTTCTGTAAGCACAATCCATTATTACATTCGATCAATATAAATCGGGGCAAGTTTTTCATGTTCATTCATGTTAAAAATAATTTGTATTATTTGTCTTCTAAGTGTTTTTGTACAGTGAATAATTCTACTTGCTTTAAAGTATGCGTGTGAATCATAATTATGATTTTTGCCCAGAATTTGTTAGACACCTGAAAAAATTCTTAACAAATAGTTTACAAAAATTGAACTTGTATCTAATAACTTCCATCTTGTAATTCCATTTGCACCTTACTAAAAACTCCTGTTTCAGTTTGGTAATTTTGTTCAGCTCAGCATGTTTCTTTTGTGTCTTCTATTACAATCAGAACATTGCATTGCCAGTATTTGACAGCAAGAGTCTGGAAACAAAATTCCTTTGTGGTTTGGCTGTGTTGCATGCCCTGTTGGGAAACACAACACAAATTAGTGCAAGCCACAAAGTAAAGGTACAGAGACCAAGATATAAAGAAAAAAAAAATATTTGTATGTGGTTGGGGGCTTCTTTTAGCTTTCATATCAAATTAGTCTACATTTCATATTGAATTAGTCACCACTGTTATGACAATTCTTCTCACCCTCCCCATAATTTTCATCCTTAATTGTCATGATGCCTTTATCATTTATTGCAAAACTTTACAAGACTTTTGTGGTTGCAAAAGGAAATGGACTCATGCAAATAGAAATCTAAATAAGCAGGATAAAGACACAAATAACATTTTTATCTTTGTTCAGATTACACAGAATAATTTAATTTTAAGCATTTGGACTAAAGTTGTCAGTGTGTTGCTCTTATTCCAATCATGGTCCATTATCATTGTCTTTTACAAGTGATTTACGAAAACATAATTCTGAATCTTGGAGGAAAATATACAATATATTTATTTCTCATCTAGAGTTATGCTTCTAAACTGGCAAGATGACAGACTGTCCAGCAGAGTCAGAAAACAATGGTTTCTGCATGCTTCAGTACATGGTCACCAAATTCCATGGATGCCTTGCATTTGGAACAAGGAAGTAATATGTTTAGCATCAAGAGGTCCAATGTCAAAGTTAGGTTATCTCCAGCAAGGAAAATAGTTTCTGCAGAATAACTTTGAATTTTTAAACTCATACTTAAATCAGATTTTGCAGATGGCTTGCAGATTTGGCAAAAAAGTAATTCAATAGCTCAGATTTCAAGGTGATGGTGACCTAAAACGGGAAGATAATTTTCACTTGATAATTCGTGTTCTTCGCCATTTTTGTAGAGAATTTACATTATTGGTTAGCCCTTGCACCAAAGAAGGAGAGGTTGACTGCTTGGTATATGTTTTTTTTTTTTTTTGCAGAGATAATGCTCATGAAGCCAGTTTTGATTTAATTGCTCTTAAGGATACCCAGAAAGATCTTTGTTCTCCATCTTTGTTCTTCAAGATGTTTGTGATCCACTTTGTTTCATATCAGCCATTGGCCTTATTAGTTTTGTACCTTGACCATGTTTGTGGGGATATTTTCTCCACCTAAAATCAGCAGTGTCCACAATTTAAATACAGTCCCATATGTTGATCCTTAGAGGGGGACAAAAGTACTTGAAATATCCCCTTGACCATTCTGCCAAGGCATATCACTGACTAGCTTCCTATTGCACTATCTGACCCAGTCTGAGTGGTCAATGCATCTACCTAGAAGATCACTGCCAATGATAAATAACATATCCTGTACATAATGACATGGAAGTTTCTGCTGTTGATTCCTTTCATGTTTTTCTTGAGTCAAAGCATATGACTTGTCTGGTTTTGGTTTTAATGCCATTTTGTTCGCACATGATATGCTTCACATGGTAACCAGTATCTTTGATGGATGAAGACACTGGGAAGAACTAATGATTAATGGGACTGCTCTGGTTAGAGCATTTGCCTTGGATGTGGAAGGTCACAGGTTTGAACTTTGGCTGATTCTTACTAACAGCCTCGCTAGGCACAAAGCATTAAGAGGTTAGTGTTTGGACTAGTTGGACTGGTGTCAGAATAATGTGACTAGGTAGGACATCATGCTACATGTCTGTGGCATGATGCCCCAGTGCTAGATATCACTATAAATTGTCACACTGCAGACACTAGTGATATGACTGAATTTTTTTCAAGCTATGTCAAAAATCCAAATCATAATCTCACACACACACACACACACACACACACACACACACACACACACACACACACACACACACACACACACACAAGCATGGGAAGTTACAGGCAAGCTTTCTTACATACTCATGTTGATGGAGCTGCCACTCAGCCAATGCAGACAGAGGACAGAGGTGATGCCATTGATTTATCTGTAAGTGCAAGTACTTTAGATCACTTATTTACCAGGAGCCCCACTATGGCTTGCCAACATCACAAAATTCCCTTAGTAGATGATCAACATGTCACATATCAAGCTTTCTCATTGGTTAATTGGTTTCACTCCAGTGAACAGTGAGTGACTCATCTGCAGGTAGAGTATTTGTTCAGAATAATTTTGGCATATTCTGTCAGTAGATGGGGAATGAAGTGGATCAGTAATCATTGGTCTGGGAAGACTGGAGAAAATTGGCTAGGATGCATCCATATGGAGAATGATTTTTTGCAAGATAAGGTTCAGCTATTGCACCACATACACCTACATACACTATGCATAAACCCTAAACTGTGGATCCAGATCTTCTATTATAATGTACAAGGCAAGATTGGGCTCATATCATAAATAGAATGAATAGTGTAGATGTGATCTTATTTACTCATCTGGTTTCTTGACTTATCCCTACTTCTCTCTCTCTCTCTCTCTCTCTCTCTCTCTCTCTCTCTCTCTCTCTCTCTCTCTCTCTCTCTTTCTCTCTCTCTTTCTCTCTCTCTTTCTCTCTCTCTGAAGCTGCTTCCTTGAATATATAGGACCAGACAAATCATATTCAGACAATTGAACTGCACTGCACAAGAAATGATCTTAAATGAATAATTGACCATACAGGTTTTGTGTTTCAGTAAGGTGCTGTTACCTTAATATGAATGTCACTTCAGATCTAGTATGGTCATATTTAGGAATCAAATATACTGATTGCATCAAATGACACATTAACCAGCTGGTTGGATTAGAAAATGATTGACACATAAATTAGTAATTTACATTTAGTACCCCTCCCCTTTGTTGCCCTTACTTATAATAAAGTTACCTGGCAGAGATTTCTAGGGCAGAATAGCTTAAACAGGCAGGCAAGTGATAAAATTACCCTAAGGATAAGGTGGTGACCTAATTAACAGAACATTCCTCTTTTGTATCGTAGGGTAAACCTACAGCTCTTATCAAAAAGGTTTGAAGATCATGTTGTAGCAACTCCTCAGGAAGTGATTTAAGGTTGGAGAGCAAAGCAGAAGATAATATAGAAGTTAAGATGCAGATTTTTTTTTTATCCTGTTAATAAAATTGCTCCATGGAGACTGTCTCTCTGGTTAAGTTAGGCAAGTAATATAAAATCAGTCCCATCTGTTATATAAGATGTTTCCTTTACACAACCAGATATAAATTTAGGTTTTACTATTTTATGGGAGACCTGCATGTTAATCCAAGTTTTATCTTTTAATTGACGGGACCTTGGAAATATATATGCTCCCTTATAAGTCCAACTGCAAACTGCACAGTCCCAGATCTGTCCTTGCATAATGCACTGGCAGACCTGGGTTTTAGCAGTTTATAGGAGTAATCAGTAGAACAAACTGCATAGACCTGATCCACTGTAGTATAATGTGCCTGCTATTTACATGTATTTGCTATTGTCTCAAGTTATAAGTGAGTGTATATGGTAGGATAGGTGTTATTAGGTGTATCCTTATTCTCAGCATCATGATGGGTGTGTAAGAAACTGACTAATAGTACTCTTGTTGCATGGAGGGGGCTGAAACAATTGTGTTGACATTTTTGGGTCTTGTTACTGGTGACACTTGATTTATACTATATATTTATGCCTGAGGTTGTGGCATGAATAGAAAGTTATTTTCACTAAGATGCTTGTAAGTTAATGGGCAAATTATGCCTCCAAGTTCTCAGGCAATTTTTATATATGGATAATTTTTAATCATTTAATACATGCATTATTTGTGTGCAGGTCACAGCACATGGCATCAGTGATTGCATAGAAAGAAGCACAGTGATGGAAATTAAATGTTATTTCTTGATTATAAATGGCAGTGAATTAAAGCTCATGAATCAAATAATCACCAGTACAATATTGTGTTTTTTAAGAGGAATATTTAGGGTTAGAATGTCAAAACACATTCTTTCTGTCAAAATATTGGCTAAAAATTTTACAGTCAGTTTAACAATGATTGGTAATTGAGTTTAAGTTGGTGCAGGTGAGTAGTTTAGGTCTTCCTTTTTCAATGTGCTTTATGCAAGGTCAATTTAAAATAGCTTATGAGGAAAGAAATATGCAGACATTTTTGCAAAGGGAAAGTTTGGAGCAGAAAACTTAAGAGCATGTACGTTCAGAAATGAAACAATACAATGTCATTAGTGAACACCAGGCAGTAAACTTGTGAAGGAAACTAAAATGCATGTGGATTGTAGAAAGAAATCTTTGCAGTAAACTATGATATATGACTCTTCTTTTTCAATTAATGGGCCTGACTCATTTTTTCATTGCAACATGCTTTAGAATCTGATTGATGTTAAGACCTTGTTATTGTATTATAATATAAAGAGAATACATAATATGGCAAAATGATACACTTCTTTTGTTTAAAATGTGTGCAAATTTTGATAATAAATTCTGTTAGTTCTACTTGTCAAAAGATCTACAAATCTATGAATTTGATGACCTGGTTTTGTAGGAAAGTATATCTAAGTATATATGGTAGGGCTGTATTTAAACCTATGACCAGGGCCCCTAGTTGCCAAGTAGCCTAAAGCACTCACTGTTAATGATATCTAACCTCTGTCTGCCCGGTTTGAATCTTGGGATTGGCCAATGTTGGTATGTGAGAAAGCTTGCTTCTTTGGTCAGTGTCTTTTTCTGGGTTCATCCTCCATCATATATACTGGCTGCCATGTATAGCCTATCTTGTGCTGAAAAATGGCACTAAACCCTACAAACAAGAAGACTTATGACCTACAATATTTAGGCATTTCTTCCAACATACCAATGAACTAGGGCTGTCATGGTACCAACCACCACCAACCACACCAACAGTAGAAAAAACCGGGTATTGAAAGGTAAATGCACCGAAATAAAAATCACACCCACAGTCTGTTTGGATTAATAAAATGCATTGGCATTGTGCAACTGGACAAAACCCTTATCCCCATCCCAGAGGCATTATATACCAAGGTTAAAACCTTTGTTCTACAGGTAATAAACCTCTTTGTAGACCATAACTATTGAATGTGGGTGCTAAATGATGGTAAATTTCATGCTCTTTTAATGAAATTCAGATGGATACCTTTGATTTCCCAACAAACAGGTCAAAGAAACCCCACAATTTATATTATGAACAATCCTCACCTAGACACCCTGAAATCTTCGTAAAGCCTCAAATTAATCTTTGCTAGATATTTTTCTAGTTGACTAGCTCTGCAAATTTTGAAAGTTAGCCATCATACATATAGGATATTTCTATTTTGGATACATTTTTACCATAACTGTTTTAAGACTTATATAATTCCAAAATAATAACACTTAGGTGACTGGGTGGTCACCTGGTATAACTGGGGCACACATGCCTGGGTAATTCAAATCTGTGGTCAAAAGCTGATGAATAAACATGGTCTGTTCTAACAAGGAATCATACTTTAAAAAATGCAGTGTTCTAAATCTTTTAACCAGGCTGATCACACTGATCATTAAAAGTTGGATTATACCTACAATCTGTGTACAAAGGTCATTCTAAATAAATTTATTAATTAATTCCAAGCTACATAGGTGTGGAAGAATCAGACCTAGTACACAGTTAGTCTCTATTGACTAACAATTAGTTGGTCTACAGTTGTGGTACCCATTAAAATTTGCAACTGGTACCTGGGTTGGTTTTTTCGTTATTTTTGACAGCCCTGCATGGAACATAGAGTTTAATGATGATCAAATCCAATAGTAATGAAACACAGATTATACTTTTCATAAAGTTTTGGCTGCGTACCTTTAAGTCAGAGTTCTAATTTCCCCTACAAAATGATCATGAATAATTCATGAACTGGGATGAACTATTCATGAATGTGCATGAACTGAAAATGGTCAGTTCATGAAATAATGAATTCATGAACCATAACTTTACAAACCGTTCTTGAATGTTCATGAACTATTCATGAACTGAATTCATATTCATAAACAGTTCATAAAAATTTACTAACTGGTTTATCATCATTCATTACAGTGAATGAACATATTCATGAACTATGATGAACAATGTTCCTCATTATTCATGACCTTATGAACAGTTCATATTTAAAAAATTCGATTTTCTGACAAACCCACAAATGCCTCTTTCATCGTGAATCATAAAATAACTTTAGATGTGGGTGGTTTAAAACAGTGTAAAATGGAACATATAATCTTAAATTTAAAATTTTTTTATTTAATTTCAGATAAATTTCTAATATGCAAGAAAGGACATGTAAACTGAATGTCACTTTTCAATGTCTGTTCCATCTTGGCTGTACGAACCTCCAGTTTTCAAATTTTCCTTCTTAACCTATAAACTTCATCTTCTGAAAAAGGTTACTTTTTTGCTGTCTGATCTGAAAGAAAGATAAAGATAATTATAAACAACCTCTGATCAACATTGTTTTCAGCTTTTAGAACAATAATTTTGTTCTCCACTTTATTTATTGATCCTACTCAAAATTATTTAATCCCTTACACTTAATACACAATTTATTGACCATTAACATTGTTGGAGAATTTTGTCACTAGTTGTATTTTAACTGAAGCTGACTATTCATAGGTAACAAGAGTCGAAAGTTTTAATAAGTAAAAATTTATGCACTCTGATGCCAGATGTTGCATATAGCTGCTTCCCGTTTCATCACATGTATTGTGTACAGTTTGACACATTAACTAGTTCTTGTTTTTGTTTTAATTTACCAAATTACATCAGATCATAGAAATAGTGATGTCATGAAGTAAAAAATAATACTGAACATCTAAATTCCTATTGCAGATGCAGTACCACATCTGGTATCGAGATCAAATGGGTGTGTATGTGTATGATAATGTTTAGTGATTTTTAAAAATTTGAAGAGCAATTTTAATTTGGGTCTGACAAAACTCCATGTATATTAGTTTGGTTAATACTAATAGAATGACATAAAAACCAATAAAATATCCATATAATTCTACCTGAAATAATTATGAATGACCAAGACAAAGACACTGTAATTTTTATGATCCAGTCTGTGTACACTTTTCCACCTAATTTTGCTCTCACAAAGTAAATTCCTGCATATTCTTTATCATTGCTTCTCTGCACTTAAAAGAAATGATATTGAAAATATTCTCATCTGTCCATTCTGCAGCAGTCCATGACTTTTGTTCAAAATTGTTCATTGTTGCAAAACACTTTTCGTGCTCTTTTGTTTGTGGGGAAAATGCGGATCAGCTGCTGAAATCATGCGCATTTATTAACCAATCATATCACATCTTCTTTCACAGTAATAAAATCAGGATAATCATTGTTTACATATTTCGGTTTTTACAGCAACTTGGCAACCAGTTACAAAATCAGTAAAATATGCAGTTTAGTAATGGATAAAAACGCTAGAACAAAGTCATTGAAAACTTTTATAGCATTTACATTTTGTTCATGCTGGCCAGAAGGTATTTTCCCTTATTAATCCAGAACTACAAGTTAAGTACACAAGTACTGAATAAACAATCTCTGAACATTTATACAGTATCATATCATTTTAAAAAAAATACACCTTTATTTATATTTCATTTATTTTGTTAGAAGTTTGTATGATGAATTTTTATAAACATTTTATGAATACTGTATAATGATATAGAAATTTAATGTACTTTTTTAAGAAATATCTTGGTGGTGCATTAAAATTATTGAATTTTTCATGAAGCAAATTCATGACATTTCAGAAACTTCGAAGATATCATAATAGTTCATAAAAGTTCATGATTGTTCATGAACTCAGGTACATGATTCATCAAAAATTTTGAAGTGTTCATGAACTGAGGCAATAAACCTTCATGAATATTTGTTTTTGAACTCAAATGATGAACTGATCACGAACATTTTTAAGAACGTTTATGAACAGTCTTGAACAGTTTATGATTGTTCATGAAGTCATGAATTTGTTTTCTTACGATCTGCTAAAGTCCTTTGTTGCTGCATATTGAATGAAAGAAAGAAGATGTGCAAGATTATTTATTTCCTGACTTTTATTGGTATGAGATAAGGGAAAACTTTAATATCCTTTTGACCTGATTAAATTATAAGCTATTGAAGACAAAGTGATGTAAATGCTTTTTTGGGAATGGGGTAAAGCTTGGTGAGAATTCACTGTTGAATAGGGTGATTTTCCAGAAGTTCTGGAAGTTTATCCAGCTGTGTAGTGCATATCCAGTAGCCTTCAACAAATATTGTGACATCAGTGCAAGATGCAAATTGGCTGAGAGAATAGGTAAACATTTTTGTAATTTTTTACTCAAACCCCACCTTCCCCATTTTGATATCAATAATATGTGTCCTGTGGGTGTTGCATAGCTAAATTTGCCATTTTGGTGGGAAGCTGAGAACCCACTAAACTGTAATAGAAAAATGACAAAATATTCACCCTTATGGTTCAAGCATGATACTTCTGTAAGATGGTATCCACTTGTACCACTTTTTGAACTGTGACTGATGGGCTTTTAATCTATGAAAAGTCCTCATCAGGGAGTGACTGACAAGCTCTTGATGGTCAGGATAATCCACTGTAGAACAGTGGATACCAAAATGTTGTGGAGCCCATTGGAGGAAAGAAAAGATTTCTTCTATTAGAGGCTGTCAAATAGAAATGTAGTACTCTAACTGGGGATAGACATTAATCATCCTGAGCATAGATGACTGAGACTGGGATCTGTATAAGGAGTGTAGCTACTGACACAAGCTGATATTTTTGGTTTCTAAAACCTCAGCTGGTTGGCAGAGGAGAAAATGAGCTTGTAATATTCACTCCTTCTTCTTGACACTATGGATAGCAGGACAAAAGTGATTCTTGAAAGAAGGTCCAAAAGGGGGCTGAGTAAAATAAAAAACCATATGATATAAAATGTTCCAGGCTTTAGGGATTAAAACACCAGTCTCTGTTGCTCAAAATACCTCATCAGGTTAAGGATCTGAAAAGCCGAAATGATGGCTGGGTCTTGAGAATTTGAGTGTTGGAAAGGGCATCCAATAGCCCTTTATAGTTTGCCACTATGCTCACAGAGGCAAAGCAAGTGTTAACATATTTTCTGTTGCAGATATTGCAAAAGATTCTCCATTTTGCATCATAGACCTTGGACATAGAGCATCTTCCATATTAAATTGCTCAATTCATGCTATATGATGTGAAGTGACTGCATTTTTGTAATAGAGTGTAATTGGCACCTTAAAACTTTGAGATGTCTGGAAAAAGAATGAGGACTTCCTGTGCTTGTGTTGGAAGCCTCAGAGTCAACTTCCAGAAACTTCTGGAATGTCACACCCTTGGATGACAAATCCTCATCATACAGATGAGGGTAATTTCCTTCCTGGAAAGAGTAAGCAATACAGGACATGATCAATTATCTAAATCAATTTTTATGGTGAAAATAAAAAAAAATTGGTTTATTGCAGGATTCATGCTAATTTCTAAAGAATTGTGCCAAGAATCAACTTTACGCATGAAAATCTTGCATTTTATGTTAAAGCCCTACCTCTATTTTTTTCAATAAATCCTACTAGTAAATTTACCCTTTTTTCATATTGGAGGGGAGAATTGCTCCCCTTTATTTTTATTTCTGGTTTTCATTTCTGGAATAGACACTGATATTACATTTCTAGTGCATACATAGCAATCAAACTATACCCAGCAAAATCAGCAAATTCATGACTGTAAATGTGGGTGTACTTAAAAAAAATAACCACAATGGGTATGAGTGGGTGTACTTAAAAAATGTTAACCACAATGGGTATGCGTGGGTAGGCATATTGAAACACTTAATCAGGACAGGAAATCAACAACTATTATTTCTCAATTGGTGTGTGCAACTTTTTTTCAGAGCACTTATAGTGCCATAGAAACTTGATTTCTTGCTGTAAGAGTAGAGTAAAACATTTTCTGGATTCGGAGGACAATATATTTACTACCAGAAAAATGTATGTTTCATTGTTTGTCCCTGTCTCTCATGGCTATGGTTGTTCTTGAATTTGCTCAGTTCTCACATTGCCCAGTAGAGGCTCTTAAGTTAATTTGGCATTGAAGGGTACACTCAGTGGGTCATTGTTAAATGGTGAAAAGCTTCATGTTAGCATTCTTTTCTTTAAATATTTTATGTTAGCTACACAAGATCAAGCTTTACTCTGTGTGTGTGTAATTATATATATATTATGGTTCATATGTATTGCAAAATGTACCTTTGACACTATCAGTGGTAGACATCTATCAGTAATATAATACCATACTTTGTCTAGTGCAAATAAATCTGTAAAGAAATATGTAACACATGACAAAAGTTTGTACATCCACTCTCATCTCTCCCAACAATATGTCCATCACACTTTTAATTGCTTAGTATCTCATGTATCCTTTGAGATATTTTCACAAAACTTGGCATTAATGATGGCAAAGCATTGTCCCATCATTCATTTTTGTCATGCAGTATTATTTCTTGTTGAGTTCTATTACAATTTCTACCCACTGTATATCACATTGGTCTCCAGGTACTATCTAATTAACCATTTGAGATAGCTTCATAAAACATGTTACCCATAGGTATAATGATAAGAGTTTGTGTCCCATTTGCCTTGATGAAGTTAGTACTTCAACAACAGCTATAGTTACCACCTCATGTTTGAATATTGTATTTAAGCTTTATTGCCAGGGAACTTAGTATGGTCTTGGGTCATGACTAAACAAATCATCTTGTAAAAGATTAAGCTATGTAGAATTAAAATTTTAGAGTTGTCTCCGTTTTTTTAAAAAAAAGTGCCACTCTGTCTCTGTCAGACACGATACTGATTATATCTACAAGCATTTGACATATTTTACTGAAACTTGATATGCCTTTTGTATCAAGATGTGTTTATATCCTATAGAAGATTCAGATTTATCAGATTAATATTTGACCAGTCTGGTGGTCTAGTGGTTAGAGCAGCTGCTTCGGATGCAGGAGGTTGTGGGTTTGAACCCTGGCAGAGTCATGCCAAAGACTTAGAAAATTGATACTCACAGCTGCCTCATTTGGTGATCAGCATTAAGAGGTTAGTGTTAGTACTGGTTGGCCTAGTGTCCGAATAATGTGACTGGGTTGGACATAATGATACATGTCTGCAACATGATGCCCCAGTGCTGGACATTATTATATACTGCCACACTGCTGACATCATAGCAGTATGACTGTAAAATTAACAAATGTACATTAAAAATCCAAATCATGTGCATGCACACCCACGTGCACATACACACACATTAGTATTTTCTGAATTACCTCTCCATCTTTGAATATTGTCATTAAAGGTCACTAGCCATATGTGAACTTTTTTTTTTTACATCAGATTTGCATTACATGATTAAAAGTAGTTATACTCGCACAAAAAGAATAAAACAATTATCAAGTGTAAAGAAGAAATCATTATTTAACTACTTGAAATAGATGTAAATGATGCTCTTACTTCCCTTTAGATATGATTTCCCACCTGTACAGCTTTATAGCGATGTGCCTGCAAAATGCAATAGATTGTGTGTTTTCAAAACTGTTCCATTGATTCATTTTATTTTCAAAATTTCCCGTTAATACCAGTAAAAAGGAATCAATGCTGGCTCTCTATGTCGGCTGACTTTGTGACAAAAAAAATGGTCATACTGAAAAGAATCCAAAGGATCCCAAGTAGGCTTCCTTATGTTGGACAACTTTAAAAAAAGGCATACTTAAAGGAATTTAAAGTCAGTGTCTGGGGTTGGCTTTCTTTGTAATAAAATAACCTTTGTATTTGATATCATGTCAGTATGTTTAGGCAATTAGTTAATTGCTCACTATCAGTTGTGTTTATTCATCATCCAGGCTTTATTTGTTTACCATATGGAATCATAATTGACGATTACAAGGTAAATATTATACACCACAATAACCTGCTATAATAGTGCTTTTGTGACCCATGCTAAAGAAAAGATTATCATTTGCACTCATGATGAATGTACTTTCAAATAAAGATTTTTATTTGTGAGATAGTTAACCTATATACAATACAATCTTGGTCATTTTGCAACTTGTAACTTATCATGCATGAATGGCCGGTTCCATAGCCCTTTACCTAATATAAGCACTTTTTAGCAATTTACCCATGACATGCTAAGCACTTTTGGCAATTTACCTGAGGTCATGCTAAGGGACTTTTGGCAACACTGTAAACAACAGCTATTTTGAGCAACACATTTGGGGAAAACCCCCAGTTAGATACTAGATTCCTTGGTGGGAATGACTATTACGTCAGATCACATGGTCACTGTTGATGCTCTGGTTACAATCTACTATTTAAAGGAAGTAGGTTGTAACTGGGTTGTATTCTCCATTCCACAAAATGGCGTCTCTGATATCGTTCAGTACTTGAACCAGTAGAATCACAACTATGAAAGCTTCAATAACTTGGGGAAAGGCTTTGAGACTGAGGTAGAAAGCCCTTAGTTTTTATAAATTATCAAATTACACTAATTTTGTGATGTAGAAGCAAAGAACTTGTAAAATATGAGTATGAAAAATTGCCACTGCTGTTAATCACGTGGCTTCACTGATTTGATAGTGAACAAGTTCTCTCAAAGATTTTTAAGTACATACAAAATTCTTTTGTTAAAAATAATTATACAGCTATAACGACCTTAATTTACTCTTAAATCTTTCCATACATAATATATGTGTACTAAAAACATAAAATGGTTAAAATTGCTGTTAAACGTAACATACACTTCACTGCTTAACAGGCCTATGCATAGTGGACTGCACTGTGTAACTTTGCTACATGTGTATGAAGGGCTAAAAAGCCATACACTCTATGAGGGAAAGGAAATTGGGTGATATTCTCATCTCTTTTGCGACTTTGTTAGCTAACATAAGCTTGTTATCTAACATAAGCGATGCACACTACAGAGAGGATGCATACGTTAATTGGCATCTGCTACATATATGTGGATAATTTTTTACTTTACTAAATTTTGCATGATGAAAAAAGATGGAACGTTAACAATGCAAGGTTAGTTTCTTTCAGCTTTTTTTTCAAATAAGTGTATCTAATTTATGTTACCATGCAGTGGGTGGGGGCCCCCACAAATTAAACAAAATTATTTACTTTCATATTTTTAATGAATAATGGAGCAAATGATTGACAATATTGACAGGTAATGACAAGGTTTCAGTTTACTTGTGCACACACTAAGACATCAACTTGAAAAATAAAAACAATAGAATTACTGGTAATAGCTTCATATTGCAGCAACTATACACTGACAATTTTTTTTAAAAAACTGACAAAATTTTAAAATAACATATAATCAAAGAAACAATCGATCCCCCTACCCAATTTACTAAATTACATATTCAATTAAAGCTTAGCCAAATTCTCTTTCTATTCAACTGATAGTCAATGACAGATCTCAGTACAGTGTAAAAGTATCATCATTTACTCAATGGTGATTTTAAGCCCAACCTCATGCTTTGACAGCATCACCTGACACTTGTCTTCATACGACTTGTCTTCCATGTCTATCTGACTTGTCTTCCATGTCTATCTTTCTGCTTGGTCTTATTTGACCCTCATTGTTCTGACATTCAGAAGATGCAGATTTCCTCTTTGGCTCGTTGAGTTCCCTCTGTATTCCTCCTCCTTTCTCTCATTCCGAGTATGAACTATGAAGCTCTCCACTTACTGCCATTTTCTTTTTCCAAACAATCAGTTCTAGCCTTAGCCTGTTTTCTTTCTAAGACAATTATCTGGCCCCAATGTAATTTCACAAAGACCATTACTTTATTAGTGTGCCTGTGGAGTAGACTACTTAATCTTCTCTCAAGAAAAATAAAATTCAAGGATTTTCCAAGAGATAGTTCCCAAATCGTTTCTCAAAGTGTACGCCCATAAGTTTTGCTGGCCAATCAGAAATATCTGTTCCTATAATCACCCCCCTCCAGTTTGTTGGTGGTTTCACTGACCTAAGATATTTCACAATTAGCTCCTTTGATAACTTGATTATTTGACGTATTGAATGAAGTGTGACCCTTGTACCATAAAAAATGACTGGGTCAAATTCAACTGAGGTTTAGCTAATTTCTTTTATGTATAGAGATGAAATGAAGAAATAAACATTGAAATTTCACCAGACCTTTCTGCTTCGCTTATGTAATAACTTGGAAGTACAATTTTTTTAACCTTGGGTTTCAACAAGTTTCAAAATTAGACACATCACAATCAGTATTGGTTATTTATCCAAAGACTTAAAATGAGAATGTCATTGTGCAGATGCTTAACTTTTTTAACATAAAAATAAATGTATATAAATATTTTAATTATAATGAGCAAGATATGTCACATTGTTTTTAATTATATGTGTGTATGTATGTATGTATGTATGTATGTATGTATGTATGTATGTATGTATGTATGTATGTATGTATGTATGTATGTATGTATGTATGTATGTATGTATGTATGTATGTATGTATGTATGTATGTATGTATGTATGTATGTATGTATGTATGTATGTATGTATGTATGTATGTATGTATGTATGTATGTTAGGAAGTATAATTATTTTCTTTTAAAGAATAATATCATAATGGTTTAGTCATTTCCTAAAACCTATTCTATTTTACAACCTATAAAAGCTGTCAAAAACATTTTGTCTTACTTAAAGTGTATATACAGTAGTGCCCCTCTTGAATGGCTTTCCCTGACCAGCAGCCACTCTGCTTCTTACAGCCAGAATCGGTTGGCACTAAGGAGTTTGTGTTCAAAGGTACCCCTCAAGAATACTAGTACAAAAATGTAAAATGTTCCCCTCACAAGCTGCCATTTTTTATTTCATATGTGTCCAGAACCAATAATTAATTCATATGATGTAAGTAATCAGATTATCTCTATCCTTGATACATATCTCCCAATGTCAAGTTTCCCTTACTGAAGTGTTGTCTGAAGTGCATATGACACTAAAATTAATATTATAGCATTATCTGTAAAAGCTGATGTTTACAGGATATGGGCTTAACAATGTTATGATATAGTTTTGGGCTTAACACATATCTGTTGAGTTATTCTCTTTGGTAAATACATCCTTAATTGTCAAGATCATAACAGGGTCCGCATAGGCTAAAAATACATTTTGTGCATTAACACACACACACACACACACACTCACACACACATCAACATTGAACAAAACAGGTTACCAGACAAAGACTGAAAAATCACAAGACAACACATTTATCACTTCTTTATGAAGAAGGCATTTTGTCCACTATGCAAAAGTTTTGTCTGCATAATTAAATTGTACACAGCAACATCCAAATAAATCATTACCAGACATTGATGTCATCATATAAATGGAGACATATTTTAGTAGAAAGTAAGTTATTCTTCTTGATGGGGTAATGTGGGAGGATGAGGACTAACCAAACAATTATATGTAGAAAAGACTCATAATTATATGTTGAAAAGACTCGAATAAATGTCGTAACCGATAAGGAGGTTATTCAGCAGCAGTGGGAAAATGGAGCAGATGGAAAGAAAATTATGTATGTACCAATATTTAAATGATGCTTTTAAATGGTTTTGCAATGTGCATGACAACAATACATACTCAAGTATCATGCTTATGCCAAGAATAAGAAATATTAATGCATATTCAGTTCAAATAAGTATTATTATAACAAGGAGAAACTTTTAATAATTAATTTTACTTTTATGCGAAGATATTAAATGAAGATATTAAATGCTTTGAAGTATGTAGCTTTCCTACTACATGTACATACATTGCATATACTTCTCACAAATATTTAGTGCCCCTCTAGAAAGGCCATCCGTCTTATAAGGTAACTTTTTCGGTGCAGAAGGGGTGGCTGTATAAGAAGGGGAACTCTGTATATAATTTCAGCCCAAGTTGGGTCGAATTGTCTTTGGGCAAAATTGACTATAGTCTGGCATAAATGGTACAATTTTCCCATCCATCACCCTATTTGATCCCAAAACTTCAGTCCAATTTTTTTCTGGTAAACAGGGTCTTTCAGAACAAGAAAGAACCCATCATCACTATTTTGGTTACATCCATATACAACACTGCACTATTTTGCCCTACAAAAGCACAATCATAAGATACATCACATAGACACTTATATGGGGAAATTAAACACTTGAATGGCTAGGTTGAATGGAATGGATAAATGTACATCATATCATTTTGTGGCAAAGATTGATTGTTTATGGAAATTAGCAGATCATTTTTTCATTTAAAAAAGTGGATTTTTAAGTGTAATTACACATTTTTTTTATGGTGTTCATACATAACAAGTGCAGTTTTTATGACTATAAATTTTATCTTGGTAGACATCAATATAAACTGCAATACTGAAGACATGGTAGCAATATGACAAGAAAATTGATAAAGCTGTGTTAAAAATCCATCTCTCACACACACACACTCACACACACACACACACACACACTCAATGAGAAATAGAATATAAATTTTAGTTATCTTTCGGGAGGGCTGTTAAACACACATGATGGGCATGTAACATGTCATTCATGGCAATCAGGGTGTTAATAGTTGACTTAGTGAATATGACTTCAGCTTGTTTAAATTTTTCTGGCATGTGTTGACAGTCTTGAAATAATATTATCTTATTTTGCAGATCACCAGAAACTAGAAAGAGAAGCAAGAATATGTAGATTGTTAAAACATTCAAATATAGGTAAGTTTTTCTGTGTATAATATAAAATGTTATATGTACTCTCATTAATGTATATCTAAATATGATCAGCATAGATCCAGATGAGACACTGCATAATAACATGCAAATCAGTTCTTCTCTCTGGTCATGATGTCACAAGTTAACATACACCTCAGAGTCAGTTATCCCTCTTAGATATAGATAACACCACTTCCATCACAATTTGACATCAGCTAGAAACTTGCAGAAGGGCTTTTCTTGATTTGATGGTACTTTTGAAAGAATTTTCCAGATGTAGCAGATACAGCTGTGTTCTTATAAATTTATGGTTTTAATTTTGCTGGTCATAGAACAGAAGAAATATGGGATGACCATCATCTTTCCATCTGTCTGTTAGAATAAGTTTGTTATTACTACTTGTAAACTACTTTGGAGGATTGGCACAAAACACATTTACCTGAAGTCTGGTTAGTCCTAAATGAACATGGTACTGCCTAGACAGTCAGTATGGCCACCATAACAGCCATCATAAAGTCTTGTTACTTGTACTCCTGAATGGAACATCATATCAACATGGAGTTATCTATAAAAAGCTTTTTATGAGGCCTTGTTGGTTATATATAAAAATGTTTCTGATGTGATGTCTTACATTAACACCATGGCATCAATCTCGAAAATCTTCTTATCACTATTTCCACTAAATAAAAGTTATGTAAACATGGGGTTGTCTTCAGAAGATTTTCTAATTAAATTGTTTCACTGTACAGCTTATATGGTCACCATGGTGGCAATCTTTGAAATCTTGTTGCTATTTCACCTGATTGGATGTAATATTAACATTGGGTTTTCACTAAAGACATCTTAGGATGTCCAGTTGGTCTCAGCTGATTATGCCACAAAGCCTCATTGCAAATCTTGTTACACCTTTTTCTCCTGAATGGAAAGCTATATCAGCTTGGGTGCTTCACCAGAAAATGTCTTATAATGTTTAATTGGTCCTAAATGTAAGGGATTCTACAGGGAAGTCCATTATGGCCACCATGGAAACTGTCTTGAAAAATAATTGTCCTGATCTGTTATCCAATATAGCCACTAAAGTAACCATCTTGACAATTGTATTGTTACTTCTTCTAGATGCAAAGTCATATCAACTTCTAGTGTGTCCAGAATGGATGGTCATATCGGCATAGAGTTTTCACTAAATGACTTCTTATGATGTCTAATTCATCTTAAATGAAAAATGTGCTAATTAGATGTCCAACATGACTGCCATGGCAATCATCTCAAAAGGCTCTTTATTGCTACTTCTACTGAATGGAAAGTCATAATGACTTATTGAAAGGCTTATTGAAGTGATGGTCTTAAACAAAAATTGTGCCATTGTGATACCTAAAATGACCACCACAATGGCCATCATGAAAACTCTGATACTCCTCTTAGATGGAACATCATAACAGGATCGGGTTTTAATTGAAGATTTCTTTGGATGTGTAGCTGGTCCTGAGTGAAAATGGTGCCAACCTGACATCCAGTCCAGTGTGGTCACTATGCCAGGTATCTTAATGATCTTGTTTTTGTTACCAAAGTGGAAAGACATATCAATTTGGGGTTTTAACCAAAAGACTAGTTATGATATCTAATAGTTCTGACTGAAAATATTATTGATGTGACCTTAGATCTATCTGCCACAATCTCCATATTAAAAATCTTGTCACTAATTCTCCTACATGGATGGTGATATCAGCAATGGGTTTTCACCAAAAACCTAATATGGTCTACTTTGTTCTAAAAATAAATCCAGGGCTCCAAAAAGACTCAGATTGTGGGAAGAATTAACATCTTTTTAGACCAAATAGGGAGAAGTGAGAGATGTAAAGGAAGAAAGTTAATAAATAATCTCCTACCTGTTGGATTATAATCTTTCTCAGTATATTTTATTTTCACTTTATATTATTACACATACTCAGTATTTGAAATTGTGTGTGTGTGTGTGTGTGTGTGTGTGTGTGTGTGTGTGTGTGTGTGTGTGTGTGTGTGTGTGAGAATACTTGCTTTATGTTCTATTTGAACTATGTTCTCTATTTTCATTATGCATAGTCTAATTTAATATTAATATTAGCAATGCCATACCTGTTGCTATTGCATGGCTGGCATTTTTTTGGGAGATAAATACACAGACTGTGTGATGAAATTTCATATTGCATACCCTCCTGAAAATTACATTTTGGGTGACAGACCTTTTTTTGATGATCACATTGTTTGGTGCTAGGTTGTGAATGCCAGTTGACTGAGCATACTTCTGATAGTGATTGTTTACCATGGACTTAGAGGATGAGTTAGATGACTTAAAAAACTTAATAGCCATTATTAGACAGTAACAGATTACCAATTATTACCTCTTTGAAGAGCTGATATCTTTCACATATAAGCTAAGGTCAAAGTTCAGTCATCAACTGTTGACACAGTTAAAATGAAAATTCACAAAAAGTTCACTTTTTTATTCATATAAAGAAAAATGAAGTGATATTACAATTGTTCTGTAAGACTCAACACATTTTTCCATATTATTAAATCAAACTAATTTATTTTGGCGCTAAAACTTTTTAAATTTATATAGTCAATGTAAAATTTCAGAGGTCATGCTCATGTTACAACAAAGCATGCCATAGCAGAGTTTCACTGTATTCATGTTTTCATCCATCCATGATATTCATTTCTGCTTTACAACTTGGAAAGCATCTGTGATTAAGGAAAACATTTTGTACTTGTGTATCATTTGATGGTGTCTTGTGTACTATAATGTTGTCACTTTTTCAATGTCAAGTTCATGGCTTTTTTTAAAATATACAAGTTTTCTTTGACACTTTCCTTTCTGCAGTGTAACATTAAAGTGTATTGCTATTTTGGTTGGTGTTGTTGCGGGTTTAATACCATTTTTCATAAAATAATAGGCAGTTTAAGGCAGTCAGACCAGTATAACTTACGGAAGAAGAACCATGGAGGAAGAACTCTAAAAGTCCTGTTCAGACACACATGAAGCTACCATAGCTGCCAAAGTGTCCCATTTTTCATGTATTTGTCCCATAATTTGGACTTGAATACAGGTGTATATTTTTCTTGCTGAAAATTTTTTTGTAAAAAAAATTATAGTCGTTTTGCAATGTTATGTTTAGAAGTGCACTCGGTTCCATTTAGATGGAAATGTCTCCTAAATATTAATAGAGTTCTAAAATGATTGGTTTGTTTGAAATCGAAGCTAACATGCCTGTCTAAAACTGCCATATTGGATTGTGCAGACAGTTAACATTGTGCCTCATCTTAACCCTTTCATCACCACAGACCGAAAAATCGGTCCAGGGGAAGTAAGTCAGCAAACACTATGGACCGAGTTTTCGGTCTAGGGCAGTTATCTTCTTTAACGTTATAGTACCGGACTAAATAACTTTCGGGGTACCTCTAATAACTTCCTTCTTGTAATGTAGATGTTATATTTGGATGAACTCATGAGTTTAGCTTGTATACAACTAGAAATATTGAACAAAGTACAAACTTTTAACGTGTTTTCCAAATGCTGAAATTTGTATCCAAAATAGAGGAGTTTGAACAAATTTCAGAGGAGGTTATCGGAGGATTTGAATAATTTCGACCTTTTAATTTGGATGAAAATGAGAGATGTCTGGAGACATTGGAATGCACTTGTGGGTGACAGCGATGACGATGAAGAAAACTTTGAAGGTTTTGAACCAGAGGAAATGTACGCACCACGTGGTTTTGTTTGGATGAAACCTGAAAACCAAAGAGATTTGTTTCAGTTTTCTGACAGAATTGGGCACACCTGAGTGTTAGATGGCTCCAGGAAAGTTTCAGAATATTTTCACATATTTTATTCAAATGAATTTTTTGGAAAAATTGTCCGTTTAACAAAATTCAATGCGACGATCTAGCGTGGCAGAGGGATATAGGTGTGTGGACTGATCTCACCTTGGAGATCATTTTGGTTCATTTTATAGAATTTTATATATTATGGACACCATGAAAGAAAGACTTGTTACTGTGATTATTCACTAGTACATCTAGGGTCAATTGAACACATTTTGAGAACTTTCTAAGTTTTCTAAGATGTAATAAAATAATTATTTGTATTTTACCTGTTGTGTTACCTGTTAGCATCTGCATTTTAACAGTTGTAATAGATATGCACATTTTAATGAATTAGTCATAAAATTTGATTTTCAACCTTGATTTTGACACCTAATCCAGCCAGATATCTTTAACATTGACAAAGTTATGTTGTTTCAAAGTCCACAAGTCATTTTGCTTTACAACTCTAAAGTTACTTAGTGTTGAGGACTCTATGCCTACAAAGTTACTTAGTGATGAAAGGGTTAATAATATTTAACTTCTAATCATGTTTAAAAGGAAAACAGAATATTCAAAATTTTCTCCAGGGAGGACAAAAAAAACAGCTGGAAGAACAATTTAATTACTCATGTCCTAGAATGAAAACAGTTCAGTAAGAAAATCAAACAGAATTCAGATCATCAATAAAAAATGGTAAATTGGAATCAATTATGATTGACAAAGAAAAAACAAGGTGTGAAAAAGGCTCCTACAAACAGCCTGTGTTTGAATGTGTGTTGCACACTTGCAGATTCTAAATGGACACCCAAATGGAACAAGGTGTCCATTCAGAAGTGCATCGTTGACAGTAAATCATTAAGTAAGATACTGTCCTACTTTATGCATGATTGTAGATGTTCTAAATAGTTAAATGTGCATTACAATTTTAAAAATCAGTATTTGTTCCTGAAAATCAGTATTTCCCTTATAAGCAGTCAGTAGTTCTGTACTCAGGGTTTGGTAGCAAGGTTTCTCACATTATCCAAGTCAGAGACTCAAACCCATCAGGACAGAGCTGAGAGGGGAGTGATTGGTGAAAATATGCATTTTATACCACTCTGTCATCCTTAGTTCCCATATTAGGGATTAAATGTGGCATTCTTGTACATATATGAGCATTTAGTTCCTGTAATTAAGAATTTCAGCTTGGTAATAATCATCATTAACAACACTGTTGATAAATTAAGGATAACATATTTGGCTTTAAAGTGTCATGAGCTATTTCATGTGTAAAAGCATGGCAGACTTGATTTTTCCAGACACATCCTTATCTTAGTTTTAGAGTGAAATGTTCCACTTAAAGTTGAATATATTGACATGCCAGAGCAAGCAGTGAAGTCATTTATAAACATGGCAGCTGTAATGATCAATAATGCAGTAAAAAGCCCATGTGCAGAAACCAGGCATCAAGGAGTAATTGTCAGTGGAATTAATTCATCATTGTGTGTGTGTGTGTGTGTGTGTGTGTGTGTGTGTGTGTGTGTGGTATAGTTTTTAATTCAGGTTTGGAAATTACTGTTCATTGATGTTAGATAGTATTATTGTGCTGATGTGCTAATAAATTTTGTTCATACTGTACATGCATACCATTTTTCCTGGTTTGAACCACATTAATATTAATAAATTGTTGTCTTTGTTTGCTAGATTCAGTCTTTATACTTAATTTTTTTTTCAGAGATATTGTTGTGCAATAGTTAAGGTCCTGCATATGTGCCCAAAAGTGATTGATTCCTACTGTTGGATCCGCTCATTGGCTACTGTGGTTTGTTTGGGTACAGCACTTCACTCAGCTTGCCTTTGCAAAGTATAACCTTCATGTGTTGCAATTCCAAATCAGATCTACCCAAATTGTTTTTCTTTTATACATTAAAATTGTTATACTTATTATAAATTATTGGTATTGATGAAAGTTGAGTCAAGTCATTCATTAACATTTCAGACTGTACAATGATGTAAAAAAAAATTCTTGCGCAGAAGGATAGGCATGAGTTTGTTTGATGGAATTAGCTTCTTTTTGCAAACCATTCTGTAACAAAGTGTAAAGCAGCTAAAACTTTTGAATTAAGATTGAATAATTGAGTAAGAAAATGAATATTAAAATGGGCCGTGTTATTGAGAGGATATTATTGTGATATCTAATAGACATGTGTAACATGTAAAAATCTATTCAGTTTGTTAAAATTCATGATCTTTTTGGTACATGAACTGGCACTCACCTGGATTTTTACTTTTTTTTTTTTACAAACAAGTGAAAGGGTGAACTTGACACTTTTAACAGATTTTATGTTTTTGTTATGTTGTGCTTTCTTTGAACTTCATCAGTATTGATTTCTCTCACATTCAGACTGAACAGGTTTAACAAACAAAACCCAGTCACCCTGTCAATTCTACTCACACATAAGAGGAGTATTTGCAGAATATATTTCATCCCTTTGTAAATTAATTGCAGTATGTTCTGGTGAAGATTTTCTGTAAAAATTTGCACATATACTGCAGTTTTTAGAACTGGACTACAACTATTTGCAAACCCTTTGCAAAGATGAATGTGTTACGGCAACAAATCATTAGCAATAAAATATTCTGCAAATACCTCAAAAGATATTTTGCAAAGATTCCATTGGTGCAATCTAATTTAGATAATTGCATGTAATGTGAAAACACTGTAAAGGTTTTGCTGCATATATGTTGGAAGTACACAGTTTGATTAAATACAGTGCCCCCACTCCCTTCCATCACTAAACATCCATGGATCTAACAGGAAAGTCAATGGAGAACATCATCTTATCTTCAGGATACAGTTTAATATATGTAAATTGCTACCGACGAGTTTCAGCTTTTGAAAAATCAGAAAGACTTTTTTAAAATGACAATTTCTTAAATTATTTCATCACATTGCCGGAAATCATATTTGATTGGAAGTACAGGGTTCCCTGTTTTACAGGTCTTCCACTTTTGCAGTATAAAGGTGGCCATATAAAATGGGCAACCTTTCAAGTGGATGACAAGATAGTTTAAATTTTTTTAGGTATCAGGAAATGTGCCCCTAGAATAGGGATGACCTGTGACCTTTCTTGAGATGGGCCTTTTAAGAATGGGACTAATGTATTATTTGAAATATTCATAACTTCAGTATGTTTCAACAATTGTCATTATATTTTCAATATGTGCTAAAATTATATTCATTTGAGAGACATCTTCAACCTAAAATACTTATATTGTGTATGCATACACTGCTAATGAGTATAGAGTGCACTGCTATTGAGTATGTGTTTTATGCACTACAAATGAGTTATGTAATGTGTGCACTGCTAATAAGTATGCATTGTCATTCATGCTCTGGCAGTAGATCAGTTTGTGTCTTTCAAAAGAAAGCTGGCATCAATCAGAGCAATGTCAAGTAACACTGAGAGAAATCTTTAGAAGGCAAATTATAACCTAACTACCATCTGTTTTTAGATAAGCCTGCTTTTTACTGAAGGATGCACTTTCCTGTAGTTGGTAATGATGTATCACCTTTTAGTCCAAGTTTTCACTTAAAAGCTTTTTGCCATAGTCTGAAATGATTATCACAAACAATAATGATGAATAACAGTAGATGTCCAATTCATATGCATTTATTCTTTGTATAGAAAAAAAAATTGATAGCTTAAGGATTTCTATAATAAAATGCAGTTCAAAGAAAGTGGGTATATATGCATTAGGTTTTTTAATAGGTTATCAGTACAGTAAAGGCTGTATAGTGCTGATACTGTAGGTAATGTTAGAAAATGTAAATGTAAAGAATTAGACAAAACCTTTTTGAAGATAAACTCAGCTAAATTTAAACTTGAAGTTCTTCAAAATAAAAGAAGGTAAAGATGTTAAAACTCTGTAAAAGGTTTATGGAAATGTCACTTGAAACTTGCATAATATTATATTACCAGTATTCTTATAACTGATTAATACATATTGATAAAAACAGTAGAAACAGGCAGAATATTTAGTGGGAGATATATGCTTGAGAATTTCACACATCCTGTCTTGAATCTTGCTTTAGTAGTTGATTATCTTCATCAGTCAATCCTGTATATTATATTTTTCAATGCATTACTATTTATACTTACTTAAGTTCAACTTTGAACTGTACAGTCCCAGATATGCCATTGATACGGCACAGGTAGATCTGGATTTGTGCTGTTTATTAGGAGTAATTAGTAAGAATAAACAATATATACCCCGATCTGCAGGTGCATTATGCTATGGCAGATAATGATCTTTGTTGTTTCCAGCTTTATAAGTGAGTAAGACAGTATTTCTTTCATGTTATGGTAAGGTACAAGCCATAAGGGTCAAGTATGCTTTCAGTAGGGATAATTTGAGTAAGGGGTGTAATTCCCAAGAATTTGATTACACATACCTATAAATGGCAATGGATTGAATGTTATGTCCTGTGATGTCACAGTGAAAGCTGTACATGTTGAAAGCTGTCACAATTACTTTGTTGGTAAAATTTATGCACATCCACAATGACATTGTGTGCTGGACTCCTCAAAAGTCTCTACATGGTAAAGATCTTCAAAGGGGTTCAAAGCTGAGATAGTCTTTGGAGGACTTAACCATACTGTGATTCAAAGGATCATCAACATAGATCATTAGCACCCACCCTTGGCCCATCACAATTGGGCAAGTAGCATACTAATGTGAATCTCCCACCCCCCAAAGGTCAACTGCTGAATTCTTCAAACAGATTCAGCCTGATTCCAATGCACAAACTCAATTCAGAACTCATCTTATAGATGGGTTCACAGCATGTAAATCACCCAGAGTCACTTAGTTCACTATGTCACCTTGCTTATGTAAGGAAGTATGTGTTTGTGTGTGTGGACAACCCTAGCAACTTGTACCCTCTCCTGCCATTAATTCCATTCCCAAATGTCCCAGTAGGTGGTCACCTAGACTTCTTATAGGTCAAGCATCATGGGTGGTGGATGGGTTCTTTTTATTGTGAGCAAAGCTTCCTGACATCAGTTTCAGGAACAGCCTGTTCTTTCTATCAATCCCATGTTCTTTAACTAGTCCAGTATGGTGAAATTAAGGGAAGAGGTGCATGCCTTTTTTGTGGAAAGTGGAGTTGAGAGTGTCCTATATGATCAGTCATCTGTATTTGACTCCATGGGAAATTTTGTATTATAATCAATTTCTTCCCGTCAGACTTTTTTTTTTCCAGATCAACCTTTCAAGATGGAGATCACATACACAATCAGAAACATAATGCATCCAATTAGAGCTTCATAATGCCTATTTTCACTTTCCGATAATTTTTTTCTCCACTTTGATCAGATCAGGGTCTATAGTTTTTTTTAAGGGTAATCAGTAGAACAAATAACATATATCCTGGTTTGCTGGTGTGTTATGCTGTGGTAGATTAGAATCTTTTTTGTTTGCAATATAAGTGAGTATATAAGGGACTTTGTTTAAATGTGAATGAACTTGCTCACTTACCAGAACTTAGTCAGGGTCCCACTGGATTCACAACAGGTGCTACAAGCAGAAACATCTACTCACCATTATCAATCCCTATTGGTAATCTTGAATGCTGTTGTCATTCTGGTTCCTATATGATGTCAGTATATATATCTTCTACAGTTACTCCTCACAATCTGAAACCACACAGATTCTCTATCAGCTTAGATTCTTCTAGGACAAGATTTTCATCACTGTGAAGGTGGATGATTTAGGACAAATTCCTGGCTAAAGTACCCATGCATGCACCTGACTCCCACTACTGTCTCATCTGACAACACATCTGTTGTAGCATACCTCCAGTGTTAAGGAGGTACACAGGCCCCATCCTTTGGCTAAAACTTCCAATGAACCATTGAATGTGGCTTCTTTTCAGGAAATCTCTTTGAAGATGTTATTTTGACTCACTTTGGCTTCTCTGGGAAGATGGAGGGAGATTCATATATTGTCTGTCAACTCTGTTAAAAGGCAATAAATTTAAAAATGATGCATTAAAACCCCAGCCTTTCGGCTAATGTGGATATGTGAGAAAGCTTGCCAGTAGCTTCTCGTGGGTCGGTGGTTCTTTCCGGTGATTTCCCGGTTTCTTCCTCCACCATTAATACTGGCCGCCATGAATAGCCTATCGTGTGCTGAAAAATGGTGTTAAGCCGAACAACAACAACAAACCCCAGCCTAAGAATCCTGTAGGATGCAATAAAAACTTCTGATTAAGTCACTTTTCAGCTTGTAGAACAGGTTGAAGTTTCTCAAAATTGAGGCTTCATGGATCCTCTATGCTCTCTGTTGAGGTCATGCTCATTAATTATGCATTGTGTTTATTTCTGAGTGTAGCTGACTAAGTATAGTGCACCTAATCTCAAAAGGACAATGTGCTTAGTATTCAGTTAAAAGATTTAACCCTGCAATAATAAATATTACTATGACTTTTTGATTTGACATTGAGACTTGGACAAAATGCTTTTTGCAAATTTGGATAAGTATTTTGATGATTAAACTCGTACATGATTTTATCGTAATCATTACTGCTTTTTTCATCAAATTATGTTTCATGCTCTCCATATTATAGATTACACTGTTGTGGTAAATTAAAAAATAACTAAATATCAGTAAAAAGTTCTCTTATTCATCTCAAGTATGGTCTCTTTAATTCCACTCATATAAATTTGAGTATCTGCTTTAGAAGCATCATTGTTGTTTAAGAATTTTTCTTATTTTCTAGTTAAAGTAACTGTGTATGGCCTATTTTATTTCGAAGAAAACAGATGGATTTCATCAATTTGAACTTGGTCTCACTTATTCAAACATGAAAAATTTAGGTAGCAGACCAGTCTATTGTTTTTTAGAAAATGGCACCAGATTATAACCAAGACGCTTTATGGTGTGATTTGCAGATGTTATACAACTGAAAGGGTTAGAGCTGATGGATCTTACAAACTTGAAAACACTCAGATCAGAAAAAATCAACACCATTGTATGAACTTTACAAGAAGAATATGATAGTGATGTAAATCAGTACTCAGAATTGAGCACATGAATGATTAATTAATCAGTTCAGTAATTATGATGCCTTGCCCAATATTTTTGTTTTTGAGGGTGTGACATTCATGTACACCACTCCCTCAATAACTCTTTGCCAGAAAACTTGAGAATTTGCCAGAAAACTCGCGAACCTGCTTATAACACGGTGTCTGGCATGGCTCCTGATTTTTTTCAAAGAAAATATATTTTAAAAGTGTTGAACATGATAAAAGTCGTGATAAGAAATAGTAAATTAAACCTTGATATATAGCTCGTTTTTATCATCGAAAATGGTGATTATTGCCCATAAAATAGATTCCACATGCTGAAATTTGCAATTTTTAATAAGATATCACATATTATGTTAGTTTTTTTTTTAAATAAAAAAATAGTCAATTCACTGTAAATAAACATCGCTCAATCTGGTAAATGCTAACATTCGGCAACAGAGAATGAAATAAATATCAATTAAATGTCTTGCTAGGTGAAATTCACATTATAATCCTTTAATTTCCTCTCCACACTATAATCACAGCAACCTACATATTCTCTTCTATGAAAACATGAAAAGAATCAGTGGACAGTCACATGGAAACCATGAGTACTTTGGTTAGAACATAATTGAATGCCCAGCTTTGTTTGGATCAACAGCTTGGGGAAGTGTTTGTTGCAATAATAGAATCAATTAAAAAAGACCAGTGTTGTTTTATCACTTTGAATATGTCTTTTGTATCAAATCAAAAAAGTTAAGCACAATAAAATAGAGTTCAAAGGCATGCCAGTAGGAGCAAACATTCTTGTATTCATCACCATTATCAAATTTCATTTTACTTGACCAATGGAAAATATTTTCACATTTTATGTATTAACATCATTAAAGTATATAATATCAGTAATGTATCCTAATCATTTGTAAATGTGATCATGGAGAGCAAAGGAATTAAGCAAAAGGCAAACTTAGTGACTGAAAAGCTGTTCATCATAAATGGTGTTCATAATGATGAAGCAATGAACTAAAAATTGCTGAGTCGACATTTAGAGGTTGGCTTAAGGATGAGCCGAAACTTCGAAATTACTTACATGATGTTGATTCAGATCAAGGGATGAAATGAAAACGAGCATGGACTGCAAGCGATAACGAATTAGATGATGCTGTGTACGCATGGTTCACACAACAACGTTTCACAAACCGAAAGTGTTATTGTGTTCTAATTTAGGTCGTTTTAAATTTTTAGACCCATTAATTTCATGTTGGTAATGGTTAGCCCTTGTGAATTTATTTTTTTTTCTTCCATTTTACGTCTATTGCAATAAATATCTACACATCGCTCGATCGATCGACATTGTTTATTCGAAATGTGTCAATCCTTCGTATTTTTTTAAAAAAAAGGTCTATTTTGGATCAAACAATAAAACTAGAATGTATACCATTCACAGCAAAAATTTGTGACGTAGTAGTACACAATGTGAAGTAGTACATGTGCTAAGCGAATGGAAACCACGTGGAATGTTTTGATGATCAATATACTGCAAGTTATCCTGAAATTAATGTTACTCTGTGATGAAAAAATTAAACAAAGTACACCGATATGAAGAGATTTTTATTCACTGTTAATCTTAGCACAATTATTAATTGAGTATTCAACACTGTAACATGCCAGGCCACCCCCACCCCCTTTTGCCTATACTTCGATTCCTTTGTATTGTTGTTTGTTATAGGTTCCTTCAATAACTCGTGCCCTCACTTATATTGTGGTTGATGTTTTTTGGACACCGATGTCAGCGAGTTATGGAGGGAGTGGTGTATTACTGTCTAAATAATGGCCTTTTGTAACAAGTTCCATTGCCAGATGGGATATAAATTTGTAATAGATGAATATTTAAAAAATTACAAATAATTAAAACTTGCAAGGTTTTGTGTGTCTATTCCTGGCATTCATTATAATGGACATTTATCCACTTTATATATGCCCAGTCAGTGTGTCTGTCTGTCTCTCTCTCCCTCCCTCCGTCTCTTTCTCATCTCAGTCTCTCTCTATCCCTCACTCCCTCCCTCTCTCTCTCTCTCTCTCTCTCTCTCTCTCTCTCTCTCTCTCTCTCTCTCTCACACACACACACACACACACACACACACACACACACACACACACACACACACACACAACTTTTTAAACTATAAAGTGGGACCCACAATAACATCTTGTTAGGACCCTATAAAATCAAATGTGGGGGTCTTCAGGACTCCAGAAAATATAAATTTAATGGAGGCCCTGCATAGAGCTCTGTTAAAATATTGGTCTGCACAATTTCATGGCTTGTCACTACAATTTAAGAACTTGTCAATCTCTTGTGAAACTAAAAGCTGGTGAGTTTTGAGCTGTCACTGTTTGATGGCCTGTCTTAATTATTCTTCTTGGAAGATGTAGTGAAAGCATATTTTTTATTATCCCATGCTACTTTCACCTAGCTTCACTTATTAGAACAACAATGTGTAAGCATTTTTTTTCTTGAACCCATAGTTGCAGAATAGCATGTGGTCCAGAGGAACACCAACATTCTGTAAGTGTTATCTGCTTCAAATGTTAAGTATATTCCATTTTCCTCACAGATTTTGATCAGTTTAACATATCAATGCACCCACCTGACAAATCAGCTATATTGTAGCAAGTTATTGCTGTTATTAAAATGATTTTTTTGGGTAAAATTCATTTTAATTATGCACTACTTGAAAATTGCTATTGCTTCTGTCCCACTTTGATGTCCTATCATAGATGTTTTATGTGAAAAAGACTGTTCTGCACATGGGCATGCTAATTGCAGAAGTAGTCCATGTCTTGAAAATTCACTTCTCTAAGGGATGGTGATGTATTTACATCAAACAGATGAGGATTTTTGACATGAAATTGTAAGAACTGCACATTATCAACAGGTTTTATCCTCCCCATTCCAAAATTATTACATTTTCTTTCCATTATTTCAAATACAAAAAAGGACAACTTATTATTACCACCTTTATTTCACAATAAGATCACTGTATGAACTTGGGAATGAACTCACATTTTCCAAATTAGACACAACCTGTAATCCCAGTGTGACATAATCCTACACATTTTAATGTTCAGAGTCACATGACCCTAGTGCTGCTGGTTGGACAAAAAAATTAGCTCAGGAGTACATGAAATCAATCAGCATGCTTATGGTCAGATAGTGATACATCAATAAAAGCACTGAGAATATATACTCTGTACTATCAGAATAAATACACTACTGTCAGAATCACCATAATATAGCAGCACACAAATCTCATTAATATGTCCATTTGCATGATTCATTAACATGCCCAATTGCATGATTCATTAACATGCCCATTTGCATGATTCATTAACATGCCCAATTGCATGATTCATTAACATGCCCATTTGCATGATTCATTAACATGCCCAATTGAATGATTCATTAACATGCCCAGCTGTCTTTTCAAAACTTTTGCAAAAATCACATGATTCAGCACTTGTATCATAAAATAACAGCAAAAAATGATTTGTGAAATGGCTTCCACAATAAACTTGGCACCAAAGCAATACTTCTGGTATTGGATTGATGTATTGATGGGCCAGAGCAAAATCAGGTATGGAGAAAGCTGTATGTTTAGATGGGGAGAATTAGTGAATATAAACATAAAGCAAAGATCAATCAAGCAGGTTAATAATAATAATAATAATTATAATAATAATAATAATAATAATAATAATAATAATAATAATAATAATAATAATAATAATACCAGAGTGAGGTGGATATAAATTCATGGACATCAAAATACCTTTATTATCGTTATACAATTTTTGAAGAAACTTGAGGTTGTAAGTTGAAAATTTGGGTATGTCTGAATTTTCTACTGTGTCAAAAATTAATATGATGGAGGGAATCAAATTTGAATGACATATCTGCATGTTTCTACAATGACCAATTTCAACTTGCATATTCAGACTTAGTTTGCATTTAAATGTTCTTCACATTGAAATTTATGTATGCATAAATGTTGGGCAACAGAAAACTTCATTACTTTACAGCCCCAAGTGGCTGAGTGGTCTAAAGCACTGTCCATTATGGATCACTGCTGTCTCACCTCTGTCTGTGTGGGTTCAAGTCTAGGATTCAGTGAATGTGGATATGTGAGAAAGCTTGCCAGTAGCTTCTTGTGTATCAGTGGTTCTTTCTGGTGATTTCAGGTTTCTTTCACCCCCATTAATACTGGCTGCCATGTATAGCCTATCATGTGCTGAAAAATGGCCTTTAACTCCACCACAACAGCAAAAACAATAATTCTTTTTTAATTGGACAGAATTCAGAATTTTGGCCTACCAACACAGGCTCTGTATTATGTTTGAATCATGAAATTTTTAGAACATAGAAACAAAATTAGGACTATATTTAGAAATTTCATTCCTGTTTGAGAATTCTTTTAGACTAATTAGGCCCTTGGCAGTTTGTTTTTTCTTGCATAGAAAGTTTATGAATTCATTCGCTCACTTGATGCTTCATCAGACTTAAATTTGTTCTTTGAATTTGATCTTCAAGTCTCTGGGCAGTTGAAAAGCCAGTGTGATTATGTTGTTGCAGTAAGGTCTGTATATGAAAAGCCAGTGTGATTATGTTGTTGCAGTAAGGTCTGTATATAGTTCCTTGTGCATGGATCAGTCCTTTTGAATCCCTTTCACATTATGTTTAAAGTTGGGCACTTAGTTGTGTGTGTGTGTGATTTGGATTTTTAATGTAGCTTTAACAATTTTTCAGTCATGATATGATGTCTGCAATTTAGCAGTTTATAGTGATATCTAGTACTGGGACTTCATGCCACAGACATGTTGCATGATGTCCCACCCAGTCAGATTATTTTGACACTATGCTGATCAGTTCTGGCAATCCCATCATAATGGGCCACTAAAGCATTGTCGGTTATGGATCACTGCCTTCTCACCTCTGTCACCTCTGGGTGGGTTCATATCCTTGTATCCTTGGGTTGAGTCTAGGATTGTCAATGTGGATATGTGAGAAAGCTTGCCAGTAGCTTCTCGTGGGTCGGTGCTTCTTTTTGGTGATTTCCGGTTTCTTCCTCCACCATTAATACTGGCCGCCATGAATAGCCTATCATGTGCTGAAAAATGGCATTAAGCCCAACAAGAACAACAACAACAACAACAACATCATAATGCTAAGTACCAAGCATGTATGTTGTTGGTGTGACTTGGCCAGGGTTCAAACCCACTGTCTCCTGCATCTGAGGTGGAGCTCTTACCACTTTGCCCTCAGTATGATTAAAATAGATTTTAATGCTATATCCATCTACACTGATTGGTTCTGAAAGCTGCACAAGTTGATATGCAGTGATCTTTTGATTAATCACCCAATCAAAACTTTCTTGTCAAATTTCCCATGGTGAATCAATTTCATTCATTTGGAATGAATCCAAAATCATATATTGGATGAACAAACCAAAATTGTATATGAAATGGGTATTTTAAACTGGTTTGAAAATCACTAAAATACCAATTAGTGTCTGGACATTTTGACATGACTTCCAATGACTTTCAGAATGTTAAACATAGAGCAACACAGTGTTGTGATCTGGTATTATTTGAATTAGATTGCTTCTGCATTATGATGTCAGCTTTAGAGGAAATATGTTCATGATATGATATAAATTATATTTGAACTGACATCTTTGAAGGAAATGATGATATTGAATGGTTTCACAATAAAACTACCATGTTAAACTGTACAGCATTCTTTATTTTGACTTAGTATGCAAGACCCAAGCTCTAAATCTTTGCTTTTCTGAACTTGAACCATGGCTTATGTGAAAAAGGAACAAAATACATCTATTTTATTTGCAGTGAAAAGTTGAAAGGTATTGGTTTGAATCAGTGCCTGAAAATTTTGCTTTGAGACTGCCCAACAACTAACCTTGACATGCCAGTATTTTCTACAGTGCATGAACAGAAGACTTAAAAATTCAGATAACTACTTTTTTGCTTATTCAGTTATGTAAATATTTTACTAAATATAGCATTTAAAAACTTTTTAATCACGTGATCATGACATTTACTGGAAGATCCTCTTTGAATGTCAGTGTGAAAAGGGGGAATTAAAAACCCTCCTCCTTTCAATTCTGCATTGTATCTAGGGAATGATATCCCTCAATGTATTTACTCAGTGTGGACAGATAGATGGAACCTAACAGATAGCTGAGCAAAGTATTGAAAGAAATAAAACAATGAGCCCCCTTCAATGAATAAAATATAATATTTTAATCAAATAACATATAATCAAAGAAACAATCAATTCTCCTACAACAGATTTACTAAATTATGTATTTAATTAAAGCATAACCAAATTCACTTTCTATTCAACTGATGGTCAATGTCAGAATTCAATACAATATATAAATATCATGTACTCAGTAGTGATTTTGAGTCCAATCTTATGCCTCTGACAGCATCATCTGACACTTGTCTTCCAGGTCTATGTGCTTGGTCTTCTTTAACCTCACTGTTTTGTCATCCCAAAAATGTAGCTTTCCTCTTTGACTCATTGAGTTCCCTCCATATTCATCCTCCTCTCTTCTCTCATTCAGAGTATGAACTATTAAGGTTGAACTCGAAATTTGAAGCTGTCCCCATACTGCTGTTACTTTTCCACACAGTTCTAGCCTAGTCTGTCTTCTCTCTAAAACAACAGGCTTTGCTGCGTTGTAATTTCACGAGACCACTACAGTGTGTCTTGGAGTTGACTTTATCTTCACTCAAGAATAATCGGACTGATTTTCCAAGAGATAGTTCTTTTATCGTTTCTACAAAGTGTACACCCTTAACCATTTCATCACTAAGTAACTTTGTAGGCATAGAGTCCTCAACACTAAGTAACTTTGGAGTTGTAAAGCAAAATGACTTGTGGACTTTGAAACAACATAACTTTGCCAATGTTAAAGATATCTGGCTGGATTAGGTGTCAAAATCAAGGTTAAAAATCATATTTTATGACTAATTCATTACAATGTGCATAACTATTACAACTGTTAAAATGCAGGTGCTAACAGGTAACACAACAGGTAAAATACAAATAGTTATTTTATTACCTCTTAGAAAACTTAAAAAGTTCTCAAAATTTGTTCAATTGACCCTAGATGTACTAGTGAATAATCACAGTAGCAGCACAAGTCTTTCTTTCATGGTGTCCATAATTTATAAAATTCTGTAAAATGAACCAAACTGATCTCCAAGCTGAGATTTGTCCACACACCTATATCGCCTCTGTCACGTTTGATCGTCACATTGAAGTTCGTTAAACAGACAGTTTTTTCAAAAACTTCATCTGAATAGAATACTTGACAATATTTAGAAGCTTTCCTGGAGAAATCTAACTATTCCTACAATTATTCCTCCAAATCCAATGTCTTGTCAATATCGTTGGTTTTCGCTGGCCTAAGTTTTTCAGTTAGCCTCCTTTGAAAACTCAATTATTTGATGTGTGCCTCTTGTACCACAGGAAATGACAGGGTCAGATTCAACTGGTGTTTAATGTAATTCCTTTTTTGTTGAGATGAAATGAGGAAATAACATTGAACTTCCACCAGTCCTTTCTGCTTTAATTATGTTAACTTGAAAGCACAATTTATTTAACCATGGGTTTCAACACGTTTCAAAATTTGACACATCACAGTCAGTGCTGTAGTTATCTAAAACTGAAGTCTAAAAAGTTCTTAAAATAAAAGATATCAAGTACCCAAATAAAATAAAATACATTTTCGGTTTAAAGCTCATTCAGTGATAGAGATGGAAAATGCCAAAACTTAATTGAGGTCTGTGGGTAACTGTTTTTGTACTTTACTTGGCAGATTATATGAGTTTCCCATACATGCCAACCATTATGCTTTTGGCATAATCATTTTGCATTTTTTTTTTACTAAATTATTCTTTTGTGTAAATTTATGTGGATTACACTTTTTTGGCATATTCTCCTCCAAAAAAATTAATTTGTTTTCTCATTATTATTAACATTCCACTAATAGCATAGAGTGTATTCTAGAAAACCGTCTTTTCTAACATAGACATAAGAGTACACTTGTCCATAGACTTGCATTCACTTTCCTTACATTATTATGTTCTATTTATGGCAGCTGCCCAATTTCCAAGAAAGGTGTTGGTTTTTACTTTAAAACTTTTGACCTCAGTTTCTATTTATAGCAGCTTTCTGGCTTAGGAGAGCAGACTGTTTTTCTAATTTTTAATTTTTGCTCACATATTCTTTGTTAAAAATCATATAAGGTACAGAACCATTCTGTAGGTATTTGGCAGTAAAATAAAGTCACATTTATTCTAGTTGATGTGTATGTTACAGCAAAAATGTTTCTCAAATGATTTCACAGAATGGTTAGAAAAAAGAAACTGATTTAAAGGTGAATATATGAATTACACAATACCATGTTCCATTCTAAGGTAGATTCACACCCATTGAAGTCTGTGTGGAAAGGATTTTAATATTGGTTATAGTGTAAAACAAGGACGCATTGAACTAGCTCATTTTACTAACTCCAAATACTAAGGTAGCTTTTTTACAGCAGAACTAAATTGTGGAAACAAATTTAATAATGCAGGGGGCGTTATTTACAGAGTTATTAATAGAACACAGTCTACCCCTAGTGGTAGAATACAGCATTGGTCCTTTGTTTAGATGGATGCTTTCTGATGTGAAAATTGCGGAAATATGCATGTGCAAGAGCAAGATCATCTAATATTGTTAGGTGTTTAGCAGAAGGTACATCACTTAGAATTGCAGAAGCCATAAATATTGGGCCCCTTATTATTGCAACAGACAGGAGCAGTGATTATGATAACAAAAGTTGTACCTAGTCTGTGTAAGAGATGTTGACAACGAAAATGGGCAAGGTCAGATTGCTCTTCTTTCATTACTAGAATCAACGGCAGATTCCACTGGATAAAACATTTTCTAATTGTTTGATAATGTTTTAAATTAACATAAGTTTGCAGAACTGTCTGGGGTTTTCAGCTGATAACATCAGTGACGACTGGAATTCATAAAGGAATTCCATTCTATATTTTGAAAAATGTCTCCATCATTGTATTAGAGAACTCCTAAAGTATCAGGTTAGCATTCTACCTGACAGTGTACTTCATGTGGACAGAATTGATGTGCAGTGATACCTTATTTCCCAGCTAAAAGACCCAATAACTGGAAGATATAAATTTCTTCTTCTTTGTCAGGTTTTGAAAGGAATATTGGTTCTTTACCATTATAATGTGGCCTGTGAGAGATTGTTCAGTTGTGTTAACAAAAATAAAATGGAATTCAGATCCATGCTCTGTATCCCAGCACTTATTGCTCTGGTAGTGTGCAAAACTTTCATAGTCTCACCTGGTACAAAGTGTTTTCAAAGACAATATGAGAGGTCTGCTGCTTTTTAAAGCTCAAAATATGAAAACTTGAATCAGTAATTGATGTTAAAAAACCAGAGAAATACATCATTTTGTACATATGTGCATTGAATGTTATTATGTTATATGTGGATTAATCTTTTTCTGCTCAGATTATTCTTTTTTGTCCACTTGGATTACACTTTTTCCTTGCCAGGGGTTGGCATGTATGGTGTCCCTTGCTATTTCCCTCCCTATTTTATATATTTTTTAAATTTTTGTTGTCATAATATCTAAACAAGGTTTGGAAGTTAGGGAAAATTCAGACCAACTGCCAGATTGCTCAATCTCAGATGATCATTGCTTTGCCTGCAAGTGTAGTGTGAAATGCCATGCTTTCTCAGAATAAAGCAATCAGTGGGCAGTGGGCCTGTCAGACAGAAACCAGCAAGTTCTGGTCCTTTTGACCTGGTGAATAATGGTGTACTCAGCTTTGTAAAGGTTCTGGGAATCAAAGTATTCATGAATGGAGGGATATATTTTTTACTATCAGCAATCTTTCTGGTGAAGTAATTTGCTCTTTGCTTGCTTTGTGTGCTATCTTAAGGTCAGTTATAAAACTGGATAGGCCTTATCAATTGCCTGACTCTGGGTATGCTATTCATGCAGAACAAAGAAAAAATGATCTCATGTCATTGTACTCTCCCAAGGCCAATTCTTATTCCTGTGATCCTCCAAAGTCTGAATATGTTTATTTAAAAAATATAATTTTTGTCCTTTTTGGACCAGGGATGTCTGAAACTTGGCAGTGCAACATGACTTGGTGCAGATAGCAAATTCCCAGTGGTTGATTTTTGCCTGCTGTGCCAGTAAATCCATATTTAAGCAATCTGCATACAGTAATCTGATATTATTCATGCTTAGCTATAGTGTAGAACAAAATGTCTGATGCCCTCAAAGTGTAGTGTGAAGTGCCATGCTTTCTCAGAATAAAGCAATCAGTGGGCAGTGGGCCTGTCAGACAGAAACCAGCAAGTTCTGGTCCTTTTGACCTGGTGAATAACTGGTTGTGTACTCAGCTTTGTAAAGGTTCTGGGAATCAAAGTATTCAGTTGAAGTCAGCTTGTATCTTTGCAGTTTTAGTACTCTTACCCCCCCCACATTTTCTGCAATTTACAGGAGCAACAACAAAAAGGTAAGGTTTGACTTGCTAGTGCTAAAACCCCACATTTTCTGCAATTTACAGGAACAACGACAAAAAGGCAAGGTTTGACTTGCTAGTGCTGCTTGGATATGACCAGTTTATAGCTAAAATAAATCAAACGATGATGTACTTTTATTATCATTTAAACTTTATTGTTTAATGATAAACTTCTTTTTGATACAGCAATGACCTTGGCTATGTTCTTCTAACTCTCAAAATGTAGCTTTTCTTTTCATCATGTTGTGTCAAAATATGCCTACCTTGACCTTTGCTAATATGTGACTAGAACTGTTTCCAAAGCCACACTGAGTGTCTTTGGTAATAATAATAATAATAATAATAATAATAATAATAATAATAATAATAATAATAATAATAAAATTTCTTATGCACAAATCTACAAACTTTGCACATTTTTCAAAGATATATATATTGTTTTAGTGTATTTGGTGATTTTATTATCATTTGTCTGATTCTGAAATGTAAATTGCTTACAATTTTTTAAAAAAAAAGATGAGAGAAAATTTGTGTTTATTTGCATGTAAGTTTTACAAAAACATTTTGATTTTGAATGGTAATTTGCAACATGTACCAGGAGGTGACATTTTCATTCAATTTATGGTGTTGAAAAGAATAGCACTGCTTGATTATAATTACACTACATGTATAAAACGTTTTTTAATTCATTAGAAATATATGATTACATTAATTGCATGTGTTGATAAAATACATAAAAAGCTGTCCCTAATGATGACACACCCTTAACCCTTTCATCACTAAGTAACTTTGTAGGCACAGAGTCCTCAATACTAAGTAACTTTGAAGTTGTAAAGCAAAATGACTTGTGGACTTTGAAACAACATAACTTTGCCAATGTTAAAGATATCTGGCTGGATTAGGTGTCAAAATCAAGGTTAAAAATCATATTTTATGACTAATTCATTACAATGTGCACAAGTCTTTCTTTCATGGTGTCCATAATATATAAAATTCAATAAAATGAACCAAAATGATTTCCAAGGTGAGATCTGTCCACACACCTATGTGGCCGCTTCCATGTTTGATCGTCACATTGACGTTCGTTAAACGGACAATTTTTCCAAAAACTTCATCTGAATAGAATATTTGAAAATATTCCAAAGCATTCATGGAGCCATCAAACACTATGGTGTGCCCAACTCTGTCAGAAAGCTGAAACAAATTTCATTGGTTTTATGGCTTCGTCCAAACAAAACCATGTGGAGCGTACATTTCCTCTGGTTCAAAACCTTCAAAGTCCTCTTCATGGTAATCACTATCACCCACATGTGCATTCCATTGTCTCTCCATAGGTCCAAATTTACCATGTTCAAATTATTTAAATCCTCCGATAACTCTCCTCTGATATTCCTTCAAACGCTGCCATTTTGGATACAAGAAATGAGAGCACCATGCATGTCAGTGCATCTATTTTTAGAAAGAGGCATTTTCCTTATATAATCATTCACTTTCAAATTTGAAAAAAAATCCATTGATAGGATTGTACATTTATGTTTTTATGATTTGCCTACATTGTTGCAGTTAACATTTTGCTTCAGTTAAATATTTGCTTCACTGCTTTCTTCATATCTCAAAAAATGAGCTATGTTGCAAAACAACCTTGACCATAATTATTGTAGTTTGGAATATACAACATACATTTCTGACCTGTCATTACATTTTTAGGCTGAATCTTCTATCACAGAATATTTGACTTGATTTTCTATGAATTTTATGTTTTCATTAATCTATTTGCCCAACGATTTATGTTAACAATCTAATGAAGTGTGTTTTCTGTGACACTGCTGCTGGCCATAAAAGGTTAACTTATGGTTTCCAACTGACTTTCCAAAGAAAATAATGCAAAAACAGGGCAGTGAAAATCTTTATATTTTTGATTAAATTAGAAAGTGCACTTCACTAAATATGTTTTGAAAGCACAAATAACTAATTAGATATTGATATTTAAGTTTCAAAACAGAAGTTGTCATCATTAAAATGATAAACATTTTACATGCAAAATTACTTCTTTGAATGTTACTGGTTTGAGCACATTGGGGCCCTATTATAAGAAAGGAGGACAAAAAATAAATGTATGTACAAAATTATTACTTTACACACTTTGTATGATTATTTCAAAATTTTACATTGTGAGTAAAGTGCAAATTATAACAACTTTATTATCTGCATATATATCTTGAATTGCTACATGTTATGATGTGTGTGCAGTGTTTTGTCCAACAACAATTTGGCTGCAGTTGGGCACAGTGAAACTATTTGTCTATTTTTTTAGCACAAGGTTCATTTTAGTATAAATGCTATTGAGAACTTCAAATCCTGAACCAGAAACCTAAAATTCAGGAAGCATATGAACTACCATTATTGAGAACTATGCCAGACCCTTGCATCTCTAATCCAGATGTTATTTTGCACAAAATTCCAACACCAGACAGATTGATGATACAACAATCAGAGGCACCAAGGCAGGCTCAGAAATTGTGAGAGACAAGCTTCTACTTTATCACTCTTGAAGCTTCAGGAGCATTGGGAAGCCGCTATTAACAAGGCATGCTATTGATCTGTAGCTAATTTCCAAGCAGAGTAGTGATTGTCCTTCTCCTGTGCTTGGTCAAATTTGTCATTGTGTCATGCACAGCTAGAGCCATCTGTTGGCTATTGTTGGAAGTTGCACTGAAAGGCCAGTAATTCATATAGATATCTAGAAAGCTTCACTTTCATATTTGTTACAGATTTAGATTGCAAACGAATATACATGGGATTGCACTAAAGATGGAAAGGCATGAAAATAATTCAGATAAGAGTAAATGAACTCTTTAAGCTTACATGGATGGACAAAAGTTCTTTCCAGAAAAAAAAAACAACTGTCAGGGTTTAAAGACTTAAAATTCTGATAACAAGGACATTATGGGATGAAGATGGATCAAACAAAATGCCAGAACAAATATGGCATAATTTTGGATGGTTTGTGTTGTGTGTAAATTTTGGGGGATTGCTAAATTGCATTGTTACTTGCCTGACTGACCAGTGTGACATTTATTTTCACACCATGCATTTGCATAACTTATTGAAATGCATAGTGTACTTCCTTGTAATAATGCAAATTTAATCTGGTATTTTGGTTTAGCGAAAGATTGCTTGAATACCAACACAATGAAATACATTTCAATAAATTTAAGTTTTCTTAGTGAAACATAATGATCTTTCTCATTGATGTTTTCTTCTTTTTTCAGATTAGAGTTTAAAAAAAAAGACCCAAAACAAAAACAACCCAAACTGTAAAGCTTAATATAATATGATTGTGAATTAGACTTCATTCAGTGTGAGTTAAGAAAGTAGTTATAAGGAAAGTTTTATTCAGTCAACACTGCTGTGAAAATGTTTAGTTTGGTTGATAAATCTGTATAAAAAAATGAACAAAAAAACATTAAAAAATAAAACAAAAATAGGCAGCTTGAAAAGAAATAATTTGAAAAGGCATTAATTATTAATTACATCAAAAGAGCTATTTCAGTATCAGTACAAAAAAATTACATCAAAAGAGCTATTTCAGTATCAGTACAGTATTGACTTACATACAGTATATACTCACTTATAAGTCAAAATGGGAACAACAAAAATCCAGATGGTTATTTCATGTGAATGCAGATTAGGGTCTTTGTTTTTTCTACTGATTACTCCCAGTCCTGTATTTAGGACAAATGAGGCTCTGTGCTAGTTAAGTTATGAGGCCCCTTACTTTGTCCCTCAATGCACCCAGGCATATACTAAGGAAATTTAATAGTTAAAATAGAGACTTTTGAAAAATTCATCATGAATTTTTTTTTGTGTGGCCAAGAAGATGGTTCCCCCTGACCAACAAGTGGCCCTCTGCATAAGCACACCTAAGCACAATGGTAAATCTGGCACTGATTACTTCTAACAAGGCACTGATTACTTCTAACAAACTGTATAGACCCAGAACTGCAAGGTATCTCATGCAGTTGAACTTATAAGCAAGTATAATTTACAAGAAGGTTTGTTTTGCTTTACACCTTCAAAATTTTCTTTTTGAAAGTCCTATCTAAAATTAACTGTACATTTTCAATGAAAATTACCCAATTTTAGCTAATATTTAGTTGAAATTATTAATGCAGTCTTTTGCTGTTCATAAATAAATGAGAATGAAGTGCTGTGATCAGTTGATGTAATACGCATACATGCCTTGTTAAGCACAAACACTGTCCTTTTTCATGAGAACTATATAAAAAAATTTTTTTTATTACTAAGGTGCACATATCTTGATTTCAGCATACAACACAGGGGGAAGCTACTTTAACCTGCCAATAACATCAACATTTTCTCTGCAATGTATGTTTGGTATCTGATAACCTTATAACACTGAGGGTTAAATCTGTGTAAGAAAAATAATCTTTCATGTGTCTTGTTCAGTACAACCATATTGGCAGAAAGAATGCATCTCAGAAGTGGAAGAGTTGCAGCTGTGACAAAGGGAGCTAACTTTTATAGTATACACATATATTAGTACATGTCGTGATATCATTTTATCCTCATAAAATTTACCCAAATATTTTTTCAAGAGCACAATAAAGTATTGTGCCAAATATAGCACTTGAAGTAGATGATGTGTTGCATTTCATGTGCTGAATTCCTTGCAATTACTTTTTCAATGGTTAAACATCTCTGCAACTAAACAAATGAAAATTAATTTTTTTAACGTGATAAACCATCAAGTGAATGTGCATAATTAAGCAGAAGTACTTGTCACATTAGAGTCCAGCATTAATTGAAAATTGTAACTTTACGAGCATTGGGAAAAATTCAGTTCTAGTCCAAAAGCCTGTTTTATATTTTCTTGTAATGTTCACATTATTTTGCACAGTATTATTTCACCATTTTATTTATTGTTCTCATCCTAAGACACCATGCTGCAACAGCATATTTCCTTTTAGTCCCTTGCTGCCATGTCTGTATGTATGAACAAATGTAGGATGTTGGTCAAAAATGCTGCAAAATGACTTAAGTCACATGGACCTAATTTAAAATAGAGACAGAAAATCAGTTGAGATTGTGCTATTTTCATTTTTATTCATTTTCTGCCATATCTTTTTGCTGTTCTCTTAGCTGGCTTCAGAAATTGGCATTGATTATAGATATTTTTCTGCAGTAAGTTATCTGACTTCTCATAATTATAACATAATTTCATTGGTTGATGTAACATTCAAGTAACCATCTCTGTAGTCAGTCATCTGTAGATGATCCAACAAATGTCATTATTTTCTCAAGCAGTCTGACCTTAATTAATTTGTCTTCAATCTATCATTTATATTGATCCTAGTTGCTTCCTTGTTGTCAGAAGGTCTCTTTCTCAGCTCAGGTTCATGTAATCTGAATATTTCTATTTTATACTTCAACCAGGGCAGATTCTTAGTTTACATCTCCTCCTCATGTATAACATTAAACTCTTTAAATGTCTGCCATTATTATCTATTTGTTGACAGGTTCACTTTTGGTTTGAGACTGATATTATGGGGGAGTATAACAATCATGACATTTGAAAATTTTCTCCAAAAATATTTTTAAAATGCTTTCATCCAGTATGTGGATTAAAGACATGTTAGTATTTACATATTGATGTTTTAAGTTTCAAAGCACAAGTTCGTACATTTTTTGTCATGAATTGATGACAAATAATAACTTGTGAAAAATCTGGCTGTCGATAATAAATGCTAACTTGTGTTGGAATTGATATGGTTATTTTGATGCTCATCAAGGAATGAAAGAATATAATTTCTTAAAGATGAGGTTAGGCCTAGTCCTAGGATGTGTGTGGCCCAAGGCAGCAAGCAATGAGTATGATGCCCCAAGCAAAACAACTGCATTGCTGAGAAGTGCAGGGCACAAGGCCAATACCTCATTCCCCTTGCCCTAGGGATGGGCCTGGATGATGTTGCTTTACAGATTATGTGGTTTTCTTTATGGAGAGTAAGACTGACATGAATGTCATATGGGTGGCACAGGTAAGAGGGTTTGATTTTTTATAATGGATGCATAGGGTTAAAAATCTTTTCTGTCAGTAGCTTCTGTTCTTTTCTGGGACCTATTCTAAACAACTTACCATCTGTTCAAAATCTAGGTAGTCTGCTGAAAATTTTGTTGTATGCAGCTTTTATGGTTTGTCATTACTGCATTGCAAATGGTAATTTTAGTCAAGTCTAATTTCCTGTTGCTGTGGATGGTGGCTTTTTGTATGATCAAGTTGTCTGAGTAAGAAGTTGATAGCATTTTTTGAATATTATGATCCTATTTGTATGTATTTCTTCAGAAAGGAGCTCATTTTTCTGACACTTTAATAACAAACAGCATTAATCTGATGAAAATTAAAGCAGCTTATTGGTTGATTCTTGATAAAATGACTGGACCAGATATCTAGGGTTGTTAAAATGTTATCAATTTTAACCAGAATGTTTTGCCTTGATTTTGCTATTTTATAGCACATCAACACAGGTGGCTTATTTAGTGCATATACAGTAAAGGTGTCTTGTCTAGGAACAAACCATGGCAGCCAATCTGAGCTGGTCCAATGGTAGAAATTGAACCTGTGCCCATTTGTTGCAAGCCCATCATGCAAAGCAATGAAGTCACTGCAGTTCCAAACCAAGAGGGTGATATTTAGTTATAAAAAAAGTTGTTTTTAAAGATGTAAATGAGAATTTCACCTAACACAAAGAAAAAAAAGTATTATGAGGGATTCCCAGGCTTCCACACAAATTTTCAAACTGATGCTTTTCCTGAAAGACAAAAGAAAATAGTGACAGGTTTTTCCTGCTTGTTACAAAATAAAGTTTTAGTCATTACACACTTACCACTGTTGGCTGTCAAGATTCCACAAAACTTCAATCCACAAGTGATTCTAATGTCTTGCATGTGATGTTTACTGAAGGGAACACAAAATACATAAAAAATGTGGAAAATGGCTTTGATTGTAAATTAATATTGTCCTACTTTTCTTTATCTTTTTTAGCATCAAGGACATTATGAACACTTCAGTCTACATGTAATTGACAATCAGAATATCTTTCTTTGAGATGTATCAGTTTTTCTTTTTACCAGACTTTAATACACATTTGTAACAGAAAGGCAATGATGAAATAAATTTCTTGGTGGTTCAAATCGATAGTATAGGATTAAATGATCATGGTTGGGTGCTTATTGATGTGTAAATTTTGCCTAATCACTCACAAAGTAAATAAAGTAAGGACTTTATCTTAACTTCATTTAATCCCTATAATTCTAGTTTACTTCCTTTCTGTCATCAGATCAGCAGATTTCATCAACAAAACATTCACTTTTATGTAGATCAAGTTTTCTTTCAATAGCCTCTTAACTGTGACAGAATACATAGCCAGATCTTTCCTATCCACAGTCAAAAAGGACTTTACTTATTTAAAAAGGGTAACACAATCAGCTGATAACTAATCTACCTTGAGGCCCTTGTACAAATATATTTATTTTATTGGCAACTCTGGATATACTCAGTATTGGGTTTAGATGAAGGAAATAAGCAGTTCATTAGAATTGTCAATTCTTTTTACACTAATATAGATTTGTGTGTTTTCATAGTAGATCACGCCAGTGATATATTGTTATGATCATTATTTTAATATAAAAAAATCAGCTATTTAAACCAGGTGATTAATTTTTCTCTAGAATTAGCTTGGGTGTGTGACATGTTACTTTCTATGCATTTCGATCTTTCAAGAGCAAAATCATATCCATTTTTAGTGAGATCCTTTGCTTGTCATATGACCCTGACTTTTAATAACAGCTACTGGAATATGTTGTGGAAGTGACATGCAATAATTTCTGAATATTGGCTTCTAAAGTCTGCCATATGCGTTCATCTGCAAAAGTGGTGAGTGTTGGAGTAAAGGAAGGTCTGTGCAATTACATTGTTTTAACTTCTAATGGTTGATTTTAATCTGGAGGTTTGTAAATTTTGATTAGAAATCACAGGAGTGGGTGGGTGGGGGGTTTGTTATGATTAGGGTGCAAGGCATTGATGCAGATAAAACTTAATTAACAGGGAAACAAAAGAGTCCACAGACTTGATCAATACTTTTAAAATTCCAGATTAGTATAGCATCACCATTTATATCCAATCAAAATGTAGAAGAAATTCATAAAAATTGGAATTATTAAGATTTGAAATGGCAAGTTCTCAAAATTGTGCTTGTTCATTATGTTTAGTTTGACATACTTTGGAACAAAAATGCTTTGAGAGTTGTTCAGAAAGTTTACAAGACCATCTGGGTTTTTTTTATGTACCTAATAAAGAAATCAGCTTTCATTAAATTAATGTGATTATACATTGGGAGATGCATTTTTTCTTGGTGCCAACTTTTAGATTGAATCAAAGATGGAGCTATTTATGTTAGAAATTCTAATGAATTCTTACCATTAAATTTGCACCCATAACCAAAACCATGATACTTTTGTGTTTTGATTAAGGATGCACAGATTCTTACCATTAAATTCACACCCATAATTAAGACTTGGTGCTGTTGTTTTTTTTGATTAAGGAATGTATGGATTGGTAGAATTAAATTCACACCCATAATTAAGACATGACACTTTTGTGTTTTAATCAAGGATGGACAGATTCTTGCCATTAAATTCACACCCATAACTTAGACATGGTACTGTTGTGTGTTGATTAAGGAATGCACTTCATGATTCACCAGGAACTGCCTAATTTAAAAAAAAAATCATGTATTCATTAAGTCAATAATTTGTCTTCTCTTTCAAGCATGCTGTTTGTACTGTAGTAATGGCATCTAAATCATGGTAATGTTTGTAAAAGTCATCACAAAATTATATATTTCAGAAATATTTTTTTATAGGGAGCTTTCTTTGTTTTTGCTAAATCAGCTTTACTTGTCACCTCTTCATAAACAACCACAATTTATCTGCAGGCATACCAATCTTTGACTGCTGATATGATTGTTTCAGGCAGTTATTGTTCTCATTTTTATAGTCAATTTCAAAGAACCTTTTGGTGATTTGTACAGAACATTTCTATATCATATTTGATGTTTGATAACTTGTAAATCCATGTGTAATAACACCACCCTAGTGGCTGTGACAATTTAATTTTTTTCAGTACTTCATTGACATAATTATGTCATGGAGCCAGTTTGATTAAGGATGCACTGATTTTTGCTATTAAATTGACACCAATAAATACATCTTACTTTTTGGCAACAAGTCTGAACTGTGAACTTGTATTAATATCATTTTTGCAGGTGCTAAGAATTTGATTTATTTAGTTCCTGAAGAAGTACATGATTTTAATATCCATTTATTGGAAAAAATAGTCTAGGAATAACCAAATAGTTACTCAGCTTTTGGAGTATACAAAATAAACCAATTAGTTGTGGAGCAGACCACAGCATTATCAGGTTTTCTGGTTTTACCCAATCGACCTATGCAAGCTATCAGCCAATCAAATTCACTATATCAGCTAAGTAAACTGTGGGTAATTACCCCTTTTCAACTTTATTGGGGTGGGTTGTCCCTTTTCAGGTTATCTTTATCTGGATGTAATTGCCAATGGTGTAATTTACCAGGAAGTGGTGCTGTTGTAAATATCAGTAGGAAGTGAGAACTTAATGGGTGGAAAAAATAAAGATCTGAACAGATATGTAGAACCGAATAAGGTAGGTCTCCATTACAAGTTAAGACAAAATTTAATCAAAATTCATAACAATAGAATTCATAAACAAAAGTAATAATGCATTACAGTTGAAGATACACTTCTTTTTGAATTAACTTATTCAAAAAATTTCAGATACAAATATGATTATGCCCATAGCCAATCTGTTAAGCAATAGAATTATTTCATCATCAAATAGAGTGAAAGATCGAAAAACACTGCCTTGTATTGAGTCTTGGTTCATAACAATCCACACTGACTGACTCTTTTTGACTTCCTTGTGCTCTTAAGTCTGGGTCTTCTCCAGATTTTCCCCTCCCTTTCCAAATTCCTAGGTATCACACTACATTCGACCCATTTAACTACTTTGTGTCCACTTTGGTTTGTAAATCATGAGACTTACCATGGCTATCTCATGTTGCAGAAATATAAACAAAGAGCAGCCTAAATTTTTTCATCACATTATACTGGGGATAAATCATTACTCTCACCCCTTGTTAGGTCAGATATAATTCTATTGGAATTCAAACATACAAACAGCTGTCTTTTCTAATTGGCCATGATAAACCATACAGACCTAGTTTCACAAAATTAATGTTTCTATTAATGGCTGTTCAACACTACACAGAGATATTAGTTCCAGACCAGTATCAGAATAAATGAAATTACTTACAATACGTTATTTATAACAACAGTCAAGTAGTTATCTTACAAGAATTCATATTGGAGAACTCACATGGGTTATTGAATTGCAACTAAAATAAGACATTAAATTTGTTAAATTTTAGATAATTAACCCTATATATATATATAAGGCATGAAATTCTATATTTATTGGAACCCATTTATAACAACTTTGGTTACCTTGCCAACCCTATTAAGTCCAGTTTTCAAGTGGAGCTGCCAAAGTCTCTCTTTGTCTTTGCATTTTCTCATGTTATGTCCATTCTTTTATGTTACAGAACCCTAATATCTGGAGCACAAAAGAGAGACAAATTTGCCAAGTAACATCAGGGTTATCTCCCCATGACCCATCCCCATGACCAATCCCTGGCATTGTTTTCTCCCCTTATTGGTGACAAAAAAGTTCCATCTGAGGACAGACTTTTTGGTTATTTAATTTGTTCAAACAATGGTGGCTTTTGACAGGATAAAAAAAGGAGAATGGAAGGAAGCTACAAACTTAACTAAGTAAGGCATTGGAATCAATCAGTACACAAATGATCCTTTGTTTGTCTAAACCCCATCTTAGCAGTGCATTGTTACATCATAATCTGCTTATGCTGAGGTAGGGCAGAGTAGGTATGTTTTGTTTTGACCGTCAATTATGCTAGGGTACTATACCTACCACAGAGGAACTTGAAGACCAAATAGAACAGATAAAATTAATGGAATGGCTAATCCTTCTGTTTGTTGGTTGTTACAGACACTTAAACTCAGCAAGAAGAAATAGCAAACAACAAATAAATAACTTTTGTATAATTAAAAATAATATATTTCTCCAAATACAGGAGTGAAATAATCCTTATATTGGGTGTTAACTACAGTAATATATAGGTCCAATATTGCCAGGTGTTGACTCATGTAAGTTTCATTCTTGGGAATGGAGATACTATTTTGCAGATTTTAATTTACATGTACTTCTTGCAACAGGTTACCTTCATGCTAGTCCTGGACTGCCAACAATAAAATGATCATACTTGGTTAACAGTATGGTGTTCACTCTAATAACAGTTCACTCACCTTGTTGATCTTGTCTGAAGGAAAACATGTTGTAGCACGATACTTTTCAGAGCTGTCAGAGGGAAATGACTCCATTTTGACACTGGTTAGCTTTTTGTAAAAACAAAGGTTTTTTTTGTTGTGATTTTGTAAGCTTTTGCAATGTTGGAGAATATAATAAAGGTTTGTATTAGAATTGATGGCGGTTTGTATTGTATATTTTTCTCCCACGCATTACAAAATGGGAGTAGAATGTCCAGATTATTTGGCATCTTTGTAGAGTTGATCTGTTTGCTTTGGTGTCTCTTAAATGACCATGACTCTACAGAACTCTGAAGTATGGTACAACCTCATCACACCTACAGGCAGGATTGTGGTTGATGAGTTAATACATTGTACACTCTAGAGGGATGGTGTTGTGGGAGGAAATCTCATTTGCAGAGACCTTTTAAGAGGATCACTCTATGTCTTATTGCTGAAATGAAGGTATTTCTGATTGAGGATTATTTTGGCAGATTAATAACTGCCGGTCTTGTAGAATCTGGCCATGCAGGAAAAAAAAAAACTATTAATATCATTGTCTTCTCAACACATATACAACAAAAAGTGCAGAAATGCTTTAGATTAATGGGTGGGGAACTTGTTCATGTGACATAAAATCAGTAGGAGAATGCTGGCAGTCTCCATTGAAATACTTTAGAATTGAAATTCAAGAAGAAATTCTTGACTATCGTTGTAGTAGTATAGAGGGTTGATGATCCTTTTTCAGAGACCCACCCTTCCCCCAAAACGTTGTACGTTAACATCTTTGTCAGCAGCCTTTGTTAGCTCAAAATGATCACTTTCACATGATAAGGCTTTTCTAACACATTTTCTGAAAAAAATATGTTTTGTCAGGGCAGGGGTGTCTCACATCACCCCTCTTCTCTACTACTGTCAGTTGTTTTTGTATTTATTCGCTAAAAAATATTGTCACAAAATGTTGTATTAAATGAATAAAATATATATTTATAATGTATTTCTGTCATTTAATCAAACATGTTGGATTTAATCTAACAAACATATTTTGTGAAAGATTTAATTCAATCAAGGCAGCGTCAGGTTATACAGGTATAAAACCTAATATAATAAGTGATTGCATTTAAAATGTAGGTTATCATATAGGGTCAAAATATGAGTCAGTATGGTTATTCGAATCTGAAAATGATATGAAAATAGCAGGTTGGGCAAATGATATGACATTTATTGATAACATGTTTGATATTACTTGATAAGGATATTACTAAAACCACAGAAAAGTGTTTAAAACAATAAAAATACTTGTCTGAGGTCTTTTCAAGATGAAGATGGTTATATACAATGATTATATACAATAGTTATGATTATATACAATGATTATATCTTACAATGATTATATACAATGGTTATGATTATATAAAATGATATATATTAATTAAGGACTGCCCAGAACACAGAATCTTGATTAAAGATGATTTGTGATTATATACAATGAAGATGATTACATACAATGATTATATCTTAATTAAGAATGATTTATGATTATATACAATGAAGATAATGGTTATATACAATGAAGGTGATTATGATATATACAATGAAGATGGTTATTTACAATGATTATATCTTAATTAAGGATGGTATATGATTATATACAATGAAGATAATGGTTATTATACAATGAACATGATTATGATGTATACAATGAAGATAATTATGATATTATCAGGGTGTCCAGACCTGTAGTAACTGAGAGCCATTTTAAAAAGAAAAAAAAATTGTTGAGAGCCGCATTGAAGCACTATGTGTCATGACCCCACTCCTTATGAAAAATTCCTTTTGTGATTTATTTTAAAAAATTTTGTATTTGAATTTATTGATTTAAACAAAATTGTTTTAACCCTAACCGTATGTTGAAGAAATATATGCATTACAGTTAAAAAATTAACAAATATTTAAATATGTAAAATTTATGAATAGAAATACACTGCATATAGACTAATAATTATATTGAACATTAATTGTTATGATACTGCTGAGATGCCTTTGATATAGCAAGTTTCCTTAAATCTGGTTGGTAGCTAGTATTTGTGATGCGAAGAAGTTCTGTCAGATGCTTGTTACTAGTTACTGCTTGATGCTTTGATTTTATGAACTTCATTTTGGAGTACAAAGATTCACAGCAGTAGGTTGTATCGAAAACGGATATAAGTCGGCAACTTGTTTTCTTAAGTTGAGGATATTTTACTTCTGGCACAAGCTTCTAGAAATCCATCACAGATTGTGACTTGTGTATCATCGCCAAACCCTGATCTTCCTGTAACTCTAGCAGCTCCATTTCATCAGCAGAAAGTTCCATAGCAATGTTCATGGGAAGCTGGAAGCCATCTTTGATTATGTCTATCAAGAATGGATTTATGAGAAAAGCCCAACAAGATTTTAGTTGGCGCAAGTCATTAAGCCTGGCTTGGAAATCTTCCAGTACTCCTTGTAACCTATCTCTATATGCCCCAAGCTTTCTAAGTTGAATTCCACCATCAGAGTATAAGCTAACTATATTCTGAAGACCAGGAAAGTGCTTAAATTAACTTGACAGGATATCTCTTTGAAGAATCTGTATTTTGTTCTGAAAGCTAAAAGACATTCTGTATAAGATCCGAAAAAGGCTTATCCTTTCCTTGCAATGACAGATTCAGATTTTGTAGATGCTGCATAATGCCAGTTAGAAACATCAAATCTTCCAGCCAATCTTCGTCTGCCAGCTGTGGATAAGACTTTTCTTTTTCTGAAAAGGAAAGCAGTAATAGGTTCAAGAAAGTCTACAAATCTGTTTAAAACATTGCAGGTAGACAAACACTTAACAACACAGTGGAATGAAAGGTGATCTGGTTTGACATCGAGATCTAGCTTACCAATGAAGTTTATGAACTGCTGGTGATTTTTTGCACTTGAATGAATGAAATTCACAATTTGTAGAACCGTTGTCATTACACTTTCTAATTTAAAATATTTGGCTGCAAAATTTTCTCTGTGAATGATGCAGTGTACAGGAAGAAAATTCGAATATTTCGTATCATTCGTTAAAAGCCCCATCAGACCCACATTTTTACCAAGCATTGACGGTGCTTCATCTGTTGCCACACTTACAAGTTTATTTAGTGGTACACCAGCATCCATCAGTGTTTTATCAAGGTCATTCTTAATGTTGGAACAGTGAGTGATATCTTTCATTGCCACTAAGTTTATTATTATTACAGTCATATCTAATGAAACATAACATATGAACACCGCCAATTGTAGCATTTCTTGAATATCTTGATCCATCAAGAGCCAAACTGAATGCTACACAGTTCTTCAAATCGTTGTTATTTTTCCTTCAATATCAGCGTTAATGTCTGAAATACATCTCTCAGTGGTGTGGCGTGACATTGGAATTTGTGTTATCAGTCGCCGAAGTCTGGAATTATTTGGATCTAATATTGAAATTACTTCCTTGATATTCTTAATAAAGTCACCATCAGAATAAGGTTGCTTAGCATGAGCAATATTCCAAGCGATGGCATAACTTGCCTCAGTTGAAGTGACACCTTCATTGCCGAAAGCAGAAGGTAGTGTCTGCTGCTGACACATTCCAGACTTTAATTCAGCAAACTTGCTTTCTCTTGATTCAGATTGCAGTGGATACCACGATGCCAACACTTCATGACTTTTTCATAGTGTTGCTTCAAATTGCTAGCTTTGTAATTTGCTAGTGGTGTTTGGCAGATGTGGCAAATTGGCTTACCATCTTTATCAATAAATGCAAAGTCCTCCTCCCTTCTTCTTTATATTTTTGTTTTTTTTGCAACTTGTTGCCAAATTTGATTTAAACTTTTAAATAATAGGTTACTAACTTTAGTAGGACTAACAGTAATGGTCATTACTTCAAAATGCGAAATTTTACCGGAAACAGAACTAGAAGTTTAAGTTTACAAATATTTATTAGCTGCTGCATATTTTTTTTGATATAATGCTAACTCTGCCTTTGATGCCTTTTTCATATCAACATCTGTTAAAAGATCTAGCACATCAGCACCACCAGATCGGAACAAGCAGTTGTTTTGTTCTGCTCGATCTAAGATAAGCATATGTTTAATTCCACAATATATTTAATCATAGTCTCTACAGAAGCCAAATATTGTACTTAATGGCAGCATCATTGTAATTTGACGTGAAGCTGCTGCGGGTTCTATTCACCTAGCAAAACCTTCATTAAAATGCAGATTTCTTATGCCAATATTAGTATTAACTAAATTTAACATTGCAGTACTGTCCACACCAGCTTCAGCAGCTGGTAGACCAAGGTTAGCAAAAGCGAGAGTAAGTTAAGCTCTTACAGTGGCTGCATCAGCGTCCCTAACTGGTGCAATTATACCTAACGCTGCTGCATTAGTAATAAGTAATAATTAGTAATAAAAAAACTTCTTACAGTTGCAGCATCTGCAGCTACATCACCTCCAGGTGCTGTAAAACCTCTCGATAGGAGTTCCGTTGATTCCGCTATAGCACGTCTAGTATATTTAAAACCACATCATATTAGTTGATCTGAAGTAATTGTCAGAAAATGAAACAATATTTAAAATCATACTTGCAATTTGCAAGTGATTTGAAATATCTTTGACAGTTTGATGGGCCTGCTGATATCAAGCACTTCTAAATAAAGACCAACCATTATCTATAAGAGCTACTTCTAAGTTACCTGCAATTGCGACAGGTGGATTAGCATCTGTCATAAATCTGGCCATGAACTTCTAACATTGCTTTGTGAGGCAATAGAAATATGTCCTGTCTCATGTATTAAATGTTCTAACCCTAGCCTTGTTAGGTTTTTTAGAATTTTCATCAAGATATTTTACATATTTGAATTCCGTTGCTGTGTTGTCTATGTCATAAGATTCTGCTAAATCGAGATAATTTTTTACTGACATTTTTGATTTTATTAGGTTGCACAAAATTATTGCATTGCCGCTATCTTAAATACCAAATTTTGTATAATCTTCTTGCCTTTTGGTGATGAAAGCTTTGTTGTTATCATTGCGCGTTGAGTTTCTATTGATGGTGCGATTTCTGAAATAACTTGTTTGATTGTGGATGTGGCTTTTGTCTCAGGCTTGCCTTTTTTTTATCAGATTTTTTGTCCTACAGCAGTTCAGCAGCAGATGCAGCTCCAGTTGCAAAAGATTTTGATGCGTTAAGTGCAATTGGATCAACTTTACGAGTTAGTCTGGGAATATTTTCAACAATTTTAGTAAATTTATTTCCAAAAAATCCTATTTTTCTTCGATAAACTTTTTTCTACTTCATTATGTCTGAGGTTGTATAATTTTGTTGTCTTACTGCTGCTCGCGCTAATAAGTAACAACTTCATTATTAAAATCCAACTGTCATCCAGATTGATCCGTCAATTGCATATTACTTCTGTTATTTGATTTTCAACATTTAATGGATAATAATAAATATGATTCGGATTGATTTGCATGAGAGAACCTGGTGGAACTTCTGGTGAAAAACTAAATAGTTTGCTATTTGCTCTTTGTTGCCTTTGGCTGTATAAGAACCAGATGCAATTGAGCAATTTATCAATATTGTGTTTATGTCAGTTATATTTACTGGAAGTTCACTGTTGTAGTGACAGATTCATCACCAACATAAACATAATTTTGATGCTTAAATCCTATCAATGATGCATGCTTATTGGTGATATAAAGCTAGCTATAAAACCATTTTTAAACTTTTATTCTAGCTCGCAATGTATTATAATTCCGTAACAGCTCAAAATCTTCTGTTTATTTGTAGTTATAAGTTCTTTTATTGTTTTATTCAGTTCAGTTATGTTGTAAGCACCTTGTGGAATTTTTAATGATGTCCGTGGAGCAGTTTTTGGTGGATATATAATAGTATTATCAAACTTAGATTCTCGGCTGTCTGTGACAATTTCTCTTTGTTTTGCATCAATGTCTTTAACATCTACTTGTGCAACAACAATACCATCTTTCTGAATTTTAGTTTTTTTCCACTATCATCACGAGTATTTATAAAAGAAAATTCATCATTGATACCGGTCTTAATGTTTGCCATGTCATTCCAGCAAGTTCATGAAATTAATCCAATTCCATATTGTTTTTTCATGATCTAGTTCTATTCGTGGAATATACTTTAATGAAAAGTTTGCGCTATCTTTATCAGATTGGCTGGAGTCTAGTTATAATGTCGCTGACATTTGTTATTATATTTTTATAAAATTAAGTAGTGATGTAAGGTTTCAAATTCGTCAGATGCTAATAAATTTCTCGTTCTCAAATTATCAAGTATGTCAATAATTTCATTGTCAATTTCAGCACCAACATTTACTGCTTCTTTTGATGATATCAATATTGTTAATCTATTGATCATTTTAAGATCTGATGTAAATTTTCTAACTCCAGTTCCCATTATTTCTGCTCAATATTCTTCTAAAAGTTTTTTTATTCAAATACAAAAAATTTTCTTTTAAAATTCCACCACCTGCCAAAAAATTTTGTTTCACTAGCTTCTGCTGTTCTTACAAATATGGAAGCAATAACACCATATCTCATTCTATCATAAAGTGGAAGCATATGTGCCTCTTTTGTGACTGCTCAACTCATTTTTAGTACTAGCTCTGTTTTTTATTATTGCATGTAATTTATCAATTAATGTGTTATATTCTGCATCGGCCACAGAATATATACCTGTAGCTAAAATTTTCTCTCTCTGTGTGGATTAAATATTCAGATCATTAATGTAAACATGTTACCTGAATTTGAGTTAAAATACAACCTTGATTTTGACCATAGAATCTTCTGCAATGGAAAATTCCATAAAGAGACAAAGTATTTTCAGTTCAAATAAATGGCTGGTTTGTCTAAAAATTAAAGTAGTCATTCTTGCCTTAATGTCTGAAGTAGAATCAATCTTATTGTTGTGTCTAGTGTTTTGTTTGGGTGGATTTATTTAAATTTTTTTCATTGGAAATAGAAAATGCTCTTCAGTAATATTTATGGTGTGGAACATTAAATAATTGCAGACAAGAACATTTTTAGATTATATTATTATCCTACATCATCAGATTCTCAGCACATCACCACAATCCAGACCCTCGGGACATTAGCATATATGAGATTACAGGCACTTGAACACATTCAATATTGTTTGGAATAGAACTGGAATTCAATTGGAACTTTATATGTTTGGATTTCTGATAGAACTTTCATGACTGTTTGGGTTTTAAATCACAATACTATATGTTCATTGAAAATTTTTACATTTTATTCTTCGAGGATAAACTATTTGTTGAATTTTATTAAAAAAATGTTTGGGTTTTGCTCTTTTCTGTTACTTTAAGACCATAAAGTTGTAACAGGGTCAAAATGTAGAATGTTCAGATCAGTGTGACTAACAGCAAAAAATATGGTTCATTTACAATAACTATGCTTCGGCTTAATGGATGAAGACCTAACTCTGGATAATTCTCACTTGAGATAAGGAAAAAGTCTATTGCTTTTTTAGGATGAAAAGGTCAGTAGTCAGGGTTACTTGATCTGAGAGATGAAAAATGAAATGTAAAGCTTTATTTCTTGACCTTGTACATCCATCAGTTTCATGGCTGGCATACACTCAGAGTTATAAAGAAGGCTAATGGTATATATTGAAAGGTCAAAGGTGAAAATCAGTGACAGAAGGAAAATTATGTGTAAATAACTTTAGTTTAACTTGAACTTTGGATGGCTTTAATAGAAGGTAAGGAAGGAATGTTTTGATTTTGTTGTCAAAAGATCAAAGGTCAAGGATATTATGATTAAAAAAAAATTGTTTCGATAGATTAATTTTCAGTTTAGTCTCAATTCCTTGACCAAACTTTGTGTGTGAGTTTGACTTAGGGTTAGAGTAAAACATATCGGAACTTAAAGCTCAGAGATCAAGATCATGGGTTTCTGCACAAGAAGTTCAGTTCTACACTGCATACCTCCAAGTTCAAGGTCATTTTGACACATTTTTGGGAAAAGGTTTATTTTAAAAAATACTTTGATTACACTTGAGGGCTGACTGGTATGGGAAGGAAGTGTCTGCTCTGAAAGGTCATATAATACACTTGGTATTTTACACCCTCTTTCAATAAAATAAAGGAACTGATTGTTAGCCTTCCAAATGACAATTCTGTTGAGTCAAGAGTACTTACTAATGCCAATGTACAGGGAAGAGTGGGCATGTAGTATACTACATTCATAGTTTTTAATTTTGATGTATTTAAAGTCTCATTTTGAAAGTAATTGTTTTGTTTTCTTTTTCAGTTCGATTACATGACAGTATACAAGATGAGGGATTCCATTATTTAGTTTTTGACTTGTAAGTATGGTTTAAAAAATGGAAAAATCATATGTCCTGTAGGACATATATGGCATTAAAATGCTGTATTTGCTTTTGCACATCCAGGGCTTTAAAAAAAATGCCATTTCCACAACTGTATATACTCACTTATAAGTTGAGTCAGCAACAAAAACCTGATCTGCCAAGGCTTACAAATATAATGTTGAGCCTAGGGCTTACAAATATAATGTTGAGATTTGAAGATGTCAGTTTATTTGTTGGATGTGATTAATATGAAATTATTATAAATCCACAATATGCATGATTGTAAAATCAACCGTCAGCTGCATACTGTTGTTTGTGGGACTATAATTTTAAACAGATATCATAAACTCTGGACTGATTGGATACACACACACACACACACACACACACACACACACACACACACACACACACACTTTTAAATATAATTCCATTATGTTGTTCTGGCATTGATAAGTTGTATTATTACAGTCAGAAATAATAATATTAGAGGGTATCACAATTACCTTGCAGTCTGTAGCAATTTAGTATGCAAATGCAGCCTCTAATGTTATACTCTTATCTTCCCATGCCCCAGTGGATAGTACCCAGAGTAATCATGATCAAAATTGATTCTTAGCAATAGGCAGTGCAGAGTGCTAAAAGGCAAAGAATCATCAACCTTAAAACAATTTTCTGGGATAGGTGAATAATATTCTTTTAATTCAGAACAGATATAAGGTTTGCATATTTAGTACTTTATTTGACTTGCATGATTCTCTTTTGGTTTGGAAGAAAATTAAATTTGTCTGCACAGCGTTATGTTTCTATTATCAACCTTTTGGCTATAGCCATGATCTTGTTTAACTGGAAACAATGAAACTGGCCATTAGTAATGGATAAATGCATTGTGCTGATCAATAACAATACAGGTGAACTATTTTATATGCCTAACAAAGAACAAGAAAAGAGATGTAATAGGAGGAAATGTCTAACTTTGCCTTAGGGTTTTGTGTTATTATTTCCATGGTAACCATCCAAACATAGCTTGATTTATATGAAATTTATCAAGCTTTTTTCAACTGGAAAGGATTAAAATATCCATTCTATAAGGAGATATACCTTGGGAAATAATGTAAATTTTTGGCCTTGCTTTTTCAATTAATCAAAGATAACTAAGAAATGTATGGTAGCTAATCCATTTTGATAATAATGATAAACTGTACTATCACCAGAAGGTGAATATTTCTTTCTTCCATTTACTGCTTTATCTTTCTTTATCAGTTGCAGATGTGCTTTAGCACACTCTGTTGTGTGGAGAGTTCCACCATGATGACCACCTGTAGTGACTGGTTCTCTGAAATACCATAGAAGTGGCCTTTTATAGTATATGCACAGGGTTTGACCATTTGACATTAGTATCAGACAGATGGCACACTAATTGGCATCATACCTACCAATGCTGCTAATTAAGGTGTTTTGGAATCAAAACTTCTTGCCCTCACTGGGATTTGAACTTGAGATTTCTTTACATCTGAGGCTAGTACTAACTGCTAGGCTACTATGACTATAAAATATAATATGTTCTGAAAACAAATTCTTAAAGCATATTGGTGATTAATTTGATTTCTAGGTGTGGTTATGGTATGATTCATTATGACACCATTACTAAAAACAGAATGACAGCTTGAGGCAACTTCTTCTCCAAAACTGTTTATCATAATTTGAGGAAATGAAAATCTTTACAATTGATGCTGATCCACCTGCCATAATAACATGTCACATATGTTCCTACATTTGTGCCGTCCATGATAATGTGGCACAGTTTACTTAGTTTACTTTTTATAATAAGTGATTATTTGAGTCATTGTATTAGTCTAGGCCTGTGTCCAGCACAATACGAGCTTTTAATAAAGCTACTACCATTTGCTAATATACATGCAGTTTAACCAATCCGATTTCATCTTTTATATAATGAGAAAACAATGGACTAAAAAGGGAAGAAGTTTTTATTTCAGTAGTACCCAAAACAAGGGGTAAAATTTGTAATTAAAAGTGAGAGAAAATGTGGAGAATTAGTCACCACAAATTAGAATTTACAGACTGTGATAGAGAATTTTTAGGAATTTTGTGAGATATAAGTAGACAATGACATTAATATGGCAATTGAGTAGATTGGGGAATTAATGGAAAAAATAAGAATTGAATTAATGAATAGATGGATCATCAGTGATAGAATCCACATTGACTAGAGGCTGTTTAAATGATCAGCTGTGAATTTAAAAACCCAGTTGCAAAAAAATTTGATTTTATCTGTTGAAGATTGTATCTCATTCAGTGGGAATTATTAATTTATGGAATAACTAGGGATTAACAGCATCTTTAATTAAAGAAGAGTTATAAAATTTCAAAATTGCTTTAACAGGTCTTGAAATTGCCTCGAAAAATTAATAAGTGATTAAAAAGTCTTAATTTTCATTATTGCAACCATCTTAGAAGAAAACTGGTAACATGACTGCTCTTTTGTATTTTGAGAGACGTTTAAGTATATGGATTAGCTGTTCACTGGAAATTTATATTTTATTGTCTGGAAAAGGTATGGAATAGATCTGGAATTTTTCTTTAAAATTTTCAGGAACCCCAGTCATTGAATTGAAGAATAAATAGAAGATTTGCCACTCTTCACAGTGTACTTCTGTATAATATTGGAAATTTATACCATTATGTAGGCATTTTTGTTGAGAACAACTTTTTTCCTGAATTTCAGGTTAATTGAAGAAACACAAAGCAAAATAGAACCAATTTCTTTCATGTAGTTCTGGGGGCCCCAGATGGCCTTGTGGTCTAAAGCATTTGCGTTTACCAATCATTGCCATCTCTCCTCTGTCCATGTGGGTTCGAGTCTCTGGCTCAGCCACTGTGGGTATGTGAAGAAGCCTGCCATTAGCTTTGCGTCTGTGGTCTTCACTTGGTTTTTCTAAGGTTCTTACTCCACCAATTGGCTGCCATAAAATGCATATGATATTCTGAAAAAAGATGTTAGAATTCAGTCTGTCTGATCTGTTGGAACATAAAATTAACCTTAAAAAGAGGGTATTAGCTTCAAATGGAGCATCCTTTACTTTACTTTGGTTACTTTGGTTCACTAAGATCTTTGAATAGTCCAAAGGAACATCACTGAAATTCCACTGATAATGCCATTGTGAGAGAAAGCGAATACCTTATTTTGGATTAGAAATGACTTTGGTAGTTAATTCTTTAAATTACTTGGAGAATGAGAAAATCACAAACTGTTTATTTATTGTTGTTAACTAGGTGTTAAATATGTGACTTGTGCCTGAAAATGATGTATTTAAGAAATAGAAAATTTTTCATGAATTGTAAATTTACATTATTTATGATAGTCACATACTTGTCCTTTGTAAGATCTTGCAGGAGGAGAGAAAATGTTGTGGAAGGTATTATTTAATAATACTGGTAACAATTATTTGAAGAAAGCATTTGCCTCAAGGACTAAATTATACATCAAGAATGTTAGATGTGATTTACAGTTAGGTTGCTTGCACAAATTGTAAAGATGATTACATTGAAGTACAGGTAAATTGAAAAATCAGTGTTTTCATTAAAGATTGGATAAAGACTTCTTGTAAAAGGATATTTATCTGACCATTGAGTGGTCAGCAGGTGATTCATAAGTACATTTGACCTAGAGTTAAGTGTTGGGCAAACTTAAGAATAGCTAACCCCAGCTTGTTGAAAATTTGTAACTTTTCTTTTCTCTTTTTTAGAGTCACAGGTGGTGAATTATTTGAAGATATAGTTGCAAGAGAATTTTATAGTGAAGCTGATGCTAGGTGAGTTAAAATCTGGAGTTATTGTAATTTTATCTGTTGTGTTTTGTTTTAGGGAATATACCATTTTAGTGATACTAAATTCTTGAATTTAGGTTTGATCCCCACCTTCTACCACCTTGTTGCCTCAATTGATGTTAAAGTTGAATATTATTTAAAACAAATGGTATTTTGGGTCTGTACAACTGATAACATTTTTCCCCATGGGGACAGTAAATGATAGCTCACAGTGATTTTGGCAGCAAATTGCATTATGCCTATCCAGTGTACACACTAAAGAAACAATGACAGGTGCTATGATCCAGATTTATTGTGTCCAGTACTTATGCAGGTCTTTGTATAACTAATAGTGCTCTCAAAGTTTAAGTTTTGATGAGACCACTGTTTTATTGCAAAACTGCATTCCATTTCAATGTCCATAAGGACAAAAGGCTACATTGTGATAAGAAAATACAGTTTCTGGGAGGTTTCACCATACTGAAAAATGATGGGAATCTCTCTCATGAAGATCAATGTGAGATGCTGTATATAAATGTGCTGATGTGAACTAATTTGGGCTAATTGGTGACAATTTTTAAAATTTTTTTTTTACTTAGTACTGTTGTAGTGGTTTTAAAAAATAAACATTTTCATTATTCTTCAACCAGATAAATTGCTGTAACAATCATTTTATGCAGTGATACACTTTTGCACAATCAAATAATACAAACTAGAGCATGAGGTTGTAGGGGAAAGATAATGAAGTTTTGAAATGGGCAGAGAACATTTATTTGAAAGCTGGGAAGAGTGAAATTTACTAAAAAATAAAAGATAAAAGATTTAAAGGGAGACATGAAAAATGCTCTAAAAATAGACTGGGACTACTTTTTTGGGTACTGAACTGGAAGTACTAATTGTGTCCCGATGCCATATAAGTTCAGATTGAATATTGAGAATTGTAAATTGCTGCTGCAAATATGCAAGATGTTCATGTTGTGACTGCAATAGAGAAATATTTGACTTGGCCTTAGCATGCAGCAAATATCGATTTTTAACCCAGGAGTATAAAGCTATTGGGATCAGTTCAGTTCTTTAATATGTACCACAAATATACAAGTAGTAACTGTTTTGAGACATCTAAAGTCTGTGAGGCTAGTATCTTTTTTTATCCTACCCAGCATTAGTGAACAGATTCAGCAGGCATCAGTACCCAGCAAGTTCCTCTCTTTTGAGGCATAGGAAGCTGTAGTGGGAGGAGCATTTTTTGATGCATACATAACTAATAGCTCAAGTTTTTAAAAACCAAGCAATAACAAAGGCAACTGTACCTTTCCTCAGTCAGGTATTTAAAGTAGATCTAATGGTATAGACAAGGCACTTTTATTCATGTTTCTAACAGGTTAATGATCATGAATTATACAACTTTGAATAGTGTGCACCTGTACTATATACATAAAACTCTTATTATGCCCATTGATGAATAGGTGGCAGCTAATTCCATCCATGTAGAATGATAATTAATTTTGTAATTCCTAACTTGTTATTATTCTTTATAGATGATCGTTTCATGGCTATGATAGTTGATAATTGTTTGGAAAATATTCAATGAAGGAAAATGTGTGGGTGTGGGATTTACTTTTTTAATAATTTTTCAGTCATATCGATATGATGTCTGCAGTGTGGCAGTTTATAGTGATGTCTAGCACTGGGGCATCATGCCGCAGACATGTAGCATGATGTCCCATCCAGTCACATTATCCTGGCCGACCAGTCCTAACACTAACCTCTTAATGCTGAGTGCTAAGCGAGGTAGCGGTTAGTACCATTTTTTAATGTCTTTGGTATGACTTGGCTGGGGATCGAACCCACAACCTCCTGAATCCGATTTGAATGCTCTAACCACTCAGCCACTGGAGCAATCTGAAGGAAAAGGCATACAATCCCATAATGAAACATGCATATTGGATTTTTGTTATGTGCAAGATGGCTATTTAGAAATGTGTTCATAGGCAAGATATTGCATTTTTCTGCATACAATATGCACCCAGCTACAAGCAGAAAAGACACTGGCTGATCAGGATCTCTGCTGCTTTTATCCTACTTAGTATGCTTATAAAATGGCATAGACCTCAATCTGTGGAATATTATGCTTTGGCAGATCTAGGTCAATTCTATTTATTGTTGGTTATGCATGATAAAGTATTTGATAATGATAATTATTTTTGGCAAAACACTTGATTGTGTATAGTTTACTAATGTATTTACTGAATAAATAATGTAGATAACAGTTTGTTACAACTCTGTGGTCAAAACTAAGTAAAAGAAAGTGAAAATCATCAATTATTTTTAAATTCAGCAAATGATGTATTTCCCTTGAATAGAAAGTGAAAAATTAAAAATAAACACATAAATTAGAATTTAATCCCATATAGTCCAAAAAGTTCTATCACCAGTCCTAATGAATAAAGTTCTAAATTTAAAGGTCACCAGCCATACTCCAACATTTTTCTTTTTACATCAGATTTGCATTACATGATTTAAAGTAGTTATACTCGTACAAAAAGAACAAAAATATTATCATGTGTAAAATAGAAATAAGTTTATTACATGAAATAGAAGTATACAACAAATTTCCTTCCCCTTTGATGCGATCTTCTCACCCATAGAGGATGACAAAGTTCTGTCACCAGCCCTATTGAATAAAGTTTTAATTAAATTTCCAGTGGTGCTTGAAATAAGATCCAGCTTTAAAGGTGTTGATGTGCATATAGTCTTGAATGTACTAATGTACCAGTAGTCTTATTGTGATGATGTAGTAACAGTCTTCCAGTTAATAACAATTATATAATCTCACTTCACTATAATACCACGTTAATGTTTCTGTCCAAGAATATTACTGGAGAGTATTTTGTTTTTCAAATAAAAAAAAATTTGAATAAATAATTTTACCCCCAAAACTCCCAAACACTACACAATACAAATGATTTTTGTTTCAGATGCTATCGTAGGAATGAATAATTTAGAAATGCTTTGACAGGCAAGATATTGCATTTTTCTGCATACAATATGCACCCAGCTGCAAGCAGCAAAGACACTGGCTGATCAGGATCTGTGATGTTTTTATCCTACTTAGTATGCTTATAAAATGGCATAGACCTCAATCTGCTGGAATATTATGCTTTGGCAGATTTAGGTCAATTCTCTTTTTTCAGTGAATAAAAATATGGATGCTAAATGTTGATGAAGTATGAGGAAAGAATTTCAAATGTTTCCAAAAGCCTAATCACTTGATTATTATTGTATTTAAACAAGATTATATAAAAAGCCAAACACAAAAAAGAGACAGGATGTTGTACAAAGGTTATTTCTTGAAAAATCTAAGTTATAATTAGACAAAGTCAGTTTGCTAAAATTGTAATAAAGAGCATGGTAAACATAATGTCCTTGACTAAAATTAAGATAACAATCCTAATATTTATTTCACACTCCCAGGGAAATATTAGCAATGTATTATTTGTCTACAAAATAAAAATACCATGTCTCAGGTCTAGAACAATATGAACAAGATAAAGTCCAAAATACACTTACAACATTTAATCATTGATAAAATGACAAAGCTAACAAATACAAAGTTAATATACATGACAAGTTACTGTACTTCATGATTTTGAATGAATGCAAGATAAAATAAAAGAATTGAAAAATGAACTTCAATACCTTCCATGTAAGGAATGAGAAGGTGCTTTTTAAAGTAATGAGAAAAACTGTCTGCACTATGTAATGAAATTAATTACCAATGAAACAATAGCCATATCTTTTGGTAGCAAATATTTAGACTCCTTTTGTTAAGAATCTTAAAGTTATGCATTGAATTAAATTGGTTCATAAAGCAGCTATACATTGAATTAAATTGATTTTCAAGCTATACATTGAATTAAATTGATTTTCAAGCTATACATTGAATTAATTCTTGAAGCTATTAAGTTGAATTGAATTGTTTCAGTATAATGTTACATTTGAAATGCTTTTAGGATCATTGATTATATTCATTGCCCTGATGCATCTTTTATTTGAAAAATAAACATTCCTTTTTTAGATTAGGCAGTATGCTTTAGCCATTGTATTTGCCAAATCGTAACATTGTGGTAGATGGGTATTATTTAAATTCGGACACAATTAGGCTGGTATCAACTGGCTGGACACAATGAACTCTTTTTTGTTATGTTAGCTGTACTCAGACATCCCCATACAGGTGTTGCCTAGTACAATTTTATTTGTGTGAAAAAATGTCCTTTTTATGTATTTGATTTAAACTTATGTACCTTGTAATTGATTAGGATGGAATAATTGTAATACATTGCTGGCTGTGTGCAAACATGTTCTGGGGCATTCAGAAAAGACTTTTGGAAACCCTTGAAACTCTTTCCTCATACTTAAGCCATTTAGGATCCAGCAGCTCTATTATCCCTGAACTGGTAGAAATTAAAATTGTAAATTCTTTTCTTCAGTCTCACAAAATTGTTTCTTATATCACCTCATATCTTTTTGTCACTGTCACATGCATTCAGACTATTTTTTAAAACATGCTTGGTTTTTTTTGCATATTATTACTTATTTCAGCATGTAATCACAGAGATTTCATATTATTAAAATGGCATTTCTTTTTAGCAATCGCTGTCAGATGGCAGCTGTAAGCCCCCGCTCCAACTGTCTTTGCATGTTTAAAATGAAAAACTAAGGTTGAAACACTTATGAAGAAAAACAGTAAAATCCTTTATATTTTGTATTGAAGGTTATAATCTTATCATGGATTTTAATGTAGAAAAACAAGTTTATACTTACTTGAAGATGTTTCCCACTTTTTGTAGAAAAGGGGGTGTGGACATAAATTGATCCTGTGTCCTTCCAAGAGTTGGTTACTTTCATTTCTGCACAGTAACTCCTTTCGCTTTATTTGGATTTCAATTATATTTGTTATACAGCATGATACTAATGAGGTCATTACCAGAATTTAGTTGTCAAATGTCAGGGCTCTGTGTCTCTGTTTAGCAGAGTTATGGCTCCTGAGTTCTGCTTGTGTTTCTGCATGATAAACTTGATAAATTCTAATTATAACTGGATTGCATCCTTACCTGGTATGCAGCTTGATATTGATGAGAACCTAGATGAGTTTATTCACATTTGTTAACTATTATTTAGTAGAATTTGAGCCCCTGATTGTCAGATTCACCATGTTTCTTGTACAATAAATCACATGATTATTATTGTATTTAATCCAGCTTTTGTATTCTATTTGGTAATGAAAAGACCACTACAGTTCTGTAGTCAGCATTACTTGTTCTTTAGCAGAGCCCCTGATTCCCATATTTGCCCACCTTTTTTGCACAAAGAACTTCTTTAATTAGAAATCTTTTTCTGTCCACCTATTAGTCTTTGTCCGTCTGTTTGTCTGTTTGCATTTTTTATAACCAACATAGTTCTGCAAACCATTAACTTAGATATCATTTGGGTATGTGAATTGCCTCATACATGTAGATGTGCCTTTTAAGTCTTCTCCTTCTTAGGTCTAATTTCTATGAGTTTTTTTTCCCTTTTTCCATAAATATTTCATCTCCATTATAGCAGATCCTTGTAACGAGCATAGCTCAGGAACCATTAAATTAGAGCATTAAGCAGAGTTTTGCCTCCTGATTGACCCATTCTCCTGACCTTTTTTTTTGCTTTATAACTTTATCAAGGAATATTGCATTTCCTCCAAAGTTAAAATGTACCTTTATCTTCATGAGACCTTGAATGAGTTGAATTTCCATCATCTCACACTGTCAATCAGAAGAGTTATGACCCCTGAATGCCCATTTTCTTTAGTCTTAATTTTGAAACAAAAAGTTCATGTATATAAAGCCCATCCAAGTCAAGTATTGAGAGCTGGAGCCCTTACAATGTACCTATGGCTACTTTAGTTATTATTGGATTTCATGAAAACATGGCCGAGTTTGATTGTCTGCAGTTTGTCTTATAATGTGGAGTTATAATCCTCAGTTGTCACATCCACACACTGTAAATTATTATTAAATTGCAATGAAGTTGCATAGGCATCTTGATAGTCACAAGGCTAATGAAAAGCAGTAGACTGGCGGAATTCGCTTCTTCAATATTTTTGCTCTCAGTGGTATACTGGTGAGATACTATGATGAAATTCTGAAGGATTGTGATGATAACTGTATTCATACCTTATCATTAATAAACCATGTCAATAATTCTAGATCTTGTCATTTTTGTAATCAGTAATTGATGAATTAAATATTACCTTCCTATATTATTAAATATTTTGTCATATGAATGTATATGTTTGTGTGTATATATATATATATATATATATATATATATATATATATATATATATATATATATATATATATATATATATATATATACACACACTTGTTTGAAAGCTTACCCACAGGTATAAAATATGTTGACAAATTTACAGATATCTTTGTCCTGAATAACAATTTTATGTTTCAAACGCTCCAGTGGCCTAGTGGTTAGAGCATCAGCCTTGGATGGGGGAGGTCATGGGTTTGATCCCCAGTCAAGTCATACCAAAGACTTACAAGATTGGTACTAAAAGCTGCCTCACGTTAAGAGGTTAGTGTTAGGACTGGTCAGCCTGGTGTCAGGATAATGTGACTGGGTGGGACATCTGAATTCTATTGTTTTGTTCTTTTGCAATATTTATCCAATGATTTATTATAAGCTTTCCCAATATCATTAGAATAGTTGTAATTTCTTTTTATTGTAAGGATATTTTATTTTTAATAAATCCCACTCCATTTTTCATAACATAATTGAATTGGTTCCCTGGTATTGTTATGGGGTAAACATAATGTTGTGACATGTAACTAGGTTTGTCCCATGCAGTGATATGAAGCTGTCAGAATGTTTAAAAGACAGTTGTAGATCAGCATAGCTCAGATTTATATCAAGTATTTCTCATTTGTTACTTGTAATACATTGCCATCATAAAATAATAAGGTAATTAAAAGAACTGAGTGGACAAATTAATAGCACTACTTTTATAGGTCTTTGGGTAAATACTTTGACATAATTCAAGACAAAATCCTCTACAATCTGGAAATAAGCTTATAAAGAAAATCATGGGCCTTCTTTGTAGTCAGATAAAGCTCTAAAACCTTTTGCATTAATGTAAACTAAAAAAGCGTGATTTCAAATCAGATGATGAAATCTTTTTCCTAATTAACTAATAAGTATGGCTATTGATTATCTTTTAATTCTGTTTATTCTTTCTGCTTTTCTTTCATTTAACCTTTGTAGAGTTTTATAATCATTATTTTTTAATGCAAAAGGCCTGATCGTCCAAGTACCCATGCTGGATTCTGCTTGTGTCACTGAACATTTTTATGCCTCCAAACTGCTGCCAAGATTGTGGAACACCACTTAAACACCTACCTGTTCAACCACCAGAACCTGAGTTATTCATCTACTCCATGATAATGCACATAAACTGCCATAATGACAAAGTCTCAGAAGGAGCACAGCATCCAAACTTTGCCACATCTTCTGTACAGCCCAGATTTAGCTCTGAGTGAATTTGGATGAATCCTGTCATTACAAGTTAGCTGATGGATTGATGATATGGCATCCACAATGTGGTGGAAATGGAGTCTTTCAGTGTATAAACAAATTACCAAAATTTGAATACAGAATTGCAGTTAATAATTGATAATCATTCTGAGAAGGTGTACAAGGGCTTATGGGGAGCACTTTGAGGATATGCACTGATGAGGGATGTACTATTCACTGCTGACAGTTAGAATCATGGCTTTCTTTGTCAATGACTTCTACATGTACTTATATCCATTTTCATTGAATCTGAGGTTTTTGAGTGCCTAGCAAAGTAGTGCTTCTTGTTTTCATCACTCATTTAATAATCATTGTAAAAGGTTGTATTCAGTAAGCCTCAATGTGTGGGTAAATATGGTTTTCAATAGGCCACATGGGACCCCATACCTGCTGGTGATAGAAAAGAATGATCCGGTCAAGTCAGGACAAATCAGGAGATTTCCAAAATGTGCTCAGGAGTTTGGACTGAAAAAAGAGGGTGGATTGGGATCAACCTAAATTTTTAGCATGCAAATGGAAATAAATGAAACTGTTGAGCAAATTTAAATTTTTTACAGTAGTAACATTTTGTCACGTCAGTCCTTTACCAGAATATTATTGCTGGTAGTCCTTTTCATTGTTGACTGTAACAGTTAGGAGATGATCTATAATTGCTACATCCAGGTTTCCTCTTTAGCCAACCTGAATTTTCCTTAGAATGGAAACTGTCTTTTTAGTATCTGCAGTGGGTGGCAATGCCAGTAAAGCTCTACTGATTTCACCAACCATTTTAAATTGTTTTCAGCATATGGGTTGATTCACTTTGACTACCTGCTCAAGATTGGTACTGTCTGGGTCTATGCTGATAAAGTTTTAATGTTAGTAAGATTCTTCATACATCCATCATAATCTTTAAGCCTAATTTGCATGTCATTATCATCATCACTATCACTTTTCTTTAAAAAATGATAAGCAAATTCAGAAAATGATTATCATTTACTAATATTTTAAACTGAGTCAGAGATCCTGGGCAAGATCCTTGGCATTATGAATTACAACAGCACTTAGCGTCATGTAGTTTAGTTAGGTTTACATGGAATTAAATCAAGGTCTGTCAGCATCTGTTTTTGTGATGTGGTCATTGATAGTACTGTGGAAGCATATTTTGCTTAGAAATCAAGATTGCTGTTTATATTTTGGAGATGGTCTCGTGTAATTGATAATATTTGTCTGTAATGTTGGCAAATAGTATCTCTATGTTTAATTTGATCCATATTTGAATGCAGATTCCATGAACATGGACTTCAGTGATGGCATATTTGTTGTTGCATGGTTAATGTGATATTATGAGTCTGGAATTCTGCATCATGCTTGCTGTCTTTATTGCCACAATAACAGACTTTAAAATCAGCCTTACAAGAAGAGCAGAATGCATATTCATGTCCCTTTGAACATGACTGCAACCACCAAAATTCTTGTTTTCAACAGTCTTTGGATTTTGTAATAATTTAGTTCTTTAAGTTTGGTGTTTTGATATTGGCACACTTAGAAATTGTGATGTAAGGATATTTATTTGATCCAAATGCAGCTGTCCATTCCAGAGTCTGCAGATCTACGTTAATAGGAAAGCATTCTTGAAAATCCTGCCAATTATTTCTAACAGAAACAGGTGATAGAGGTTCTGCAATTGTTGTGCTCCCCTCCCATTTCTGCATGAGTGAAATTTATCATTCCTGAAGGTGAAACAAAGCTTGGCAGAGTTTAAAATTGCTGATTATTTTCAACTTTGGTGAATGGTAGTGAGAATTTGGAAAATGAACTTTAAGTAAGTGGTGGCAGGAATGTGGAAAATGAACAGCAGAATCAAGAAAGATAAGGATGTAGTCAAGTTTCTAGTCAAACGGAGGTAAATAATTAAAAAAACAATGCTGGGTTAGGTTAACATTGAAAAACTTGAAACAAGAATTTGAAGCAAAGTTTCAGAATTTATGGCTGACAAAGCAAAGATTGTTACAACACTGCACCAAGATGGGCAGTATATTGTATATTTGCAAAATTTTTGGGAAAATAATCCTCTTGCATTGAAAATTATTGTTTGAATTTTAGAAAGTTGACATTTGCATGACACACCAAGTCATAAGGTCATGTGTAGGAAGAGAGTGAGAGAAATGGATTTACAAGTGTTTGGTAGATATTGAATATTGTTCCCCCCCCATTTTCTACTTCTTCCTTTCTTTAGTGACATTTGAGAAGATACCCTCTGTTAGGTAATTTTGTAAAATCTGGCAGCATCTCCATTCCAGTTTGCAAGGAAAGTCTGGTCATTTTTTGGCTCAGAGTGATCTCATTCATCTGTCACATTCTTCAGAGAGAGATTCCCCATTGAGGTCTACAACGTGCCTGGTGACCAGTCACTGGGCACTTGGTAGTGAGTCAGTAACTGACAGTCTCTCCCTAGGCACTGATCACAGGGAACCATTAACTGGTTAAGGTGTAAGGGACAGACATTTGACGTCTGTCACTGGTGACCAGGTCACCAGAGATCAGGCACTTGTTACTGATAATATTGTCAAGTGATAGCTGCAGATGTTCAAGTGTTTGGTGACAGTCATCAGGTACTGAACAGCAATCACTAGCTACCAGGTGTGAGCACTGGGTATAGTATTTTAGTGCTGATCTTTCATTTTCAGGGTCAAGTCACCAGTCGAAGATTGCTGAATGGTGGTCACTTAATACTTAGTGCTGAAAAATGACAACAGACATTGGACACTTTGCTTTGGACCATATCAGGTTTAGACCTCCAGTTTGGGGAAAGGATTGGTTTGATAACCCTTCTTTCTACGTTTACATTATTTCATAGAGGGAAGAAGACTTGAATTTGATGACTTAAAATGGATTGTGTCATACCTGTCCCTTCATCCCTCTTCAGTTCCAGACCACCTGGCAAGGGAGATGTATGCCATTAGTCCCAGGTGGGATTGACTGTTTGCTTATGCCTTCATACCACTCAGGATCATCTCTCATTTTCTTAACAGAATCAGAACTTTCAAGTCACAGCATGCCCTGATAACACCATTGTGGCCCCAGTGATCATGGTTCAACAGTCTTTTCAATCCCAGTGAGTTAATGCTAATGATGAATCTATTGTCACAGTACTGAGGGTTCTTCTTGCACAGCATTCCTCCTCAAATTCATCTTTATGCATGGGTCATCTCAAACAAACAGTCTGCTAAGACTAAAATTTGAGCATTTTTGCCAAGTTCATCACTTTAGCTAGAAGGCAGTTAACATGGAGACTTTTTAAGTGATAGGTGCAGTAGAAAATGCATTGATCCCTAAAGACTTTTAAAATATTTTCTTGTTTTTGGAGGAAAAATATCACCATTAAGACTAGAATAGCCCTCACACTTGAGTTTTCTGTGCTCCACTATAGGGTTAGACCACATCTTTCAGAACTGATCAGATGCTTTGAGCTCCAGAGACTAGTCTCTTGCTCATTATCACTGAAGCGGAACCTCATGTGCATTGTTTGTTTTTTTTTAAACCTCCTTATAAACCTTTCAGTGAAACTGCCTTCAAGAACATTAATACTTGAAACAGACTTTATTCTCTTTATTCTCTCCTAGAGTTGGCAAAGAGTAGTACAATTTAAGTTAGTGAAAACAGTTTCCATTCAACAGTAACTGAATTTAGTCTGTCTTTGTTTACCTGGGTTTCTGTCCAAGAATTTGCTACTTTTTGGTAGCTCCAGCTCCTCTTGAAATCTCAAGTCTCAGTTGTATCTGTTTTGGATGATCATGACAGACTCCTTCACTGAGCTTGAGATTTACATTTCTCTTCATCTGGATCAAATGTGAAAGAAAAGGCCTATGACCATCTTTTTGCTCTGTAAAAGGTACCACTGATATGTTATCAGGCACCATCTTTGTGGAGTATGTGGACTGAAAAGAGCTTATCAGTTTCATATTGAAAGAGTTTTCACTGATGAAAATCAAAATCATTATGCAGCATATTGGGCTGTTTTGAATGCAGTTTTTTTGTGTTTGTGCATGTCATGAGTCAACCTATAGCTATCTCACCCCCCCACTCTTTCTAGCCATTTTACCTTCCGTCAGTGCAGAGTGTTGCACCAGAGTGAGGTTAATAATGCCTTAGACCTAATTGTTATCAGCTGACAAGTTATCAATCCATTCTTCAGTCTGCAGTAGAGCATCCTTCTGACTGATGTGGCTCATCTCAGGCTATAAGCCTCCAAATGGGTTGGCAAATTAAGTAACCTAATAATAGGTACTGTATTTTTGCTATTAAAATCAAGTTTTTTTGGTAGGGGGGGTAGACTTTTTTAAATTGTAAGACTTTCCTGTGATGTCCTCTCTCTCTTAGTCCAAGTCAATAAAAGATTGTATTCCAATTACTGAAAGTGGATTGAGGTATAAGACTGGTGTCATGTTTTTTGTTCAAGACATTAAAATCAGGGAAGTTATAGCAACATAATACTAGCAGGTAAGTATTACATAATTAAAAGTAGTTTTACCCTCCCCCAAAACTACATTTGAACAAATCTGCATTTTTTTGCATTTCATTTTGTACTTTATTTGTGGTTGTTTTCAGCATTCATTTAAGTTTAATTTTGTTTTCATTCAATTCATAGTCATATTTCACCTACTATCTTCTCCTTGCTCAATTGTGGCCTCAAAAATGCATTTTGTATTTATTAATTCCAGTTATTATATTCTTTTGTTTTCACAGTATATTTTCGAAAGTTGGGTTTTCCATTTTTTAGTGGTCTAAAATGAGATAAGTATTTCTTTTAAATCTTGACATTACAAAAGTTTGCCTAATAAATAGCAAATAAATAAAAAGCAAAAGACAGCTCTGAATATATGATGATTAAAAATGTATTCACAACTAATTAAAACTGTAAAAAATTTACTAGGGAAGGGAGATTATTTTTCAGAAAATTTATTTAGTTTAGATAAGCATTGTACAGATACAGCCAATGATGATGATGTCATTACATCAATGGCAGGTAGTCTGCCTTGATGAGGACAATGTCATGGTTTGTAAGTATTGAAATATTATCTATCATGATAACGAGTCTGATTCTGGAATATCATTTGAAATGAATTTCAACTGTAGACATCTAGTGGCAGCTGAAAACAATTTTTTAAATCCATTTATAAGATGCATTTGGATTGTTTTATGTTCTTGTTTATCAAAAAATATTTTGCATTATGCGTGTTGCATTTGAATTTTCAGTTTTTTTTAAGAATGCGTTCATCATTTCATTTGAATTCTTCATTTGCTGTTCCATTTGAATTCATTCCTCGTTCTGCATTCTATTTAAATTCATTCTGCATTCCATTTGAATTCATTATTTTTTGGCTATTCCATTTTAATTCATTCTTCATTTGCTTTACATTCCATTTTTATTTTGTTGGTCAAGTTGCTCATTTTAGAGCCTGTCTGTAGGATACTCCATGAGTTAAACATGGATCATGAACAAAGGAAAACCAGTTTTGGCCTTTGTTTTTCCTTAAAGCAAAATAAAATTGTATTTCCTATTGCACTGGTTTTAAAATAAGGGTAGGAAGGTTATAGTTTTTTTTCTCAAACATTGTATTTAACATGTTTGTTTTTATTTTTTTTCCATGGGGGAAAAAGTACTTTGATTGACACAGGGAAACAGGGAAGATTGGTTAATTGGTAACACTTAATTTTTTTGCCTAATAGTCTATAGATTGTTCAAATTAATTGGCAAAACTTGTTCAATTCCAAGAAGTACAGCCCACAGAAACATTTTGTTTGTTTTTGTAAATTATTACAAGAGTAAATGATGAATTAACAAGTCCATGGCATACATCTTGTTAAATATTGACCTCAGTTTTGAAGAAGTCATAGTTGCAAACACCACAACACTTATTTAGAACAAGTAAAGGCCTCAAAGAAATGAAACTCTTTCAGGACAAAATGAAACTCAAATTCTAAGCTTCCAAATGAGACATGTATTGGGATCATTTGACATTACTGGATAGGCCTATATAAAGAGCAGAGAATAATGAAGCTACTTCTAGAAGTTTGGTTATTCTATATTTAAAAGAAGTAAACTTGTTAATTATTGAAATATGTAAATTTTGAGTGTTATATCTGATTAATTTTGCTTAGAACAAGTCATGAATTGGGGGTCAGAAATCATACCTTTAATACAGACAAGCCAAAGCTGTTATATCCCCTGCTTAGATCTAAACATGGCATGATTTGGGGGTCAGAAATCATACCTTTAATACCGACAAGCCAAAGCTGTTGTTGTATCCCCTGCTTAGATCCATTCTTGAGAATACATTTCTGGAATGTCCAGATGTCTTACATGGTCACCATGTTATTGCATAATTTTAATTGCACAAGGCACAACACAATGTTTTAATGATCATGAACAAGTTTATGCCTTTATGATTGTAAATAATGCATTTAAGTTTTTGTTGTTCCAGCAATATGACAATGCAAGACCACTGTTAAATTTCATTTCTTGTAGTTTAGTAATCAGTGCTCCAGATAAGGAATGTATGTTCGTGTTTTAAGTACAGTATAAGGATTAAAAGCATTAAGAAATTTCTTAGTGGATTAAAATTACATCGAACAATTAAATTTTAAGCATTTAGACCAAAAGCATATTTTTCTTGCTATTAGCATAGTCTATGATAATGTTGCAGTATTCAGTCAGTTTAATGTATGTTCCAAATGTTTTATTTTAGTCATTTAATCAAAATTTGCTTGCTTGTTGCTCTCCTCATATACACATCCATGTTAATGATGTCAATAGTCTCAGCTTTTTTGTAATAATGGTACTTGATAACTGAGAGCCATATAATCAAACACAACCAGAATTTGTTTTGGTCTCTAACCCATATAATCGAACACACCCAGAATTTATCTTGGTCTCAGCCATATAACACATTCTAAAAGGTATTGTTAATGTGAGGATGATTCAAGTCTTATTGGGTATTACCATAAGTTGGTGTTTTATGATGTTGACAAAATACTCCAACCAAATTTCAACAATGCACTTAGTGAAAATCCAGGGGTTGAATACTCATACTGCTTATCTGGTGCCCTGGATATTCACAAGCCAAATCATTTTTTTAAATTATAAATTGTAAACTGTATTTTTCATTCCTAAACATTTATTAAGGCCAAAAAGAAAAAGCAAAACAATTCTCTGTTTCTTTTAACAGACTTTAAAAGGTTGGGTCAGTAGGTAGGTTTTTTTCCTTTAAACAAATTGTTTATTATATGAATTATTATATTCTTGTCTAGTTCTTATTGTCTAACTGAAGAACTACAAAGGATTCAGAGTGGTTGGTAAAAAATGTAATGATTAAAAAGTTTGAACAGATTTGATATGAAAATTTCTGGAAAGATCGTTTCCTCATAAATGTCAAAAATGCAGTTGGAAGTTTTTGTTTTAATAAAAAGGTATGTAAGGTTTACAGGAAACAGAATTTCTTGTACTTGGCCTAAGTAGTATCATTAAGCATTGTGCTTGAATATGGATTGCACCTCTTGTATTAATTTGTTCTTTACATTTGACTTTTCAATTTTCAGTCACTGCATTCAACAAATCTTAGAGGGTGTTAACCATTGTCATCAAAATAATGTAATACATCGAGATCTCAAGGTGGGTCTGTATGACAATGCCAGCACACATGAGTGAACAATAGCATCTTCAATATCAGCCATGTGTCAAAGGAAAACTGCTTCATTTGCATGTCCTTGAATGTTTGCATTGCTATTTTTGAGCTTTGTAGATGTTGCTGTGTTATTACTTCTGCCTTCTTTAAATTCATTTGATGATTTTCTTTTCTTATAATACCAAAGACTGTCATCCTTAGAAATTTTCACTTGAAATACCTTATTTACTTAGTATCACATTTACTTGATCCAAATTTCTTCTTATCGTGAATAGTGTAGATGTGCTCTGGACATGGATAAGTCTAAAGTATAATAAATATTTTTGATTTGGGGTGAGGGATATTGTCATTTTTCATGACAAAATGGGCTATACATGGTGACCAGTATATTTTTGGTGGGAGAAGAATAGGGGAAGAACCCAGAAAGAATCAACCCATGGAAACTACTGGCAAACTTTCTTGCATGCCTATTCATCAAGCTAAGACTTAGAAGAGAGGAGAGATGTAGGAATACTCTGTAAAAGCGAGTGCTTTACATTACTTGGCTAATTGGAGTTAAAATATTTCTAAGAGTGAAATTACCTTTGGAATTTTACATTTGAAAACATGTAATATAGTTATACCTTTTGTTCCTTTAGTTGATTTACATCATAGCAGATGGGGACACCATGTCTGTTCTTTATTTTTGGACACTTAGTGTAAATAAAGATTGATGTCCACCACTTATTTTGCATAATTCCTCCCAATCCTTATCAACCTATCCCACATGAAAAATCTGACATCTCTTTAATTGAAAATCACACAGACTTTGGAGTAGCTATAAAATTTAAAAAAAAAAAAAATCGTTTTTAATAGCTATGAAAAATATTGTTTTCCATTATGGTACTGAATACCCTAAGTAGAAGTGTTTTGTTTGGTGTTTTATGGCACAGCAAAAAAGCAGATTATTCTATGCAAATGTAATTGGAATAACAATCCTTGCCAAAGGACATGCCAAAACAGATGACTCTGCCTGATCTGATTTGATTTGAACCTGCACCATTTCAGTCACAAATCTAGCATGTTTATCACTTGCTGAAGCACACTTCATACATGACATTTCTTCTAGAACTATTGATTAGAATTTTTGCCTCATCTTGATTTTGATAAAACTTCAAATTTAGGTTACTATGATGAAGACCTCATGTGACTTTGATTATGTGAGAAGATAAGTGTGTTGTAATGAAGTGTTCTTACATTTGATTGGCTGGGTTTAAGATCACTTTTGAGACTGTATTGATATTGGATGTCTGTTATTATGACCAAGAGACTGTGCATGTTATTTATGCCTTTAACTTGAGATTTTTTTAAAATTTGGATATTGCAAACCATGTAGAATCAATATGATCTAAAGTGGTTTTTTTTAGTTTATATAGGATGTGTTCATACAGTACTACATAAGACTGCTTATACAATTTTTTTTGGTGAGTTTTGTGAGTAATAACATGCCTACTTGGACCTCTAGTTGTTTGTGTGTAATGAATCTCCAACTGTGGAAAGTGTTGACTAAGATTTACTTCTGTGTAGTAAGTCAGCAGATCAGAATCATTGCTCCTTGTTTTCTGTTACTTCAAGTGAGCAACATTCATCCAGTATGTTGCTAAATAATGTAGTAGTCTTGACCAGTCACTTCTTGAGGTCATTTTTTGTAAGATATAGAAGTTAAATATAGATTGTTATTAAATCTTTTTTCTGACACCCCTCCCCCAATTTTAAGTATTTTTGTAATATGCAGACCAAAGGTCATATTTTATTCTTTTGACTATCAAAATATTTTCTCAAAAGAAAATTTCTGAAATGAGTATCAATTGTTTTTTGTAAAAAAAAGTTATGTAAGTGTGACCTTTGTTTTAGTATGTAAATATAATAAAAAAAAAACAGCCTGAGATTTCTTGGATAATGGTCTTTGGATGGAACTAAATTGTACTATTTTAGGATGAGCATTTTTCCTTGTTGATAGGATTGAATAATTAGAAAAAGAGTAAAGTGCTGGTCATAACATTTGCATTACATCAATAACACCCATGTAATTTTTCAAATATACATGTAGTTTGAGGTCATATTTTAATAGGCAATACCAATTGCAGAAAATGGAACTTCTTTTGCTCATAATAAAATATCTTCCTTAATTTGTTTCATGTTTTTCCAATATATCTATAATTTACATATATATTGACTCAAAGAAACTTGCTCATTTGAAGTCATGTTTGTAATTAAAACAATCGGGGAAGTTTATATTATTTAAACTGGAATAATTTGTAAAAATTTAGTGTAATTTGTGTCAAAATTTTAATGAAACCAGCACTCAGACTATAAAAAAATATTATTAAAGCTTTTAAAGTATTGCACTAATTTTATATCTGAACATCAAGAATCCACAATCTTGTAATCACCTTTTGCTACAGATCCTATCAACTCATGTGAGAATGTTCATTTTCTAGCCTTATTAAGCACATGAGGCATTAACCCTTACAGTGCTATTGTGTTGAAATATTGCCAGTTCTTCATTGCATTACTATTATTTCATGCAGGAGATTCAAATTGTGTTAGTGCCTGGGCTATTGTCTCAGACTGATATTTAAATTGTACCAACCAAAACTAAGCAAAGTTGTTAGCAAGAATTGAATTTAAAAAAAATCTGAAGATGTACTCAGGGCATTATTAGCATTGAAATGTGATTTCAGGGGTTACTGAATCATCTTTATGATTGCATAAATTCAGTTTGCTTTTTCTGTACTTGCAAATTTTCCACAGAAATAAGACTAATTGCCACTTATCCTTTAGAACAATATATAAATACATTTGGCACTGAAAGGGTTAAAATGGCCCAATACCTTTTTTTTTTGTTGAATATCCCAGTGGCAGTTCTGTGTAGCAGCTATTGTAAACATTTTCATGCTTTCCCTCTTTTCAGCCACTGCATGCAGCAAATACTAGAGAGTGTAAGCTATTGTCATCAACATGGTATTGTTCATCGAGATTTAAAGGTAGGTAGTCCTCCCTTTTTTATTGTTTTGTGGAGTAAATGATGCTTGTAAAAATGGTATGTAAAGTATAGTTTTGTAAACCCTTATTTAATATATGAAATCTGTATCTTAGAAAAAGTTCCTTGTGGAAGATCAAGTCACACATTATACTCTGTTGTTGCTGTTGAACTGGTCATTTATATGCGCAATGTAAAGTGGAACATACTATATTGCGATCTTGTCCATCCATCCATCTGTTGTTTGCACACAATGATCTTCGCTGTCCACCATCTGCAGTTAACAAATTTTGTGGATGGTATGCACTTGGGTTAAGGAAGAACCATCTTGATTTCTGATTTAAAAGCTCAGAGGTAAAATGTAACATAACTGATGGAAGGACAATGGTTTCTACACAATAAATTGAATTCTTCACCATCAATAATTACTGAACTTTGTGGATAGCTTGCACTTTTGATAATGATGAATCCAAATAATTTTGTTGTCAAAATGTTAAGGTCACTGACTAGACGAAGGTGATTTGTTTCTGTACCATCTAAGTTACTAGACTTTGAAGAGGACTTGTATGGAAGATCAAGTCACACATTATACTCTGTTGTTGCTGTTGGACTGGTCATTTATATATGGAAGATCACTGTGACTGTAACTTAAGAGAATAAAATTGTTTCTGCACAGTAACATTAGTTTTACACAAGACACCTGAACCAACGCTTGAAGTAAAGAAGGCTATTGATTTAGGGGTCTGAATGTCCAACTTAACAAATTTCAGTCATCAGCATTGAGGGTCAATAATCTTGCATTTTTCAGATAATATGCTGTTCATATTTTAACATCATTTCACCTTTTTCCTGGTCATAAAATGTAGTGAAGAAGAATAGAAAGTGCAGAAAACTAGACAGATCAGAAATCTCCATGCAGTTTTCTGTACTGTCCTGTTAGTCATAAATGAATTTTCGTTTCTGTAATTCCATGATTAGTTAGCTCACTTTTTAAAAATTTTGTGGAGGGTTTTCATTGAAGGGAATAAAAGAGAATTCCGCTCCAAGTACACACAGTTTTTGTTGTGATATTTGTAATATATAAATCCTGAAGATAAAACCTGCTTCACTAAAAGTAATGTCTTCAATGATTATAACTGTCCACCTCACTAGGTCTGTTAATAGCATGGTAATTTATCTTGTATGGTAAAGTGTCTGCTAGTTAAAAAAACTGTTATTCATCATCAACAGTGTTCTGGAACCTTCTAGTGGGTATCTTGCTTTCATTTTTTTCTTAATTATTGCTTATTTTTTAGACTAATAATTGATTACATGCCTAATTTAATGCAAAACTGTTATAACAGTTATTCATCCATGTCAGTACGTAACATTATAGAATTTTCTACTGCATATCTTTCTCTCATATGACTTCTGTGTTCGCTCCTTATGTACCAGCATGTATTATAATGGTTTCCATATATTTGTTAAGTAATGCTTATTTTTAGATTTCAGTTAATTGATTAAATGCCAAATTGCAAATTTCTGAACAGTTTTTACTGGTGAATCAGTTCTTTATGTCATTAATTAAACCTACAAAATATGTTATGCATGCAGCCATTGCACTGCATCTCAGCAGACTATTACAGATCTTTAACATTCAGATTGCTTAATAGTTGTTTTAATGGAAATTGGTTGTTGACTGAAAATTTTCACCCTTTAATATTAATCAATAATTTATAGATAATCTGTATGGATTTTTGGTGTCAGGGATACTTAACCCATCCAGTCTGTTAATTACATCACATGGATGCATAGTCTCACAAGAGTTATCCAACATTAAAACTCATTCTTCAAAGGGAGCATTCATGAGCATACAGTTTTGTTTCATTACATTTTGCCAAAAATCTGCAACCAGCTAATGTCATAATAAAAAATTTTCTTACCTGACTTTTATTGTGTGCATCACTTGTCTTGGGGAAGTCTGTCATACCTGAGTGAATTGAATCTATGTCATTTATTTCCAAAACAAATGACTAGTATTTTATGGGTGAGTTAATCTGATTGTCATTTTGAGAGTTTTTGTTGTTTGTTGCTTTTTTCAGTTTTGAACTGTTATTGAAACACACACACAAAATAAAGCATCTTCTGTTCACCAAAGTGTATCTGGTTGCATATGCATACATTATTTATATTATTAATCCCTTTATTGGTTACAAGCAACTAATTAGTTTTTGAACTATGGAATCTGCTTTTCAGTGGTATTATATTAAATATTGTATTTAAGAGAATGAAAGTAATTCAATAACTGAAAATATTGCTGGAAAAAAAATGTAATTTTTTCGGAAGAAACTGTAGTATATATAAATTGTACCAAGAGTAGGTTTGAACATAAATCTGTTTTTAGATATTATGGTTATAATACAGATGAGCTGAATGGGATGATCTTTTGTATGTTGTCTGTCTGTCTGCACAAGTTTTTTATTGCTACTCCTGCTAAACTACTTTCGGGATTGCCATGAATTTGTACACACATTCAATTTATTGTCTAGTACAATTTCCTCCAGGATGACGACTGGATGAGTGATTTTAAAACCTTATGGTGTAAATAAAAAAAGGCTCTAGGTTGCATTTGCTTAGTCCAGTTGGCCCTAAATGAAAATGGTGTTGCTAGGACATCTGATATGGCTGCCACAGTGGTCATCTTGAAAATCTTGCTATTGTTACCTCTGAAATGGATGGTCATATCAGCTTTGGATTTTTCACTAAAAGACTTTTTATAATGTCTAGTTGGTTCTAAATAAAAATGGTATTGGCTCTAACTGAAAAGTGTGCTCATTGGACAGTCAATAAGGCTACTACTGTAGTCATCTTGAAAACCTTGTTATTGCTGATCCTCCTAAATGCAAAGTATTATTGCCATGGGGTTTTCATCAGAAGATTTCTTAAGATGTATCATTCTTCCAGATGAAAATTGTGTCCATCTGATGTTGAACAGTGGCTGACTTGGAAATATTGTTATCATTACTCTTTCAGAATGCATGGTCATGTCAACCTTTCTTTGGACTGTACTTCTTAACCCATTCTATCCTGACTATGCCTCTGGTCGTAGACTACCATTCTATCCAGAATACACCTTTAGTCATAGTTTCACTAGATGTTTATATAGCGTCTAGAAAGGAGTGTTATTCATCACAAATACTTGTGTACTTCTTCACCGACAACAGGAAATGGTTAAAGCGCGCATGCGCATAAAAATTTGAAGAAAAAAAAATGTGGTTAAAAATGTAACAGCTGATTTGAAAATCGATCAATAAAATGATGGACAAAAACATGGATATTGATAGCAAAGGTAGTGACATTAAAGTTGAAGATTTTGATGATTATGAAGATAATGTTGACTTAATTGATGGTTTAGATGTAAATGAAGTTGATGAAATAGATGGTGTATGACTGCGTCCACTTTTCGACAGCGATTTGGACAATTACGCTAACTTTGAAGGATTTAAATACATTATGTCCGGGGTAATTTTGTCTCCTTGGTTGCATCCAGGATTTAAATTGATTGAAGGGCAAATGTTCAACACCCAGAAGAATACTGACCTAGTGATGATGTGGACTTCAAAACTTTTAATGATTCAGTTTAAAGATTTCCAGGATTAATTTGTGGACAAGTTTTTTCCCCCAAGAAACTGCAGGCTGAAGTACATGTTTTAGATTGTGAACTCAACAAATTGTTCCTAGTATTTAGTTGTGAAGTTTTGGTAAAATTATTAAAACGTTTGAACTAACAGTGCTATAAACTTAAGATTTGGACCAAAATATTAGAAATAGAATTATCTTTATTTTATTCCCATACTATTTGGAGCATTTCATTCATCTTCATGGAGAAAAGATTCACTGAAGTTCATGGTAATTTTTTTTTTTTTTTTTAAATCCCTATTTCAAAATACAGTTGTAAGCTTGTACATCAATAAATTTTAACAAAACATATATCACCGTGTTGCCAATTTTATTACCTTTACAGAGATACATAGTTTTATATACTTTAAAAAATAAATAACAATGTTACAACATTTTTTGTAAACATGAAGGTCATCACAATTTCTTCTGCTGCTGCTGTGTGATGCTCCGTTTTACCACAGTGTTTTTAGAATTGCTTCTCAGGATAGAATGGGTTAAGTCAACTACTTGGTTGTTATGGTGCCATTAAGACATTCAGTGTGCCTACCACAGTTACTGTCTTGAAAATCTTTTTACAACTATTTCTCCAGAATCTCGACATGGGGTTTTCACTGAAAGACTTTTTATAATATCTTGTTGGTTGTAAATGAAACTGTTGCTGATCTGACTTTAATAAGACTGCCACAGTGGTCATCTTGAAAAACTTATTGTCACTACTGTTCCTAGATGGATGGCTGCATTCATATTGTGCTTGCACCAAACGAATGATGTCTAGTTGTTACTAAATAGAAATGGTGCCAATTTGATAATCAAATATGGCCACCATTGCTCCTGCCAGAAAGGTAAGTCATGTTATCATGGGGTTTGTATTAGACTTCTTATGGGGCCTTGTTGGTCCTAAATGAAAATGGTGTCCATTTGATATCCAGTCTGTCTACCTTGGGATCTTTTTTTTGAAAATCTTATGGCTGAAGAATATGAAAAGATTGTTTCCACACAGGAGAGTTAAAAGGAAGAAATGGTCTTATCATGAATTGTTGGATATTCTTTTCATCTAGTGGAGCATCAGGCTTTTTGAGTCTCTTGCTAAAGGATATGGGGAAATATGAAATCATATTGGCACTAGCACATTGGATATTAGCATGTTTTAAAACATTGAGGGTAGAATCATTAGTGTATTATGATCAATTCTTTAAAAAAAAAAATCCTGGTGAAAACACAAGGGACCACTTTGTTCATCAGACATGGTGAAAATGGAATTATGTGAAGGAGGAGACATGGGTTCAAAGATTTACTTCCTGTTTATATGGCAATCACTATTTAGATACATGGCTTTCATACAGACATTTGCCAGACACATCACCCTATAAAGGAAGAAAGGTTTATGATACCAATTTTATGCTAGCATATTCAATGACTGAGTACTATGTTGAGAAATGCAAAAATTGTTAATATTTTATATTGACTTGGATCTTTTGTAACAATCTCACAATAAGACCCTTTGGCAGTGTCATGTTCCAGTGTGCATTGAAATTCATTTTTAAGATATGCAGTACTTAACCATAATGTGTGTATATTTTGGCTGTATGAAATAGTATCAGGGGGGAAAGTGTTATAATTTTATCATTTTAGAAATCTACCAATTGAAATAAATTCCTTGATATTTTCAAATCAGTAATTACATGACAACTATGCTTTTTCAGGGTGTTTGAAGGAAATGTACTGTTGACTAGGAATAATTATTATGAATGTAAAATCAAGTTTAGGTCAAAGGTAGGAAAATATTTTATAAACTTTAGTATCCATGGCATAGTCTCTATAGCACAGTATAGTGGTAGTGTATTAAGTACTGTTGACTAGGAATAATTATTATGAATGTAAAATCGAGTTTAGGTCAAAGGTAGGAAAATATTTTATAAAGTATAGTATCCATATCATAGTCTGTATAGTATAGTATAGTATAGTATAGTATAGTATAGTATAGTATAGTATAGTATAGTATAGTATAGTATAGTATAGTATAGTATAGTATAGTATAGTGGTAGTGTATTAAATATCATAGTTTAAAGAATCAATGTTGCTAATTAGCTGAAAATAATTACCAGAAAGTTATTGCAAATTTACAAGAGAATCCTGCTTATGGGTAAATTGTGTGCATTGGTTGGCTTGAACCTAAAACCCCATTATAATTTTATTGCCGATGTAATTACTGACACACTGGATTTGTATAGTGGGCACATAGAATTTTAAGGGAGTTTTTATCAAAAATGTGGTGCACTGCATATTATTTTCATCATTTTAAAAGTTTCCTCTTGAATAGATCAGTCATATGGTATAAGTGTGATTTGCCATTAAAAAAATATAGTAAATGGCCAAATACTTAGATTTCAGTAACTTGTAGAAAGACAAGCTTTAGGATGTGTTACTTTACTAAACAACATGCACGCTTATGCAACACCAATCCTATATACAAATTTAAACAAGTTTGTTGTTTCACAGAGTGTCTCCCTATGAACGTTTGTTCTCATTCAACAGGTTGTTCATTTGATGAGTGTGTTGTTAGGCACAACACTTCGCTTTACAGATAATTGAACTTTGAACCTCTCTCACTCATGACATGTGCTCTACTGATCATCCTGGTCTTCCAATTCAGGTTTTTACTTGCTGGATTTTTATTTTGAAGTCAATTTAGTTTTAAGAAAATATTTGGCTTTAGCTTTCTTCTTAAAAAATTAAAATTAGTTTAAAATATTGTAGGGTTTAAAGAGTGCAGAAGTGGTTTCAGATTTTAAAGTGCAGTTGCAGTATGTTTTTATCTACAAACACAAAATTTTATAGCCAAAATTATTTTTTCACGCCTTTCAATTGTTGGACATCTTTGTACAGTAATTTTATTTATGCACAGAAGTTTTCAGACATATTTGCTGTAATACAATTTTAAGATTATTGATGTAGGCTATTACTGCTTTTGGAAAGTGGCAGAATGTCTAGCTTATCATAGCTAATTGTTATAAATTAGGAGGACTACATTTCACTAGATGTTACAACAGTGATGCTGATATAATGGATAACATCAAAACTATGGTACTCACCAGTGGAGGAAAATATATCTACATCACCTAAACATGAGAAGAATGTGCCACCCTTTATTAAAAGTGAAAATCTGGAAAGTAAAAGTCTTCATCTGAAAATATTTTAACACTTTACTTAAACCTTCAGTCGGCCATATATGGGTTGTGTATGTAGGAATTAGTTTCATTGGAAAAGAACATATTTAAAACAAATATTTTGTGTTTTATTTATTGCTTAAATTTGTAACTATTGGACTTTTATCTAGTTTACTATTAGTCTTACATATGTTCTAGTAACAGGTGGCACAAATTGGGATTGGTTCATTATTTCTGTTAATAATATTTAGGACTAACCTTGTGCTTCCCATCCACTGCTTTAACTATCCTAAAAACTGAGTACAAGTCATATCATATGATATCTGTTTTCAATTTTTTAAATGATAATCTATGCAACAAATTTAATTTATATTTATGCAGATTTTCTTGCTTGACTGATGGTGGTAAAAGATTACAATATGGCAGAGTTTCTGCCTTTATACAAGGTTGTGTTTTTAAGTATACATATATTTGCATTTTGATGTAGAGTGCAATAAACTAGAGAAAAATTGGCAAGTACACAAGTTTTCATTCATTATTGTACCTTATTTGACTTAAGGGATTGTCTGATACTATATGTGTGGATTTGGTTGTTGAGAAATACTTTATTTTGTAAATGTTGAGTTGAAGGTGGACACTGAAATATTTGTGCATATTTTTTGACAGAAGAAAGTAACATTCTTTTGCCATCTGAAAACAAGCAGAAAATAGGATACACTTACTTTGAAATTGTTGACTGTTGTACCTGTTATACCTCCAATTACATGTTAATTCTCAGTTAATGTGTATTCTCTCTTACAAATTGAATCCAAATGCACACAGCACAGACCTGGATTGCTCTCACTTAATATGAAAGCAGTCATGATTTGTTTTGGTTTTTTTTTTTTTACTTACCATCAGTAATCAGTCTAACTGAAAGCAACAAAGATCCTGGTCTGCCATAACATCATATGACTGTAAGTACATGTTGTTTTTTCTTGACAAACTGCACAGACACAGCTTTGCCAATGCATTTTTCGACAAATTTGCATCTGTGTAGCTTACAGTTGGACTTGACTTAAAAGAGAGAGTATAGTATTGGTATTAAAAAAAAAGACTCAGTAGACCATATCAAACAATGTAATATGGCAGATCTGAAACTATGCATTTAGCAGTCAAATGCAACTTAAATGCGCATCATTACAGTAGATTCTTTTTCATGTAAACAAAAAAATTTGTTGGAAATTAAATTATGTTGCTCAAGTAAAAGATCTCAACTCTTTGGAATATTAACCCTCTTATCATGGCAGACCGCATAACTGTTTCAGGGGAACTACATTCGTCAACACTATGGACCGACTTTTCGGTCTGGGGCAGTGTTCTTCTTTAATGTTATAGTACCCGACTAAATATCTTTCGGGGTACCTCTAATAACTTCCATCTGGTAATGTAGATGTTATATTTGGATGATCTCATGAGTTTAGCTTGTATACAACTAGAAATAACGAACAAAGTAGGAACCTTTAAAGTGTTTTCCAAATGCTGAAATTTGTATCCAAAATGGCGGCGTTTGAAGAAATTTTAGAGGAGAGTTTTTGGAGGATTTAAATAATTTCGACCTGCAAAATTTGGATGAAAATGAGAGAAGACGTATGGAGAGACAATGGAATGCACTTGTGGGTGACAGTAATGATGATGAAGATGATTTTGAAGGTTTTGAACCAGAGGAATTGTACGCACCACATGTTTTTTTTTTGTTTTTTTGGACAAAGCCTGAAAATCAAAGAGATTTGTTTCAGTTTTCTGACAAGAGTTGGGCACACCCCAGAGTTATATGGCTCCAGGAAAGCTTCAGATTATTTTCAAATATTCTATTCAGATGAAGTTTTTGGAAAAATTGTCCATTTAACGAACTTAAATGCGACGATCAAATGTGGCAGAGACGATAATAGGTGTGTGGACAGATCTCACCTTGGAGATCATTTTGGTTCATTTTATAGAATTTTATATATTATGGACACCATGAAAGAAAGACTTGTGTTGCTACTGTGATTATTCACTTGTACATCTAGGGTCAATTGAACAAGTTTTGAGAACTTTCTAAGTTTTCTAAGAGGTAATAAAATAATTACTTGTATTTTACCTGTTTGTACCTGCATTTTAACAGTTGTAATAGATATGCATATTTTTATTGAATTAGTCATAAAATTTGATTTTTAACCTTGATTTTGACACCTAATCCAGCCAGATATCTTTAACATTGGCAAAGTTATGTTGTTTCAAAGTCCACAAGTCATTTTGCTTTACAACTCCAAAGTTACTTAGTATTGAGGACTCTATGTCTACAAAGTTACTTAGTGATGAAAGGGTTAATTATGAACAGAGAATAGGATTTTGGTAGACTGAAACACTTCACTGTTGAAATATTGCTTGTAAAACTGGTTTGTCCACTCATGGTACTTGAATAATAATAATTCCATGTGTATTCTTGACAACCATAAGTAAAAGCCAAATTATTTTTCTTCAGTCTGTAAACTTACAACTTGATGGAAACCTGAAAATCAGTCTCATACAAAATAAAATATTAAAATAGCAAACTTTTTGGAGGAGCTATTTTTGGAACTAGTTAAAAAATTCTCAACACATCTGGTTTTAATCTTAGAGTATAAAGCTATGCTTATTGTTTTGCGACAGCATCTACTATGATAATTAAAATGGAAGAAATGAATTTCAAATCAATTAAGCAGAGGTTACCTGATTTGAGTTTCTTCATTGGTTGTAAACCTTACATCACATCATGGTTAGTTATTGTTAGGGTTATAAAGAATACAGGAGGTGGCAAATATAATACATAACACAAATACAGGTTGAAAAATATGAATATTTAATCATGAATATTCAATAAAGAACAACAAGAAAAAAAATTAGTTATTAATATAAAGTTAATTGACTCACGGGTTACTCAGTGTCTTACTAAGAGTCTTAGTTACTAGTCTTAGCATCATAAAAGTAGATCCAATAATAATATTCTTCTTTAAAAAGATGAGCATGCCAATATGCTGTGGTTTGAGAGTGCTACTTGGGCAGTTGAAATGTTCCCTGCATTACTGAATACTCTCACTTGGGACATGATTTTATTAGTAAATTAAATCAATAAACCCAGGCTGCTATTCTAAAATTGTTTTGAAAGTTTTAACAAATATCGGACTGTAAAGGTTTTCACCTTTATAGGTGGTGAAGATTGACAACAACAACAACAATAAAAAGTTTATAAATGTTAAATAGTGATAAATACCTACTACATGTAATGTGTCTCAATAACTTACAGATAGTTTCAGTTTATTTCATTACATTTTAATCACCTTCTTTGAACTTTGGAAATTCAAAGTATTTTCATACATCTGATTTATATTAGTCGAAGGCTTTGAAATTTGAGCCTCAGCTGATATTTTTTGATAGAATTGCAAGGCTAGATTTTTATTGTTGTAAAATGAGTCCTAGGAGAATGACTATTGAATAATAATGATAAAATTATTGTTGAAAACTGTATTCATCTTAATAATTATTAAAGTAATTTAATTTTGCATAAGCGAGAAAAAACAAAGAGACAGTCTTTTGACTTCCAGAACAAACAACTTTATACTGCGACAGAAACAACAAACTGATTTAAATCGATGAAAGCTTGAATGTATTTTGAAATATGGTTAGTACTGGACTCTTGGGTACGTGTTAAGATCTATGTTAAACTATTTTGTATTTGAAGTATTCAAATAATAGTTCAGTGAATACAGAATGTAATTCTTGTATGGGACATTTTTGATTCACTGAATATTTGAGTGTATTGTTACACCTAAAATTATTGTAAAAATGAACACTAAAAAAATCTTAGAATTTTTGAAATTCTGAATATCCATGACAAATATTTGATTGGCTGATTGCTAATATGGAAATTATATTGCTATACTGTTAATAACACTGGTCTTTAGCAAAAATGTTTCCAAAATAAATGTAGTTAAACGCTACTAATTCTGTGTCACTGAGAACGAAAACGAAAATGATGCTTACAGTTTTTGATTGGTTATAGTTTTTAAATATATACCAGGTCAATATATATGACCCTTAGCTTCGGAATGGTGGAGAATAAATGAGGTATAAATGGAATGGATCTGAGTTTAAACCAGAAATGACTAAAATACATCTTTGACTGGATCTGTGAATAAATCTGTGACTGGGTTTTGACAGTACTTGCTTTTTAGGCAAAACAGTGAATGATGCAATCTGAAGCTGGTAATGTGTCATGCCCTATATGAATTGCATCATTTTATTCCTAGAAGTTATGGATGATGCAATCATAACTAAGCTTATATCACTGCTGAACAAATTGCACTATATCAGCTCTAGAAATGATACACTGTTGTGATCTCATTTCGAAGTATTTGATTTTGTAAAAGGACTTATGTCTGTTTAGCCAAAGTGAGCAGAGGTGCTTTGCACTTGTGTGAACAATGCAGATAAATGGATTGATCTCTGTTATGGAACACTGCCATCTCACCTCTGTCTGTGTGGGTTCGAGTCTAAGATTTGGCGAATGTAGATATGTGAGAAAGCTTGCCAGTAGCTTCTCGTGGGTTGGTGGTTCTTTCTGCGGATTTCCCAGTTTTTCCTCCTCCATTAATACTTGCTGCCATGTATAGCCTATCGTGTGCTAAAAAATGGCGTTAAGCCCGAATACAATAACAACAACAACAGCAGATGACTTCAGCTATGTTTGTGGTGAAGCGACTTCTGCATCACAAAAGCGCAGTATAACCACTGTGGTTTAAGAAAGCATATCAATTTTTTTTTTTTGTTGTAAAATTGGAGATCAGGACAATAGGTGGGCCCCACACATGCTTCGACACTTGAGCAGCAAATCTTCATCAGTGGTTGAACAGAAAAAGGAAATTATGCATTTTGCAGTACCAATGATTTGGAGAGAGCCAACAGATCATATCAGCAATTGTTACTTCTGCATGATACCTCTAGCTTAGAAAGGTATGTCGAAGAAGAAAAAGTAGACTGTGCTTCATCCAAACATTTCCTCAACTAAACACCCAGTACCCCATGGAGAAGGACTGCCGGTTCCTGATGCACCAGAATCATTCTCACTTGAGTCAGATGAGGAAAAGAATGAAACTTCTAGCCATGAACCATCAATGTCATATAACCCATATTTTCTCCCATCCTTCTCTGTGGAACTACACCTCGTTACTGTAGGTGAACGAAGTGGCCTTGTCAGGGATTTGGAACTATCCAAGAGTAAGGCAGAGCTGTTGGGCTCCAGACTACATCAGTGGAATCTTCTGGCAGGTGATGTTAGGGTTCCATGTTCTGTGACTGTCAAAAGAATCATGTCCCATTCTTCTTCATGGAAGTTGATCATGTAGTCTGCAACAACATCGATGGTGTGATGGCCGCACTCAACATCGTTCATAATCCAGCTGAATGGAGAATGTTCATTGATTCATCAAAGATGAGTCTTAAAACATGAACATGAGGTGCATAAACTATGAGAAACATAAGTGGCAGCTTTGTGGCTCTCTAGCTTGGTGTGAAGACTGGATACACAAAGTACTACTGTGTTCTCTGCAAATGGGATAGTCGTGCAAGAGATTCCAACTACATCTAGAGAGATTGGCCACTCTGACAGTCATTGGAGTCTGGGAGGAAAAATGTTCAGCATTCTTATTTGTTACCACCCTTGCACATCAAGCTGGGTCTGATGAATAACTTTGTCAAGGCCATGGACAAAACACAAGCAGATTTCAAGTACCTCCGTGGATACTTTCCAAGGTTAAGTGAAGCTAAGATAAAGGAAAGTGTCTTTGTTGGTCCTAGATTCGTAAACTTCTTTGAGATGATGCATTTGACTGTGCACTGCATGCAAGGAAAAGATGGCATGCAAGGCTCTCCAGTTAGTGGCAGCAACTTTTCTTGGAAACAACAAGGCAGACAACTAAAGGGAGTTGGTGGAAAACCTCAAGGCATGTGACTAAAGATATATTTTTTGCACTCTCATCTAGATTTGTTTCCACAGAACTGCAGATCAGTGAGTGATGACGACATCCAGTGATTTCACCAGGATATTGCAACAATGGAGATATGCTATTAGGGCAAATGTAGCCCATCAGTGCTTGCAGACTTTTGTGGGACAGTGACAAGAGATGTTTCATTTAATGAATATAAGAGACAAGCCAAGAAGCACTGAGTAGACATTGAATAAAGACTGAACTATATACTTATCTATACATAATAGTTTTTTGCCTTTTGTTTCATAATAAATTTTATTAATATAACTTTTTGCTGGTTTTTTTAAAGTTTTACATAAACAGGACAGGTGAAATATTGTTATGTAAAGCAACACATGAAAAGACTTAGATTTACAATTTATGATTGCAACTCTAATTCTACACAATATAAATAAAAGTAAAATGTAAAACTTAAATATTTTGGCAACATTAGCCAATTAGTTGTTTTAATTGTCATATTTAAACTTAGGAGATCAAAATCCACATAGCATATTTTATCTCAGAAGTAGATGACTTCTAAACAATTGTAGACCAATGTAATTGTTTATTTTTCTTGTATCATATTTGCTAAGTGAATATTGTATAATTGTCAGATGCTTATCTTATAGGCAGTTATAATTTACAATATACACTAATATAACCCATCTGAATTGAGATTATTTTTACCACTTGTATGTCTGTTATTTCTTGATTTTGACAATTTGAGATATCATTTGGCTACAGCAGGTAACCAGTATGTGACCAAATTTGGGTAGATTGCAGTAAAACGCCTGGATAGTTTATCATTGAAATTCACTCAAATTCCATGGTTTTAGCCAAACTACATTGCTTGCATGTATCACTAGTCACTTTAAGATTGTTTTAATGTGTAATGCTTGTTAATTTAATACCCTTATAGTGATTCTAATGTCAAATACCTAAATTACATATGTTAAGTTTAACAGAGCCCAAACAATTGTTGTAGATGGTGGCCTTATTCCAAAAACATTTTACTTAACAGTATATTCAGAGGAAATGATCCAGACTGTTTGGAGTAATCCATAGAACAAACTGTGCAGACCCTAAAATGCTGGTGCTTATGTGATTTTAGATCAGGGACTATTGGAAAGAACTTGTAAGCAAGTATAAATGGTAGTTCTATGATCCAACTTAATTGATGAATTTTTCTGTTAATAATGTATTGATAAACTTGTCCTCATTTCATTCAGTGACTTGAAACTTTGATTTACAGAAAATTTTGTTTTCCTTTTTCAAGAGATCAGAAGTCTGTATTTCTTTTCCTAAGTTTGTTCTGAATAGACCTTAAGAATCATCTACATGTTACTATGCCAATCAGGATATATAGCATGTTTCATTTGCATCATTCCACTTCCTTTACCATATTTCAGCATATATAATAAACACCCAACTGTGAACAGTGTAGACCCATAGCTCTCCTCTCATAATAATGACTGCAGAGCAGTCAGCAGTATTCACTCAGTCCTAAAACAAATAAACACTAATCTATCAGTACTTAATGCTCTTACAGACCAAAGTCAGTGCTGTTTGCATTTGGGTGTACATGTTATGCATAAGCCAATACTGTATAATGTGTGACAAATGTCAGATTCTTGGCTGCTGAAAATATATCCACATGATCCAAGTATTATTGATTGACTTGTGCGTACAGGAAATGCCAGGAAAAATCCATGATACTTCTGTATTATGGTGGTGTTTATTAATAATTGATCTGTATTATCCACCCATTAAGCATCATTAATGGTGATATTAGAAATCTATATCAGACTGCGATGGCATATAAAGTTTGTTTAATTAATTAGGTGTGTTGCAGTCTGCTTATCATTGCAGACTGATCAATCAATTAGCCATGGAGGCCATCTTTAAAATATTGTCATAGCTTGTCTGAATGCTGAATGGGTGATGGTATCAACATCATGGTTTGGCTAAAATGACTTGTATGATTAGTTGGTCCTAAATGAAAATGTTCCACATCAGTCACCCAATTTGGCTACCATGGTAGCCATTTTGAACATCTAACAGTTTCTCGTTTTAACTGGAAAGTCATATTGACAGGGTTTTCATCAGAAACAATGTTACAGCCCAGGACAATATAGCTTGAAATAAATACTCAAAAATCTCATGTGACCTTCCCCCTTTTTTTCAATGCTCTGGCTGGTCTTTTATACTTGTGATATTAAAAGTGAACAATCTGCTGTAGAGGGAATCGGGAAATATGTGATTTCCAACAATTTCTTTACGATTAAGCAGGTAAATTCTGAATAATTGTGACGTGCAGTCTCTGGCTGTACTAAATCTTACACTACCATCAGGTCAATTACATTATGATCTGTAGGGAAGAGTTTTTGAGGACGTTGGAATAGCTTCGGTTTTCTAGATGCTGCAGAAATTTCCTGGTTTTTCAATCAAAGTTAAAACAGAAATGAAGTTGATTAGGCATTTTTCTTTTTATATATAAGCATTAAAAAGTATCTAGTTTTGATTCGTCACAGCTATAAAAAACAACCCACACTCCATACCATACAATACAAACATTTGTAAAAAAAAACAACCCACACTCCATACCATACAATACAAACATTTGTAAAAAAAACAACCCACATTCCATACCATACAATACAAACATTTGTAAAAAAAAAAACAATCCACACTCCATACCATACAATACAAACATTTGTAAAAAAACAACCCACACTCCATACCATACAATACAAACATTTGTAAAAAAAACCCCCAACACTCCATACCATACAATACAAACATTTGTAAAAAAAACAACCAACACTCCATACCATACAATACAAACATTTGTAAAAAAAAACAACCCACACTCCATACCATACAATACAAACATATGTAAAAAAAAAACAACCCACACTCCATACCATACAATACAAACATTTGTAAAAAAAAACAACCCACACTCCATACCATACAATACAAACATATGTAAAAAAAAACAACCCACACTCCATACCATACAATACAAACATTTGTAAAAAAAACCAACCCAAACTCCATACCATGCAATACAAACATTTGTAAAAAAAACAATCAACACTCCATACCATACAATACAAACATTTGTAAAAAAACAACCCACACTCCATACCATACAATACAAACATTTGTAAAAAAAACCAACCCAAACTCCATACCATACAATACAAACATTTGTAAAAAAAACAACCAACACTCCATATCATACAATACAAACATTTGTAAAAAAAAAACCACACTCCATACCATACAATACAAACATTTGTAAAAAAAAAAAAAACAACCCACACTCCATACCATACAATACAAACATTTGTAAAAAAAAAAACAACCCACACTCCATACCATACAATACAAACATTTGTAAAAAAAAAAAAACAACCCACACTCCATACCATACAATACAAACATATGTAAAAAAAACAACCCACACTCCATACCATACAATACGAACATATGTAAAAAAACAACCCACACTCCATACCATACAATACAAGCATATGTAAAAAAAACAACCCACACTCCATACCATACAATACAAACATTTGTAAAAAAACCCCAACCTTCTATAGTTTTTTTTTCTGTCATGGATGGTCATCCAATGCAACTGTGAAAATAATTATTCCAAGGAAATATCCCATGGTACATCTGGAGGCATATGCAAAGCTCATATTTGTCCCTTTAAGACTCTTTAGCTGCTATTTAGAATAGTTTCCCCCAAATGGTTGTACAATCATCCATATTAGATGACTTGTATGAATTGATATCAAGCATTATGATATCATGGGGTAAATACCCGGTACAGTTATTTTTAGCTCAATTGGTCATGGACCAGAAGAGCTCATGGGATAGCCTGCAGTTTGTCATCAGTCTGTCTGTTAGCACAAATATGTTATTGTTACTCTTTCTAAAGAACATTCATCCCATTGTCTCATTCTAAATTGCACACACACACACACACACTGCTTGTTCATCCAAGATGGCCTCCAGAGGATTTACATTAACAGTGATTAATCTACAATTTAATCCCAAAGAATCCCAGGACTTGCATATGCTCAAACAATTAGTTCCACTGAGTATAGGGATTGTGCTGATAAATGGCATATACATTGAGATACATTTTCTTTATTCATAATGCTCAATTATTACCACAAAGTCATTATTAACCACAAGATCAGATCCTTCTTTACTTTACTTTAGTTCATAAATTCCACTCTCTCTCTCTCTTTGATCTCCAGGCTTGTAGTACTGATTTGTAGTCACATGGCACAGTATATAGTTTTACTCTAATACTGACTTGTATAGTCAAATGGCACAGTACATAGTTTTACTGTAATACTGACTTGTATAGTCAAATGGCACAGTACATAGTTTTACTGTAATACTGACTTGTATAGTCAAATGGCACAGTACATAGTTTTACTGTAATACTGACTTTTAGTCAAATGGCATAGTACATAGTTTTACTGTAATACTGACTTGTATAGTCACATGGCACAGTACATAGTTTTACTGTAATACTGACTTGGATAGTCAAATGGCACAGTACATAGTTTTACTGTAATACTAATTTGTAGACACATGTCACAGTACAATGTTTTACAGCCACCAGTTTGTGCTGAGTCTCAACATTCAGTCTGTTTCTAGCTTTAACCAGGATTCTGTTCTGGGTAGAAAACTCAAGCTCACATCCAGCATTATGTACTGCTAAAGTTAGTGCAAGTGCTGCTAACTTGAGCAAGTTTGGAAAATCCTCTCAGTGGTGGCTGTCAATTAAACGCCACAATTTATACATCACATCTAGTGGGTACTTTTCAGCCAGAACTTCTTTCTTAACCCTTTCATCACGGCAGACCGCATATCGGGTCATGGGGAAATAAATCCGTCAACACTATGGAACTATGGACCAAGTTTTCGGTCTAGGGCAGTGTTCTTTTTTTAACATTATAGCACCCGACTAAATATCTTTCATGGTACCTCTACTAACTTACATCTGGTAATGTAGATGTTTTATTTGGATTATCTCGCGAGTTTAGCTTGTATACAACTAGAAATAACAAACAAAGTAGAAACTTTTTAACGTGTTTTCCAAATGCTGAAATTTGTATCCAAAATGGCGGCGTTTGAAGGAATTTTAGAGGAGTGTTTTTGGAGGATTTAAATAATTTTGACCTGATAAATTTGGATGAAAATGAGAGAAGACGTATGGAGAGACAATGGAACGCACTTGTGGGTGAAAGTGATGACGATGAAGAGGACTTTGAAGGTTTTGAATCAGAGGAATTGTAAGCTCCATGTGGTTTTTTTTTTGGACGAAGCCCGAAAACCAAAGAGATTTCAGTTTTCTGACAGAGTTGGGCACACCCAAGAGTTAGATGGCTCCAGGAAAGCTTTGGATTATTTTCAAATATTCTATTCAGATGAAGTTTTTGGAAAAATTGTCCGTTTAACGAACTTCAGTGCGACAATCAAATGTGGCAGAGACGATAATAGGTGTATGAACCGATCTCGCCTTGGAGATCATTTTGGTTCATTTTATAGAATTTTATATATTATGGACACCATGAAAGAAAGACTTGTGTTGCTACTGTGATCATTCACTAGTACATCTAGGGTCAATTGAACAAGTTTTGAGAACTTTCTAAGTTTTCTAAGAGGTAATAAAATAATTACTTGTATTTTACTTGTTGTGTTACCTGTTTGTACCTGCATTTTAACAGATGTAATAGATATGCATATTTTTATTGAATTAGTCATAAAATTTGATTTTTAACCATGATTTGGACACCTAATCCAGCCAGATATCTTTAACATTGGCAAAGTTATGTTGTTTCAAAATCCACAAGTCATTTTGCTTTACAATTCCAAAGTTACTTAGTGTTGAGGACTCTATGCCTACAAAGTTACTTAGTGATGAAAGGTTAAGGAAAGTCCACTCTAGTTTTGCCTTAATAGAGTCAATAACAGGTTCAGAAGTTTTTGTCTCAATACTTCTGTTAGTTTCCCATTGTACAGTTTTTGCTTCTCCATAATATGTACACAGTCGGGTCAATCTCTTCATCTTTGTATGTATCCACTTCTGTTTTTGACATTATTGATCGGTTGCATAGCAAGAATTAACAAAACTTGTAAGTAGGTCATCTCCTGCAAATCTAGATTGAATGTTCCCAACTTACGAGTCAATGAAGAGTTTAGTGATTTTCTCCTGGCTGAATTTGTTTTTTGTGTTCTGATGATGCTTCTTAAATTTATTGCCCTTCAGGTCTTCCTGGAGCTTTTGCATGTATGGAGTTTCAAAGCTATATACCTTCTGCAGCTCAGCAATACACTGATCAGTTTTCACCTTTACAAGGGCCACATCCACATTTTCTTTCTGGAAGAACTGGCTGAGAATGGTTACAGGTGCCATTGCATCCATTATCATGTATGTTGTAGAAATAAAACTTTCAGTAGCTATCTTTTTCTTCATCCTTCCAGCTTTGTGGTCCTTGAGACTAGCTTCAGCCAGGTAAGTAGTAAGCCATTAAGAGTTCTCCATACAGCAGTCAGGCCTGTATAGCATGTAGTTGAACCTCTCGTTGACTGCTTTCCTTAAAATAGTAGAAAAGGTCAGTCAGTATTTGCTGATGCTTTTGTAATGGTTGGTTTTCTCTGCAACCTGGGAGGTACACAGTGCCAACCTGTGGTCAACACAGTGAACATTATGCATATGAGGATTTTCCTTTCTCAATGTTGCAGCTGCTCCTTTGTTCATAGCAGATGCTCTATCTGACCCCAAACTCATTATTTTTGCTATTGGAACACCCTTTTCTGACATTTCATTCATTATGGATGGAGTGATTCCTTTCCCAGTGGCATCTAAGCATTCAGCATTGCACACATAATGACACTCTGGAATAAAGTCTTCATTTCAGTGTCTGAGCATACATGATCAGCCTTTTTCTGTTGGAAACGTCAGTGCTCTCATCTGCAAGTAATGTTACCACAAGAGATTTCTTAATTTTAATAGCATGTAGCCAGGAGCTCACTGGCAGTCACTGAAGATTCATAATTTATATTACTTTTTCTGAGAACTTCAAGATCTTGAATTCCTAATTCAGATAAAAGATTCACAAAAGATTTAAATTTGTTCAATGGGATGTCTTTATCTGCCTTCCATTTAATAACCTTCAGTAAGGTAATTATAGCTTTATTTTGATCTGACAAAATATTTTTCAAAGTAGTTTCATTACTCTGGGGCTATTAGACATAATTTGTGGTCAGCAAGATCAGCAAGTCTGGTTAATATTGAATTTTGAAAATTTCTGTTCCTAGCAATCTTGTTCATACCATTTACTTTTTTATTGTCTGTGCATATCTCACAATACATAAAGTCCTCATTTTTATTTGCACAGCCATTGTCATATCGCAGCCACGCATACATTTTTAGCCACTTTGGCTGAAACTGTCAAACTTTTGGTAATTTATGCATTACGCTGGATGCTGAGCATATGTTTGCATCCTGATCATCAGATGAAGAAACCAATTGCTGCTGATAGTGGAATTTGAATCATGAAACAAAATATCCAATGTCCTTTGCTTGGGGTCAATTGTCATCATCTTCTATGGCAGCATTTTAATTGGAAATATGAGGGGAACTGATGATATCCCATAATAGTATAATGAGTGGTACCACATGACCGGTGCAAAGATAATATTTGTCTAGTGAAAAGAATGTTCAGGTAAATTAAAAATCACTGTAAGCACATTGTTCCTTTTCAAATTTCTTGTGTCCAAAGGAATGCACATATGAACAACTAATGAGTCTCCTTCAGTTATTGTGCATGCTGGTCACGGAATGCAGTGGTAGATTAATCACTGCCTGAAAAGACTTCTTAAGATAGTTATATTGTCCTAAATGCAAATGGTGTTAGTCTTGTATTAAATATGGCAGCAATAATGGCCATATTGAAAATCTTGTTAATAGTTGTTACAACTCTGGTCCAAAATTAACAGAAAAGAGTGACATGAACAAGAGGAATAAAATGCAACAATATATTTTCCTAGAAGCGCCTTGAGTTGCTGAGTGGTCCAAAGTGCTCTCCATTATGGATCACTGCCATCTCATCTCAGTCTGTGTGGGTTTCAGTCTAAGATTTGGTGAATGTGGATATGTGAGAAAACTTGACAATAGTTTCTCGTGGGTCATGGTTTTTTCATCCTCCACCAATAATACTGGCCACCATGTGTAACCTATCGTGTGCTGAAAAATGGTGTTAAGCCCCAGAATAACAACATTTTCCTAAAATACAAAGCGAAAATTTAAAAAGAACTTTCCAAATGGTCCTTTAGTTTTATCACAAATCCAAAAGTATAGAATATTCTGAATGAATTCCAGTGGTGTTCCAAAGGAATTCCAATATTGTATATGATATACCAATAGCCCAAAATTAAGAATCTTGATGTAGCACAATAATAAAAGCCAAAATATATCTAAATATTTCACAATATTTGCATAACAGTGATTTTGTCCGAACAGGATCAATGAGCACTTTATAATTCCAGTAGATAATTTAAATACAAGTAAATAAAAACTCTTAGTTTAATAATGAACTACTAAAAGACTGATTTTACTTTCATCAGAAGTCTTTTAATGATGTCTTGTTTGTCCTAAATGAAAATGGTGGCAATCTTACATCCATTATGGTCAAAACAGTTGCTGATTTAAAAATTTCTACAAATGAATGTCAGAGATGTTTTTTTTTTTATTACTGCAGGAATATGAAGAAACTGTCTTATTTTGAATTCCTAGAATTTTTTTTTTGCAGTAGAACAACAGTCTTTTAGGGACTCTTGCTTTTAGATTGTCACAATTTCTAGTTAAAACCATTGTCTTACCATCTATAAATTTTTTTTAAAGCAAATTGTCTCCAGATTTGCTTAGTTGCCTTCAACAAAAGTGTCAGATTCCCATTTAACAGGTGTTAATTGTGTATCATGTATGGTTGTTGGCCAGCATTCTAACATTTATTTTTGGAAAGCATGAAGACCATAGTGTTTACACACTAACCCAGTAACCCAACCCAAACTAATTCTCTGTGATTTCCATTAGAAGATAACTACATTGGTAAGAACTATGAATACCCTGATGCACTTCATTTGATATGTGTTGGTTGAATTCATTAGTTCTTGTCATTGGTCATAATTTCTGTGCTTTGTGGATAGTCTGCATTATAAATCCTTTTAACATATGAGACATTGGATACATTAAAATTTGCATCATCAGAGTGTCTGTTACCTGTGTAATCTAACAGAAACATGTCCGCTTTTCACTTAGAATGACAGACTCAGTAACATTTCTAATGCTTTTTGTTAGGTTGTTGCTTTTCCATAGCGACTGGTTTCCTTAAAGTTTTGTGGACTTCAGTTTCTCATCTAGTGATCTGCTTGCCTGAAATTTAAGTCTGACATAAAATTGACCAGGCAAACATTTTCAGACTTTATTTCAGGTTTATATTTATGGAAATTGGGAATTAACCAACCCTCTAAAAATGCCTCACAACAAATCAGTGAAGAATACTATGAAATCTTGAGATTGTATTACTGCATATAATTTTTATTTCATTTTGCTGTAAATGAAAATATAGGTTTGTGAAGGACTATCTTTGTCATTTCTCTCAGTATTGGGCATTCTTTTCTTATGTTAAAATTCATATTCAGTAAGGGAAGAATCCAATCTCGACTGGGAATAATGAAGCTTTTTATGGGCAAATAAAATGAAATCTGTTTACTAATAAATTTAATCAAGACATTACAGAAGAATTGGAGGACATTAACATTCCTAACATTTGAATTTTTCAGGCTCTTAGTTGATAAGGTATTTCTATACATGATATATGCTTCCATATGTGTCTCATTTTTAGTTGAGTGAGACAGACTGAGTTTGGTTCTGGTGCAGTTTACAAGTGGACAACAGCTTAAATTACTTTGGTGGCTAGTTTCTTGTTTTGGACTTCACCTTGCTGAAACTTTAAAATTAAAATCTTAGTCAAGTTTTAAAGACAGATTTTTTTTTTGTTTATGCTGCAAAAATAAGTTACAAAGAAGCAGCATTCAACTTCATTGGACCTCATGTTAGATAACTGGACCATTATGTTAGGGTAGAAAGTCAGAGCACATTTTCTGTCAAAAAGTTGGAATTTGCCAAAACCATAGGGGTAATGGCATAGGGATTTTGCTTTACACAAGGGATTTTATAATTAAGTAGTTGCTTTACAAAATGGCTTCTGTAATTAAGGGTCACTTGTGGAGAAAATCTTTCAAGTCTATATATATATATATATATATATATATATATATATATATATATATATATATATATATATATATAAATTGTGTTTCTCATGTATAATGAACTCTTGGCAGATTCCTAAAATTAACTGGAAAAACTGATGAGAGACCATTAAAAATTACTGCATTACTTACCATATCTAAACCTTTGTTGTAATGTGTAATATCAGTCTGGAATTAATTGAGAAGCCACATACTTAGAAGCATAGTGACTATGGTCATATGAATTAAAAATAATGGACTTTTGTAATACGTTTGCTAATTGTGATTCAAAAAAGCAAAAGATCCATTGTTTTCCATTGTAATGAAAAAAGATATTAAAATGAAGAAAGACACTGAAATAGAATCTACCAATTAAACAAGATCAAACGATGATGAATGTCTTTCCATTTTGTTTCCACTGCACATTCTAATATCTTCCAAGCATAATACAAGCGATCAAATCACTACAAATTCTTCTAAATGGTGAATAAAGAGATTTAAACACATTATTTAGACAATATTCTGTATAAAAGATAGGGAAATATTTAAAAATAACTCATCCATTTTGTATAGTTAAGAAATTTGAACATTAAACATAAATTTTTGTGTATTTAACTTTGTTGATTAAAGAAATAAGAGCAGCAAATGCAATGTAGAATATGATGAAAACTGTAGTTATTTTGAAAACTGTAGTTATTTTGGAAGAGTCAACATTTTTGACTAAAAATTGGGATTTTATTTTCTTACTAAGTTATACAATATAAAAGTTTGAAAATATACTTGAATACTTTGTATTTTTCAGATTCTTTCCAATAATTATCATGATCTTTGACCTTTTTTCCCTTGATTTGTTGATGACCATATTGACTATAGGTAAAGCATTAGTTGTTTAAATTTTCCACAGGATTACTGTTCAGATCATATCCAATTTCTGACTCCCTGGACTGTGATTTCTGTTTTAGTGAGATCTTTGTTTTAATATGTTACACTGTATACATTTAAGGAGCAAGGAATTCATGGGCCAACTTTTTTTGAGAGTTGTTACATTGCAAGCAGTTGCCATAACAAGAATGAAACCTTAAAAATTTACCTTTTAGTGAGATTGTGTTAAATCATGGTTACCTGAAACTGGTCACCTGAATATTTAACTTAGATATAAAAAAATTGAACATAATTTGTAAATTTGTAATAACTTTGATAAGCCAGTATATGAGCTGATTATCTAGTATTGAACAGATTTTACTCTGTGATGCATGATTTCCTAAGTTTATGGCCTACCAATCTGAATGCAATTGAATTATCATTGACAAGCTTGTTTCATAGATTTTATTACATCATGTGATTGTTTGACCTCTGACATCAAAGAAAATACAGGCAGCAAGATTTGTGATCATTCATGGAAGGTGTGTGAAAAATGAAGTAGGAGGTCTTGTTAGTAAATACTATTTTTGGCTGCAATTGCATTTACTAAAGATATGAAATATGTTTTAATCATTATGTCTGATAAAATGTCAAGTAAAAGGTGGTGATGATGTGTGACATGCCACTCACAGTGTTTGGTTATCATTATCCAGATGACATTTGACATTGGTATTATTGCCTGGATTGAGTAAACAGTAAAACAGCATATGAAATTAATGGTTTAAATAATAGAGATCAGAGAAGAGATATTTAATACAAGATGAACACCATATGTAAAATAGAACAGTTTAATTACATCAGCAATGAAATTGAATGTGACATTTGAATGATTCACTTAGTAGACTTAAAAAATTTATGCTGAAATTCAATTAGCCATTCTTTTATACAGATAGAACAAATTTCATTATATAAACCTTGGCTGATCAAATTCAAAATTGACAGCATGTCAGGATCACCTGGTGCTTCAGGTCTTTTCCAAATCATTGTTGGTGATAGATCCCCATTGCTGTATTTCTTTTTTCTCTCTTTGTGTCTCTGTCTCCCCATCTTTGACTGTCTCAGTCTCTGGACTGTAGGCTGTGATGATATCTCTCTTTTGTGCAGTAGAGAATGGTACTGTTTTTTTCCCCTTCAAATAAAATATATATTCCACCCTAAATACATGTCAGGTTTTTACTTTATCGGGGTGGGGTGTTGCAGACAATATTTCCACTCTTTTTACATCAGATATTATCTATCATAATTTTGCAGAACTAGGCTATGGTCAGTTTGTAACCTAATACATACTCTCAACCCATTTACATTGATTTATGTCTACCAGCAGAACTTAACTTGCCGACACATGCTATGCTCCTAATGCTCACATACACAATTCTTTTTTGAAAAAAATTCTTAACTTAATTACACAATGAATTAATGACTTCACTCCTTGTCCTGACTATATTACTTTGCTAATTAGTGATTCATTGACATACATTTCTAGACACATAAAACTCAGTTCTTAGCAGACTTAGTAGAAATCATTTAAGACAGATCATTTACTTCTCATTAGAAATGCTTGAGATCATTATGATACAAGACTTCTATTACATACAAAACACCTAAATCCAAACTTATTCATATAATAAATGCATCATATCACATATAAGACAAAATACATGCAAACAAGTACTTCTGAACTCAAGAAGAAATTGATGTATGAATTTAAAATGAAGAAATTCAGGAAATAAGGACAAACTTTCATCAATGAACATAAATTAATTGCAATTGAGACTAACCTTATGCATTATTTGAGACTAGAACCTTTTTATGAAGTCAAATCTCATACCTTTTGTGTCCCTCACTTTCCAACACATGCCCCTTAGATAATTTAATGAGAAAAGTACTTTTTACTCATTTTCAAGATTAAAATCTGGCTTGCATTAGAAACTTAGGATAATTTTTGAATTTTTTAAACCCTGAATTCTGTCTTGGTATACCCACCCCATTGTTTAGCTTAGCCACTTATGATTGCTTTCTTTACCTGCAAAACATTGTATCACTCCCATCAAAGTCAGAATAAGCCTCTCAAGGCTGCCTTTATTAATAATATTATGGAGAATATCATTTTATGTCACCTGTTTGAACTGGCCAAAGTTTTCCTGAATTGTTCTCTGATTTGATCTAGCTCTTATCATTGATCTTACACTGACATATCTGTAATTGAACTGTAATTTAATTAGAGTTAGTTCTAACAAAACAGATTCCATCCCTTGTATGCTATAATTTATTGTGAGCCTAAGCCATACATCAAACATAATAGTTATGTGTCATGCAGACCCCAACAGAACTACAGTGAAATTATCTCTGCAAAATTTTGCAGCATTACAAGTTTGTTTGCAAGGTAACCTAATTTTTCCATGGTCATTTGCTGCTCTATGCTGCTAAAACTTGGTTTCAGGGAATTCAGACTTTTTAAGTAGGGGATGCACTTTGACCTTCCATCTAAGCTTAGCTGTCCAAACATAGGGTCACAAAGATCCAAGGAAACTTTTGAGTACAACCCTTCGGAAAGAATCTTGTCTGTTCTAAATGGAATTTCTGCCTTATGCACTTTAAAACGTTTACTCATACATGAAGCCATACTTTGCATTACCATTGTCTTAAATTATTTGTTCTGTTTATTAACAGTAATTCAGTTTAGAAGAATAAGAAATAGCATTTGATGAAATACATCCACAGTATGATTTTCAGAAGCTATGTGCCAAGGAGCAATCATACAGCAATAATATTGTGTATTAATTTGGAAGGCTTTATTATAATTGTTACATAAATAGAGAGCTGTACTACATACAGATGGGTACAGGTATGTATTTGTATTTTATGCAGCACCTCAGTATAGTAGTGGCTGTATGGGGTGAACTAAATATAGATAAACAGCAAGAAGCATGGTCAGGAGATAGATACTCTGGATGGTGGTCAGAGGGTTGTAGGTTTTAATATGCATTTGCTTCAACAAGATATGTGGACCTCTAATTCCATAAAGGGATAGTTGTGCATTTGTAGCTGCTTCAAGATGTAAAATGTGGAGAGACTCCAGCCTTAAAAATTACATTCAACATATGAAGAGTCCATGAAATTAAAGGAACAGGTGTTGGTCCTTTGATCCACAGTATTATGAAAAGATGGAGACCAGTTGATAATTGAATAAGAGTAAACTATAACTTGAAATAAAAATGTCATGAATTTAAAGTATTCATTTTAGAAGAAAAATCAAATCTAATCTAATTTATACAGAATAACAAGATAACATTTAGTTGAAAGAAAGATTCTTGAATTGATCAGTGACAGTTGCCTTAACAAGTGAAAGTTTTAGACACAATCTAAATTCCAGATACAGTCCATATGGTAATGAAGTCAAATTGTTAGACATTTTAAAAGTTTCATGGACACTCCATGTAACAATAAATCTTTATACAATGAGGTGATATGTTTTTCCTCTAAACTAGACTTTGTCATAATGCTCTTTGAAAAAAGATGATTAACCTTATATACTCATGTGTTAGCTTCAACTTCAAACTGCAAAGACCCAGATCTTCCAGCAAAAATGCACAAGCAGATGTGGGTCTGTAGTTGTTAGGGATAGTCAGCAGAACAAACAACATAGACCTTGATCTGTCTGATCTGCTTGTGCATTATGCAGCATTAAATCAGGGTCTGTGTGGTTTTTGTGATTGGACCTGACTTGTAAGCAAGTATAGATTGCAGTAATGCTATTTGTGAAAAGAATGACATAGTGTAATGCTCTTTGTGAAAAGGCCATTATCAGTGGGATAAAGATGCATGATCAAGCTGGTATCAATCAATGGTCATTGCTACATGAAGAAAATCTAAATTTTCAGCTTAAGCATATTATTTGAGTACAATGAGGTTAAGCTGCATTTCTTTCCGGAAACCAATATTAGATGGGAATGGTACATACCATATATAATTGCTTATTCAAACTGCAAGCAATAAAATTCCTGATCTGTTATAATATAATGCACCAGTACATCAGGGTCAATATTTGTTTTGTTGATCACTCCTAACAGACCCAGATCTGCCAGTACATTATGCAATGAAAAATCTTGGGCTTTGCAATTAGCAATTGGACTCTTATAAATGAATATGTATATTTATTCTATGCAGTTTATAACCATCCATATGCAAGGCCCTGGGTGTCTGAGAAGGCAGTGATTCTCACTTTACAGATCACTGTCATCTCATCCCTGTCCATGTGGGTTTCACTCACAGTCTTAACCAATGTGCATATGTGAGAAAGCTTGTCAGTGGCCTCATGTTGGTCATTGGATCTTCATAGGGTTTTCACAGGTTCTTCCTCCACCATATCAACTTGCTGCCAATCATATGCTGAAAAATGGCATTAAACCACCACCACCAACAACTACTACTACTATCATACTTGGAAATATTATCTCTGAAATCCACCTAGATTGTGCAGTTATGTTTTTTGTTTTCTTCCATAAGCAGAAACTTTCATATTGTTTCATTACATTAGAAGTCCTCATTGGCCAGCTTGAAAATCTTGTTCTTGCTTCTCCTGGATGGATGACTATCATAATAGGAGTAACATCTTAACTAACAATTTGCTTAAGTAGATTGCTCAACCTCAGAGGAACTCTGCCTTGGCCATGGGTGTGTCATGTGCCTATTTTGGAAAGAGAGTAGCCAGTGGGCAATAACCTGGTCACTCAGACCTGGTGAATAACTGGTTTAGTAAATTCTTTTGGGTCAAGGTACTCAAGCCAGTCTTCATACAGTTTTGGTAAAACCAGGAACACAAGCACTAGTGGACGGAGATAGTGAAAAGTTAATTAGTCAACTTTAGCTGAGTCAGCAACATCCCCATTTTTAACAGTAAGCTGTACACAGCAGCAAGACAGACTGTTATGGGACATGACAGAGTTTTTATTGTAAGTCAATCATTGTCAAAAAAATAGGCTTCCATCACTGATTCATATAGCAGTTGCTTTAAATCCTCATCATCATACTTAAGTTCAGCATTGTTCAAATGCCTTTCATGGAATTTCAGCACTTCTGTTTGATTGGTTCCTACTTCAGATTTGAAAACATAATCTTGAATGTATCTGACAGTATTGTTTAGCATTACTTGTACATATTACACTAAATGAAATGTAACAGGTATATAATCGATTCAGTGAAACAATGTAAAATATATTATCTATAGGGTCATACTTTGGCAGAAATACTTTAATATTTCAGAAGATCTTCAATTTGGAAAGCCCCTGATGGGTCAGCTATAATGGAAAAATAGTCAAGCATAAAATACAACCTTCACAAGAAGGTCATAGATGCAAGTCCTTGGGATATCCTTTGGCTTTAGCTTTGGATCATCACAATGTTTGCCAGCAGCACATGTATGTTGAAGGTGTACAATGGCTGCCATCAGGTTTTTCTCAAGAGCACATAGAGCTCTTTCCTTAATTTTGTAGCCCTCTATTACACTTGCTGCTTCTTCCAGTTCATGCTTTCTATTGGGTGTCTGATAGAATGGTAAAACCAAAATTTGTTCTTAATGGTATCCTCAGTTTCTGTCAAAAATGATACTTTTTTCTTGCATTTAATGCAGCCAATTCTAATTTTTGAGACATGTAGTGTGTGGTATTGACATCTGGTACATCCACTTTTAACATTTGCACAACACTGGCCTTTGATCCAAAATTCACAGATGCTTCATCAAAATTTGGACAAATAAGCAAGGGATGGTTCTCAAACTTTTCTGGATTGATTTAATAGAATCAAATTTAATTCTAATGATTTATATGATGTCCTTGACTGCAGCCAAAATATCATCTGCCATAGCACTAACCATTGAAATAATACATATCATTTAGGTCAAACACTATCTAGTACTCAAGAATGGCCCAATGAGTGCTGTCAACAGCTGGAAAGCTATGAACTGGGGCTCCTTACTGTCTATTTAATAGTGCTTTCAGGAGACAAACTATTGAGTTGAGGAAAGAATGTTCAACTGTGACTGTTGATATAATTTTATCCCAAATCTTTGCTGTTTATTTTTTTTTTTTGCCTAATGTTGCAAGCTAATACAAAATCAGACAAAGGTTTTCCAGCTTCAGATACCCCATGTGTGGTTTTGGAAAAACATTCAGGCCATTTTTTCTGATCTGCACTCAGCTTTGTAAAGGCTTGGGCATTTGGGGTTTTGATAATGGAGGGTATGTTTAATTTACTGAAAATAACCTTTATGGTAAAGTAATATACTCTTTGCTTGTTTTATGTGCTTTTGGTAGGTCAGTTTTAAAATTGGACATGCTTTTGAATCAGGCACTTTAATGATTTGTTGACTGGGGTATGCTGTACATGCTAAACAAAACATGGCTGACATCTTATACTTGACCAATGGCCATGTCTTGATGACTACCACTTGCAGACATTTTTATGACTTTTTCAGATGATAAAAGGACTTGACATCACAGTTTCTTAATTTTATTGAAAAAAGTTAGAAAGTAAAAAGTATGAAAGGTCTGATGGGCTAATGTGCTAATATTGGACATGTCCAGAAAAAGAAATTGGTTTTCGACCTGGAACCAATGTAACTTTCTGTCTCTGCCTTCATGGGATTCAGCATTGTTATGTGGTATGTCTGTACGGTTTGGTACCAAGGAAAATGTTAATTTTGTGTCTATAACTATTGATAATGCAGAAAACACCGTTCAATTAATCCAAAGTTTATGAAAAATTGAGATTTTTAATGGAGCTTTAGAACTTTTTCAGTCATATATTTGAATGTTTAACTTGGCTGGGTCCTATCCTGTGATCTGCAATTACTGCAGATGTTAAACCACTTATGTCACCAGAGAAGTGGATATAATTTAAGTGAGAATATTTACTGTGTACTCTGGCAGATTTTCTTTGGGGGCAGAGAGAAATCAGTGTATTGTGCCCTTGTAAACAGGGTATATTATGCACTTGTAAGCCATTATTAACAGTGTATTGTGTACTTATAAGCTGTTGTAAACAGGGTGTATTGTGCACTTGTAAACCCTTGTGGATAGGTGTATTGTGCACTTGTACACTCTTGTAAATGAGATGTATTGTGACTGGTAAAGCATTTACTGTCAGTGTATTGTGCACTTATAAGATCTTGTAAATAGGTCTATTGTTCACTTGTACACTATTGTATATGAGGTGTATTGTATACTAGTAAGCCCTTGTAAACAGGGTGTATATTGCACTTGTAAGCCTTTGTAAACAGGGTGCACTGTATACATGTACACTCAAGTAAATGAAATGTATTTGCACTTGTACACCCTTGTAAACAGGGCATATCATGCACTTGTAAGCCCTTATTAAGTGTATAAACTATTGTAAACATGGTGTATTATGCACTTGTAAGTCCTTGTAAACAGGGTATATTGTGCACTTGTACCCTCTTGTAAGTGGGGTGTATTTTGCACTTTTACACCCATTTAAACCAGTATATTGTGCACTTGTAAGCCTGCACTTGTAAGCCGTTTTAACAGTGTATGTATGTGAACCTGTAAGTAATGTAAACAAGGTGTATTATACACTTGTAAACCCTTGTAAAAAGAGTATTACTTGTATGCTTTTGTAAATGGGGTTTATTGTGTGCTAGTATGCCATGTAAACAAACAGTGTATTGTGGACATTTAAGACATTGTAAGTAAAGGTATATTGTGTACTTATATGCCTTGTAAACAGGGTATTGAGCACTTTTAAGCCTTGTTAAACAAGTGTGTATTGTGCACTTGTATATTCTTATTGTTGTTGTTGTGGGGCTTGACACCATTTTTCAGCACATGATAGGCTATACATGGTGGCCAGTATTAATGGTTGAGGAAGAAACCAGGAAATCCATGGAAAGAACCACCGACCCACGAGAAGCTACCGGCAAGCTTTCTCACATATCTGCATTCACCGAATCTTAGATTTGAGCCCAATCTTAGATTTGAGCCCGGTAAGTTGGTAGTGATGGAGAGTGCTTTAGACCGCAAGTGGCCACTGTATATTCTTGTAAAGAGGGTATATTGAGCACTTGTAAACAGAGTGTATTGAGCACATGTATGCTCATGTAATCATGGTGTATTGAGCACTTGTATGCCCATGTAAACAGGGTGTATTGAGCACTTATGCCCATGTAAACAGGGTGTATTGAGCACATGTATGCCCATGTAAACAGTGTATTGAGCACATGTATGCCCATGTAAACAGTGTATTGAGCACTTGTATGCCCATGTAAACAGTGTATTGAGCACTTGTATGCCCATGTAAACAGGGTGTATTGAGCACATGTATGCCCATGTAAACGGTGTATTGAGTACATGTATGCCCATGTAAACAGGGTGTATTGAGCACATGTATGCCCATGTAAACAGGGTATATTGAGCACTTGTATGCACATGTAAACAAGGTTTATTGAGCTTATGTATGCCCATGTACACAGGGTGTATTGAGTACATGTATGCCCATGTAAACAGGGTGTATTGAGCACATGTATGCCCATGTAAACAGAGTGTATTGAGCACTTGTATGCCCATGTAATCATGGTGTATTGAGCAATTGTGTGACCATATAAACATGTAAAAATGTAAAAGCTAAAGTCCCACTATGTGTGTGGAGAGGTTGTTTACCCATTCCATCATTTTGAATTTTGTTGTCATCAAGGAAAATTGCTCATTACTGGGATTTTATTGGCTAAATAAGCATTTGTGACAACCTAACACACCCATTGACAGGTAAAGTTATTATCTGATAGTAGTTCACTGGTGGCCTACAATTTTGGTATACCGTTAAATAAACCAATAGGTATATCTTTATTCAGAGATTGTTTTAAATGGTTAGGTAGCTTATATCCATGTACCTGACAGATCAACTGACCAATTTCAGGAAGTGTCCTTTAGGTATATACTTAACTAATTTTAATGCTGCTTCAGTCAGAGGCTACTATACTGAATAGGCCCTGTCTAAAATGGCTTACTTTTTGGTCCTCATGAAAATCATATCAATGATACATGTTCTTTATGATATGTATTCATTTTATCATTTCTTTATATTATGGTATAGTTTGGTCATGTGAGAAACCCATATAGGATATTTGTATTCACTCAGTCACATTATAGATAATGTGAGTTCAGCCTACTGCCAATGGCTATAGGCAGTCCTTTTGAAAATATGCATTTTAATTAATTTTTAATCGATTTTTCAGTATTGCATTCTGATATTTTATATACCTACCACAATATATTATTAATGACATGTAATAATTGTATTGGGTTTTTGTATTTAATGATTAATATAAAAACTCAAAACTGTTAATAAAGTTGGTCAGCAAACCAACTCATGTAGTGTGCAATTTGATGCATTTATCTGTTTTGGATCCCCCCAAGCTAAAAAAGGCTGTTGTCTTCCCAGCTATAGATCATCATGACATCATGAACAGTTCCAGCAGTTTTAACATAAAAGATACCGAGATTTATAAGTTTAAAACTGTAATCCTTATTCAAAACACATTATGTTATAAATTTACCATTTTTACTGTTAAGTTTTTAACAGCATTTGTCCAGAAACCTTATTTTGTAAAAATTGTGCATTATATTATTATTATTATTATTATTATTATTATTATTATTATTATTATTATTATTATTATTATTATTATTATTATTATTATTATTATTACCTGTTCTGATGTCAACAAATTTCAAGAAATACTACAGCAGAATATATATTAGTAATCCACCATCTTTTATCAGCCAGTCTTTTCTAGTTAGAATGAGAAAATAATGTATCATGTCCTTTGGAATAGGGTTGGAAAATAGCATCCTAGGGATCAGACCCTTTGGTGGGACTTCCACAGTAGTGCATATGATGGACTCTATTAATCCCATGTACATGTGTATTTGGGTGCTTAATGGGTTTTTAAAACAAAACATTTGAATGGGGAATGCTTCATTACAAAGAATGTGGTGATCAGATGGCCAGATCATTGACACTGAAAGCATGCTACATTTACCTGGTGCTGCTATTTGTGCCTGGTGCTGCTATTTGTGCGGGTGAGAGGAAGGGTGAGAGGAAGAGTAGAACAAAATAAAGCAGTCACATTTGTTGCATTGGTGCCAATAGTTTTAGTTGAAGCTTGTCCTCTGTATATATTTTGTAAACCTTATGATAGAGTTCATCATATGTGGCTTGAATCATTATGAAGATACTTTGGAGTCATGGTCTTTTTTTCATTGACTTGTATCTCTTAAATCCTTGTGTGTATGTGAATATAGGTGAGAGGGCTATGGGGCATTTGGAATATGTAGTAGAAAGCATTGATATTTGAATGGAAAAGCATTTTTGTTCTAGTATTATGTCATCATAATATTACTTTTTTCTATTTAAAATGTTTAGATTAGTGGTTCTATAAAACTTGGCAAGTTTCTAGTTTCAATCAAGAGTCAGAAATAAGAGATCACAACATTTATTTTGTTTCCTTATGTCCCTGTATATTCCAGGCTTTATTGCCTTATAATGAAAACAGTTTCTCATTTTGCCAAATTTATCTTGCAGCAAGTTTGTATAAACAGGTCATATAGGTCATATTGGCAATTGTAGGGATTAATAAGGGGCACCAAGAGTGCTCTCATATTTAATAGAGACCTTGCTGCTAATTTGTCCAGGTCATCAGTGGTTCATTTGCTCACTGGTACATCAAACTGCATGGCAAATCCAGATACCAAGTATATTCACTTATAAGGTGAGTCCAGCTGCAAAATGCACAGACTCAGATCTGGTGTCACTTAATGTGTCAACAGAACTTGGTTTATGCATCATGTTGGGAGTTATCAGAAGAACAAATAATATAGACCCTGATCTGCAGATGCATTATCCTGTGGCAGATTGTGATCTATGTTGCTTGCAGTTAGACATGAGTTATAGGTAAGGTATAAACTGTAACAGTATTTCAGCTTGGGTATATATATATGGCCAGTGTTGATTCAGAACCAAAGTATTATGCAAATATAATTTCAAGATCCTGTATTTGTTCATAAGTGATTTGTGCTCATCAGCAGCATGATAGACCTAGATCTATATGTGCTGACCAGGGTGTAATCTTCTCATTGTTCAGCTGGTAGTTTTATGGGAATAGTGTAGGATACAACATAATAGCAGCCAGGCTGCAGCCGATGTATGGTGCAATGGTACATTATGGTTTACCTAGTTTGAAGTTGGGAATATCTTTTATTTGGGTCCATATTGATAGAGATGGTTGTGTGCTTTTGGCTACTATGTCTGGATACATTTACCATAGCTTTATCATATATTTTTCTGTCACTTTGATCAAGTGACTTGTGCAGATACTATTAGTCAATTGGAAGCCTTTATAATGATGAATTCTTTATAATAACCTGGTGCCTATGAAAAAGAACCACAATTCAATTTGTTTTCTTATCATTTAGGATGCAATTTTTATTTCATAAATTGCAGATGCATCTGGATTTTATTAACATTGACTAATGACTAAATATTGGGTCATCTATCCCATAGGAAGTTGAATGCCTATGATTTGCATAACCATGTCTAGGGACTTGAATGTGAATTTTGAAGTCTGGTCAAGAACAAAGTATAATAATACTGCTGATATCTATTTTTATTAAAGAAATTTCTGTTCATATACACAAGACTTGATGATTTTTATTAAAGAGAATGCAGCCACAGTGAAACTGCTTGGAGATCTTCAAGCAGCCTTATTTTCTATTTTTATGGGGTTTTTTTTTTACGCATGATACATGCAACAAAACCAGGATTTCAAAACAAGTAGATTTACAAGTTTTGATCAGAAGATTAGATTCTAATACAGTATTTTTTAAATGTTTCAAATTTTTTGTTTTATAGGGGAATTGAAAACAAAATAAATGCATTTTGTGCCATAATATGTATTCTTTTCATGTCTAATAAACAGCAATTTTTTAAACATAAATTAAATTTTGATAGCAGTAATAATAAACATCATTCAGTATATGGTCAATTAATGAAAAAAGAATAATTTGTTGATCATATTGTTCACTGTAAAGAGATTCTTTTAATAACTTCAAATTTAGCATTTTTAGTTTTCTTCACAAGATCACTTTCTGGTATCCACTGATGACATTCAAGGCGATATTAAGCTTCACATTAACAGATTTTTGAGAAGCAGTTCTCTGATAAAGATAAGCCCTAGAATCACTATGTATTTTGCGATGAATGGAGAACTCTGTATCAGCATTAGAATGTTGCAATGACAGGACAACTATGTTCAGCATGCAATAAAGTTCTAGCTTCAGTTTTCTGTATCTGAGTTTGTAAGGTTGTTGACAGCTCACCAATAGTCCCCTGTGTCATGTTGAACCTAAGCAGGAAGTACCTAACTTCAACTTCAGATGAATTCCTGAATTTCATTTTCAAGCGCTTCTTTCTTGTCCTGGCAAAGATCCTAAAAGCTGTTGTCAGATTTTACCACTGAAATAAAGAAAGAAAAAAAAATTTGAACTTGAAATAAAAAATGAAATAATATATGGTGAATAATGTATGGTGAATTTATGCTTTTATGAATAATTTATCCCAACTTTAATATTTATTATGTAATATTTCATAGCCACAGGTTTCTCAACATCAGAAAAAAAAACACATTTTGACATTTTGCCATGAATTGAGCAATATAGGTATAAATTTTCCTTTTAAATGTTCTTTCTACAATAGCTTGAACAAAACAGTAACAATTAAGTAGAACTCTTCCTATTCAAAATACTTTATTCTGCATGCCAAAATCATTTATTATGGTCAATCTTCATTTCTCTTCCCTCCATCCAAAGGTCAGCCAATTTTCATCAAGACTAAAAAGACATCATGGTCACCTTTTATTGTATCTAAAAACACCCACCCCAAATTTGGTCTTAAGTTTCCCAAGTTCCAAGCATAAGGTAATCAATTAAAAGTTTGTTGTGTACATATGTCCACTCTTCCTTAACAATTTAAACCTGATTACTCTGCATCATTGTGCCAATCATATTGTGGAACAGTTGCGGTCCCCAGTAGACTGGTTCTGGCTGGTTACTGTATTATGTTGATAGAACACAGAGATGCAGTGTTGTTTTGTGTTTCTCAATGTTTTTTTTTTTTAAAAATAAGTGCTAATTTTCAAAAGCAGTAAATTTCAACTAATTAAACTATGGTATGTGAGCTTGATGGCATTTAAAACAATATTATTTGCCTACTGGTTATAGAATCACATATATGTTTACAGCACAGTAACATGTTATTTAGTGCCAAGACAATCAAAGTTATTTGTCCAAGGACACATGCTAGCAGTGAATAAGGCTGATCTGATGGTCAAATTCCACCTACCCACCCGTTTTTAGTCACAAATCAGGCATGCAAACCACTGAGCCACTATTGTTCCTTTCCTATTTGTCAGATTGAGTCATATGTCATGACCATTGTGAAAAAATGAAGTATCACACGAATGGCTTTGTTAAAAGATGTTAAAAATGAATTGATTTCTGATGTGCAAACCTGTATTCTATCAAGATGGGACCTTTTTGAGATTATTGCAGTATTTGTCCTAACTCAGTCACTGTCACTTTTGTACCTAATAAGAGGTAATACCATTGAACAAACATATTCTGACAAATTTGGAATTCTCTTGTTTGATTCCTGTAGATGTCAACATTACACATATCAGAATTAAAGAACACTTTGTTATTGTACATATAAAAAATGATTAGTATACATCAGTTTATTACCAGCCTCCATAAAACATCAGATCCAGCTAACTATTATGTCAAGTAGCACTGGTCAAAATGTGTGGCCGTAAACTGGTGATTCAGTTAATAGAAGTTTAAAATAATATGAAATTTATTTGTGGTAATTGATTGTTAAAAACTAATATTTCCTCAAAGAATAATTGTGATATTTTTTTGTACTCCATTTCAGCCAGAAAATTTGTTATTAGCTAGCAAAGCAAAAGGAGCAGCAGTAAAACTGGCTGATTTTGGTTTGGCAATTGAAGTTCAAGGTGATCAACAGGCATGGTTTGGTAAGTATGCTGTAACAAGAAGTATTGTAGTATGTTTAATTTAGTATCAAGGACCATCAACATAAAAAGTTGATTGGTTGTGATCTTTGTTGAGCCACACACTACAGGGAAGTTAGACAAAAGCACTTTTAGATTGGAGTTAGCAATGACAGTGGTGGCATAGTCATGAATATTTTTTATCTTAGGTTGCTAATATTTATAAATTCCATGATAAATTCTCATCACATGTGGCATGAATCATTATGAAGCCGAGATAGATAGTTCATTTTCTGACCTGTTCAATCATGCTTTTGTGATTTAAGAGTAAAGGTCACATTAAGAAAATTTACATTAAAGTCTTGGTTAATATTTTTTCTTCATTTGTTTTATATTTCCTATGCCCCATGGTGAATTTGCTTCCTTCTTTGAATGAATCCTTATGCAGCTAAGACATTTCATTAGGTGACAGAACAAGTTTACCTCTTTAAGTGAGACTGATGGGGATAGAAAATTAGCATTAAGATTTTGCTAGTCTTTTCATTTGCTTTATTTCATAACTCCTTGATGCATGATATGTATCATTAGGAGACAACCTCTTCTTTTATCTTGTGGTCAAAGCCATAACAATAGAAGATTTGCATTCCAAATTTGTTTATGAAAATGTGTTATTTTTTATAAACCATTGATAAAATCTGTTCATAAATTGAATTAATAACTATGAAGACAATTCATTCTATGCCATTTTTCTTTGGAGCCAAGATCACATTATACAGCAATGCATTGATCATAAACTTTCTATGCAGGGAAAGCTCTTCCTTCTCCTTATTATTTTAACTTGTGAATTTTTTAAGATAAATTTTCTAGTGACTCACAGTGGTCTCACAAGAGGCTTGCCATTCTAATTTTGAAAAATTGGCTTTATAGGAGCAATTGCTTTTTTTGATGGATGGGGGACAAAAAGGTAGAAGTCTACATTTTTTATATTAGCATGTGGCATCTGATCAAGAAATTGCTTCTCTTTAGTGATCTGGACTGCCATTGTAGATTTAATTTATAAATACACATCTATCAAGAACTAATTTAAATGTAGATTGAGCTTAACTTGTAGTGAATATTATTGCATGAAGTCACAAGACATGTATGCTGCATCATTTAATGTAGTCACAGGTGGTCTAAGGCACTCACCTATACAGATCACTCCCACATCTTACCTTTGTCATGTGAGTTCAGTCTTGATTTAACCAACATGGGTATGTGAAACAGCATGGTAGCAGCTTTCTATGATTCTTCTTCAGTTCATCCTCCACCAATTATACTGGCTGCCATATGTAGCCTAACTGGAGCTGATGAATGGCACAAGATCAGTGTTAAATACATAATTAAGATGTGTTGATTCATGAATAGAAGTTGACAGTTATATAGTAGTCAGTTAAAGAGAGACAAATTATTCTTCATGCTTTATAAAAGCAGCAGTAATACATACAGAAAACTAAATACATTTTTATCCCCATGCTGGCAAAATAACGGGTTTGATATAGCTTAGCAATATGTCTAAGGTACAAGGCTATTCATGCAACTTACCAAGTAAGTCCCTTCCCTTGACTTGGAACAAAATGTGAAAGTAGTTTTCATTTCTTACCCCCTCTCTCCTCATTTACTCTCTTAAATATTTTTAGATATGCAGTGAATGGTTTAATAAAAATATTGTGATTTATGCAAGTTTAATTTTGTTCATTGAATGAAATTGGCTAGCAGTAAAAGCACTTAAATAATTTAAGCTTGGTAGTATGGTACTGAACTGTGGATTGAATACACTTATTGAATGCCAGCTCATGCATGCAAGAGTAAATGGGTATGCAGTAAATACAAGTTTAATGATTATTTTTGTGATATTTGACCTTTTCCTGGTGTTGCTCAATATCATGACTTTATTTAAAGAGGGTAACTCAATTAGCTAGGAACTAATCTACCATGAGGCCCTCATTCAAAGGAATTTACAATGAATTAGGTAAAAAATATATTTACCATACTGGTAGTTTCCACATGCATATAATTTTGGGTGGAGGCACTTGTATGATTGTAAGTGTAATTTCTATAGTGTTAAAAAATAATTAGATACCACTTTAATTATAAATGATCTGCTTTAATAGACATGCATTTTTTACAAAATCAGATTTATGGATCCTTGGGCCACAAGACCAACTGTGCTTGTGTTATGGTCCTTTATCCCTGGTGCTATCTCAGGTCACAGTTGCAATTTACATCTTCTCTTTGACAGATTGCATTCTGGCATGAAACTTTTTCACATTTGTGAAAATGATGCCAATCTGCCAATCATTATGGCTTTCATTACCAAAAATGGAAGAAAAATACTTTAAATGACATCTTTTCAAATTTGATAGTATCCTGACAGCACCTTTAAATTTATTCAAATGATGACTAGCCACTACCAGTATGGCCACCATTACTGAAAATAGAAATAACCATTAAAGGACTTCTTCACAGGAACCACTAACAAAAAATTGACCAAATTTGGAAGAAAGTATTCCAGTATGAAGCTCTTTCACATTTGTTCAAGCGATCATTATCTGCCATAAAATGTGACTGCCATTACTAATGTTAGGAAAAACTTAAATGATGCCTTGTCAAGAATTGTTCAACAGAATTTGAGAAATTAACAGCATCTTGGTCTGAACATTGTTAAAGGATGGCTTATGTTACTAAAAATAGAAAAAACTTCAACCAATTTATCAGAATACGACCAAATTTGAATGAAATAATCCTGACATGATGCTATCTTAAATAATTTTCAAATAATGCTGACTTGCAATCAGGTATGACTGTCATTACTAAGTATGGGAAAACTTGAAATGCAGGCATGCCTACCATCCAGGTCCCTCCATATTTGTTCCAGAAAATCAGTTTAGCGATCACTGTGTTCCAGCATTGCTGGTTTTGATCGCATGTCCTGGAGAAGGTGGCACGAAAAATTTAAAGCTAAACAAGACCTGCAATATAAAAACAAACTAAAAACAGGTCAGTGCACTTGCCTGTAAATTCATTGCATTTCATTCATCTCCAATTTTTGAATTATTGCCTGAACACAGACTGATTTCTATTTTATCCAAGTGGATTCTGTGGTGTAATGGATGGTAGGTATCGCTAAAATTTGTGCTGAGTGAAGAAACCAAAATATTGTAGTCATCATATTCTGCTAAGTTACGATTGCTTCAGCTTAAGAACTAATTCAGTTATTCATTATGTTCAGATATTAAATCCTAATCTTAAATAAAGCTACTGTGAAAAATAAAAATGTTCAAACCTTCATTGAAAAAAAGGTGAGTAAGGGACACTGAACTTAAAACAACTGTTGATTTTATTGTCTGGTGTCCTGCTTTGTATGCTACCATGTGTTGCACATCTTTATACAAAGGGTATCACACTGGAGGGAACTAGACTAATCATAAGAGACTATTGGATATCCTCAGATGTGAACCCTAAACTTCTGTATTGCATAGTGTATTTGATCACATAAGAAGAATTCAGAGTGTTTATAAATGGCATATAAACAAAACTTGAGTCATTCAGATGAGGAATCATCCAATAAGAAATCAAAAGTTAGTAATAGGCGGACCAAGAAACCTGTTGTGAAAAGAGCCCAGATATTTAAGAGGTAGTACAATGAGAAATGGTCATTCATTAAGCTGGGTGTGAAAGGTGTTAATTTTGCTTTTTGTGAAATTTTCCAAATTGGAGTTCTCAGTAACTCTGGCAGCAACAGTGACTGTCAACATCATGTAGTGTCTCTGAGATATGTGAAAAACATTGATTGCATTATGGCCAAAGAAACCCAATAACATACAAAGATTATTGGATTTTTTAGGCAAGTAATATTGAAAAAAAGGAAGAAAGATCTCAGAAATCTTGTATTTTAGTCATATATTCTTAAATGAATGTGTTTACCTGCAACAGCCATCTATTCTATTTTTTTAATAGTCTGTCATGTTAATAATACATATTGTATAGACAGCAGACACCTGATCTTGCATCAGCATACTATAGTAAACCTGAACAGATGGAAATTTTTCAAAACCTGGAAACTAGCACTTTTCATAATTAACCTATTAATAAGACGGACAATCATACTGTAACAATATCTCTAAACTGAATTTGCTTTTAAAATTTGCCCTTGAAAAAAAAAAAGGTCTTGTCTCTTTTGATGTTCCACACCCCTGTTACAGTAGTTTTAGGATGGGCTCATCTGAAAATGACCTGAAGAGAATGTGACAAAATATTACAGAAAGCAGATCTTGCAATAAATGTGTTTCAGAGTTTTTAAAATGATGCTTCTAAAAACACCTATATAAATTTCAGCCTAACTTGGCACAGAGCATCCTGTAATAAAAGCAAGTAATGCCAGTCGCCATGAGACCTTCTAAAGTTGAAACAAAAGCTTAAATGGCTTCTTTCATCAAAACATTCTTAACAATATCCCATAAACATACTTTATCCAGTATATTTATGCACAGATGTCTCTGAACAATACTGGATTCATGATACATGTGGCTTTTAATTTAAATTCTGATGAGCAAATACATAGTCCAAAATGTGACAAGACATTTATGCTTTTTGGGTTCAAGGGCGTTGAATGATGTTTAATGCAAATATCTTTTGTGATTTATTATTTGGATCGTTTGGCATGTATGATATTTTACATGTAAAAATACAGTCCATGTTTTAAAATAATAGGGAGAGTTGTAAAATATTTATCAAATTTCTTCAAAACTATTGCACAGAATATTGTGACAAAATGTGATAAATACACTTTGGCAGGAAGGCCTTATAAACATGGAATTAATGATGAGCTGTCATTAAATTTGGCTGTATAACTGAAACTCAAAATTTAAAGTAATTTATCATCTAACATGCTTAACAGACATGGACCAAAATTGATTAGAAACCATCCAGTATGATGGCTTTCTAATTTTGAAGAAATTATGCTGAGCCACTAGTCATTATGGCTTATGTTATTGGAAATAAAGAACATTTTAATTGGATTCTAAAAATAACTGCTCAAAAGAATTTGCCTAAATTTCACCAAAGTATCTTGGCAGAAGGTCTTTTAAGTTTTCCAGAAATAACTCTGTTCTGCCATAAGGTATGGCAGCCATTGTAACATTATAAAACTTACGGATGTTAGAAAGCTTCATGCTAACCATCTTTCTTTGGGTTTTAGGTATATATTAGCAAGATGAGCAATCTTAGTCGAGTTAGGTCACTTTTCATTTATTTCTAGTGTCATTAAAATGTAAAAAGGACATTAAGGTGTAGATGTCTACTGTATTATATTTCAGGTTTTGCTGGAACACCAGGGTATCTTTCACCAGAAGTATTAAGAAAGGATCCTTATGCAAAACCAGTAGATATATGGGCATGTGGTATGTACTAATTTAGTTAAAAATAAATGATGTTTATCCTGAAAATGAACTGGCACTGAGCACTTAAGAAATTATTTGGGTTATTGTCATGAGATTTAGCTCATCATAAAAAGTGCATACCAGTTATATTACACACAGTGTTCACAATGAGAGTATGTACGTCTTTGCTCCCTTTTTATTGGGAGGTTTCCACTTTAGAGGTGTATTGTTTTCCCCAATATGGTTGTACTAAATGAAGCACATGTACGGGAGTTCTTGAAACTGATTTCATTCCAGATCACTTAAATTGTCAGTGCTAGAGTCAGAGCTTGGTGCCACTAAAAATCTTTACTCGGGTAGTTCTGAACATATTGCAATACATCCCATGGTATACTGCAATTATAGTAAGGACCAATAATTTAATTTTCTTGGCCGAAGACCCGAGATTTATTTTAATTTCAAGCTGTCACACAGCTGAAAATATATCTTGCTTTTATCAAGGTTCATATTGTCTTTAAAAGTCTTTTACAATTTGGGAAAAATGAGGTAGCATTTACAAGACCTTGGGAAAATCGAGCATATCACCCTAAGGTTTTTAAAAATTTATGAAAATTGAAATAAACCCCAACATTTTAATTTCCTTCCATAATCACAAATGATATTTTCCAAGGTTGTTGGATTGAATATTGTAGAGTTTTCCAGGTTTCTTTCTTTTGATGACCCGTTCAATTTCATTTCATCATTAAACAATATTGTAGTATTTGGCATTCATTATTTTCTCATATTACATAACTTGGATACAAGATGTTAGCGAAAATAGGTCTTGGAAATCTATGTTTGAGGTCTTTGAAAGTTTGGGAAAAGTCTTTGAATTTATCATTCAGAATTTGGTATGAACCCTGTTTGATTTATAGCAAAATAACACCATGTTGTACCAATTACATTATTTTTAAAAAAATTATCTTGGCTGAAAATAAAATATCTCAGCTCCTTGGAAAACCGCAGTGCCCTATCCCCCAGAAAATGGTCAGTACCTTTAGTAAATGAATTTGCCATGCAAATGTTAATTGCAGTATAAGTTGTCTTTGAAAAACTAACACTATAATTGACACCCAGTAAGACATGCTGACATCAGAGGGCTTGTTGATAAATATAGCAAGTAGTTAAACTGAAGCCTATAAGTTACTGGTTCTGCTGTTAAGTAATAGAAAGGGAAACTTTTCCTTGGATGTCTACAGACAGACAAGACATTTATCAGGGAGGGCCAGTAAAGCACACAGAAAATAATTAGTGGACTAGAGAAATTATGTAGAATTAAAGCAGGAAAAAACTGGTCTGCTGAAAATCATGGAATTATTTTTGGACTTACAAAGGAATACATGTACTGAATACATTAACATATGCTAACAAATAATTTAAAAATGACCTTTGTCGTCTCTTTTTAATCTAAACGTTTTCCAAAATTTTAATTTGGCTAGAATATCTTTCACAACATACCTTTTGGTCTGCATGATGGCATACATGACACATGCTGCAAATGTGATTCAAGGTTTATAATTGTAATTGTATTTGTCATAGTTGAAATTAATTTGTGACCAGTACAGCTATTTTGTAAAACTAACATAAGTTTTGGTATTATGTTTCCATGGGAAATGAAATGATAATTAAAATATTAAATTTGTAACAAGCTTATTTGGAAATTTCTGTTTATTCCTTACTTATGAAAACTACGATAGAACCTTAACAGTGATAAAGTACTGTGATATGTACCACCAGAAAAAAAAATATTGTGGTAAACTGGTATACTGGTAATACTTGTCTGTCACCTCTAGCTAGTGACATCCCACAGGATCATGTAATGGAGAAATGATGACAGATGGATAAAGCATATAGTGGAGGCATGGGCTCCTTGTGTCAGTTGTATTGTGTTTACTCAGTTGTTTTCAATGGCTTTAGATTGATGTGTGGTCAAAAGAGCTTACCTTTGCTTACACTGTATCTGACCTCAGTCCATATGGGTTCAAGTCTTGGGCTTGGCCAGTGTGAGAAAGTTTGCCAGTAGCTTCCTATGGGTTTGTGGTTCTTCCTAGTGTTTCCTTGGGTTCTTCCTTCACCAGTTATACTGGCCACCATGTATAGCCTATCTTGTGCTGAGGAATGGTGTTAAAGCACAAACAACATGCAACATATATTTTTAAGTTTACAAAGAATGGTACTGAAAGCTTCCTCATGAGTTGGTTACCTTTCATTGGTGGAGGTGCTGTAGCTCAGTAGGAAGAATGTCAGACTTATAATTCTGGGTTCAATATCCACCCATGTCATGTCCATCTGTCTGTAAATAGTCTCATTTCCATGGTATAACTATAAAAACATTCGAGGTATTTCAAAGTATTTCAACCAAACATACTCCTTCAAGCAAGTTGCACACCTTAGTTTGATACTTAGAATTTTACACATTTAAGATTTTTAAATTTTTTTTTTGTTAAAATGGAAATAAAATTTAGTATTAATATACTAGATTAGCAGTGTCCATATTATGTACCAGTTTTTGAACTCTTTTGAGATTCAGGATGTGAATATTCAGACTTGAGTCATATTTACCAGTTGTTTTTTTTTTAACTATGTCGAGATTCAGACAGTAGATAATAAGACTTGAGTATTATGTACCATTTTGTTAACTATGTTGAGATTCAGACAGTGGATAATAAGACTTGAGTATTATGTACCATTTTGTTAACTATGTTGAGATTCAGACAGTGGATAATAAGACTTGAGTATTATGTACCATTTTGTTAACTATGTTGAGATTCAGACAGTGGATAATAAGACTTGAGTATTATGTACCATTTTGTTAACTATGTTGAGATTCAGACAGTGGATAATAAGACTTGAGTATTATGTACCATTTTGTTAACTACGTTGAGATTCAGACAGTGGATAATAAGACTTGAGTATTATGTACCATTTTGTTAACTATGTTGAGATTCAAACACTGAATTTTCCGATTTGAGTCGTACGTACCAGTTTTTTGTCAAGACTAGATAATCAAGCTAGAACCTTACCTTGACTACAGCCAGTCTTATATCCGACTGAAATAAGGACTGCATGTAATTATCATCTTGAGAAATTCTGTTCTGATGCCAACATGTTGTGGCATATTTCTAGATAACAATAGGATTATTAATTGGTTTAATAAGACCACAGTTGATAAAGATAAGATTTCATCAACAAATTACTCACTAATGAGGTGATAATGTGTTAGACTAAAATCAAGTGTAGGATTAGTTCTGTAAAGAAAATGAATTCAAATATCTTCTGAACATTTTATTTCAGTACTGATTAAACTTGTATAGATCCACTATTTTAAATTATGTAGACCTAATTGGTACAGAAAAATCTGCAATGTATTGGATATTTCAAAATGGAAGACTAATAATTGTCTGTATCATGTATTAAGAAAACATGAAAACTTTATGATCCTGCCTTCTGTGTGTGTGTGTGTGTGTGTGTGTGTGTGTGTGTGTGTGTGTGTGTGTGTGTGTGTGTGTGTGTGTGTGTGTGTGTTAGGATGGAGAGATTTTTGCAGACTTGATCTTCTGGTGGCAGTGTTTCAAGAGAATCAGGTGTACTATTTGGGGAGCAGTAAGACTTAATTGGTGAAAAATACACTGATGGTTTTCATCATATTAACTCATTCTGGACAAAGATCTCTATAACCACAGCTAATTAATTGTAGCACCTGATACATGTACAAGGATGTTTGCACCACTGTATCACAGCAGACTAGAGACTAGGTAGTTGAAATACAGCTTGTTACAATAAGTGTAAGGGAAACTGGTTTGAATGGCAAATGAGATGGATCACTATTTCAGACCATTTGAACGAGAACCAGATTCTGCTTTGAAATTCTAGTTGACTATTTAATGTCCAAATACAGTTATTGTAAGATTATAAATATTTAATTTAACTCTTTTATGTTCATTTTCAGGAGTAATTTTATACATTCTCCTGGTGGGTTATCCCCCTTTCTGGGATGAGGACCAGCACAGGCTTTATGCACAGATCAAGGCTGGAGCATATGATGTAAGGGTTTAAGGATTGTTTTTGTGAACCCACAGGGTCACATATACAGTTTTGTTATTCTTGTATCAATCTAGCACAATATCATATTTAGAGGCACCATTCTTGAATTACTGTATTTTACTGCTGTGCATGAAGTAGAGCAAATTTTTACAATAAAAGCCAGATCCAGTTAACTCTTTTTATGTAAATATATATGATTACCTCGAGGGACAGTCTGATGGTACTGATGAATTTTGATTCATTCTGTCAGTGGATGGAATTGGCAAAGCAGGGTTGAATAAATGTCAGCTGGACTGTGAAACTACCTGATATTGTTATGGATAACCCATGAGTAAGTAATCTGCTTATCTTTACTTAAGTCTATTTCCCAATGTCAGGTTTTAAGTATTGAACAAGATTTTTAAGTGGTTACAGCCCTGGCTGAGTCATACCAAAGACTTAGTAAAAATGGTCCTTGCACTTGGTACTCAGTATTAAGAGGTTAGTGTTAGGACTGGTCAGCCTGGTGTCAGGATAATGTGACTAGGTGGGATATGATGCTACAGTGCTAGACATCACTTGAAAGTGCAACACTACATCTGATGTGACTGAAAAATTGTTAAAGCTGCATTAAAAATGCAGAGCACACATACATTCACATTACCTAATTTGTCAGTTTACAGTATAGGACAAATTAAGTATTTGACACCTTTTAAACCATATAAATTGGATATCATGATCATGTTTTATGTGCTATCCTTGTGGCTTGTAGAAAGTCTAATTCCCTTGACATTCTATAGTCTGACTATACCTCCTAGTTTGTACCCCTATTGATTTGAATAATGGTAAACTTGTATGTGATAAAAATGCACAGCACATAGTTTATTAATTGATTTTTTTTTAAAAAAAAATTCTAACCAGATTGTTCCTAACACTGGCATTTTTTTGCCTTTCATGTGTAATAGACTTTTTGTACTAACAATGCGCCGTGTTGCATTTATTATGGGCAAGTTGATTTTCTCAGACAACATTGTAGAATAGTTCATCCCATTCAGTAACTGCCAGATAATTCCATAAATTACCGTAATTTTGAGTGCTCAGACTTGTATCCTTTGCACATATGTACATAGATATTACACAGCTTGTTAAATCCACAGAAAAGACAAAGTTGTAATTGTGATTATTTTCCTTAGCTTGATTCAACATTATAAATAAGCATATGACATAGTATTGTAAAATTTTCTTTCTACAAACATAAATGTGTAGTTATGCATTCACTCCTTTGCTGAAAATGGTTTAGTAGTCCAGGAACTGGACACGACTGGCAAACAGTCTTTTATAATGAAAACTTCTGTTTGGAATGAAATGTGCAGATGATAATAATGTTAGAGTTCCACCAGGGTATAATCAGGTTTGAAATTATAAATCAATACATGAACTGAGTTCTGTGAATCTTTTATTTTATTTGTGCTTTGTCTTTTAAATTGGTGTGTGTGTGGGGGCGTTACAAACAGATGGGGAGGTATATTCAGACTAAAACCCTTTAATTGCTTTATCTTAATTTGCATTGGTGATGTTCTACATTGACCCTATCTTAAGGTTAAGTGTCCTAGATATTATGATTACCAACCTCTGTGTCTCCATCTTTCTGTCTATTTGTGCAATTCTTGCCATATGCAGTATGGAAATTCATGCTACTTGATAGTCTGTTTGGTAAACAGCACATTCTGTGCATATTTGAGTCAAAGGTAAAGAACATAAAGCATTTGTTTCAGCAACATTTCTTTTTTAGGACCAAAACTTAGGATATGCAGTCATAGTAGGAAGACACATATTAAATGTTAAATATTTTGTATTCTGATCCTTGGGTTTGTATCACGGGTGGGGTAGAGGATAATATGTAATAAAAAACATGGAGATTTGTCATTTGAGTGATGGATGTAACCTGAGTGTGTCACAAAAAGAGTTATATTATGCAAGAAATATGACGTGTACTGTTTGCATTTTTTGGTACCATATTTACACCATCACCTATACCAGATGTTTATTGTATTGTGGCTTTGCCTCGTGTGAAAAATTTTCCCAGTGATATTGTTAGAGGGCAGAAATGTTGAAAAACCATAGAAATAAGATGCATATATTTCATTACAACTATAGTGCACCTCCCCAACCTTTATAAGGCAACTTCATATGCATCAGGGAAGTGGCCATATCCTTTCTAGAAGGGGATTGTACAGATGTTACTAATAATTACATAGAAAGTATGAAAGGTGTGAAATAAATTTATATATTTAGTTGTTGTTGTAGGGTTTAACACCATTTGTCAGGACAAGATAGGCTATATATGGTGGCCAGTATTAATGGTGGAGGAAGAACCATGGAAAACCCTGGGAAGAACCACCGACCCACGAGAAGCTACTGGCAGGCTTTCTTATATATTTAGTGCTACATTTTAAAATTATCAGGTTATGAACCTAATATGATTAACTAATATCAGTCTTATTTGAAAAATAATTTTGAATTTTCTTCAGTTATTGTGAAAACTACCTTATCTGTAAAATCTGGGCAGTCATCTGAGTGAAACTATCTACCTCTGTCAGTTCCGTATTACCACTCACAGTAATTTAATTTATATTGACAATGTTGAATTGAAGCTTTCTGACATAATTGTTATTAATGTTAAAAAAATCCTCCCCCTCTTTTTGTTTAGTCGAATTGCTTTCAACTTTTAATTCTGATCTGAGAATGTCTGATTGAATATGTGAAACTCACCATAAGATCTCACAAACCCAAAGGAGCAGTAATCTGAAAATGCTACTGGTCTTTGTATAAAAAAACCCCAAAATATTTAGTCAATGACTCCGTGATAAATTCAGTTAGACATGAGTATAAGCCCTTATTATTTATTTAATAAAACAAAGAACATAAATAAAACACAAAGACATTGATATGTAAAGTTATTGCATTATATAAAATTAAGCATAATATACCCACTATTTACTGACCAGATAACTGATGCACTCTGTCTAATGATGATTAGAATCTGAATCAGGATCCTCATCCATTGACTTTCATCAATGACAGTATCAGACTTGGCCTCCAAAGATGTGTCTGTAGTATCCAGCTGCTCATGAAAAACTAATTTTTTTTAAACTTATTGTATGGCTGTGATATAATTTATCTAATGATATCTAATGATGATGATTGTTTGTTTGATTGTGGCACTCGACAACTCACATAATTACTTTGTCAGAAATGAACTCTGCCATAATTTCAGGTGCAACTATAGTTGGTTACACAGATCACCCTTTTTCTGGATTTATTTAATTAGTTTATTGCTCTGTATGTTGATACAAAAAATGTTGTTGAAATCATTTGTGTGAAAATTGATTCTGTAACTTTACATTACGAGAGTTACTTTATGAAAGGCCTACATGAAAATTCATAGTGCTACAATCTTGGATATCATTTGTAATGCAAAACTGTATGGACTATAACTGTATTGTTATGGACTAAGAACTGCATCTTGTTTTTATGTTCCAAGTGAATTCTGTAACCCATCATTTTCATTTGATAGTTTCATATTTCTTTTGAATAGTTCTTGTTTCCATGGCATTGTTTGGCTTTGTAGCCTCTGGTTCCTTCCAAGCATCAAAATTCCTCTACACGTTGATGCTGGGAATTTGAACCAATGTGTCATCAGAAATTGTGTAGATGCAGAAGAGTCTTGATCCAATGTGTCATCAGAAATTGTGTAGATGCAGAAGAGTCTTGATATGGATTTGCAGGTTTATGCAAAAAAAAAAAGCAAGAACCCATAAGAAATGATTGACAATTATTTATTTTTCACTTGGTTGTTACTATTTATTTAAAAGCTTACAAAAATGTAACATACATAATATATTCTAATAAAGGACCTCATTCTGTTAATTGCCCTTCCTCTTTTTTCTTCTGTCCAAAACGAAATGTCTACGTTATCAAGGCTTACAGGTAAATACATCATAGTATGTCCAGATAATTAAAACACAAGAGTAGTCACTTTAAAAAAATTGAAAACAACATAAATTTACATTTTCAGTCAAACTCTGATGTATTCAGTGTACCCCCCCCCTGGAAATTTAACCCTTCCCCAACAGAAAGCATTTGGGCATGAAGGTCTTTTAATTTTTGTACAAAAGATGCTGATTTGCCATCAAATATGGCTGGATTACATAAAGCATTTTGAAAATAAAACTTGCTTGAGTTTGATCAAAAGTAACTTGACACCCTATGAACAAATTTGATAGAAATCATCCTGTAATGAGAGGGTCTTTCAAGGATAATAGAAATTATGTAAATCTGCTATTATACATGGCTTTTGTTAGTAAAAATGGAAAAACTATTTAATAACATCTGGGGAAAAAAGCTCAATGGATTTTAACCAAATTTAGCAAAAAATATCATAGTTTAAAGACATTTAAAATTTGTAAGAAATATTCGAATTTGCCATCAGATATGGCCATTGTTGCTACAGAGAAAAACGTATTTAAACAACTTCTTTTAAGAAAGCACAGCATTGAGCAACATTGACAATAAAGCATCTTGACATAAATGCCTTTCATGATTGGGACCACTGTATGAATTATTAACACAATCACCTACTTATACCCTCACACATCACAGAATTGAATTAACAAATTCCTTTCGTCGAATGTGGATATGTGAGAAAACTCGCCAGTAGCTTCTCATGGGTCGGTGGTTCTGTCTGTGGATTACCCAGTTTCTTCCTCCACCATTAATACTGGCCGCCATGTATAGCCTATCGTGTGCTTAAAAATGGCATTAAGCCCCAGAACAACAACAAATTCCTGTCATGTAAAGTCAGTGTTAGTAGATTTTAAAGCCATATTACTGTACAAATGTCTAATTTTTAGCTCAACTGGTCATAGACCAGATGACCAGTTGGTCTGTAATGAAAATGGTGCCGATCTAATGTCCAATATAACTGCTACAGCAACCATCTTAAAATCTTGTTATTGCAACTACTAAATGAAAAGTCTTGTCTTGCAAATATTATCCCTAGTCCTTGCTAAATGGACAGCATGATAACATGGGGTTTTCACCAATAGACATATTATGATACTTTGTTGGTTCTAAATGAAAATGGTGCCAGTCTACATCCAATATGGCTGCCACAATGACCAAAAAATTGATTTTTACTATTCCCTCAGAATGGATGATCATTATGACCTGGTTTTCACCAACACACTTCTAATGATGTCCACTTTGTCCTAAGTGAAACTGCAAAGCTGACATTCAATATGTTTACCACAGCAGATAATTTGAAAATCATTTTTTTTTACTGAAGAGTATTAAAGATGCAATCAGCACTTGACACTTGAAAGAAAAGGATTCTTGGAAATACTTTTTGCCCAGAAGGGTAGTAGTCATTTTGATGGACTCCTGTTGCATGCTTTTAATTTATAAATTATAATAGAGCTATGATTCCTAAGTGAAGATCATTTTGCTTCTCACTGAGCAGTTTGTGCATTTTAAAGTTTCTCTTATATAATTTTAGGCTTTAAAATTGAGTGTATGTGTGTGTCAGGGAACATAGATCTTGCTGTTAATTTCAGAATTGAATATATATATATATATATATATATATATATATATATATATATATATATATATATATATATATATATATAGTTGACAATTATTGTTATCAGTACTTTCTAAATATCTATCTAAATAATCAAACCATTATTTTGATGGCTTTTTCAAGTAGATTTTGATACTATTATGCTTAGACTGCTGGTAATAACCATGAACCTTGCTACTTATATTAGGAAAATTAAGCTCCCCGTCTTTGTTTTGCATGCATTAGCTGAAAACATGATAATGGTATTTTGCATTGGTGTCATTGTCATAAACATTGTTGTTAGATTGTGTGGTTAAGTTTTTGGAAGCTTATTCAACATAGCCTCATAGCCTGGTTTTCAGGGGAAATATTCTTCTGAATCCTTTTTTTATATTTCACAAAAATAAAGGAAACAATCAAGTGCTTATTTCATGTATGGATCTTGAACTATTTTTCTCAAAATTTTAATCAATTTTAGTATCCATCACCAGAATGGGACACAGTCACTCCAGAGGCCAAAAACCTGATCAATAGTATGTTGACAGTCAACCCAGCAAAACGAATTACAGCCTCTGAGGCACTCCGTCATCCCTGGATCTGTGTAAGTACATGTTCTGAATGCTACTGGTTCTGCTGCTTATGTCACTTAAGCAGACAAAAATACTTTTTCTCTTCAGATCTTGACATCAAATTACAATTTCAATTATAGTGGCATTTATGTTTTTTTCCCCTAATATTGATGTCACTTTATGAATGTTGTAATTACAGTTGAGCCTTTTTAATCTGATCTCCATTTATTCAGCTATGTTATTTATAGACTGCCATGTAGAGTAGTTTTTATTAAATAGGTCTTTCCAAATCTAATTGATTGATTTTTCAGTTAGGTCAGTCAAGTGATTTAAATAGAGATGGTTTTGTATCAGATTAACAAAGCTAGACTATCTACTGTGAATTCACTATTTTTGTAAGGTACCAATTTTCTTTGATTTCATGATTGCCTGTCACAAATTAAATGAGCCAATGAACGATGATTCTGCCTTTTTTAACTGTACAACCCCATTCCTAATCCATGAATTCAACTCCCAATGAAAGTGAGATTTTTTGCACAACACTGAAAATTGATACCTATGAAAATAAATGAACTCGCAGTAACTTTTACAATTTCCCCTGTTGACTTTTTCAGCAAATTTCATGTAGCTTGTAGTGAGGTATATGTATCGAGTTTATTCTTCAAAAATTAGGGATATTTGTGCTACTAGGGGCTGAGAGGTTGGGACAAAATGTGAAATAGACCTTCAAGCATTAAATAGGACAAAAAAAAATTAATTCAGGAGAGTTGTCCTTTCAGTAAGCTTTTCAATTTTATTTTATGGCACTAATTGTCTATCCAATATCTATCATGTATTATGAGTTGAAAAAATTTAACAAGCATAATTAGTCAGCATACAGTTTAATCTCATTAATCTCATTAAACCAATAAATTTATTTATTCAGGACCATGATTAGAACATTTAACTCTAATCAAAATAATCTGTTATTCATCTTGTACCAAATTTCATGGATTTTATGGTTGCCACAGATCAATCATTATTGATTTCATGATTATTACAAACCATCAAGTTAAAGATCCATTATTGATTTCATGATTAATACAACCATCAAGTTGACGATCCATTATTGATTTCATGATTAATACAACCATCAAGTTAAAGATACATTATTGATTTCATGATTAATACAACCATCAGGTTAAAGATCCATTATTGATTTCATGATTAATACAACCATCAAGTTGACGATCCATTATTGATTTCATGATTAATACAACCATCAAGTTAAAGATACATTATTGATTTCATGATTAATACAACCATCAGGTTAAAGATCCATTATTGATTTCATGATTAATACAACCATCAAGTTGACGATCCATTATTGATTTCATGATTAATACAACCATCAGGTTAAAGATCCATTATTGATTTCATGATTAATACAACCATCAGGTTAAAGATCCATTATTGATTTCATGATTACTACAAACCATCAAGTTGAAGATACATTATTGATTTCATGATTAATACAACCATCAAGTTGAAGATCCATTATTGATTTCATGATTAATCAACCATCAAGTTAAAGATCCATTTTTGATTTCATGATTACTACAAACCATCAAGTTAAAGATACATTATTGATTTCATGATTAATACAACCATCAGGTTAAAGATCCATTATTGATTTCATGATTACTACAAACCATCAAGTTGAAGATCCATTATTGATTTCATGATTAATACAACCATAAAGTTAAAGATCCATTATTGATTTCATGATTAATACAACCATCAAGTTAAAGATACATTATTTATTTCATGATTAATACAACCATCAAGTTAAAGATACATTATTGATTTCATGATTAATACAACCATCAAGTTAAAGATACATTATTGATTTCATGATCAATACAACCATCAAGTTGAAGATCCATTATGATTTCATGATTAATACAACCATCAAGTTAAAGATACATTATTGATTTCATGATTAATACAACCATCAGGTTGAAGATACATTATTGATTTCATGATTAATACAACCATCAAGTTGAAGATCCATTATTGATTTCATGATTATTACAACCATCAAGTTAAAGATACATTATTGATTTCATGATTAATACAACCATCAAGTTAAAGATACATTATTGATTTCATGATTAATACAACCATCAGGTTAAAGATCCATTATTGATTTCATGATTAATACAACCATCAAGTTAAAGATACATTATTGATTTCATGATTAATACAACCATCAGGTTAAAGATCCATTATTGATTTCATGATTAATACAACCATCAAGTTGAAGATCCATTATTGATTTCATGATTAATACAACCATCAAGTTAAAGATACATTATTGATTTCATGATTAATACAACCATCAAGTTGAAGATCCATTATTGATTTCATGATTACTACAAACCATCAAGTTGAAGATACATTATTGATTTCATGAGTACTACAAACCATCAAGTTGAAGATCCATTATTGATTTCATGATTAATACAACCATAAAGTTAAAGATACATTATTGATTTCATGATTAATACAACCATCAGGTTAAAGATCCATTATTGATTTCATGATTAATACAACCATCAGGTTAAAGATCCATTATTGATTTCATGATTAATACAACCATCAAGTTGAAGATCCATTATTGATTTCATGATTAATACAACCATCAAGTTGAAGATACATTATTGATTTCATGATTAATACAACCATCAAGTTGAAGATCCATTATTGATTTCATGATTAATACAACCATCAGGTTGAAGATACATTATTGATTTCATGATTAATACAACCATCAAGTTGAAGATCCATTATTGATTTCATGATTAATACAACCATCAAGTTGAGGATCCATTATTGATTTCATGATTAATCAACCATCAAGTTAAAGATCCATTATTGATTTCATGATTAATACAACCATCAGGTTGAAGATCCATTATTGATTTCATGATTAATACAACCATCAAGTTAAAGATACATTATTGATTTCATGATTAATACAACCATGAGGTTAAAGATCCATTATTGATGTCATGATTACTACAAACCATCAAGTTGAGGATCCATTATTGATTTCATGATTAATCAACCATCAAGTTAAAGATCCATTATTGATTTCATGATTACTACAAACCATCAAGTGAAAGATCCACTATTGATTTCATGATTAATTCAACCATCAAGTTAAAGATCCAATAATTATTTTTGATATTGATTTCATGGTTGATATAAACCATCAATTTAAAGATCTAATGAACAATGAATGGTTCCTCTTTGGAAACTTTAGAATCCATTTCTCATCTACAAATGTAAGTTCTGAGGAAAATTTTATTATTTACCAAACTGCAGAAATTATACCATTAAAAATAAATGAATGAATAATATCTTCAAATTATTCATAGCTTAGTCTTGAGTGTCTGTGGCTTGAACAAATAAATAAATGCAATTCCAACATGAACTTTTGACAGTGTTAATACTGTAACTACAATGGTTATTAGGCTGAATGCAAGTCATAGGTGCCCAGTTACTGTCCAAAGTTTATTGTTACCATTGAAAAGTATTTTTCACTTTTGGAGGCAGATTCAAACATGAATATAGACAGTTAACCTCATGCAGAGATATACAAACTCAGATATAAGGGAGAGCAATCTTACAAGCATATCAAGCATATGCTGGACTTTTATATGAGTTCTTCCAAAGTCATTTGCCCTGAGCTAAAATTGTTCATTATTCTGTCATATAATTTATAGTTTACTTATAGACTGGTAGAAGGTGAGAGTTAACTTCCTGTGGCATATGTATATATATATATATATATATATATATATATATATATATATATATATATATATATATATATATATATATAAAGAATACAAATCATATGGCCAATAACAACCCTCTCAAGCGTACTGGATCCACCAAGGGATCACGTCTGTCAGGGATTAATTAAAATAGATGCAATAAACTGACGACGAACAGTACGAAACTAGTAACTAACTAGCCTAAGCGCTTTCGACTCCCAATGAGTCTTTTTCAAAGGCAAATACAAAACATAGTTACGACAAACAAATAAACACAAAAACGTTGCGTTTGTAAACCTCTACATTTCTATCTTCACATGTGCTAAAACTATAAATACAACCAGCTTGTATAGACTAGTTGCGGAAACTGAAAACGTTGTATAATTCCCTAAAAGTCTACAAGCCAAAGCGACATCTATTTTTACTTTGTGTACATATGTAACGCAGATTATATCCCGGATATTTGGTTCTATACCGGTTATTCTTATAGTAAAAATTGAAGGATAAGAAGATTTAGAAAATGTTAAATTCTACTAGTGCATAGTTTTCATTTTCTAGTCTTCTTGGTTTAGACCGCTTGGTTTCAATGTTCTAAGGCGGCGTATCCAGTATGATTCCTTTTCCTTCCTGGTTTCGGAACTCCAGCTGTGGTTGTTGGCAATAGCGATAAGTATTATATCACTGAAAGTGTGGCCAGGGGAGGAGAAGTGTTCTGCGACCGGGCTTCTGTACAGCTTTTTTGTCATCCAATCAGATCTATGAAGGTTTATCCTTATGTGTAGCTTTTCAGTTTCTCCCACGTACTGAAGGCCACAGATCTTACATGTGATGAGATAAATCACATTCTCTGTTTTGCACGTTTTGTGTGGACCATGTATGTTTAGTTTTTCTTTAGTCACTGTCCTACTCAGATATGGACAGAAAGAAAAGGTTGATAGGATACCATTTATTCTGACCTATCACCCAGACAATCCCAAAGTAGGTAAAATCATCGCAAACCACTGGCCAACCGTGCAATCGTCAGACATACTAAACCTAATACTTCCGAACAAACCTGTAGTAGCTTACCGGAGACCAAAAAACCTAAAGGACATCCTAGTCAGGGCCAAGCTAACAACAATCGCTAGTCAAAACCAACCTAGTCAATCTGGACCCTGTGGCGATAAAAGATGCAAAACCTGTCAACATATGATAGAGACCAAGACATTCACTAGCACAGTGACTAAAGAAAAACTAAACATACATGGTCCACACAAAACGTGCAAAACAGAGAATGTGATTTATCTCATCACATGTAAGATCTGTGGCCTTCAGTACGTGGGAGAAACTGAAAAGCTACACATAAGGATAAACCTTCATAGATCTGATTGGATGACAAAAAAGCTGTACAGAAGCCCGGTCGCAGAACACTTCTCCTCCCCTGGCCACACTTTCAGTGATATAATACTTATCGCTATTGCCAACAACCACAGCTGGAGTTCCGAAACCAGGAAGGAAAAGGAATCATACTGGATACGCCGCCTTAGAACATTGAAACCAAGCGGTCTAAACCAAGAAGACTAGAAAATGAAAACTATGCACTAGTAGAATTTAACATTTTCTAAATCTTCTTATCCTTCAATTTTTACTATAAGAATAACCGGTATAGAACCAAATATCCGGGATATAATCTGCGTTACATATGTACACAAAGTAAAAATAGATGTCGCTTTGGCTTGTAGACTTTTAGGGAATTATACAACGTTTTCAGTTTCCGCAACTAGTCTATACAAGCTGGTTGTATTTATAGTTTTAGCACATGTGAAGATAGAAATGTAGAGGTTTACAAACGCAACGTTTTTGTGTTTATTTGTTTGTCGTAACTATGTTTTGTATTTGCCTTTGAAAAAGACTCATTGGGAGTCGAAAGCGCTTAGGCTAGTTAGTTACTAGTTTCTTTCTGTTCGTCGTCAGTTTTTTTCATATATATATATATATATATATATATATATATATATATATATATATATATATATATATATATATAGAGGAAACTGAAAATTGGATTGAAACAGGGACTTCTTTTTTGTCATAGGGCTTATCATACTGTTAAGGGCTTGTTACCTTGCTGCCAGTTCACTATTAATCATTATAAAAATTAAAGAAGATTGGTTAGTTGAGATGTACTCAGATTAGGAAAGGTGGACCATATTATCAATTTAGGTGACATCTAAATGTTGTCAACATGTGCTTGCCTCTAACACTCTTATTGACTTTGCTAATAAGAAGGTACAAATCCACAATTACCATCCTTTTTAGTATGTGAAACTATTAGCTCATTTCTCTCTCTTTACCAAAAGAGCCAGAAAAAACTAAACTTTCACAAATGTAAAAGGTTTTAGCTTGTTAATGCTAATAAATTGCTCTTTATCATTGCTACTGGTTCTGGTGGACATTTTCAAAATTTGTAAACTAAATGGAATTGTTTTTTTCATTTTGAAGTCGAATGTATCATGCTATAATATTGTCCATCCATCTGTGAGCCTCTCCATCTATTTTGGTTCTACAGAAAAAAATTGCTTTAGAGCACAGATCTTGATTAGACATTGGATAGCTTGTATTTGGGGAAAGGAAGAAGTCAATTGTTTGGGAGAAAAAAGGATCAAGATCACAGTTGCTGTGAAAGAGGAAAAGTTGATCTTCACATAACAACTCAGATTCTAGCTCACACAGCTTCAACAAACTATTTGGATTGCTTGCACTTTGAGTATGAAAGTAGTCTGTTATTTTGGGAGTCAAATGATCAGATGTCAAAGTCACTGAAAGAGGAAAGTTTGTAATGCAAAATAACTTAAGTTCTTTTGCATGTACCTTAACTGAGGGGATGATGTGCATGTTGATCAGGTCATCTTTTGACATTATACCCCAGAGGTTAAGAAAACTTCAGGTTAACAATCAAAAAACGACAAAATCTGCACAGATATGAGGTCTGGACTAAGTTGGATCGAAATTATTGCAAGTTTCTTTTTATGTCCTTTTTTAAAATATATTTCTTCTTATAGCAAAGTTCAGTAAGAGTGACTTCATCTTTTTATTACACTTTTGTCTTATTTCTGGCGGGGCATATAGTATTTACCCCCTGTCTGTTCATCCAGTCCCATCACTTTCCATCACATCCATCATGAATTTAATATCTGCACAGTAAATTTAAACAAATTTGGTATTTAGAATACTTTTAAAAAGACCTAGGTCAGATTTACTTGCCCCAAACATACTGCCATTCATATGTTGATGTCTCTGCCATTTCTGTGTTAATATCCCTGCAAAACCTGTGTTAAATTTAATGACTTAGCCATACCTGTGTAAATGCCCTAGCCATATCTATGTTAATCTCACTGCTATATGTACATTAATATCTTGATCATACATATGTTAATGCCCCTGCCATAACTAAGTTGAGGGCATAATGAGTTGTCCTGTTACGTCATATCCTCTCCTGTCAGACTTGAGTTGTTCCAAATTTTATTTCTACTCAAAAAGAAGACCTAGATCAATTTGTATTCAACATTTTTTGGGGCCAAATTTGAATAGAGGACCCTGTTTAACTTGTAGAATTTCCCTTCAATTGGTTCCTATTGGCAGTTGCACAATATTGGTGGGGGCAGTTGTGTCGTATGAACACATTTCTGGTTTACTTTGATGATACTGACTATTTTGTTCCTTATTATTTTGCAAGGATTGGGAAACCTTGGTAGGTAGGTAGGTAGTTGGTTCTCTACCCGCCTTTGTTGCTTGTCAGTGTATACATTTTTAGTACATGTACTTGTAATAGACTGCTTGTATAGCTGCCTGATCCAGTGAATATATTATGTTGAACAAAAAATAGAACCAGTCTGGTCGTGTACACATTTTGATGAATAATGATATTGGAAAGTATGCATTCAGATCTTTTTAAAGAGAGATCTGATTGATCTGATTGTTTTTTGTGTAGTTTAAAATTCATGGGTTCCATTTTTTAAAAAAATTTGTCAAAGCATCAGAACGTATATTTCTATGACCATTTATGACAAACTTTTCTTACCATATTTGGCATTTAAATTTAGGAAATTAAGAATTAATTTTGCATTTTTCCCTCCTCTTTTTCAATTTATAAACTGTTGTATGATAACAGTATAAAAAACAAAATGTCTACCAGTATGTAACGAATTAAAGCATGTTGTTTGTTACAGTCATTAAACCTCGATGTCTGCATGGCAGCAAAATTCTAAATGTTGAGCATCAGCAGAAACTAACAAATGGCTACTATTCAAAAGTAAAACGTATACACTGACGAATAGAATGGTGGGTAGTAAAGAATGTATCACATGACAGTTGTCTCCAGGTAAATGGTACAGGTCACCCTGCAAAATGATAAATGCTACTTGTTTGTCAATATTTTGTTCATGCATCTAGTCCTTGTAGTTCTTGGTTTGGTTGAAGCTAAAGCAAGTCTAGAAAACTGTAGGGTTGTTGGGTGGGTATGATATATATATATATAGAGAGAGAACTACTCAGTGGAGATGCATTGAGGGAGATAACTGCAGAAATATTGAGGTTTGGGAACATACATAAAAGAAAGAAAGATATAATCAATGAGCTATTTTATTTTTGAAAAGTAAACATGTAAAAATGGTTGCTGGTAATTGAAATTTTCTTGATTTGTCAAAATAATTACAGAAAAGCAACATTGAAAAATATATGTTCAGTTTTCTAGCCTTGCATGGTTTTTAAATTTTGATTTGCAGAATACTATCAGAGGGTCATCAACATCAACAACAACATGGGATGCAAAATCACATATTTAAAACTTTTTGTAATAAAGTGAGAATCAAGCATTAGATTGAAAATGTCACGATTTGCATACAATCATTTTGTGTTACAAACATGATGGCACATTCACATATTTTGTTAATTTTACATAATGAAATTGACTTTGAATCCAATTGGGCTAGTATGATGTGTTCTTTTCAAAACTCTCCAGCGTCCTGGAGCGGCAAGATACTTGACCTACTGTCTCATTAGAAAGTATGGTCAATGCAACTATAGTTTCTTACTGTGAATTCACTGATATTTTATTTGTTGCTTTGTTTATGTTTTGTGGTACCAATTTTCATGGATTTTGAGTTTTTTTAAAATCAAATTCAAAGACCCACTGAACAATGATTTACCTGTGGAAGCAATATGATCCTGTTTCCACAATATAACTTCAGTTCTATGACTGTGTGAGGATTGTTATAATTGGGGTGGGGTGCTCCCAAAATTTTATTTAAACTACTATAGAAATCCCACCCAGACTCTTTATTGGAAGTTAAATTTAGTGAAAGATGGATGTAAAACTCTGAACCCCCAGTCAGCAATACCAATGGATAGATAGTTAAATATACAATAAGGTTGAATTCAATGAATAAGAATTTAATAATAATTCAATAATTAGATGACTCGAATTTCCAATTACACTCCTTCTGCTTGACCCTTTAATAAGCATATTGCATCACTTTATTATTATTTCCACCTGTCTTTGTATTTATAGTGATCTGGTGTATCCTATCTCTGTCTCGCCTATTCCTCCCAATTCCTTCTCTTCCTCTTCGACTTTTCTCTAAATTCCTTTTCCTCCTCAACTTTCTCTAGACTCCTTTACTTCTGTCAGCTTTGACTGTCTTGACTACCATCTTAATTCCATTTCTAACTCCTGAGACTCTGTACCCAATAGGATCCCAAGTTCTGTGTCCCCTAAAAAGCTTCCTGTAAAAAAACAAGGACAGTACAATCTTCTTCTTTAGTTCAGTCATCTCACACTGCACACAGTCTATAATCAGATAACAAGTATTAAATTTCTTTGGTCATGCATTCGTTCACATCGAAATACCCATATGTTCTTGAATGGAAAAACAAATACCATGAACAACATGGTATCAGTTACCTGTTTATACATGCATCAATAAATTTGGTCACATCAATGCATCTTCTTAATCCCATTATACTAAACAATATCACAATAATTAGACATTTATGTACCTTGCAACTAGTACAAAGTATGCAAATATTCAAATATCCATGCTCTGATATATGAATACATCCTTAGTTACTAATCTTATATAGTTCAAGCATTCCACATTCACAATTTAAGCATGTGTAAATTCTAACATAATTCGTTAATAAATGCTAAAATTTACTATGAAGTAACCTAATAGCAAATTGCAAAATTAATTCTGACCAAGACTAACAATCTACATAATTATGCCTCGCATCTAATAATTCTATACGTAAGCTCAATCCCATTTCTCAAATAAGCATGTAAATGAAATACTAAAAAGGTAATTCTAAATACTAAATGATCCTACTAATTAAGTATACATACTGCAAATAATTACAATTATGATGCTGTAATGTTCTGCAAAAATCAAGTAAATTAACTTACTGACCTTTTTGAAGCTTTCTTTCCTTAGAATCTACCTCTAAGTTTTGCCACCAAAGTACAAGTGGCTTCATCTTTGAGTAAACCCTATTGATCCACAATCATTCAGGCAAATACTAGATTGTCTTGTACAAGTTCTGAAGGTATCATTCAGGTCAAAATTGTAATCACACTCTCTATCTCAATTCCAAATGGATATCGCAGTGAACCAATCCAGTCAACTTAGTGGACAATGTCCCAATGTCCCTATCACTGTCTGTCAATGTGGGGACAGAGAAGAATATGCCCCTTTCACCACATAGACTTCCCTTTGACCTTTGGACAAATCTTTAGCACATAGGTGTGATAACTGCAAAACTTTTAAGTTGTGTGATTTATCATCTTTGCTGATTCAAAGTTTCCGGTCTGTGGCTGTTCATAGTAATCTTGTGTAAGAGTTTGACACTAACACTGTGGCAATCTTTAGACATCAAATACATGACCATGGTAACATTTACAAGACAGGCATATTATAGCTAGACAGGCGGAATTCTGAAGATGGTTTGCAGTTGATACCACAAGTGCATCAATTGATTTTAGATCAAACTCATGGTTACTGAGATTGAAAGAAGAAAATGGTTTCCACAACTTACTTTGAATACTGTGTCTTTTAACTTAACCAAGGCTTGTGGATAGGTTGCATTTGAGATAAGGGAGACACCTTTTTATGAAGTAGAGCATATAATTTAGTATTGCACAGTAATATCACTTAGCAATAAAAACATAGTATAAGTTAAACAGGTAGGTGTGGCTTTAGTATTGAGTGTCTTATCAATTAAATAGGATTTTACATAAAAGAATTATAATAATACTATTTAACACATGGCATTGAATAGTGTTACAAACACAGTTCTGGTGTTAAAAAGAACTGTTGTTATAATGAAAAAAATGTGATTAATTGATAGATAAAAGTACAGACATTTAGTTTTGGGTGTTGACTGGGCCTCAGACAGTGAAATAATGGATGACAATTTTTGTTTATAAAATTATTTGAAATATATGGGAAATTGAAACAGCTAAAGGAATTTATTTGTGAACTAGTGTGTTTTGTGTTCCCTGGGTTTTGGAGTTTAATGAGATTGTAACCGCACACTGAAATTTAAGAAAACATAATAAATATTTTATATTCTCCGTACTTTTGAAAATGAGGATATTGAAATAAATTAAAAAGGAATTGAAGTTTTGACAATTATTTTTGGCAGATAATTAAAAACACTTCCAACATTGTCATTTGTTTGCTTCTGCCACATCTACGTGTTTGTGTTGGTGCATATAATGTTGACCAGGTCACAAATTTTATTGTCCTGGATACTCTTTGAAGGACATGTTGACTTTAATCATTTGGTACAGGTTTCTACATTAGGAAGACCTCAGTCATGTTAGATGTTGCAAAATCTCTGGCAAATTTTTTTTATATAAAATTGTGATCTCTGTTTGACTTAAGACCGGTGTTTGACCTACAACTTTGCCATTCACTTTCTGTTTAGGAAATTTTGATTGACTTAATGGATTGCTTCAAATTTGATATTAGGTTTCATACAAAGAAGATGTAGGTAAAGATTGATTTTTCTCTATTCTCCTGCACAGTTTTATGGAGTTCATATTTTACAAGGGTTTCTATGTCATAGGGGCATAGTTTTGGTTTCCTACCTAAAACAGATTATGCAAGCATACACAGACAGGAGTTCACAGATCATAAATATCACAGATCATCAATATCGAAATAAGCTATCACTTGTGAAACTAAAAGGAAAGAAAGTAAATAGCATGTCATCACTTTGAAAAGAATATTGGAGTGCAAAGCTCACATAAGTAAAGGTGCATTAAATGTAAGGAAAATTAACATTGAAAACTTTTAAAAAAATAAAACAAGTTCATATAACTTTTTCTGTACTTTAAGTTATTACCTTTTCTTGATGGTCACTGACAGGAAAAAAATATGCAAAATTTATTTATTTTGAACTGTTTGAACTTAAATATGTGTGTTTTAACATTAAAAAATATTTGTGGAAGAAAAAAACATTTTAGAAAAAAGTCTTTAACTACATTGCATTAACTGGCTACATGTGACAAACCTTAAAAACACATTGGGAAGAACCCTGGAATACACATAAAAATGTTATCATTTGCAAAACCATGAAAATTGATATCCATTTAAATAAATAAAAATCACATTTTTCCAAATTTTCTTTTATAGTTATTAATGAAGAGGTGTATGTTGATTGATTAAATGTGGCAAATTAGTTTATTTGATATCCCGCTTTCCAAGATAAATCAAGGTGTATATAAGGGACAAAGGGGGAGGTACAGGTGTACCAAGTTCCTGGGAGATTGTTGTTTACATGGATACATGTGTGCTTTTATTTGCTTTTCTTTTCTTGATTTGCTTATCTTGATATAATTTCCTAGAAACAAAGTCCTGGTCAAAGGCATTTATTGATGAAATGATTTCTCATTTACTCTTGTAAAGCTTGTTTATATATTAGATACCATTAGCTGCAATCACCTGAGATCTTGTAGGAGTATTTTCTGAATGTATGAGCAGATAGAAAGAGGAGCTTTGACAGTAGTATTGTGATAAATTAATGAAAGCATTTCAGTACTTGCTCAGCAAGTCAGGGTGTCGTTAATTACAGTTTGATCACTCAGAAAAATAAGTATATGCAAATCACTACTGTTCTATAAAAAAAACAACAATCCCTTTATGTTTCCTGTAGTTTTGGTAGAACATGTTCTCCTTAATAATCAGTATACACTCCAGTGCAAATTGGATGACTTTTGAAAAACTCTTTATCTCATTAACTTGGTCTAGCTTTTCTTGTAATGTTTAGGTCAGTTTTGCCCACATTCTGTGATTTGTTATTTGTACAGTTATATATCAATTATTTATGGCACCTGACAACACTAATTATATTTAGATAACAAGCCTAGGAGTACTAGGATTGTGATGAAAATAAATTTCTTTGTGTCCAGATAATTAGAATTATTAAACCAGTCATTAAATGTATACCAGGTGACCAGGTCATTCACATTATGACTTTTGTAATCCAAATTTAATTGATGAGGCAGTTCTTTTACTACACTGCAATAAATAGTTAACTAGTTGTCATTAAAAATAAGATTTATGTTTCTGAGAGTGGCATCATTTGACATTTTCATTCAGAAGGATTTGAACTGAGTTGAAGAATAGACTATAAGCAGATCAAGTATTTGGTTTTGTATTTAATCAACATTACTTTGCTGGTTTGATTTACACTGGAGTTTGTGTATACATTTAGATACATGGTTTCCCACCTGCTTTAAGTAGTTGTCAGCATGTGCCATTATATAGCTGGTTGGTTCAAGTGTTAGCATAATTGATTAAATAGTTATTCAGATAGGTAATATTTATATGATATTTATGTTTTTCTTTTTAAAAAACCCCAGTTTTACTTTAAATAGAGTGTAAAACATGTAATAATTCAAAATAAAGAGCAAAGAATTTGTACATGTATGCATTGCAGTATCAGGTTGAAATCATCAAAGTAGAAAGATTTTTATGTCATTGTCTTGATTATCAATGTCTAGCTTTTCTTTCTGTTATGATAGCATGCCTATTTTTAAAATGAATAGTAAATGTGAGAATATTTTATTACATTTTTGCACTCTTAAATTTCTCAGAAAACATGTGATATCTTGTTTTACATTATTTAGCAGTGTTTGCCTTGTAAGACTATTTTAGTCATAAAGAAATCAACATATAGCTCACAGTGAAGTACTGCTTCTCTATCATTTTCCAGAAATTGTCATTTCTTGTATATTGGTGTCTTCATCGCATGATGGATCCCAAGTGAATCAAATCCAATACATTTGTGTTCAGATGACCATATAGTCATTTTTTAAAATAACTCAAGAAGAAATTTTAATTCTGCAACATATTCATAGGTTTCCAATTTAAACGTATCTGTATATTTTACTTGGAACAAAAAATTGGCAGTGCCAAATTAACACTTAGAAATGCAACTTCTGGAAAAATATTCAGTTGTTACTGTGTGTTATAATAGACAGAAGAAGCTAGTCCCTTGCGTGTCAGCAACAACAGGTATATTTGTCCTTTTTACTTCAGGTTTTTGCTTTTTTGTCTTCTTCATATCTTTAAGTACTTCCTGCTTGCACTTAAATTATTCTGTAGAAGGTTAGTGTAAGTTGGATTCCATTGCTCTCTTGTTCATACATATAGTATGCAAATGACACTGAATCGGCCATCCTTTGAGGCATGGTTAGTGGATTGGTTAACTCCTGTCTTGCAGATTGAGTTTTGTCACATACTGTAGGCATGATCAAAGTTATATTATTGGCCATCAGTGATATTTCATATTCTTTTATTGTGTATGTTTGGATCACCTCCAACACCACTATACATTACCATATCTGCCTTTAGGTGTATCTGATACAAGTCTTGGCAACTTCCTGTGAAGGTAAAGGAAAAGGAATAATGATTTTGCATGTACAATATTTCCCTGGTTGAACAGGACTCATCAAGTTTAATTTTTCTGATATATACTTCAGAAATGATTTTGACACTGTATGAATCCAATAAAACATTCTCTTGTTAGGATTTCTGGAGAGAATGGTGTGTGATTGAAGAGAATGGTCATCTGTTGTCAATATCCTATTTTACCTTTAATCAGATAGTGTTGACCATCTACTATGAACATTTTTTAATGGATTGCCTTTAATTTGTGCATGATGTATATGGATGTAGTATATTGCCTATTCCAGGTATATGTTAAACAAGTGTATACAGGGAGTTACCATATATACTTGCTTATAAGATGAGTCCATCTGCAAACTGCACAGACCCAGATCTGCCATCACTTGATGCACCAGCAGATTTTTGTCTTTGCATTTTGTTAGCAGTAATTAGTAGAACAAACAACATAAACTCTGATCTGCAGTCTTATTGTACTACAGCAGATCAGGATCTTTGTTGTTTGCAGTTTGACCCTACTTGTAAATGAGAATAGATGGTAAATGTTTAATTGTGAATTAAGTTCAGTTGGTCCTTTATACATACCATTTTTCCCCCCATTTGGCAGGAATGAACAAGTCTTGCAACTACAGTATATCTATCATGATAAGATCAGATGGGCATCTGATAAAACTGTTAAGAAATATGGGGTGGACTTATTATCAGACTAATCTATCCTTTGTAAATATTGGAAAATATTTTAGTGCAAGATATTGTTTTTATTGAAAGATGCTGTATGGCATTACAACATAAACCTGTCTGGGCTAGGGTTCATTGGCTGACAATGTACACAATAAAAGCAAACCTGGCAGGCCATTGGTATATATTGGAATTATTTTGCTAGACTAAAATACAAAGACTAAATAAATACAAAGACTAAATAAATACAATTAAAGTCTGTTGAATAAATAGGTAAACAGATACAATATGTGATATATTTATGTCAGTGTTTGCCAGACTTAAAAGATTGTTGCATTATTTCAGAAGATTTACAGCAATACTCTGCCTTTAGGTGTTATATGAATTGTTCAGGAAGTAGGTGCTACAGGATTTTAAAATCACATTTACAATTAGTTTTATGCCCAGAGCTCACATAGTGTTTGGAGATTGAAGTTAAATTTTCTAATTGTCAGTATGATCACTGAAATTGTTCATTCTTTGATTGGATTTTACCGATTCTTTATGCATCAGGGATGTAATATGATGAGTTCTTTTCCACTGATTAGAATTTTTTTTTATTATTAAACTGATTCTGACATAAACTGTTACAAGTGCCAAGTTTGAATGAAGTTTTTGAACTAATATGAACATTGTACATGCCATGAATAAAGTTACTGGAATAAGCATCAATGCATTAAAAATTGAGCATGGTGGAAACAGATGAGCCAGATTGGTGTTTCTGTCCCAAAAGTTTGGAGCAATTGTAGAAATTGTGAACATGTTTAACTATTGTGTTTCAAAGGTCCATGAGTCAATGTGAAACAATGAAATCTCCATGTTGTCTGAAGAAATAATTGTGAGCTGAAAATTATTAGGATCTTAGCCTTGCATGTTTGCATGACATGAAAATGTAATAAGATAGTAAACATATGTTCAAAGGTCATAAAGTTAATTTGCTGATGAAAAGAACTGATAACAGTTTTCCTTGAGCTAAAGGGATTGAAACCATTCTTGTCTGAAATAGTGGATATGTTACTGAAAGATATGCAAGGTACATTATGAAATGAAGACATGAATTTTCAGACCGAACAGCTGTTGTGACCATTAAAAGTTACAGGATCAGAATTGAAGTTAATATTGGGATTCATAACCAGATAATCACTGCATGATCTTCATTTGGAACAAGGCATGCAAAGAAGTATGGGATGATTTAAACACATGGGTGCTGTGGTGATTGTACAGGTTTGTCTATATTATATAGTATATACTTTTAAGTCAAGTAAAATTGCAAACAAGAAAATTCCTGACCTGCCATAGCATAATACACATGCAGAACAGGGTCTGTGTTGTTTGTTCTACTGAACACTCCTGACAAACTGCACAGACCCAGATCTGCTGGCAGATATGTTTCTATCCTGTATCTAGTACACATATTTAGTATAGATAAACTGTACATTTAAAGACTATCATTTTGTTGAAGTTTTATTAGTCTAACATTAACAGGTAATTAGTACCAGAACCTTGTAGATAAGGGTATATTTTTTAAAAATAAATTTGTATTGTATAGGTTAATATAGTAGTATGACATGGATAGGGCCAGAGTAGAAAAAACTTGAACAATACTGCATTTATTTACTCGATAATGCATTTATTTATGTGTAACTGTACCTACCTGCTTCAGTATACTATAGACTAGTAGTATACTATTGTGTATGATGCAGTCCTACTTAGGAATAATATAAACCCAGGACTGGAATCCAATATGTCCATCACAGCATCGCTACTCCTCCTGAATTGAAAGTCATATTGACATGGGAAGGGACATGAAGACATTCAACAATGTCTGGCTGGTCCTAATTGAGGCTACAGTAGCTCAGTTGGTAAAGCAATTGACTCTTAATCTAGGGGTTGTGGATTCAATTCCTGCCCATTCAAGGCTTGGTCAAGCAAATAAATCTTAATCCATGGGTTGTTGATTCAGTTCTTGTCCATGAAAGCCTTGGTCAGCTGCCTCAGTGTGTTTTTGGAAAAAGAACTTAGGACCCATTTCCTCGGCATGATGTAGGCAATAATATATTACAAGTGCAATTAAAGACAAAACCAAAACTTAAATGAAAATGATGACAATCTGATCTTAAAATGATGGTGTCATTCATTCTTGGTTGATGGTCTTATTGATTTTCGCTAAAAGATTTTTTTTAATGGTGTCTAGTTAAAAATAGTGAAGTTTTAACATCCAATATGGCCACCAGATTGAAAATGTTCTTATAGAAACTCTTCTGGAATGGAAAGTCCTTTTGACATGGGTTTTTCACAAGAAAACTTTTATTATGTCTAGTCAGCCCTAAAAAAATAAAGTTATGTTGATCTAATGTCCAATATGACAACCATGATGACAATTTGAAAATCTTTTTATGGGTACCCCTGGATGGACTGTCATATTGATTCATCCAAATATTTCCGGTGACATCTAGTTGGTCCTAATAAAAATGGCGACAATCTGACATCAACATGGCTGCCATCTTGATATTCTTGTTATTACTATTTCTCCTAAAATGAAAGTCATATAAACATGGGGTTATCACAAGAAGATTTTTAATCATGTTGATTCTAAAATGGTGTTATTCGGACATTGAATATGATCATTGCCATTGTGGGGCCAATACACATCAAATTAATCATTTGCAGAGTTTTTTCAAGACCTGACCATTTCTGCAGCTGTTTTTGATGTGTCTTTTACTCAAAATCATGGGCTTGGTTAATGTGGTTATGTGAGAAAGCTTGCCAATAGCTTGCCACGGGTTTGTGGTTCTTCCCAGGGTTTTCTGGGTTCTCCTTATCTGGTGCTGAAAAATGGTGTTAACCCCACAACAGCAGCAACTACTAAAACTGCTCCCAATCATCTGTGAATTAACTTTTCAAACTATTCCACCTCCAAGTGGGATGTTAAATGTTGTAGATATTCATTTTTTCTCTGGTCTAATTACTTGAGAATACAACCATGATCATACCTTGATTATCTGATGAAGCTTAAATTTGTAGCATTGAGATGTAATCAGTGAATTGCATGCTCTAATAAATCCATTATAAGGACCAGTAGAACTTTTGGGATGGTGTATTGTCTGGCATCCATTCATTTTTTTTACTCCAGTTTATTCTCACTACTCCTTCTGTACACCTCTTCCTTGATAACACCACACAACAAGATCCACAAACATAGACAGTACTATAAGCAAGGGTGCAAGAGACCGAGGGACCTACAAAAATTGAAAATAATTGCTTAGACATTGAGAAAGCCACAGAGGGAAGGGAACTGGGCTGTTTAATGTCTAAATCCGTATTTTACAATCACGTCGATAATAATTTCCAATAACGCTATTTCTAACGAAGTTGTTCATTATTCTTTTTCAATAACTTTTATTTTCAAACTGTCCAACATGTGCATGATTGTTCCAACTGGTTACAACAACCAGAAATAAAATGGTGCTCAGACATCAAGTTTATCCACCAAAGCAGCCATCCTAAAAAACTTGCTATAGCTACTCTGAATAGATGGGTTTTTTTTGTCAAGTGAAAGACTTTTTTATAATGTTTAGTTTATCCTGAATGAAAAATGGAGCTGATATCCAATATGGTTGCCACAGTAGCACTATTGTATACCTTGTTATTGATATTGCTTACACATGGATGATCATACCAACATGGAGTTTTCTCTAAAACTTCCCATACTGTTGATCCTTATTGAAAAGCATGCTGATCTGAACTTTCAAAATGACCCAGTGGTCTCAACTTGGATTTTAAAACTAGGAGTCCAGGACTCCTAACTTAGCAAAAATAGGAGTCCCAGCAGCAAAAGTTGCAGTCCTACCAGCAAATGTTGCAGTCCTGTCCCAGAAGCATGTTGAAATGGCTGAATATCCATAAAATGCCAGGAATAAACAGAACTTTGTTTTATTTATTGGTACTTATTTATTATTCTTTAAAAAAATGATGTATTAAAATTTACATCATGTACAAATCTTATTCTTTACTATAATATAGTTCACTTTCTTCTATGTTGCATTTCACAAAATTTTTTCATGCTTGGCTTTGAATCATATTCCTCCACACTAGGTCCCTCTTCTTTGACTTGCATCAATTGTGTTAAGGTCTCATGTTTAATTCTGAATCTTCCCTTCATCTTGATTTTGTTTTGCACACTGAAGCCTCTCTTGCATGCTATGGATGTCACTGGTGACAACAACACAATTGCAGCTAGGACTACAAAGTCTAGAAATACATCTCTGTACTCTTGCAGTAGCTTTATACAGGCTTCTGTCAATGTGCAGTTCAATGATTTTATGACTACCATCACTTGGTAGAAATCAGCTTGTGCTCTTTCACCATCAATAACTCCACCCTACCACCATAAACATTGATCAATTCATGTAGCTCATTTTCACCATGTTTATCAATACTGTGAGCATTTCTTGGGACTTTGGATGGGTTCAGCACAATGTTGAGAAGCTGAAGGTCTTTCTCTGATTGTTCATGAAACCTCTCATCTAACTTTTTTACAAGTTTCTCCAGATACTTGTTTGCATCAAGCTGAATCTGCAATCTGAGTTGTTCTCAGTCTGTTACCTTCACCCCATGATATAAAGACTTTGATTTTGCGAGTTCATCATAAACTTTGGTTAATTATATCCCATTTTTGGTTTTTAACTGGTTTTGATTTTCATTTGAGGAGATTCCACCATAATGTTCAGTCACAATGTCCACAATGTCTCGCTGAAACACTTGAGATAGCGTTTTCTACTACTCCAAGAACATCTGTAAAAAATCCTGACACCAGCACAAATGTCACACACATTACCCTATTGAAAAGTCCCTTTGCCTCAGAAACACTATTTGTAGCATTGTGTTCAAATGTAGCATACACAGCTGTGTAATAGTCCACTATTGCTCTCACTACTGCTTCTAGAGAAAGCCATCAAACTGCAATTTTGTTTTCCTTATTGGTGACAAAACATACCATCTGGCCTTATTTTTAGCAACAACAGTTTTGGCTGATAGAAACTGTATATACAGTATTTGGTTTGGAGTGAAGAAATTCAAAGACAACCTGACAGGAAACCACAGACTTGGTTATAAATATGCACCCGAATCTATTGTTACCTAAACAAATCCTTGTTTCATGTTGACAAAACACCTTAACAGTACACTGTTACATTATCCACTTATGCTGACATCTGGTCTTGGTAATGTGTGCTGTAATATAATCAAAATAGCCCTGCATCTGGCTAGCTACAATAAACCAACTCTGAGGGCATTGTGAATGTGAAATGACTACAATGGACCACACAATGCCAATGGCAATTTTTAAAAAAATAGTTTTGCTGCAACTTTAATGAACACTGATTACCTCTGAAGCAATAATATATATTCTCAGAATTTTTTTATTACAAAATTGTGTCAATGTTCTACAATTATTTGATGTCGCCTCAGCAATAACAAAGGGTTATTTGTTTGGTTGTTCAAAGGGAGCCTTTAGTGGCGACTTCAATGACACATGCACCTTCATCAAAGCAAGCCTTCGACCTTTGATCAAAGACATCAGCAACAAATTAAATAAAAGTATTGCTTCAGTTTTTATAGTAATTAGAACATATTTATTCTGCCACAAAACTGTCATCTTTGCAAAAGAAACGTGTGAGGAGGATTACTAGCTTTTGCATTTTTATGGGTCACAAAACGGAAGTTTGCGTCCAAATACAAGTAATTAAGCATTTCTGAGATCAGTATGACCATTATGGCAGTATGTTGTTATTGCTTTTCCTTCTAAATGGATGGTCTTATCAACATGTCTGGTAGTCCTAAGTGAAGATAATGTTGATCTTACATCAATATGACAGCCATCTTAAAATTCTTGTTATCCCCACACAGCTTGAACAGAAAAGTTCTATGACATAAGGTTTTTGCCAGAAGACTTCTTATGATGTCCAGTTGGCTTTAAATGAAAACGATACCAATATGACATCCAGTAAGGCCACCATATCTTTTGAATAAATGGTTATTATGATGGATGGTTTGTTTTTGATGAAAATGGTGCCAGTCTGACATCCAATATGGTCAGCACACCAGCCATCTTAAAAATTTTGTTATTCTTTTTCCTGAGTAGAAAGTTGCATCTTGAAAATGTTATTTGTACTCTTTCCAAATGGAAGGTAATATCAACATGAGGTATTTGCCCATAGATTTCTTACCATGTCTGGTATGATTTATTTAAAAATGGTGCCAATCTTACATCCAATTTGGCCACCTTGGCATCGATTTTAAAATTCCTGTTGTCACAGCTCTACCTGAAAAGAAAAGTTATATTGACAGGGGGGGGTTCACCCGAATACTTCTTTTGATGTCCAGTTGGTCTTAAATGAAAGTGTTCCAATTTGACAGTATGGCAAAGATGTCAGTGATGCATACAGTGTGGCTGCCACAACAGCTGTGTTAAAATTCTTACCAGAATGGAGGATGATCCTGATGATAGCTACTTTGTCCTAAATGAAAATGGTGCCGTGCTCACATCCAATATGTGTACCACAGAAGTTAAAAGGAAGCAACGGTCTTATCTTCAACCTGGAAATCTTTTTGCCCAGTGGAGGAGTACCAGTACCTTCAAGGGACTCCACTTTAATTACACATTGACTTAGAATTGTTGTAGCTAAAAAACGTAAAATGCCTACAGAAATGAGAGTTACAAAACTAGCAATTATGCTCTGCATTATTGGTCTCACTGTAGAACATCTTTCTCTCTTTTTATAATACCACCTGGTTTGATTCTCCTATAGGATGGTGTTACAGAGCTGGGAAGTAGGCTTACTTCATGGTACAGATGTGGTATGTTGTAAATACAAAGAGTTGTTCCCTATTCCACCATCCTAAATGAACTAGACCGAAGGCTTGCCTAACATATCAGTGTTTGACTTTTTAGGTATTTCTTTGTGACTGGCAGGGAGTGACTATATTGTAATTTCTGTGCAGTGTTAATGCACAAATGATAAAATAAGTAACAAAATTCACCCATTAAATTGATACATGTGTAATTTTGGCAAATTTTTATCTTATTTTATGGCAAAATTTTAGGTTAAATATTCATACGCATTTATATAGGTTTTACAAACATATCTAGGCATTTGTTTTCACATTTTGAGATTTAAAAAGGGATGACAAAAATAGTAGTGTCTTAAATGTAAAAAGATCTAAAACAAAAAAGAAATTTTTATGAAGATAGGAAAAGTTACAGTATTAATTTCTTGCATGTTTGCAGTCACACAAATTGAGAGTAGTGACTATAGCAGCAATGGTTTCATTCAGATTATCAAAATGCATGTTCCAAAGGTTCTGCAGGACAGAGGGGCTGTTAGTAGTGAATGCATTGGATTAAACCTTTACCCAGTGTTGAATTATGATCAGAATACTGATTATTAATTATTTCTAGGTTTGACTTAAAATGACTGCTTGCCAGAAACAGTAAGTGTGTGTTATATTCACACTTGAGCCACATGTTAAATATTCTACAATGATTCAGAGGAACAAACATTTGTTGAAAAGGCCTGCTTCTTGCCAAATTTCACTTAAAATCTTGGTATATTAACTTCTTTGAATAAAATAATACAGTTCACAGGCTAACAAAAAAAGCTTATTATATTAACTTCTTTGAATAAAATAATAGTTTACAGGCTAACAAAAGTAACTTGAATGAAATTAAAAAGTTTACAGGTTACCTAACTTACTCAGGCTTGTTTATTAGTGTGTGTTGAGAGTCTTTGTAGTCTATCATTTATATTCACATATATCAAATCTATCTGCAGTTAACATAGACCCTGATCTGCTGGCAGATCTCTATTCTCATTTATAAGTCATCAAATTGCAAAGTGCACAGACCCAGATCTGATGTGGCATAATGCACCTGCAGACCTGAGTCGGTGTAATTTTTTAGGAATTATTAGTAGAACAAACAGCATAGACCCTGATCTGCAGGTGCATTATGCTATGGCAGATCAGGATCTCTGTTGATTGAAGTTAAAATCAACTTGCAATTGAGTAAATATGGTATGCTGTCAGTAGATGGATCCAAGTAATGTGCAAGTACAACATACAACAGGTGCTGGGCCCCCTGAGTGGCCTAGTGGTCTAAAGGGCTGATGTTACTGATCACTGCCATCTCACCTGCTACTTCCAAGATTTTTTGGCCAAGTTCATGAAGTCTAGAACACTTTTTAATATTCAGTGTCATAAGAGTATAGTAGACATCATGTTTATTTACAATGTCTTAAGAAAATTTGAAAGATGTAACTTTTGGATCATTTCCAGTACAACAATAAGAAGCTTCTAGTGATAAATGTATTGGATGTTTTCCCATTACATAAAACAGAGTTTCTCATGATAAGTGGACTAGATATTTTCCCATTACATAATAAAGGAGTTTCTCATGATAAGTGGACTAGATATTTTCCCATTACATAATAAAGGAGTTTCTAATGATAAGTGTATTGGATGTTTTCCCATTACATAAAACAGAGTTTCTCATGATAAGTGGACTAGATATTTTCCCATTACATAATAAAGGAGTTTCTCATGATAAGTGTATTGGATGTTTTCCCATTACATAACAACAGAGTTTCTCATGATAAGTGGACTAGATATTTTCCCATTACATAATAAAGGAGTTTCTCATGATAAGTGTATTGGATGTTTTCCCATTACATAACAACAGAGTTTCTCATGATAAGTGGACTAGATATTTTCCCATTACATAATAAAGGAGTTTCTCATTATAAGTGTATTGGATATTTTCCCATTACATAACAACAGGGTTTCTCATGATAAGTGGACTAGATATTTTCCCATTACATAACAAAGGAGTTTCTCATGATAATTGTATTGGATGTTTTCACATTACCTAACAAAGGAGTTTCTCATGATAAGTGGACTAGATATTTTCCCATTACATAATAAAGGAGTTTATCATGATAAGTGTATTGGATGTTTTCCCATTACATAACAAAGGAGTTTCTCATGATAAGTGGACTAGATATTTTCCCATTACATAACAAAGGAGTTTCTGATAAGTGTATTGGATGTTTTCCCATTACATAACAAAGGAGTTTCTCATGATAAGTGTATTGGATATTTTCCCATTACATAACAGGAGTTTCTCATAAGTGTATTGTTTGTTTTTCCATTACATAACAAAAGAGTTTCTCATGATAAGTGGACTAGATATTTTCCCATTACATAACAAAGGAGTTTCTCATGATAAGTGTATTGGATGTTTTCCCATTACATAACAAAGGAGTTTCTCATGATAAGTGTATTGGATGTTTTCCCATTACATAACAGGAGTTTCTCATGATAAGTGTATTGGATATTTTCCCATTACATAGCAAAGGAGTTTCTCATGATAAGTGTATTGTTTGTTTTCCCATTATCTAACAAAAGAGTTTCTCATGATAAGTGGACTAGATATTTTCTCATGACATAACAAAGGAGTTTCCCATGATAAGTGTATTGGATGTTTTCCCATTACATAACAAAGGAGTTTCTCATAAGTGTATTGGATATTTTCCCATTACATAGCAAAGGAGTTTCTCATGATAAGTGTATTGTTTGTTTTCCTATTACCTAACAAAAGAATTTCTCATGATAAGTGGACTAGATATTTTCTCATGACATAACAAAGGAGTTTCCCATGATAAGTGTATTGGATGTTTTCCCATTACATAACAAAAGAGTTTCTGATGATAAGTGTATTGGATGTTTTCCCATTATATAACAAAAGAGTTTCTCATGATAAGTGTATTGGATGTTTTCCCATTTACATAATAAAGGGTTTCTGATGATAAGTGTTTTCCCATTACTTGTATATAATTAAAGAGTTCATGATAAGTGGATGTGATGTTTTTTTCACATAACTAAGGAAAATTTCATGTGAAGTTGAATGGATAGTTTCCATTCACATAATTATTTGTTATGTTTGTAAAGTAATGGTTAAGCATATTACCTATTCTGGCACAGTTGAGACTGAAAGACACTTTGTTCTAGTTGCATTGGCACAATATTTTTTTGAGTAACCAAGGATTTTTTTCTTCTTTTTTAGAGATTGCTATAATTAACAAAGATTTATAGTGCACATAATAGCATATTTATTGATCTCAGTTGCATATTTATAATAGTCTTGTCTGTGTATGATGCTTGTAACTTGCATTTCACCTGAAGATGTTTTCATATCTGGTTACCTGAAATGAATTTTCTGTTCGGGATCTTGTTATCATAATGCATTTGTGTTTTCTGATTATCAACCAGCATTTATTTTATTAATTACCTTGTTGGGTTTTTTTTCAGAACAACTTTTTTTCATAATTATAATTCATTGATTAAAGGAGAAATTTTGTAAATTTAATCCATGTCATTAATTCAACCTCGAAATAAATTAAATCTTTGTGATGGTTTGCATTCAACATCTTAAATTGCACTAGTTGCTGTCAAAGACTTTACAATTTGGAAGACTGCAACAAACCTTGATTGTTTTCACTGCCAAATATTTTGTTTTTCAAACAAGGCAACACTCTCAATTTAAGATCAGTTTCAGTTAACCACTTTTCCATCCCAAAACGAAATAAAGAACTCTTTAAGAAATGATTCCAGTATTCAGGATCACTAATTTGGAACAGAATTTTAAAGGAAATTAGGGAAAGTACAAATATAAATGCTTTTAATTATAATTTAATTCATTGGATAAAAAGTAGAACTTGTTTGATTTGAGAAATACATTACGACTTAAAGTATAAATTCACTAACCTTCCACTTTGTTGTCTCATTACTTTTACAGAGTACCTTGTTAGATCATGTTCAATACAATTTTCTTTTAACATGTCTGTGTGCAAATATAGCTCATTATCAATGTGTTGTTTGTGCATGTGTGTGTGTGTGTGTGTGAGAGAGAGAGAGAGAGACTTTGTACATGTACTTTGAATGTAAATATGCACATAATAGAGGGCCACAAGGAAGATTAGTTCCATGCTACTAATTTTGTCACCTTTAAATAATAATAATAATAATAATAATATTATTATTATTATTATTATTATTATTATTATTATTATTATCATTATTCAGCACACATAATAAACAACCTGTTTTCTCTGTGTTAGAAGAGTTGACCCATGTCATAATGGCAAATGTTCAGCCCATTTTATATCATTGGTTAAGGAGTTGATTCATATTAGGTTGCACAAGTATATAATGTGTAGACAAATGTTATGGTCAGACAGTATTATAATCCATGAATTGTACCTCTTTATCCCATTTTTTCTCTCTGTCAAGAGTTGACCCTATATTAGGCTACACTTTTCTATAACTTGAAGAAAATGTTTAATTTTTGACAGAAGAAATTAGATTGCAACCACAAACTATTCCCAAGAGATTGGTCTATTGGATTCTACATTTCAGTGTCTGGATAGTTTCTGTTGATGGTTTTGGAACTTAAGGAACATGTAAATACATTTATTTTTAATTGTATAGAGAAATGTGCAAGGCAGGAAGACTGACATGTAGACTATTCTAGAGTAAACAAATAGGTGGAAGGCAAAATGGCACAGTGCTTCTTCCCCAATATGTCATAATTATGAAGGAAAATTGATGATTTACAATTGCATAAGAAATGATTTCTTAAGAAGGTTGAGAAATCCAAATTGTCCAAATATTGTTACACAAGTCCAGGAAGTGGACTGTTATAGAAGCAAGATAGTTACTTTACAAAAAAGACATTTTATTTTATTTTAGAGCAAAATAAGATTACTGTATAAATTAAACATTTTGGTGCAGACATAAACATTTTATAAATGTGCTTGGTCTCCTTAATAAGTGGGTAAACATTTAGAAAAAAATTATTAGTTTTTATTTAGTAAATTTTAGTAAAGAATGCTTGATTTAAACAGTTATTTTTCTTTTGTTTCAGCAGCGAGAACGTGTTGCATCTGTGGTGCATAGACAAGAAACTGTAGACTGCTTGAAGAAGTTCAATGCACGTAGAAAACTGAAGGTAAGTTTAATGTTGATTTAAGTGCAAAAGGCTAAGAAATTCTTCTCATTCCTGATTTGGAACTGTAGAGTGAGATTGTATATATTCCAGCTGTAAACAATATAAATATTGATCTGCCATCATATACTGTGTGAATTGTAATTTTAAGATATTAGAAGATAAACTCAATTGAAAAGTTTTGTAATTAATTGACTATAAGATACTCATCATGACTGCACTGAATACCAGCTGTGTCGGCTCACAAGAGAAACCTTAAGTATACAGTATATACTTGCTTATAAGTTGAGTCCAGCTGCAAACTGCACAGACCCAGATCTGTCATTACAAAATGTGCTCACAGAACTGACTCAAAGCAGTTTGTTAGGAGTAATCAGTAAAACAAACAACATAGACCTTGATCTGCAGACACATTATGTTACGGCAGATGAGGATCTTTGTTGCTTGCAGTTTGATTCACTTTATAAATGAATATATACAGTATGCATGATCATTAATTAATTTCCTGTACTCAGAGCATAAATATTTTCAGAGTTCGAAACTTCAGCAATTTTCACTGCCTTCATCAGTGACTAATGCAGATCACATGACCTACAATGGTCACATGATTCGAGGTGACTGGTCATTATAGGTTATGTGACCAGCATTACTTGCTGATGAAGGCAGTGTCAAATTCCTGAAAATGAAGAAATTACTGATCATAAATTACCCAAAGTAAGGAAACAACCTTATTTGTTGTATGCAGTTCTCCATCATTATGATGCATTTCATTTGATTCTTGATGTAGCATGGTGCCATAGTCGATGCCTTGACCAAAATTATCAATTTTAAGAGTGTGTGTTTGTGTGTGTATGTTCAACATTATTAGCTGAACAGTTTTTATGAAAACATTTGTAGTTGAAATGATCTATCAAATTAATCACAGTGGGTTGCAAGAAAGCAGCATTTGAAGAACAATATTTGATATTAAATATGCAGATACCATAAGTAGAGTGGAAAGAAATATTTTTTTTATATCTGAAATATTCTTTCATTGTTTTTGGATAGAATTCAATTATTCATCAATATTGATAAAGCTACAACATCTGTAAACTTTAGCTCCACTCTTCATAGACCAGAAGGGCTTAAGGTATGGTTTTTCATCTATTTTCCCTTGACCATGTGTTTATTAGAAAAATAAACTGTTATTGCAACTTCTCCAAAACTTCATGGAGGATTGCCTTTAAACTTAACACACACATTCATCCCATAGTCTAGTTGGTCTTAAATTAAAAATGGTGTTTCTTGGATATCCACTGTTGCAGCCATCATAAAATTCTACTTATTGTTACCAGTACTCCTTCTGAATGGAAAGTCATATTGTCATGGGGCTTTCATCAGAAGACATTTTATGTTGTCTAGTTCATCCTTTATGAAACTTGTTTCCAATTTTTTTTGTCTGGTTAGTCCTAAATGAAAAAGGTGTAAATCGAACATTCAATATGGCCACCATGGCAGCCATCTTAAAGATCTTTTTATTATTACTTCTTCAGAACAGAAAGTAATATTGCCATGTGATTTTCATTTGAAGACTTCTTATGATGTCTGGTTGATCCTAAACAAACATGGCATTGTGTGCAAAGGCAGTTTGGCAGCCAGTGTTGGGATTATGTCAAACACTTACTCCCCATCTCAAAGTTCTCATTCAACTCCTATGGGGCTCGGGGACTCCTACAACCAGGTTTTGAGTCAGTCATCATTAGACCATGGATGACTTTGTCATTCCTCCTTGGATTGACAGACAGGATACACCATAGATCATTCCTACTTCCTCTGTCCTCTTTATGGAGGTGAATGGTGGGAGACTGACACTCACTGCTTACTGCATTAAAGAAGAAAATTTCAGTCCCTTTTCCAAGGAGAGAGGAACAATTGATTAGTGTTCTCTCCTCACTCCTCTCTCTCACAAAACCAAATTGGAAAGTCCCCTTATCCAAGGAAGGAGATGAGAAAAAATGAGTCCTGCCTGGCCCTGAGAACACAGACAGTTTTGGTTGACACAGATGAGTTCCAAAAAGAACTAGTCATGTTGGGTCTTACTTTTTTTTAGGGTCTGCATATTTGTCCCAACATATGGGTCAGGTGACAGGAGGAGGAAATATGGACCTTTGACAAGATGGTAAATGAAGTTCAGATAGCAGATGGCAGAAGGGGAGTTCTTTCCACTCTTCTGCACTTCTGTCCCTGGTTTGAGTCTCTAGTTCTAGCCTCTAGCCTCATTCACCCACTTGGCTTCTAAAGCTCTACAACCACCAATACTAAAACCAACAACTTAGACTCTTATTCAGATTTTTTGCAGGGAACTTGGGTATCTCTCTGTCTTGGGAATGAATAGTCTTAGGGGAATAATTATCTGGGGACCACTTGAGATGAAAGGTCCAATGACAATTTTGTCCTTGGAATGAATAGTCCTAGAGGATAAATTGTCCATGGATGATATGTTGGGGATGATTTTGTCCAAGGACAAATAGTCCTGCAGTGATCTAGAACAAACTAGATTATCCTGTATTCACCTTGTTGTATAAGAGGCATAAGTCGTACTACAGTTGTTCAGTATTGTTTTTGCTTTATGTATCACCATGTTGGATGTTATCTTACTAGGGGTTTGTTAGACTTCTAACTAGTAGTCCTTGTGGATTTATAGATATCACTCATTGATTAATTTGGAGACACTCGGTTTAATTTTAGATATTCATAAATTGTTCAGGAAAGTTGTCTTTCGTACGTGAAAAATATAATAATTTTAGATAATATAAGCATAAATCATCTTTGTTAAATCTGTTCTTTCATATTTCAGGGTGCAATCCTGACAACAATGCTTGCAACAAGAAATTTTTCCAGTAAGTAGCATACTTCAGCATTTATTGTACACACATTTCTTGTAATGTATCCCCTGTATCTTTATAATGTTTTATGTAGACTATATTTTATTGTGAATGTTATATATGGTTCAAAATGTTCAATTCTGCTTCATCTGTACAGCTTATTTTTTAAGGCATTTTACTCCTATCCTTTAATAACCATATTGGTTGAAAAAAGCATGAGCCTATATTGATATTATGAACTAGTCTTAAATTATGGAGTATCCAAAATAATAAGGTTTGTTCAGGAATAGTCATCTGGGGGTGAACTCCTAAATGGTTGTGTTTTTTTAATTGATATACTCATTTAAAATAATAAATATAACATTATTGCCATCAGATCAGCTTAGTATCTCCTAAGCATTGTTATCATGCACATCATAGTTGATTATGAAAATCAAAGTTGATTTTGAAAATAAACAGACAAAAGGTAATGAAATTAGAAGTTATAACTAATAGCTAAAAGAACAAAAATATTCCTCATTTTGTACTGTTTGTATTTTTAAAATCTGGGTCATCACTAGCAAACGGAAGTGTGGCAAAAACTGCAAAAACTAAAGTATTTTAACACCATCCCATTTGTCAACTTTAGTTTTTGTTTTGTGTTCCTGGTATTTAAACCAGAAATTTACTGGTACTCTGTGAATAGCAATCGTAGCCAAAAATATTCATCTTTTCAATATTACATCAATTAACAAAATCTGTTTTAATTTGAGTCAAATATTTCTATCATTTTGGTCCCCTTTCAAATTAATAAAACTGGGTCACACAGTTTCAATGAAGGCACATTCTTTGTGGACTAAAATGTTTGTCTTAGAGGTAGCTTGTTAAAAATCAACACTATTAAATCTCAGTTGGTAAAGAAACTCTTTTCAGAACTTTAGACTGATTATATGGCTTTTTGTGCTGTATTTTAAATAGAGAAGAGGGCGAGGTTCACATCTACTCTTAAGACGTGGTGGCACCGCCATTCTTAGCTTACCTAGATGTAATTATTAGCTGGGTGCTTGGACTGAAACAAAATTGGCAGTCTAAAATGAAAGTAATTATCCTATATAGACACCAACAGTACCTTTAATATCCATTGCTCTAACATGAATTACACATGTAATTCATCCATGAAAAAATTACTGTGAGGGATAAAAAATGTGCAGTTCTTTAGATAGAGTGCTTCAGCACCCAGCAGTTGCAATGAAGAAATGATCTTATCCTGGAGATTCCTGGAGATTCTTTCTGGTTAGTAGAGCATCAATCAATTCCTTGTTCATTTGTGGTTGGAAAAAAAGATATAATAATGCATTCAACCATGGAGACTTTCTATTTTTGTAGTTTTATTTTTACAAATGATGTAAATACCCTATCAAATATGTCCACTATTACTACAAATCAGATAATGTTTGTCAGAAACCATGGCTGCCATTACTAAAATTTGAGACAATTTCTGCATCCATTGTATCCATTTTCTAAATATCTAATGACTTAGACTTTCAGAGTTTCGATAAATTGACAAGTTATGAACGACTAAGTTCACTGCTAAAGAAAGAATAAAAATGGTTTCCACACAATAACATTAATTCTACATCACAAACCAGGACAAAACTTTGTGGATGACCTAAACTTAGTGTAAGAGTGCAGCCTATGAATTTGGTTTAAAGCTCAAAGAACAAGGTCATTGATAGAATGCAGCCTATGAATTTGGTTTAAAGCTCAAAGAACAAGGTCATTGATAGAATACAGCCTATGAATTTGGTTTAAAGCTCAAAGGACGAGGTCATTGATAGAATGAAAGTGGTTTCTACACAAACATTTTAGGTATCTGCCAATAGGACTGTTAAACACATGGTGTATTATGTGCTATTCAATGTACTCTTGTTAGAAGGCGAGGGAAAGGCTTCAGTTTTCATTGAAAATTGTTTAGGTCAGTGGCATCCAACTCACACCCCCACTTCTGTGTTTGGGGTGGACATGAGGTTATCCCAAGAGGTCTACAAATGACCTTAAATACTAAATCTTGCACATATGATAATATTTTTCAAAATGTATGTTTTGTGATGAACAATATGTTTTGTGATGAACAATATGAGTTTATTTACAATTATTGGGTTCATGATATTTTTGTCATTATGTATTTTCTTAGCCTAAAAGTACAACTGTTAGCATATAAGGGTCTACAAAAATTTTTTTTCTCCAAATTTGTCCTTGTGCTCAAAAACATTGGGAACCAGTGGTGTAGATGGGTGATTGTTAAAAGTTGGGAAAAATATACTTCACTGCTTATTAGTTGGCTGGTGCTTAAAATATAAAAAAGACCATTTGGTTTAACAATATTATTTAACTATTAAGAAGTAGATTAGAACTTGAACTTCCAGTTGCATATTATTAGAAACGAGCTTTTCTGTTGTTACAAAGCCTTTTATGAGACTCATTATTCTAATTTCATTACCTTTTTTCTAACAATTCATAATTTCTTTTGTGCACCAACAATCCATACAAATCCTGATTATTTTTTGTCCCCTCTAAATTGTCACTTCTTTACAAATATGTTAGTTTTGGACCCTTGGGAAAAATGAAATTATATTTGCCTACAATATTATGCATATCCAAAAATTCTGTATATGTTTATGGAAAGTAAAAGACAGCACAGTAATTTGTTGGAGTTGGTCTTGGGTGGGTGGGGAATCATGTCTTTTATTTCATCTTGGCATATCATATTAGAATTTCTGATATAGCATTTTAATATTGTTTTTGTCAAACACAAACAAGAAAACCTTCTTTGTCAACTGTTTCAGTTGATATAGCTGAGACACCAGACATATTTTATAAGGTAGGATTCCAAACAAATGTTTGTCATGGAAACATTTGTTAAACTTCAGGTATGGAAACAATTGATAGGAATTATGATATATGAGAAGTTTTGGAATAAATAATGATACATTGTAATGCAGTTGTTTGTGTAAATATTGGGATCAAATAAGACAAAAGACAATTAATGTGGGGTTTTCAACTACTGCCTAGGTAAACATTTGTTCATGCATGCAGAATAAGTTCAGCCTTAAATTTCACATTCATAATAAGCAGTTTATTATTTCCCAACAGATCATTTATGTGTGCTTATGATAAGGTCATTGCTCTTATTGCATGTTAGATTCTTCAAGGTCATAAGGTCATTGCTCTTATTGCATGTTAGATTATTCAAGGTCATAATGTCCTTCCTCTTATTGCATGTCATAAGGTCAATTACCTGTTTGTGTTAAATTATGAAAAGGTGACAGGTCTTACTTTGGTAGTATTAAGAGCTTCTAAATAAATTGGCAATAAAGGCTACTGATAAAGCTATTGCCTATATATCATGTATGACTGTAAATTTATTTTAAGTCATTTGCTAAAACAAAATATATCCCACAGGTAAAGAAATTTGAAAAGTTATACACAAATATCACCTGCCTTTTAATTACCACAAAGCCCTCCACTTTTTATTTTTGCAGTAAATTTTATGCCCCTACTGATTGTATCTTGATTATATTCTGTCAGTGTGATCATCCATCCATACATCTATTAATCTGTTTAGAGAAGTTCATTGTTTTATCTTAAGTGTTGATCTTCATTATTGCTGCCACAGTGGTAGTCTTGAAATTAAAAAAAAGTTACTCCTCTAAGAAAGAAAGCCATATTGACATTGTGTTTTCATTAGAAGACTTTTTATGATTCAAGTTGATCCTAGATGAAAATGGTGCCATTCAGACATACCAAACAAAATGGCTGCAGTGGTGGCCATCTTGAGAATCATAATTTCACTATTCCTCTGAAATGGAAAGTCAAAGTGACAAAAGGTTTCACTCATAGACTATTTATGGTGTCTAATTGATCCATAGCAGCCATCTTGCCAATCTTGTTACAGCTACTCTTCAAAGATTGATGGTGATAGTCTCATATGGTTTTTCCAACAGATTTCTTATGATATCTAATTTTCTTGAATGAAATTGGTGCCCCACATTCAACCAAATATGGTTGCTGCAGTGAGCATATTGAACATGTTGTCACTAATTCTCCTGAATGGATGGTTAAAGGCATGAGGTTTTCTCCAAAAGTCTTCTGGTGTCTAGTTTGTCCTCGGTGAAAATCCACTGTGTCTGTTAAGTAGTTTATTTGAAATAAATTTTCATGCAAGAATAGCAAAAATGGTTACTAAAATCAGCAGTTCAAAAGAAGAAATAGTCTTTTTCTTTAATTCCTGGAAATTCTTTTCAGACAGTAGAGCATCAGTTCTTTCAATGGACTCTTGTTTGAAAAGATCCATATTTACTCTCTATTTTTTAGTGAACTTCTCTTATTTATACCTTGGCATCATGTCCATTAGGCTGTTATGAAATATAAATAATACTCAATGACCATCATTCTTCCCATAAGACATATTTGACAATAAGCCCACCCCTACTTTGACAAATATTTTGCAAATATTTACTAAAGAAAATCTTTTCAGTGATAAGCTCATGCCTTTTTTAAAGATTTTAAAAAGTGGACCCCTTATCACAGTTGAATATATATATATATGGTAGGTTTAGAGCTGGGTTTCATTTTTTAGTTGGTATAGGAGATAATTCAATTTGATTTTGTTCTGTAAAATGCACACAACATAATTGACTCTTGTAACACCTTTTGACCTTTTTCTATTCATATATTTTAAGTATCAGTCTTTTAGTTTGTATCTCAAATTAAGATTTGCATTTGCTTGATGCCATGCTTTAGCTCCTAATTATGTAATGGAGAGATGCAATTTAGCCTTTTGTCTTAAATCATCTGGTAGATTAAGGCATGTGGGAGGGTATGTCATGTACACAACTCATTACTGTTAACATGTCCAGATTACTCACAAGCCTACTTATCATTGAAAGGTAGGTATTAATCCATTTTTTTCTTATTAAAAATGCCTCAATGATAGGAGTTTGTTTGTGAAACATATGTAAGATTACAGTAAGAATTGGTAATTAAAAAGTACTATATCACTTGTATCATTGAAAATGGCAGTTCGTACCTGGAAATTTGAATCAGCATTGTAATGTTGAGAACTTTTAATAAGAAGTCATATATTTTTTTAACTTTTCTTTGAAAACGTTTTCTTCCAAAAAACCTGTTGTTATACTGTAAACAACTGCATTATGAATCCGCATTGTAGTTGAGAAATTTAGCATAAACAAGGGTGCAAGTTACCAAGATACCTGTTTTATATTCCCACTGGGAATAATTCTTAAAAATTAACTTGTTTCAAAAGATATTGTTTGCTTTTCTGTAGAAATTACCTTTATATTCAAGATATTAAATCTCAGAAAGATTTTTAAAAACATTACTCCATGAAGTTTCAGCACATTGAAAACAATATATATTGCCATTACTTGCATGATAGTAAATACCCTTCACTAGGTACAGAACTTGCTTCAGTTTTTTTAAAACAGGGACTTGTATTTTCAGAACCAACAGAATCAAAACTTTATATATTATTGTTGTAGCAGTAAAATATTGATGTTCTGATTTAATAGCACAGTCATGAAATTTCTTCTCATCCTTCGGCAAACCTCTGAACGCCAACTCAGGTTTTTAAGTCCACTATGAACGTTTGATTTCACATACTATAATGGTCTCTGATTGTGAAACTAAGTTTTTCATGCACTTAGTGTGCCTTTTTGTTTGGTTCCATTGCTATCTTTTTATAAATGAGTTGGATAAAACACTGCTGTTAGATACTTTGATTCTGTTACAATTATAAATAATTTTTAAAATAGTGTTCTGTTGGTCAGTTTAAATAAATTTACTTGACTTGTGACTGTAACCTTGATCTCTTTTGTAGGTAGGATATCCATGCCTTTAAATTTATTTTTGTTCTAATCTCATTACTTAGTTTATTTGACAAAAAAGATTTAATTAATGTGATAATACAGAGTAGGTATTTTGATTGTAACAATGCAACAAACATATATGCAGGTCAAAGATCAAAGCTGTATGTTTTTTGTTTTTCATGGAAATGCTCAATGGATACCACTTAGACCCTTTTTTTTTGTTACATGTGAATATAATAGGACATGTCACATTTATGTTGAATACACAGAAATTTAAGTCAAAGATAATATGAAATGTGAATTTCACCTGAGAAGACTTTTTAAATTGTATTTGTTTCTTACAGTGTTGCCACAAGTAGGCTTCACCATTGCATATTGGAAATTACAACATATTTAGAATTTATTTTTATAAAGATGATTTTCCAAAATATATGACTGTTCATTAAAAGTTATGAATTTCATGATTTTGATTTTGAAATTCCAGGCACTGACCACCATTTTCGGATGATAAAACAAGCAGTATACCAAGGTTTCAATTTCCAATTTTGATTGCAGTTTTACTTTTGTTCAGAAAATATGGGCTTATATTGTGGGTGTTTTTTCTATAACAATGGGATCCATGGCTGCCCTGCAAGATGTCTGGAGGCACTAGAACTCAGTCAGATGGAAGATAGAGTGTGGATCTTGATTAATTTGCCTTTCATGTTAACGTTATTTGTTACCTTCAGTTTTGAGGGTTTTCCTTTGTTGCAAGCCATGGGTGAAAATCCAATTGGCCCCTTTTTCACCCGAGGCTGACTGTGAAGGATTTTTCTCATTTTTATGGGTATTCTTAAACAAAAATGCAACAAGCTTTTATGCTTAAACAAAAGTACCTTTTATATCATGTGATAAGTAAGTATGTTAGAAAGGAAACTTGGATTAACTTGTTCAGGTCGTTTGAAAGGTCATGTTAGTTAACTTTTGAGAAAATTTTACTTGGGTTGACAATGATCATGAAGTAGGTGATTGAATATTCATTGAAGAAAAAGAAAATCTTATTACCATGTAATGCAGTCATGGGTGAAAAAGGATCATTATGATAGTGAACGTGTTCTTTCCCATTGCAATGTAATTTAGATAGAATAAGATTGTATACCAGTATCATGTTAAATAATGGATCTTTTCCTTCTGTCTGGATCTAGAAAACTGGATACTGAAATTGCCAGGTAGTCACAAAGCTCATGGGAATATGTGCTTTATACATCATAAATGTTTGACCGTGACTTGTTATTGTAGTGATGAGGTTTTCCAATGATGATGATGTTGTAATACTATTCTATAGCATGCTAATGTTGTCTCTTTTTGCTCTTTGTTGCTATCTGTCTCCCTCTGTAGTGAGTAAAGGTAAGTTGGCACCCCATATGGACATGTTTGGCCTTCATTAGAATATTAAATACAGTACTCCATCTTTGTAATGTCCTTCAGAATCTCATGGTTCTCGCAATAAGGCAAGTATGGTAAGGAGTCCATTTCATTAAATGGGGGTAAAATCATGTGTAATATGTACTTATCATAAAGTGGCAGTATAATTTACAGCTGCTGTGGAAGGCATTATAATGAGGGATTACTGTATTGTGAATTGTTTGCATGAAATTATTACTAGCATTGTTATTTTTTTTTTGTTCAAGAAGACATCTTAATACAGAATGAAAGTTGTTGTCATTTGTGTTCCTTTATTAGAAACTATCATTAAATAATTAAGTTCTTCTGATTTTAAACATTTTACATAAACTGCTAAGGAATATGCAGTATTTGTTTTAATGAAATCTCATATTTCCCAGCCTGCGCCCTCCCCCATTTGACAAATTTGGTAGACATATCTTCATGGAAGGGCAGTTATTATCTCTGTCAAACTTTCAAGAGACTGTGGATCCATTGTTTTGTTGTTTTTTTGTTTTGTTTTTTTCATTTTCAGTGCACACTTAATTCAATTACCAACTTTCTAGTTTTAACACACATTTGCCGATACACTAACCTCAGTGTTTACATTTAATTTATGACATATGCAGACAGTTGCTTTGTGATAGGGTAGTAAATTCTTATAAATTTAAATGTTATTTCCCTTTACATTTCTTTTTATATTGTACTTGGTTGAAAAAATATTTTGAAGCATCCAATGCATTTTAAGTAAATTAAAAATACTGTAATCCTTGGTATCGACATCTAAATGGAATTATCCACTGAAACATGCTTCTGAAAGCCTCTCTGAAATTTTCCATGTAAATGCCCATATGTATCTTGTTTGGTTAAATTGCACATGGTTTGGACTTATTTTTAGGGGTCAGTTTTTAATAGTACAGTAATTCCTATCTCCCAGACTACTCTTCTGCCAACAAAGTTTCTCTTGAGACAGATAATCTGTTAAAAACATGTATGAGGGCCATTTTTTTCAAAGAGTTTATATCCAACTTGGGATATAAAGTCTTCAATTTAATGTTGAAACCTATCCTTTAATTTTTGTGCTGTTTCTTTATGGAAATCCTGCTATCTGAATCACCATTGGTGACACTAATCTTGTAGCAATCTGTCATTAAAAATTCTTGCAGGAGTTAGATGGGCTTCACTTTTCATCTGTTAAGAAAATGTGTTCTTGCATTCTAGACATGGAGAAAAGTTTTTGTTTCTTCTTCCTAAGTTCTCCACCATAAACTTGGTTGTTCTACTTCAGAACATTATTTTGTTTCTCCATTTGAAATCATTGCAGATTCAGAATACATTGATAAAGGTAGTAGAAATTCTGAGAATTTCCTGATTCGTTTTGGATGGTATTCATGATGGCAAGGTTATATGTTAGGTAGCTCCAAATATTCCCAAACTCTACTAGCAAGCCAAAAATCTTGATATTAAACTAATGTCTTTGATCTAATTAATCATGATATTATAATAACTTGACCAAATTAGCAAAATTGCTTAAGAATGTTTTTGATATCTTAACAGAGTTTATAAAGCTAATAGCATGTGTGAACAAAATTTATATATATTGTTTTATGTGATAACCTCAGAAGTTTCAACAGGCAATAATTGAAATCTCATTTAATTGTTGCTTATGAAATCTGCTAATATAATATTGCTAATATAATACATGACCAAAGTTTTCTCTGTCATCCTGTTACCCCAGAGTTCTTGTTTTACTCTGAAATGAGTACCCCATCCCACCTTAACCAATGTAAGCACTTGAGTACTGCCAGTGGTAATTAGATGATGTGGATTAAAATAAGTTTTCTTTTCTTTTTGTTAAGAAAATCATACCTGTCTTTGGAAATTAACATTGCTTTTGAATTGGAAAGACATCTTTAATTACAGCTAAATTTGAATAGCTGGCTTGTTAAAGGTTAAATGAGAATTTCAGTAAGAAACTAAAGGTGTTTTATTGGATTTTTCACCATCTTTCACAAATATGAAGATTTTTTTATACTTAGATAAAATTTATTTTTAACTGATTGACAATCTTAAAATATATCTTCATATAGCTTTGAGAATATTAAGTGATATCTTTAATTTTACATCATCTGATGGTTATTAATTTTCTCCATATTTTAACAGTTGAGCAGTATTGTGAATACCACAAACTATTTTTTGTTAGTTAAGGTTTTAGAGAGCTTTTGAATCATTCATGGTCTGTGATGTATAATAAATAGGATAGCCACTTATTTGTATGTTTATTTCATCTACATTAAAAATAACAAGATAAGTATCAGTAAATTACTGATGCTGGTGGTGAAAGCATGTTAGATGTCATCTGAAGATTTCTACTGTAGTCTTTTTGAAGTCTCAGTGCCACCACTAGATACAAAAGTTGTGTATGCCAAATATTACGAATTGTAGAGAGTCTTGAAAGATACTTGTACTAAACATTGTTGGGTTCCATTAAAACTAGATAATATGGATACTTCATAACATTATGAGCCATGTAATTTATCTCTCACACTGAGATACTATCCCATTAACCAGGTTTATGATGTTGATCGTCAACATCTTTGGGTCAAGAATTCAGTCAAAAGCTGGCACACAAGATTTGGATACATTACCATTATAAACATAAGAAGATAACGCTGTGTGTTAGATTGTCTTTGTCTCAGTTGATCACAATTGTTTGTCAGTCTTATTTTTATTTAATGCATGCTTTTTCTTCTCAGATCCACTTAAAATAAAACAGGCACACCTCTCATATTCCTTCTAGAATCAATTTTTTTGCCACTTGCAAATGTTGTTATCATTAAGTTAGTCACTAACAATTTGTTGAATGTATCACATCACAGCTTTTGTAGCACTCTGAAAAAAGATCAGAATTACAAGTGACTTCTACTTCATATACTAAACTTATTATCTGACTGTTGTTTAAACATAACATCTTCATTTTTTCAAAGAACCATTTCTGTCAGATAGCCTTTTTTTTTTTAAAAAAAAATCATTTCCTTGCTGCCAAACTTTAGTTACTTTGGAAGAATGCTGAAATTTATGATAAACAGCAGCATACGGGTTGTAAAGTTGTGGTATATAGTTATGGTAAACCCCTCCTTAAGTTATTTGTGGCTGGTTTACTGGTTTTGGTTTGTAGCAAGGAGTGACCTCCAACAATGAAATTTGACCAGTATCAAATAAAGCTACTACAAGTAGGATTTTATGAATAAAGAAGTAATCTGAACTAATATATAAAACAAATAAGTCCAAGCTCCCGTTACAAGTAAAAACAAAATTTAATAACATTTAAAACAATAAAAACTTCCACAAGTAAATAATATGAAAATTACAGTTCGAAAGATACACTTTACGTATTACTAGTCAAGGAATTTAAAAAATAAAATGACATTATAAAACTAGCTGATTCTGTTTAAGATAAGAATCCAAAATCATCTTTTATGAGTCTGAGTATATCAAATAACTCTGCCTTGCATCAATGCATAATCTGTTTGCTGATTCCATCCCACAGGTCCTCTCAGACTGTACTTCAGTTCCTTTGTTTCAGTACGTTTTCCATTCCACTTCCTCTCATTTCAACAATTCTAGATGATTTTCCTTTTGTTACAAACTGTCCTTTACCTTCCCACACTGTTTGGTTTGTTATGTCTTGTCCAGACAATCTCACCTTATAAAAATAAAAACAAACAACCTAAATCTTCTATCACATTATACAGAAATAAATAATTAGACTGACCCCTTGAGGTCAGAAATTAACTCTATTGACTTTCAAACAGTCTACATAGCTAGTTCCTAGACTAATGATCTGTGAATGGCCATTTGTGTCACATAGCAATAGCCCTATCACTTGGTCTTGTTACACGTAAATGAATGAAATTCCTCCTCTACTTCAAGGGTACCGTATACATAATAAATTTGTTTGGATATTTCCGACTACTTCTATAACATCAATCATCAATTCATCCATTGACTATAAATACAATATTATCAGCTAAATGAACTGAACACAGTTATGTCGGATACATAATTCCATATATAGAATAAGTATGAATTCAGCATACTCAATTCCTACAATAATCAAGACTATAACTTGGCAAATTGCCAACGCATATGTTAAAGGAAATATCATTGCATGGGCTCAGATAAACTAGATACACATATACCATATCAAGAAAATGTATCTATGACTCAACAAATAAATTTTTGCAAATATGAATTCAGCATACTCAATTCCTACAATAATCAAGACTATAACTTGGCAAATTGCCAACGCATATGTTAAAGGAAATATCATTGCATGGGCTCAGATAAACTAGATACACATATACCATATCAAGAAAATGTATCTATGACTCAACAAATAAATTTTTGCAAATACAAGTACATACAAGTAAATAAATCATAGTATAAAAGAAGTGTATGAGATTTATTCGAATACCTCATTTTTCTGCTTTTGGTGTCTGTCAAATCCTTCAGACAAACGTCTCTCCCTTGGATAACAATTATTTTACAAGAAGTTTACTCTTTAAAATTCTCGGAGCCCTCAGATCTTACTTCCTCTCTCTCTCGTAAAGAAATGTAGGCTAAAGTTTCAAAATCCCTCCAGTACATTTAAAATTAAGGTTTTCATTTTAAGCTGCACCCCCTTAAACAGAGTGACCAATTAGATTTACAATAATTCCCGCCTTTTTGGTACTAAACACTGCATTATTTCAATCAACGAATTTCTACGACTGTGCTGTCTTACATATTCAGTTCTAAGCAGAATAAAACTTGAACCTTGTTCAGTAAGTTTAAACAAACTAAGCCCTTAATTAAAAACTAATAACTTCTGGCCTTGCCCAAACTAATCTGTACTGTATGGCTTGTACAATGTGGCCATTTCTCCATAAATCTCAACAATGGGACATGTATGCAACTAAGTATGTTCTACCATAATTAACTCTAACAAGGATCGATCTAAAAATTTGGTCCTTTACAAAAGTTATAACAAAAATACTTTTATAAGTTGAGTCAACTGCAAACAACAAAGATCTGCCGTAGCATAATGCACATGCAGATCTGGATCTGTGTTGTTTATTCTTCTTATTACTCAAGAAAAACCCTACACAGGCACAGATTTGTCTGCACATTATGTGATGGCAGATTTTGGTCTGTGCAGTTTGCTGTTGGACTTGATTTATAAGTGAATACATATGGTACACAATTACAGTAAGTTTTGCAAGTAAGACTTTGTATTCTACAGAACCATTGTTTCTTCAAGAAGTACTGGTAAGATCATGCCATGTATCGATGCAGGTTTTTCTTAAGGAAATGATGCCAACCTTGTATGTGTATAAACCCCAGGTAATGTCAGTCAAGGCCAACAGACGGCAGTTGGAGGTATTTCCTTAAACAGTCCTGTCCAACAAGTAATTGCAGCGACAGTGCCAGTAAACTCACTTGAGCCAACCGTCTCATTGGCAGCCATGATAAATGCGGCAAATATTGCTGCAGCTGTAGCAAAAGAGCCAGGTATTGTTGATTGCCATGGCAACATAACCCTGCCTTAGGTTTGGTCTTTGCATATGCATACCCACCTTTCCCATCTCCCCTTTTGTATTGTCATCCAACTCATTTTATGTTATCATGTCTGTCCATCTACCAATTTTCTTCCTGTACAATAACTTGTTGTTTTTTTTTCACCATCTACAATTATCAAACTTCATGAATGTCTTGCACTGTGGGTGTGAAAGACCCTTATCAGTTTTGGGGTCATAAGGTCAAAGGTCAAGATTACTGTGACTGAAACAAGAAAAATGTTTTTGTCATGCTGTATATTACAAATATTTTAACTGTTTTATACTTCTAACATTGCATGTGGATGTGATGCATTTCAAGAGACAAATCTCATAGTTTGGATTGCTTGCATGAGTATAAATCCAGTGACTGTTTTATACTTTTGATTAAACTAATTAGTTCATTTGAAAGAGTTTCTTGTAGAAATGGTAATATTTGCATACAGCTTAAGACTGTGATGATGTAATATTACTCAGGGTACACTGACCATTTAAGCATGTATATCCAGGTTAAGATTATATTGGTTTTAAACTTAAAAGGAGAACATAAGAAATACTTTTCCTAATAACATTCTTTAATGGTCTGCATCAATTGTCACATGAAATCAGTTACCTTACTGTAGTTACTTATTCTTGATAATATTTAGTTGTACCTTAAATTATGTTTTATGGCATGACAGTATTTGAGTACCCTATTTGCCTATGGTATGGTGTCTAGTCTTTTATTACATATGGCTATGTTTCAGTAGTAAGAAACTTTGGGTCCCTCTGGTATTTGTAACCATATCTAGAATACTGTTTTTTTGTCTCCACAACATTTTGTCATAGGTTAAGTAAATTAGTTGACCTAATAGTTATCTCCCTTGGATATGGTTCAACTGTTGGTAATACTTTAAACCATAGTAACTTCTGAAACTAAGAATAGATACCTTTCTGTAGCCTAATAGATTATGACTCCTTAGCTTTCGACTTGTCACAAAGCCTTCATTAGAGCAATGACTTCTGCACTGGAGTCACATCTTCTGTACAATGCATAAATTTCAGTCTGGAATCACAGTTCAACATTGTTTCCCTCTCCATGATTTCTGTAGATTCTCTTGTTTTTCTCCTCAGGGTATTATTCTTTCCACTCTGATGTTTATCGTAAGAGGTAGTATGCAATGTTCACCAAATGCTTTCAGGGATTCTGTGTTGATGTTCAAGTATTCTTTAGCTCTTGTCTCCATTCTTCCAGCACTTTCCCCAATGAAGTCTTTTCCACACTTATCAATCTGGAGTTTATAGATGATTGAAAACTTCTTTTCCAAAGGAGTTTGGTCTTTTGGATATACCAGGAATGAGGTGATGGTATTATATCATAGGAAATTACAATAATTTTTTAGATGCTGCAAATTTTAATATAAATTCTCCTGTGACTTATAAATTTAAAAAAAATATACACAAGTTCTTAAGAAATTTATTTAGAACAGTATGGTTCCAAACATTAAAAAGGACCATTCTGTAATTTTCAATCCATTTGTGATTAAGATATGAAACTTAGTTTCTTTTACATCATCATCATTGGGTATGTCACAAGCCATATTTGGGTCATATTTTCAAGGTAATTGTCATTGTCCTTTATACTCTCCTTTCCACTCCATCATTATATAGTGATTTCATTGAAGAGATGAAATTTGTATTAGGTATATATCATCACAGAAAGGTTTTTCACATCCCATGGAGAAGTGTGGGGGTTTATTCAAGTTTACAGGTCAGTATGTATGATTTCAGTATGATTTGCCCATCTGCTTTTCTTTCAAAACTGTTCAAGACAAATGGATGAAATTTAGTATAACCCTAAAAAATTGTAGCCATGTGTAACTTGCAATTTGGTTATGACAACTCGCAAGCCAAAGAATGCAAACAATGGGTTGGGGATGGAGGGATGGTGATAACTGTTAACATCGAATATATAATAGGTTCAGGTAAACAAAACAAAACTGACATTACATATTTATCTTTGTCTTAATATTAAAAAATACTTTGGTTTAACACTTTTTTAACATAATAAATAGCTATAAATCAGCCACTTCACGCTAGTGCTTATGTCCACCCATATGACGATTACCTGAAGCAGTGAAGTACCATTTGTGAATGGCTTGACTGGTATCATAAATCTTGGCTGGAGGTCTGTTAACAACCAGGTTCTGTAGCAGATCACACAGGATGGAAGTATCTAGAGCCAATCATTGTGTTGTTTTAATTTTGTTTACACAACTGAACCCTCGCTCACACGATGCAGTTGAGACAGCAACACAGGCTGTGGCTTCCAAAACTTTTAATTTAGAATTTTTGCAAACATCACTGTAAATAATAATTAATAATCCAAACACATGATACAAAGCAAAGTGGAAGACAAATAAAAAACACTGAACACAAAATAGGAAAAGAATCAACTTAAAGCACACAGAAACTAACACACATGATATCTGAGCAGGACAGGATGTTTGCTGCTGATGCAATCAACTCTTCCAAGTCCAAACTGATATGAGTACTGCTGAGATACTTCGGTTTAGATGTGCAGTAGACAATATGCTGAAAGAGGCAGGAATGTATACACTCAATATGCCTCTATGCATGCCTCTCACCTGCACATGACACACAGTCAAGATGTAACAACATTATTATTGTTATTCTATGTTCTCGGCATTCACGACTTGTGTCTAAACTGAAAATTCTATTAAAATTGATTGCCAGTAATAATGTTTTTTTTTAATAGAAAATCAAGATCTTTTGGTGAAAAATATTGCCAACTTAATAATATTCTAAACTCAAAATGACATTTTTCCAATTGCAAGCATGTTTGGGGTCTTATCTTCAGAGTCAGGGTCAAAGGTTAGTACTTTTAGGTACCTTCCAGTGCTAAATTCTTTGTAAATCAATGTCACTTCATATATTGCCCTTGTATTTAAATGTTTGAATTTGCCTCTAGTTTCTAATCCCCCCCAAAATGGACTTCTATTTTCTTAATTTAATAAACTTACTTGTACAACCTGTCTATTAATAATGCTTACCATGAACACATCTTTAGTGTTTAGCTCTGCTAGTCATTGACCGTAAGAGTTTATAGGAAGGTGTTCGATTTGTCATCCATCTGTCTGGTGACGTATGTTTGCTATCTCTACTCCTAAACTTCTTGAAGAATTGCTGTGAAACTTTACACTCATCTATCCTGTGGTCTAGTTGGTCTTAAATGAATATGCTGCTCAGACATCCAGTATGGCCACTGCAGTGGCCATCATGAAAATCTTGAGAGATATACTCCTCCTGAAGAGATGGTCATATCAACATGGAGTTTTCACTGAAAGTCTAGTTATGATATCTAGCTGGTCCAAAATGAAAGTGATGCCTGTCTGATCTCCGGTATGGTAGTCACAGCAGTCATTTTGAAAATCTTGTTATTGTGCTCCTTCAGAATGGATGGTCATTCAGGGTTTTTGCTGAGAGACTTATTACGATGTCTTGTTGGTGTTAGATAAAAATTGTGCCAATCTGATTTCCAGTATGACCACCACTGCAGCCATCTTGAAATCTTATTCTTGATATTTCTGATGAATCAATGGTCATGTCAGCATTGGTTTTACAGTAAAAGGCTTATTATGATGTCTGTCTGGTCCCAAATCAAAATGATGCCAGTTTGATATCCAATATGGTCATCATGACAAACATCATAAACTGGGTCCCAAGTGGTCTAAAGTGGTATAGCCTATCTTGTGCTAAAAAAATGGTATCAAACAACAAAACAACAACAACCATCTTAAATATTTTGTCATCACATCTTTACATGAACAGAAAGTCGTATTGATATAGGGTTTTCACTAGAAGACTTCTTATGATGCAAAGTTTATCTGAAATGAGATGGTGCCGACCTAATGTCCTGTATGGTTACCACAGCAGCCATTTTAAAATTCATGTTATTAAAAGTCCTATCTTGAAAATATTGTTATTTCTACTCATGACCAAATGGATGGCTATGTCAACATGGGTTTTCACCAATAGACTCTTTATAACCTAGTTGGTCCTGAATGAAAATGGTGTCGGCTTTGTATCAAGCATAACTGTCATGGTGATGATGGTCTTAAAAATCTTATTGTCTCTACTGAATAGATGATTATGGAGTTTTCACCAGATGACTTAATTAATTGTCCACTTTGTCATAACTAAAAATGTTGCCAAGCTGACATCCAGTATGTGTACCACTATTGCCAAGCTGACATTCAGTATGTGTACCACTATTGCCAAGCTGACATCCAGTATGTGTAGCACTATTGCCAAGTTGACATCCAATATGTGTACCACTATTGCCAAGCTGGCATCCAGTATGTACCACTATTGCCAAGTTGACATCCAGTATGTGTACCACTATTGCCAAGCTGGCATCCAGTATGTGTACCACTATTGCCAAGCTGGCATCCAGTATGTGTACCACTATTGCCAAGCTGGCATCCAGTATGTGTACCACTATTGCCAAGCTGGCATCCAGTATGTGTACCACTATTGCCAAGCTGACATCCAGTATGTGTACCACTATTGCCAAGCTGGCATCCAGTATGTGTACCACTATTGCCAAGCTGGCATCCAGTATGTGTACCACTATTGCCAAGCTGGCATCCAGTATGTGTACCACTATTGCCAAGCTGGCATCCAGTATGTGTACCACTATTGCCAAGTTGACATCCAGTATGTGTAGCACTATTGCCAAGCTGGCATCCAGTATGTGTACCACTATTGCCAAGCTGGCATCCAGTATGTGTACCACTAATGCCAAGTTGGCATCCAGTATGTGTACCACTATTGCCAAGCTGGCATCCAGTATGTGTACCACTATTGCCAAGCTGGCATCCAGTATGTGTACCACTATTGCCAAGGTGGCATCCAGTATGTGTACCACTATTGCCAAGCTGGCATCCAGTATGTGTACCACTATTGCCAAGCTGGCATCCAGTATGTGTACCACTATTGCCAAGCTGTCATCCAGTATGTGTACCACTATTGCCAAGCTGGCATCCAGTATGTGTACCACTATTGCCAAGCTGGCATCCAGTATGTGTACCACTATTGCCAAGGTGGCATCCAGTATGTGTACCACTATTGCCAAGCTGGCATCCAGTATGTTTACCACTATTGCCAAGCTGTCATCCAGTATATGTACCACTATTGCCAAGCTGACATCCAGTATGTGTACCACTATTGCCAAGCTGGCATCCAGTATGTGTACCACTATTGCCAAGCTGGCATCCAGTATGTACCACTAAAAGTTTATTTGAAAATCTTGCTAATGTTGAAGCATATCAAGAGATGGTTTAGACACTTGACAGATAAAAGGAAGAAATGGTCATATCTTGAATAACTGGCTGGTCAGTTGTGTTTGGGATTTAATTTTTGGAAGCTCATAGTACAAAACGGGTTCTTGATCATTGCAGATAGTCTTGTCAAATTATAAAATCAGACCTGTTTATATTGGTACTAAACATTTTTAGTATTCAAAGAAATTGGTGAAATTATTATGAAAGTTTGGGAGCTATGCCATAACTGTAAATTGTCCAAATTTGTATTATAACAAAGTGTGATACAATGTGGTTTTATAGTACTAATAAATGATTTGTTGGTCTTGCATGAATAATTTATTCTTTGGAGTTATCTAATTTCTAATGTTTAATGGAGTGTGGAGAGAGAGAGAGAGAGAGAGAGAGAGAGAGAGAGAGAGAGAGAGAGAGAGAGAGAGAGAGAGAGAGGAAGGGGGAGAGATATTATTTTTATAATTCATTGGTATGACTCAGCTGGGGTTCAAACCCATGACCTCCCTCATCTGAGACAGACGCTTTAACCACATAACCAATGGAGCATCATTCATCAGATAAAAAATTTAACTGATAGATAATGATGCTTCCATACATCCAAGGTAGATAATTTGCTTCCTTGATTGGAAAACCATGTTGGAATTACATGGTCTGTTGTTTCTGGAGTTCTTTCCTTGAGATGGATTCAGGTTTTTGATGAATATTCCCTAATAATTTTGCCCTAAACCCATTATGCATGAAATTATTGTAATTTTGCAACATCCTGTATGTTGATAAAGGGAAGAATCTAAGATCATTTCAACAATATCATCTGGACAGCATTGAGGCATAAGGGGATCCTTTAAAAAATGCCAGTAATATATTTGAACTAAATATGTATTTGAAAATGCCAGATTGGATTACTGTAAGCTTTAGTATCAAGCCATGCTCATTACAATAGCTCTTTAGTCTGAATATGACTATTGGAGGCATGTTTTCTTATTAGAGCATGGTGCATATGTAGCAAATAAACAATATTTGTTGACATCTGTTGCTTCTGACCATTGTTTTCCTCAGGATCTGTTTTCTCAGAAGCTTTTGTGGCTCAGAGGTCAGTGGTTCAGACTTGCAACTGAAATGATGCATATTCAAATTTGACCATCAGATCACTCTGGCTTAGTGACCTTTGTGTTTCTGGGGTAAGGAACTTTGTTCCAATTGCCCGAGCACTAAGTAGCCTACTTGTGTTGCTGTGCCATAAACCACCAAACCTACTAACCTAGTCTATTAAGAAAAGAACAAGAAAGAGAATGACTCTCCTATGAATATATATAGGTATTCCTTTATTTTAGAGCATGGCATTGCTATGCCCTGTTTGCAAATTTACTGGTGATGTATAACAACTCCAAGTAATGGTTTTCTGGGGCCATTTGTTCAAAAGAAAACAATGGTCATGAGCAGCAACAGGATTGTTTATTTGCTAATATGCTGACATAGTCCAATGTTTTGTAATAAGTCACAATGTAAATAGGATGAAATAAATCCTGAATTGGTAGTCTTCACTTGTTGCTGTACCAGTTACCTGTTGTAACTGAAGGTGACCAAGTTTGATTGACATGATTTATGGACAACAAGAATGTTTATCATCCATGTTTATATAGCAAACAGAGTGACTGATCTCTCAGGATATGTAATTTTATGATTTTTTTGACATGCAGTAGAGATACCTGCAAAATATGAAGATCCAATTTTTTAATTAAATGCATTGAGATTTGTTTATTTTATTAGCTTCAAAGAATGTGTTGTTTTATTGCATGATGTAGCACAGAACTCCCTAATGTGGTTGCATGCAAAGAAAATTTGTTGGATGATGCAGTAATTTGCATTTATTCTGCTAAATCTCTGCATTTTTGTGTGCCCACAAAGTCTTGGTGACACATGGATATCACTTCCATGTTGTATTGATGTCCATTTGTTTACATGGGCATCAACAATAATTGTTTTGCAGGTAGCCCCATTTTTTTCTCTCTGACTGTGTATAGTCATGAAACTTCTTAGCTGCATTCAGCTTAGAGTATACTTCCCACTGAGTGCAAAAAATATGTGATAGCAGTGACCTACTATTTTGCTTCAGTTGATGTTAAGTCATATGGCGTTTAGCTTAATTTCTCTGATGCTTAATGTCCAGCAGTGAAACTTAGTATTTGCAGTCATCTTGGGTAGCTATTCTTCAATGCCAGCAAAAGTAAGTCAGTGTTTTTTTTAATTGTATATTCTCACTTATAAGACAAGTCCAACAGCAAAAAGCATATAAACAGATTTGCCATCATATAATGCACCAGCAGAACAGGGTCTGTGCAGTTTGTTAGGAGTAACGAGGAGATCAAACAGCATAGACTGTGATTTTTAGGCATATTATGCTATGGCAGATCAGGTTCTTTGGTGTTTTGCAGTTTGATTTGTCCTATAAGCCAGTATGGATGGTGTGCACTACAGTCATGATGCTGTTTACATTGAACCCCATTTCTCTAACACTGTTTTACTCTAAACTTAATGTGGGCATAAATGATTTTGGAGTTAAAGAGGGTATTGTTGATAATACATTGGTGAATGTTAAAATTCGTTCATTTTTGAAAGTTGGCCATTTTGGTATGGCATATTATGAGATGGGGATGAGAGTCAATGTCATTGTCACTGAAAAAGATGAATGGGTTCAGATCAAATTTCAGTTCATGATCATGTATCTTCAGAGTTTGTAGATGACTTGCAGGTTAGGTAAGAAAGAAGCCTATTGATTTTGGAGTCGAAAGGTCAAAGGTCATGGTCACTGAATTAGTGATTTCATTTCTGGGTCTACAACATTCACATCTAGTGTTCAATATTATTACTAGTTCACAGATATAAGTTCCCCTTGTGAAGAGTTTCACTAAGACACAGTTCCAGATATGACACTTCAGTACTATGGACCCTAGGTCTAGAATTAAATCATTTTGTTTTTATTGATTTATTAGGTGTATGACATTGTTGGTTTTAAAGAAAGCAACCTTAATGCTTAATATTGTATGTTTATTTACTTTTTAAAAAGATTATTGTTTGACAGATTTTGATTTTTCCCCACTATACTGCAATTTGGTACATGCATGATTCTTGCTATACTGTAGTTGAGTACATAATGAGGTTCTCATGTATAATATTGTTCTGTATATAACATTGAGGGCATTTGTGGACTCCAACTACTTTGTTGTAATGAGAGATCATTCTGTTCTTAACCTAATAGTACTCTTTCTATCTTTTTCCCTTTCTCACTTTCTCTCGTGCACACACACACACACACACACACACACACACACACACACACATGAAACTTAAGTTAACTTGATATTTCATATATATACAAACTCAATAATTTCACTTTTGTTAACATATATGTATTTGAACTTGATAACTTGATAATTCACCTGAACATAAAATCTTGTGTAATATAAATTTTGTGGTCTCGTAGGAGACAGATTTCACTTTAATATAACTTTAAATAACTGAATACTGCATAATTCTGTCACTTGCTCATTTTCTGATTCTGTACCTATTTGAACAATTAAAGTATTCATCTGCTTCTATATACATTCACTTTTTATTGTTGGATTTGTTTCATTTAAAGAAATTACAGTAATATCCATATTTGATGAAGATAAGTCTTTGTACTAGATGAACTTTTTCCCATCCGTCAGCTGTTCATATTTTTCAGGGTAAAATCATCACATTTTCTTCCAAATTTTAAGTGAATGATGCTGAATGCATGCACCCATTTATTTGCTGGTGCATTGAACTTTGTAGTTTCCTGTGTTTGGTTTCATTAGCTTGGTCAGTAATTATCTCCATAATTTTATCTATTTTTTTTTCAGTGCTGTCGTCTTTTTATAATTATTTTTCTTCCAGGTCGAAGTCTGGTGGTAAAGAAAAGTGATGGAATAAAAGAATCAACTGATAGTACAACCATAGAAGATGATGAAACACGAGGTATGGAAATTTTTATCGTACATATAAAAATAGATTTTTTTCTCAATGATGTCATCTTGGCATGCATCAAATGAACATTCCATCCATTTTGAATTTGGATCAATTATTATATATTTTGTGATAAAATTCTGCGTTACAAATTATTTAACAAAATTTTGGAAACGTTCTTGTGTTTTGTGATACAATTTTAAATAGGCAGTTTATATGTAAATATAGTTTGGAATAAAGCACTTAATTACCAATTTGACAGACTGGTATATATTACATTGATTATAATTTTTGAATCAAAACAACTGTACTAGTGCCAAAATACAGTAAGTTACACTGCAAATATAATGTTGTTGAATATGGGGTTAGAAATGAAGCAGAAAAAGATGCAGATAATTTGGTGATGAAAAGTAATATTTATGGCAATTGCTTGGTCAAAAATAATCTTGATATTCAGGTGTGTGGAATTGGAATAGTGTGTAGACTGCAACATCAGCTTTGATTGGATCTTAATTGTGTAGACTGCACAGGTATATGTAGACTTATAGGAAGAAATAGTACGAGTTGGGAAGTTTGTTATTTTAACAAACATGCTATCAAGATGGGATGCCTAGATTCTGAAATATTGATTGTTTGAAAACAAAAAGAGCAACAAAAACTGCATTTGGAAAGTCTTGAATGAACACACTGGAGGAACACACAAAGATCAAATAAAAAAAATTCACTCTTTTCTGGTAAATGACACCATAGTCACTGATGACAATGACATTGCAAATGTTTTCAATGATTTTTTTCACCAACATTACAACAAAGTTAAAAGAACCACTGGTTGAAAACATCTTTAATGAACTGAAAAAGTTCTGCAGCAGCAAATCTCTAAGAAGGTATGTTTCCCACCAGTATCAAAAACACTTTGTTAAGAAATGTCTCAGTGAACTTGATACTAAGAAAGCTACAGGACTTGATCAGATTGGTCCACGTCTTATTAAATCTTCTGCCTCTGCTATTGTAGATAGCATAACATTCATAATCAGTTTAAGCATTGCATCCTCATCTGTCCCCAAAATATGGAAAACTGCAAAATTAACTCCTATTCACAAATCTGGTTCTAAAGATGATGCTGATAACTACCAGCCAATCTCAATACTACCAAACTTGTCAAAATTGATTGAAAAGCATGTCCATGATTCATTCATATCATATTTAACCAAACATTTGCTGTTACACCCTAATCAATCAGGCTTTAGACAGAAACATTCATGTGAGACTGCCTTTATCTCCCTAACTGATAAATGACTTCAAGCACTTGACCAAAATAAAATAATAGGTTCTGTATTTGTAGATTTCAGGAAAGCTTTTGACATGGTGGATCATGAAACTCTTTTGAAGAAACCTTTAATCTACCAATATGATGAAAGCACAGTTAGATGGTTTACTTCATACTTAAGTGAGAGAACACAACATGTTTATATAAATAATGTTCTGTCAGAACCTGGAACAATTAGATGTGGAGTAACACAAGGCTCAATTCTGTGTCTGTTACTGTTTATTTTATTTAATAATGACCTACCACTTATTCTAAAGAACTCAGTATCATCTACAGATCTCTATGCAGATGACACAACATTGTCAGACATCCAAAACACAAAGCATGAACTCGAAATTTCTTTACAGAATGCCCTAAGCAAACTGGACAACTGGTGCACATGCAATAGCATGGTGGTTAATACTGGTAAAACTAAAATTTTACTTGTCTCAACACAGAACAAAAGAACAAAACTTGATAGTGATGAACTATGTCTGACATGGAAGGATAAAAGGTTGCAAATAGTCTACTTGGTGTTTTGATAGATAATAACCTATCAATGACTGAACATATCAGTAAAAAAAAGCAAATTCAAGTTTATGGCTTCTCTGTAGGATAAGACACTTTCTCCCAGAAAAACACAAAAAGCTATTTTATAACAGTTACATACAACCCTATTTAGACTGCTCTAATACAGTATGGGGTAATTCAAATGATAAAAATTTAGCAAAGCTGGCACATCTCTAAAAAAGAGCTTTTGAGTTAATATCAATCCAGAAAGAAAGCAAGGAAAATTTAGCTGGTAAGTTAAAAATATTACCTATTAAAGACCAAATCTGTTTGAGGAAAGCCAAATTAATGTACAGGATAGCCAATAATAATGCTCATGAATATTTACAATCACTATTCAAGTATAGGTTACCCGGAAATACTCCCCACCTGCGATCAATGTCTACCAAACATTACAAAATTTTACATTACAAAATTCCCAAACCAAAGAGGGAATTATTTAAATAAAGTTTCCAATACTCTGGAACTTTGCTCTGGAATAGTATTCCAGTTGAGATTAGAAATGCCCACTCTATTTCCTTTTTCCAAACCCAGTATATACAGTGGCTTCAGAGATGCAGCAAAAATAAGGAAATTCCATTGAATAAGAGCCTCAAGGTAGAATAGTTCTTTGCTAATTGAGTTACCCTCTGTAAAGAAAGTCATAATAATAATAATTAAAAGATCCCTGATACATATTTTAAAGGGATATCAATTTTAATCACTGATCAATCACTGACCTTGTAAAGTGATCATTGGTTAGTGATGTGGCAAAAATACTGTACTGACACACAAATGCTCATCCATCTGCAAACAGCATTAACTCATTAACCTCTGGCGATGCATTTACACATCAGGAGGTAGTAGCCAACTTTTGAACTCTGTAGCATCAATGTCATCTGTGATACACTAAAGTGGGTAGTATTATAGAAATGTAGACAGATGTAGCTCTACAATGATACCAGATAATCTGGACATTCTAATTGCACCACAAAATCCAGAGGGAAAAACGTAATTTTTTGGACCTGATTTTTATTCCAAAAAATTCACCTGTGCTCGGAATCCGATTTTGTGTCCGGATTTTAGACTTTTTGGCCTCAGATATAAGGCAGACCAGTCTGAACTGCACACAAATGGGTGAACCTTTGCAGAAAGTAGGATAAGATGGGCATTTGGAATAAAGAGTGATCTGGATATGGAAATGATGGGTCCATTAAGCAAAAAGAAAGAAACCTTTTCCCTTTGCTCATACATGAGCGAAATAGCCAATGAAAAACAATACTTGTGAGACAACTAGGCATTAGGTTAACTGGAAAACTCTTGGAAGTTGATGTATTAGGATGTATTAAGAAGTAGCTCCCAAAATGTGTTTCCTGCTCACATTTCAGGTGCAAAGGATGAAATCTCAAGGGTTAATAAGTTAACTCTGGTCTGCCAGTGTTTGATCTAAGTCTACCCAGCCTGTACTTGGGTACATGCTGTACATGATCACATATCAAATATTCTTTTTTTTTTTTATTTATACATAAAGGTAGACTTGCACCAAGCCCTAATTTCAGTATGCCATCAATATTCACAAGTTGGGTCTGTGCAGTTGGATTCTACACAAGTAGATATGATAGTTACTCCATGTCAAGGCAGAGATTATGTTCATTTTTTATGGTATTTAAATGCACCTGGTTAACTATGGTGGCAAAATGGTATACCAATTCAATGATAAATTAATGTCTCCTTTGTTGTAGACAGGATTTGTGGGTATTTTGTTGCAGCAATTTGAGTTTGCTAAGGTGTCATGTACCAGACTGGCACATTGTTGAATGTGTATTTTTTTTTTTCTTACAAGCCTGTGCTGGTATCCATATTTAGAAGTGCATGTTACATCAGAGAATGTCACTTTCAGAATTTTAAAAAGTCTTAACATGATCCATGGCAGGATTAAATTCACAGGATATGTATGTATGGATGGAATTTTAACATGAATCTCAAGGAATTACACATGTACATTTTACTTCATTGTGAGATAAATGTAGGATATGTTTAATAGATGTGTAAGGGAGGGTACTTCACTCCAGACTTGGCATGCATCAATCTGCAGGCACTGAGATGTAGAATAGACCCAGGGCACCAGAAACATGCTACAAAAGGAGATTGATAGAAGCAGGAGCCACATCAGCATGATTAGCAAGCTGGGCTTGCTACAAAAAGGGTATACATTTGAATATTTCCATTGGATCACCCAAAATCAGACACCATGGTAAATCATGTGGTAGGGCAAGTTACTCCTGTGGCCATGGAACTAACTAGCCTGCTTGTCTTGTGTGTCATACAACACCAAATTGAACTTGGCATACAATGTGCCTCTTTTTTTATAGCTGTATGTCTTACTAAAAACAAATTCCCTAAAGTTATACAAATCCTATGACTACTTTAAATAAATTACCTTACATACTTCTCCTAGTACATACCATTTATTGTTTTAAATTTTCTTTTCTCCTAAAGGAAACAATCAGTTGCATATAATGGAGTTTTGACAGGGTTTTTGGAAAACTTGTTTTCTTCAAATACTTCTTAATGAAAATCTTGTATTTCACATACTTCCTTGACTGTCTCTTCAACAATAGCAGTTACAGACGAGACATTTTAGATGCTGTATGGCATGTGTTTAATTCAATAGCAAAATGCATGGGGAGAAAATATAGTGAAAATGGTACTTTGTGCAAGTCAAGCATACAGGTTTGGTTCTGTGAAAGGAATGATGCAATTTTTTCATCCATCACACTCCATGACAGTGATTAACGCAAAATTTTGAATGTAAAAACACCACTTATTTGTGTTCACCATTAGGTTTCAGATGAAAAGAAAACCTATGTAAAATCAGTTGAGACAAAATATGGCTGTTATTTACTTTATCCATGCACACCATTCAGGTATTTTTACCAAATATAATGGTAGGGGTTCCAGGTGGTTGAGTGGTCTAAGGCTTACATTTATAGATTACCAACATCTCACCTGTCAACCAGTAGAGTATATTACCAACATCTCACCTATCAGCCTGTATAACATATTGACAATATCTCACATGTCAATCTGTATAGCATGTTGGGTGCTGGAAAATGGTGTGAGACCCACAAAACCAGAAAGCATAAAACCAAATATAGTCTCACAAAGTCTTTGAGTTTTATTGTTTGTAGCGAAAAGTCTTTGAACTCACATTAAGCCTTGAAAATTGGTATTTTCAGCAGAATTTCATTCATTTAGCAATTATAGTCATATATGCACGTGCGGTTGCTTGACAACTCTTAAAGTTCCATAAGAGACCAGAGATCCCACCCGAAGGGTTGGTCTTTTGTAACCTCCTCCATGGCTAGCCATCGGCCCGGGTCCACGTGGAGGCACTTGGCCTTTACGCTTTGGAATTTTCATCAGAATGCTTTGAAAGGCATTAAATAAAGACAAATTTGAGAGGAAGTAAAGAAATCTTAACCGATCAATATTTATGGGATTTTATATATCTCCATGTAGGAATACTGATCTATTTTCTTTTCTTTTTGGTTCTGGCAAGAGTGGCTTGCTATCCTGGCCAAACCCTGTCAGTCACTTGGTGATTTAGTTAAGAGCTAAAACTGCCGAGTCTGTTATTGTGTTAACCCTTTCATCACGGCAAACCGCATATGCGGTCCAGGGGAAGTAACCCGTCAACACTATGGACCGAGTTTTCGGTCTGGGGCAGTGTTCTTTGTTAACGTTATAGTACCCGACTAGATATCTTCGGAATACCTCAAATAACTTCCATCTGGTAATGTAGATGTTATATTTGGATTATCTCGTGAGTTTAGCTTGTATACAACTAGAAATAACGAACAAAGTAGGAACTTTTAACGTGGTTTCCGAATGCTGAAATTTGTATCCAAAATGGCGGCGTTTGAAGGATTTTTTTTTTAGAGGCGAGTTTTCGGAAGATTTAAATAATTTTGACCTGATAAATTTGTTTGACAATGAGGGAAGACGTATGGAGAGACAATGGAATGCACTTGTGGGTGACAGTGATGACATTGAAGATGACTTTGAAGGTTTTGAACCAGACGAATTGTACGCTCCACGTGGTTTTTTTTTTTGGACGAAGCCCGAAAACCAAAGAGATTTGTTTCAGTTTTCTGACAGAGTTGGGCACACCCGAGAGTTATATGGCTCCAGGAAGCTTCGGATTATTTTCAAATATTCTATTCAGATGAAGTTTTTGGAAAAATTGTCCGTTTAACGAACTTCAATGCGACGATCAAACGTGGCAAAGGCGATATAGGTCACTTAGGTGTGTGGACAGATCTCACCTTGGAGATCATTTTGGTTAATTTTATAGAATTTTATATATTATGGACACCATGAAAGAAAGACTTGTGTTGCTACTATGATTATTCACTAGTACATCTAGGGTCAATTGAACAAGTTTTGAGAACATTCTAAGTTTTCTAAGAGGTAATAAAATAATTGTATTTTACCTGTTGTTACCTGTTTGTACCTGCATTTTAACAGTTGTAATATATATGCACATTTTATTGAATTAGTCATTAAGTTTGATTTTTTACCTTGATTTTGACACCTAATCTAGCCAGATATCTTTAACATTGGCAAAGTTATGTTGTTTCAAAGTCCACAAGTCATTTTGCTTTACAACTCCAAAGTTACTTAGTGTTGAGGACTCTATGCCTACAAATCACTTAGTGATGAAAGGGTTAAAGGAAAACGATGTTCATTGCTCTGACAGACAGCACAGTACATCTGAGCTGAAAAAAAAATAAATGTGCATATACAAGTGTTCTTCACCATCATACTGTAAATAGGTTCATTTCAACTAAGGCTTTGTTGTTTAGCCACAAGAATACAACATTGTTGAAAGGTGGAGATCTTATCCATTAACAAAATTACTAAATATATATACTATGTATATATTTTTCTATATTTTTTTACTATTTTTAATCACCTTACTATTTAAGATAGCTACTTTATTATATTTTTTGCCCCCATCTTACTGTTTTTCATTGGAAGGGGTAGGCAACTCTGTGTATGTCATGGTTAGGTTGGCCAATGAAGTGAAATGGTATCTTGTCTTTTTGCAAAATGGTGATGAATCCTGCAAGAACTACATCAAGTCGACTGAAAAACAAAGGACATTTAAGACACTACATTAGAAAGTGTCACAAGAAAAAAACAAACTGTGATACCTTTAGTATCATGTTGACACTTGTTAATTATACTTTAAGAAAACCACATTAGAGTCCTTAAAAAACTATATGATACACCTTGCAAACTCGTGTGGTATGATCATGGATTTCATCTTGCTCTTGTTGTATCAACCACTAGCAGTTACTCTTAAATTTCTTAAAATTGTCACCAGCTACAGAGAGTTATTATCTCCACACTTGTTAAGTGATGTCCTGTCTGTCTGTCTATCCATTCTTCTATTCACAGAATTGGTATGTTGGTACCCCATGTGGTGACCATCTGCAAAATGTGTATGATTTTGGGGCTGAATGCCTAGGGACCCTAGGATCAGGTACAAGGCAAGATGTCCAGAAATTGCAAATACTGCAACATATTTTGAATATTTTCTGTTTTTTTAAATCTTTGTACATGCATTCTTAGGTGTCTTTAGGATGGAGTGGCAAATATAATAAAAAAGATTTTAAACTGGGAGCCATGGTAAGTAGCTTTAGAATTTACCCTGCAGGAAGGGAGAGGGAAGATATTATTGAGTCCATTGGCTGGAGTCCTTGTAACAGGTTCAAAGGTCAGATGTAACCAATTTTGAATTAATGACATTTACAGCTGTTCATTTTGTCTGGCCAAACTTTATATTGTGGCCCTAACATGCATATTTGATAAATAATGCATTCTATCCCATGAGTTACTGCCTGGAGGATTGGCATGGGTGTGTGGATAAGAGCATGCAATGAAAATCGTGGGGATTTGCAGCCATGAGCCTCTGAAATTTTATTAGGTTTTGTATTGCCGACAGATCAGTCACTTTATTTTTATATTTTTGTGACTATAATCTCCATTTCTGCATACCAAAGGATTCCCTGTGAAAAGTAGAATTTTAAACACGTTATCCCTTGAATATCCAAAATAGGTAAAATATATTGCTTTTGTGAGGTGTTTTAAATTAGGGGCTGACCCCAAATCAGATAGGCCTGGTAAGAGGAAGGACTATTCCATAAATACTGCCATATGAGATACATTTTAATCAATATGGTTTATTTTTCTTGAGTTAATAATAAAGAAACATTCTAGTTTTCATTCCAACACATGCAGTTGAAAACTTCAAACAAATTTGAAGAAATAAATCTGTTATGTAACAAAATTGTTATGTCAGTGTAGTGTCTGCCATTTAATTGTCCAAACATTGGTATGCCCCTATTAGGTGATTGCCATTTAAGGGTCCAAACATTGGCATGCCAGTATTAGGTGGTTTTCACTTGGAATCCACAGATTGCTATGTCATTATTATGTGATTTTCAATTGGAGTCAAAACATTGGTATGCCAGAATAGGGTGATAGTCAGTTTGGAGTTCAGACACTGGTATGCTAGTTTTAGGTGATTTAGGTGCCATTTGGAGTGAGACATTGTTATGCCAGTATTAAGTGATTGCCACTTGTGGTCCAGACAGCAGGTATCTAGTATTAAATGATTGCCATTTGGTGTCCAGACATTGTTATGCCAGTATTAGGTGATTGCCATGTCTAGTCATTGATATGCCAGTATTAGGTGATTGTACACCAGTATTGAGTGGTTGTCATCTGGAGTCCAGACATTGGTATGCCATTATTAGTTGATTGCCATTTTGGGATCCAATCAATGGTATACCAATATTAGGTGGGTGTCATCTGGAGTCCTTGTGATTTGAAATCCAGACATTGATATATCATTATTAGTTGATTGCCATTTGTAGTCCAGACATTTTTATGCCAGTAGTATTGGTGGTTGACATCTTGAGTCCAGAGATTAGTATGTCAGTATTAGTTGTTTGCCATTTGAAGTCCAGACATGGATAAGCCAGTATTATGTGATTATCATTTGAGTCCAGACATTGGTATACCAATATTAGGTGGTTGTACACCATTATCAGGTGGTTGTCATCTGGAATCCAGAAATTGGTATGTCAGTATTAGTTGATTGCCATTTGGAGTCTAGTAATTGGTATGATAGTATTAGGTGATTGCCATTTGAGTCCAGACATTGGTATGCCAGTATTAGGTGGCTGTCATAAGGAGTCCAGACATTGGTATGCCAGTATTAGTTAGTTACCATTTTGGAATCCAGGTATTAGTATACTAGTAGTACTGTAGCTGGTTGTCATCTAGAGTCTTTGCCATTTGGAGTGTATATGTCTGTATTAGGGGATTGCCATTTGGAATCATGACATTGGTATATCAGTATTAGTGTAGTTGGTTGTCATCTGGAGTCTTTGCCATTTGGAGTCTATATGTAAGTATTAGGTGATTGCCATTTGGAATCCTGACATTGGTAACCAGTATTAGGTGGTTGTCATCTGGAGTTCAGACATTGGTATGCCATTATTAGCTGATTGCCATTTTGGAATCCAATCATTGGTATACCAGTATTACTATAGCTGGTTGTCATCTAGAGTCTTTGCCATTTGGAGTCTATATGTCAGTATTATGTGATTGCCATTTGGAATTCTGACATTGGTATACAAGTATTAGGTGCATGTTTTCTGGAGTTTTGGTAATTTAGAGTCCAGACATTGGTATATCAGTATTATGTGATGCCATTTGGAATCCAGACATGGGTATGCCAGTATAGGTATTGTATACCATTATTAGGTGGTTGTCATCTGGAGTCCAGACAGTGGTATGCCAATATTATCTGATCATCAGGTTTTAATCCACACATTGGTATACAAGTATTACTGTAGTTGGTTGTCATCTAGAGTCCAAATATGGGTATGCTCATATTTGGTGCTTGCCATGTAGGGTTCAGACATTGATATGCCAGTTTCATGTGGTTGCCATCAGAAGTTGAGACATTGGTTTGTTAGTATTGGGTGGTTGCCATTTATAGACCAAAAACTGGACATTCAGGCAAAAAGTTAGGCATAGACAAATAGCTATATTTCAGGTAAGTTAAAGGAGCTAACACATATCTGGATACTATCAGCTAAGCTTACTGTTAGTATTCAGGGTTGATTTGGTATTTATTCCTATTATGCAACTTCTTGCTTACTATGTTCTTTTTGATGAGATAAAATGCCTGCAAAAGTATCTTTTTGTCACAGTGACCCACAATATGAGTATGTGGGAGAAGTAATAGCTGAAATATGTAGGGGAAACTTTTGAGAGATAATGTTTGTTTTTCATGGGCAGAACTGGTGCTATTAGAACTATTATTATTATTATTATTATTATTATTATTATTATTATTATTATTATTATTATTATTATTATTATTTCTAAAATTTTGGAGGATGTTATCAGCCACTGCTATTTGCTGCAATTTTTAAATTTTCTTATATTGTTTTTTTATAATGCCATCATATAAAGAAAGCCGCTTTTGTTTTCTTTTGGTTTAGTTATTAAATCATTGTTGCAGTAGCAAATATTTTCATTCTTTTCTCCCCTTTCTGTACTCATTCAGTAGGGAAAGAAGATATAGACAGTGAGTATAAATCCGCATCAAGTTGGTACATAGACAACAGTCTAACAATGTTTCTTCTGTTAGCTACACAGATCACTTTGATTTTGGGGCATTTTGTGCATTTGTTTGATATGCTTTATTTCATGGAAGTTATCTTTTCAGTTCGTAGAGCACACATAATCACTACTACCCTTCCACTTTCCCTTCCAACCATTCCTTTGACCCAGTCTTTGTAACCCATTTTAGGCTTTGAGGACTTATTCCATTTCCCTTGACCTAATTTACAAGCAATCATAAACAGATCCAATACTAGCAATTTAATGGTAGGTTCTCAGTTGAGTGTTAATCTCAGCACAGACATAAAGACAGGTGCTCCTGACTTTTTGTCAGAGTATTCAAGATAAAATGCAAATTGAGGGTATGCATTGATTGCCTTATGAAACCACAAGGCTGCTGTATAATGTGATTGGTTTACAATGTAAATCATGATAGAAAGAGGCATAAATATTGTTATAGAGAATAGTGATGCTATCATATAATTGTCATCATGATGGATCTGTATCTAATTCAGTGCAACTATCATATCAGCAACAAATATGGGTTAATGTTAACTTGTAAATTTGAGATTATAAACTCCTGCCACCAGCCTATTTAAATCTGATGCCACTTTTTTGTAATGCAGAACACTAATACAGAGCAACATGTTCACTGGGTCAGCTGTGTGTTTGATATAAATTGTAACAGTGGAAAGGCATTGTGCAGAAAAAAGAATATTCCACAGGCTTGAACTTAGGCCTTGATGCTTGCCAAAGCATGTTTTCATTGTGCTAGATAAAAGATAATACAAATAGTACAAATATCTTGATGTTATTGTACTGATATTATCAAAAGGTGGCAATCTTATGATACATTAAAGGATTCACTATATTATTGTTAATAGAGACTTTGTTGTTCATTGAGTACATGAGACTGGTATCCTCACTCTAAGATTTCCATGTGTGTGTCAAAAAAGGTATCACTTAGACACCCCGATACTTTTCTTGTAACATTTATTCACAGATATATAGTCTTCAGTCAGCCACATTCTCTTCTTTACTGCAGTAACCTAAAACCCATTGTCCAGATTGATTTTTTAGAACTTTTACTTTACTTTAGCCTCAAGAGTGAATAGATTTATAGGTAGTGTACAGAGCACCTGCATAGTTCAGTTTGTAGACTTTAAGAAAAGTGACTATTTTTAAACTGTCACATATTGAAGCCAGTGAATTTAAATGTATTTCATTTATAAAAATATAAATTTATTATTATTATTATTATTATTATTATTATTATTATTATTATTATTATTATTATTATTATTATTTCTAATTTTATTAGCTGTGCTTGTAGTATACCAAAGAACTTATGAGATGGTCTGTTGTCTGTTGTTCAACTGTCATTAGTCATCCAGCTTCTATCTATCCATTTGCACAAGTTTGTTATTGCTACTCCTCCTAAATGGAAATTCAAAATACACTTGCAACTTTTCTTTAGAGGACATCCATCCACATCTCAGTGTTAGCAATGGTGAGAATACTGCAATGTTACAAGTAGGATTCCAAAGCACTGTGTCCCATCCTCCAAATTAGAACAAATGACAAAAATGTTATATAACACACTAATGTGTGTTATGAAAATGAGATCTTGTTTGCTTTGACAGTTCTGCTGCTGTAATTTGTATTTTGCACTGTACAATAATATCTTCCTGGATACATTAATGCATAAGTGCTATCACATTAATGCAGACGTATTAGCACATTAATGTAGTAAAAGTGTTATCAGTCTAATGCAATAAAGTGTTATCAGTCTAAAGCAATAAAGTGTTATCAGTCTAAAGCAATAAAAGTGTTATCAGTCTAATGCAATAAAGTGTCATCAGTCTAATGCAATAAAAGTGTTATCAGTCTAAAGCAATAAAAGTGTTATCAGTCTAAAGCAATAAAAGTGTTATCAGTCTAATGCAATAAAGTGTTATCAGTCTAATGCAATAAATTGTTATCAGTCTAAAGCAATAAAAGTGTTATCAGTCTAAAGCAATAAAGTGTTATCAGTCTAAAGCAATAAAAGTGTTATCAGTCTAATGCAATAAAGTGTTATCAGTCTAAAGCAATAAAAGTGTTATCAGTCTAATGCAATAAAGTGTCATCAGTCTAATGCAATAAAAGTGTCATCAGTCTAAAGCAATAAAAGTGTTATCAGTCTAAAGCAATAAAAGTGTTATCAGTCTAAAGCAATAAAAGTGTTATCAGTCTAATGCAATAAAGTGTTATCAGTCTAATGCAATAAAGTGTTATCAGTCTAAAGCAATAAAAGTGTTATCAATCTAAAGCAATAAAAGTGTTATCAGTCTAAAGCAGTAAAAGTGTTATCAGTCTAATGCAATAAAGTGTTATCAGTCTAAAGCAATAAGTGTTATCAGTCTAATGCAATAAAAGTGTTATCAGTCTAAAGCAATAAAAGTGTTATCAGTCTAATGCAATAAAGTGTTATCAGTCTAAAGCAATAAAAGTGTTATCAGTCTAATGCAATAAAGTGTTATTAGTCTAATGCAATAAAAGTGTTATCAGTCTAAAGCAATAAAAGTGTTATCAGTCTAAAGCAATAAAAGTGTTATCAGTCTAAAGCAATAAAAGTTATCAGTCTAAAGCAATAAAAGTGTTATCAGTCTAAAGCAATAAAAGTGTTATCAGTCTAATGCAATAAAGTGTTATCAGTCTAAAGCAATAAAAGTGTTATCAATCTAAAGCAATAAAAGTGTTATCAGTCTAAAGCAGTAAAAGTGTTATTAGTCTAATGCAATAAAGTGTCATCAGTCTAAAGCAATAAAAGTGTTATCAGTCTAATGCAATAAGTGTTATCAGTCTAATGCAATAAGTGTTATCAGTCTAAAGCACTAAAAGTGTTATTAGTCTGATGCAATAAAGTGTTATCCGTCTAAAGCAATAAAAGTGTTATCAGTCTAATGCAATAAAGTGTCATCAGTCTAAAGCAATAAAAGTGTTATCAGTCTAATGCAATAAAAGTGTTATCAGTCTAATGCAATAAAGTGTTATCAGTCTAAAGCAATAAAAGTGTTATCAGTCTAATGCAATAAAGTGTTATTAGTCTAATGCAATAAAGTGTTATCAGTCTAAAGCAATAAAAGTGTTATCAGTCTAAAGCAATAAAAGTGTTATCAGTCTAATGCAATAAGTGTTATCAGTCTAAAGCAGTAAAAGTGTTATTAGTCTGATGCAATAAAGTGTTATCCGTCTAAAGCAATAAAAGTGTTATCAGTCTAATGCAATAAAGTGTCATCAGTCTAAAGCAATAAAAGTGTTATCAGTCTAAAGCAATAAAAGTGTTATCAGTCTAATGCAATAAAGTGTTATCAGTCTAAAGCAATAAAAGTGTTATCAGTCTAATGCAATAAAGTGTTATTAGTCTAATGCAATAAAAGTGTTATCAGTCTAAAGCAATAAAAGTGTTATCAGTCTAATGCAATAAAGTGTTATCAATCTAAAGCAATAAAAGTGTTATCAATCTAAAGCAATAAAAGTGTTATCAGTCTAAAGCAATAAAAAGTGTTATCAGTCTAAAGCAATAAAAGTGTTATCAGTCTAAAGCAGTAAAAGTGTTATCAGTGTAATGCAATAAAGTGTTATCAGTCTAAAGCAATAAGTGTTATCAGTCTAATGCAATAAAAGTGTTATCAGTCTAAAGCAATAAAAGTGTTATCAGTCTAATGCAATAAAGTGTTATCAGTCTAATGCAATAAAGTGTTATCAGTCTAAAGCAATAAAAGTGTTATCAGTCTAATGCAATAAAGTGTTATCAGTCTAATGCAATAAAAGTGTTATCAGTCTAAAGCAATAAAAGTGTTATCAGTCTAAAGCAATAAAAGTGTTATCAGTCTAAAGCAATAAAAGTGTTATCAGTCTAATGCAATAAAGTGTTATCAGTCTAAAGCAATAAAAGTGTTATCAATCTAAAGCAATAAAAGTGTTATCAGTCTAAAGCAATAAAAGTGTTATCAGTCTAAAGCAATAAAAGTGTTATCAGTCTAATGCAATAAAGTGTTATCAGTCTAAAGCAATAAAGTGTTATCAGTCTAAAGCAATAAATGTATTATTAGTCTAATGCAATAAAGTGTTATCAGTCTAAAGCAATAAAAGTGTTATCAGTCTAATGCAATAAAGTGTTATTAGTCTAAAGCAATAAAAGTGTTATCAGTCTAATGCCATAAAGTGTTATCAGTCTAAAGCAATAAAAGTTATCAGTCTAATGCAATAAAAGTGTTATCAGTCTAATGCAATAAAGTGTTATCAGTCTAAAGCAATAAAAGTGTTATCAGTCTAATGCAGTAAAAGTGTTATCAGTCTAATGCAGTAAAAGTGTTATCAGTCTAATGCAATAAAAGTGTTATCAGTCTAATGCAGTAAAAGTGTTATCAGTCTAATGCAATAAAAGTGTTATCAGTCTAATGCAATAAAAGTGTTATCAGTCTAATGCAATAAAAGTGTTATCAGTCTAATGCAGTAAAAGTGTTATCACAGATAGCATGTCAGAGCATCTGATAACCTGAAATAAGCTGCACCATGGATTGATTTCATTCCTAATCTTGCTCTTATTTAACTTTAGGATATTCTCATTATCTATCAACAATCGATACCATAAATACCATTGTTTTCTAAGTGACTTTCTTTCCAAACAAAAATTCATTAATTAAATTTTTTACAGCATATTTATTTGCATAGAGTTTTTCATTATTTTAACTTCAGAACTAAATCTTCCTTTTGTAAAGGTTGACTTCAGCTATTAACAGCTGTAAACATTTTAATTGCAACTCAGCCAACTGCCACTAATTTTGAAATTTGCCATTGCTGAATACATTGTTTTAAAAAGAATATTCATTGGCATGTTACAGCTTTTATCATCTCTTGTGACTTCTGTAATATATAGCACCAGTAGAGCCAGTCAGTGATGGACATCCGTAAATAAAAACATGTTGATGCATTTTTTTTCTGATTAAAAGGCTTGCCTGCAGTGCACAGTGCCAAGATTCAGATGGACCAAAAATTGTGGGAAACCTGCAAGCCCTCACTGATATTATAAGCTGGCAATTAATATGTTTTTAAAAAAAATGTATTTGGCAATGAAAAGGTTTGTAGTAGATGGCTTAGTTGCAGTATAAAGTCTGATAGCACTTAGTGTAACATATTTTCAAGGTAAAGTCACACCTATCATGACAAAAATGTTGATTTATTTTGAGGTTGATTCAATGAGGAGACTAACTTCATGCAGATGTATAATCTCTTATTTAATGAATGATTTATTGGTTTGAAAAGTAATTCATAAAAAAATCTGTATTTATCATAAAAAAAGGCTGGTGATAATGAGTGAATATGCAAGTAAAATGAGAGCTAGATTTAGAAAAATCCATGGTGAGATTAACCAAATATTTAAACATGTATATATTTTCATGAGCACCTATAAAATATTCATTACAATAATGTCAGTGCCTAATGGAAGATAAGGTACAGCGCATACAACAGCATTAAGCTGGCAAAACTAGAAGCAACAGATTATTTTGATTCTATTGCTTTATTAGTGAATAATGTACTGGTACCTTTCCGTTGTTAATTTACAATGCTCTGTGCCCCCCTGCCCGCCCCTAATTTGAGGGGTTGGGGACACAGCATTCCCAGCCCATGGGATCTCTCGCAAATGCTACAAGGGCCATCTTGAAAATCATGTCATTGTTACTCCTCCTAAATGAAGTAATATTAACCTTGGGTTTTCACCAGAATACATCTTGTATTGTCTAGTAGGTCCCAAATGAAAACTGCAAATCTGATGTCTTTTAGGGCTGCTATAATAGCCATTTTCAAAATCTTGGTTCTTGCTACTTTCCCAGAATTGATGTTCATATCAACATGGGTTTTCACTAAAATTATTCGTATGATGTCTGGTTAGTCCTAAATGAAAATGGCGCCAATCATATGTCAAATATTGCTGCCACAACAGTTATCTTGAAAATTATCTTGTCACTACTCCAGAATGGAAAGCCATATTAACATGGGATTTTCAAAAGAATTCAATGGTGTCTAGTAGATCCTAAATGAAAATGGTGCCTCTTGCACAGCTAGTATTGCTGCCACAGGGCCATCTTGAAAATCTTGTTACTGCTGCTTCTTTTAAATGGGTGATCATGTGGTTTTTATTAAAAAGACTTTTTTTGATGTTTAGTTAGTCTAAAATGAAAACTCTGCAGCCCTCCAATGTGGCTTCCACCGTGTGGAAAATCTTATTACATGTATTGGTATTTCTCATATATGGCTGGTCATATAGACATTGTACTTAAATCAGAAGACTGATTATGATGTCTAGTTGGTTCTAAAGGAAAATTATGTGAATTTGATATTCAATATAGCCAACATGGCAGCCATCTTCAAAATCTTGTTATTGTTACATATCCAAAATGGATATTCACCAGAAGACTTATTTAGATGTCATGTTGGTTCTGTATTCAATTGTGTTCATCTAATGACCACTATGCTGTCCATAATGAAAATGTTGTTTTCATTACTTCTCTTAAATGGAAAATCGTTTTGACATAGGGTTTTTCATCAGAAGAATTCATCTATAAAGAAAATGATGCAAACTGACTCTCAGTATGACCACTATGGTCATCACATATTGCAAATATTGTTATCTAAGCTTATTCCAAATAGATGGCTATATTAATATGGGGTTTTCTTTAGGAGACTTCTTAGGACATGATTGGTAATAAAATGAAAAGTTACCCTGGTGATCAATTGGTCTAAGGCACAGATCACTCATATTTCATCTCTGTTCACATGTTTGAGTCTCAACTAAACCAAATTGGGTATGTCAAAATGTTACCAATAGCTTTATATGGGTTGCTTGTTTGTCCTGTGGTTTTCTTTGGTTCTTGCACCACCAAAAATATTCTGGCTGCTGTATATAACTTATCATGTACAGGTAAATGGCATTAAATCCCATGAAGTCAGACCAAACATAAATGAAAATGGTGCCAGTCATACATCTGGTATAGCTTCTATGATGGCTGTCTTGAAAATCTCACTCTTACTATTCCTCCATAATGGTGAGGCACTGTGTGGTCTAAGGCACTCACCGTTACAGATCACTACCATCTCACCTCAGTCCGCGTAGGTTCGATTCTCATATTTGCAGAAAAATGGCATTAAAAATTACAAAAACAACAACAATAAAAACAACAACCTGGAATGGATGGTCATTTTTAACCTGGAATGGATGGTCATTTTTAACCTGGTATTTTCAACAAAAGGTTTTTGATGATGTTTGACATGGTATTTTCACCAAAAGATTTTTTTTAATGATGTCACCTTGGTCCTAAATAGGGATGGTGCCAATCTGACATCAAATAAGCAACAAAAGCAGCTGAATTAAGAGAATATTGTTATTGCAGAAAAATATCAGATGATTTCAACACTCAGTAATTTAAAAGTAGAAATGGTCTTAGTTTTGAATTACTGGAAAGTCTTTTTTCCCAGTAGATTATCAGTCCCTTTTCAGGGATTCTTGTTATGATTGCTTGTACATAATTACAAACCTGATTGCACATATGTCCAGGGATTAGGTTATAGCAACAAGAAAGAGAATGTGGTAAAGAGTAAAAAATTCAATTGTAAATAAATGTGTCAAGATTTTGCTAGTGATGTATGAGGTGAGTTAGGGAATCTTCCAGACATACCCACTTCTTAGGCATAGGGAACAGCCTTGTCTCCTTATTAGGGTATTGGACCTTTATCTTTCATGGTTTACATTGTATATTGATCAAAGAGTGACCTAGCATGTAGTGAAACTGGTTGCCACAAGATTGTTATTTACTGGTATTTTATTGTTCTTTGTTCCTTTTTTTTAATTGCAGACACACACACACACACACACACACAAACACACTGGATAAATAAGTTGTAAGACTTATTCATAGCATTTGTCATTATATTTCACAGGGCATACTTCTTAACTACAGTACTAAAAAACAACAGGTACCTGATGCCAGCTTGATACTAAAACAGGACCAAATCATGAAAATATATTGTGTTTTAATACATGGTGTCTTAGATAAACATCTAATACCAGACAACATTTATAATGGGAGAAATTGCAGTTGCTCACATAGCTCTTGATTTTCTTTTTGGTATTTGTGTTTACAGTAAAATGTTTCAGTAATCTAAGTGTCAGAATTTTCCTTTATATGAGCTATGACACATTTTTATGAGTTACATATGGGAGACATGAGATGTGAGACAGAGAAGGTCAACATTTCGATGATTTTCATTTGTTCAGATATTATTTGCTGGCATCTCCCCATTGGCTTGACAGTGTGTGTCGGTAAAGACTCAGTCTTGAAAATGACATATCAACTATAACATTTCCTGAGGGATGAAAATGTGTTGGCATTCTCTTTTTCATAGTGTCCGACTCATAAAGATGCGTGATAATTTGTTGAATTTCACATAAAAATGAATCCTGAATTTCTGAAAATACAGTCAAGAGCTAAGTGCAAAGTGCAATATTTGTTCATAATATTTACCAATTTTAAATAGTTTATTTATAAGTGATGCATGCCAAATGTTAAGCAATGCAGAACTTTGGCACTGGTTAAGGGTAGAAAATATAAGGTGTTTATCTGCATCAACTTGGCAAAGGGATGAATACATTTTAAAGTTCTATTCAGCCCAGCTAATTTTTACCAGCTCAGCTGAGGTGGTGAGTTGTTTTTCTGAGCCCTTGTGTGTGTGTATGTATGTGTGTATGTATATGTGTGTGTATCACACTCACATACACATACACACACACACACACATACACACTGTGAGTAGAAGTCTAATTATCCAAAGTCTGGGGGATTAGAAAGACTTGGGTAATACTGGTATATATATATATATATATATATATATATATATATATATATATATATATATATATATATATATATATATATATTAGTCAAGCCCAACGGCAAGCAACAGACCCTCATCTGCAGTCACATAATGTGCTTGTACCTCAGGATCTTTGGTTATTGTTTTATTGAAAACTGCATAGATCCAAAGCTCAAGTGCATTATGTGATGCCAGATCTGGGTCTGTACAGTTTGCAATTGGTTTCATAAACAAGTATATACAGTACATAGATTGTAGAGGCCCCCTATGTGTTCAAGTGGTCTAAAGTGCTTACTATTCTGGATCATTGCCATCTCACCTCTGTCTGCATGGGTTCTAGTCTCAGATTTGGCTAATGAGGGTACATGAAAAAGTCTGTCAGTAGCTTCTCGAAGGTCAGTGGTTTTTCCAGGGTTTTCCATGGTTCTTCCTTCACCAGTTATACTGGCAGCCATGTATAGCCTATCTTGTGCTGAAAAATGGCATTAAACCCAACAACATAGATTGTAATCACAGAGCAGATTGTTATTAAGAATACATTCAATGGAACTAAGGTCAATCTTCATTATTTTGTTTGATGTTAATAGAATATGAATTGCTTGCAGTGATTGGCATTTTGCATGCTCAAATATTTGTCTTTTCTTCCTTTCTTGCATGAGGGTGTGGCATGTGATAGATTGTTTGTCACATGCATGAGGGTGTGGCATGTGATAGATTGTTTGTCACATGCATGAGGGTGTGGCATGTGATGGATTGTTTGTCACATGCATGAGGGTGTGGCATGTGATAGATTGTTTGTCACATGCATGAGGGTGTGGCATGTGATGGATTGTTTGTCACATGCATGAGGGTGTGGCATGTGATAGATTGTTTGTCACATGCATGAGGGTGTGGCATGTGATAGATTGTTTGTCACATGCATGAGGGTGTGGCATGTGATAGATTGTTTGTCACATGCATGAGGGTGTGGCATGTGATGGATTGTTTGTCACATGCATGAGGGTGTGGCATGTGATAGATTGTTTGTCACATGCATGAGGGTGTGGCATGTGATGGATTGTTTGTCACATGCATGAGGGTGTGGCATGTGATAGATTGTTTGTCACATGCATGAGGGTGTGGCATGTGATAGATTGTTTGTCACATGCATGAGGGTGTGGCATGTGATGGATTGTTTGTCACATGCATGAGGGTGTGGCATGTGATGGATTGTTTGTCACATGCATGAGGGTGTGGCATGTGATGGATTGTTTGTCACATTAATTAATGCCTCTTAATGTTTCCTACTTTTTACTGAAAATCTGACCTACTTTGACAGATGCATTTAAAATTGTCACATATTAGTGACATTATTTTCTTGGCTTATTAGTATTTTGATATTAAAACATTTCATTCACTTGTTAAGGCAACCCTTTTATAGTTAAGTCTTTCAATATTTTTATAAACTGTGCCATCAAAAGTTAATACTTCATAGAAAGAGGTTTTTGCTAATAAAGTGGACACAAAAAAAAGAAAAGTGGGCAATAAATAGGAATGCTTTTACTATCTTAAAAATCACATTTTACTTCTGTAGAAAAAGATTATTAGGTCAAAAAGAAATACTTTTTCTATTTTCAAAAGACTGGCCTTTAATATTAGTTCTCCTTTTGTATTTTCAGGGGGAGGGGGAAGGTTTCTTGCATATTTTGCTTTGTGTTCCTTTAGTATTTTGTAATAATTTTAGAACTTTTTCCAAACAAATTATAATTTTATGACGTCTCAGGTGTGGTAATTTGCATTTTTTCAAGCTTTCCTTCCAAATGTTAGGAATTATTTTTGTTCCCTGCTGTATATGCTAGTAAATGTTTTTTTTCACATTCACTAATTAGTTTTTTACATTTTAAGTTGATTTTGGTTCTTTTTTATAATTAATCAACACTTGCACTTGTTTGCATGAAGTATTGGTTGTGGATAGAAACCAGTTTTATGTTCTACATTTTTATTGCTGTTAACAGATGTAACCCAGTAAATATGGAAGATGATATGACTTGTTGAATGAGTGAATATTTAAAGCATGACATTATGTCATTTAATCTTGTTTTCATCTTGAGCTTTATCCAATTTTGTTCATCTTCAGTTATAATCATATAGGCTGGGTTTTAATAGCTATTGTTGCATTATTTGTGCCAGATCAATGTATTTCTTGTCTTTAAACGACCTTAGTTTCTAAAAATTGTATTTTCTAAGCAATATTTTCATATTCTTTTAACTAATGTGCAAATTTTAAATTTTTTGCATTGGTAGACATTTAATAGATAGATTAAAAAATTTTGCATAGAAATTCAGAAATTGAGATATACAGGACTAATTACTTGTATGTCATTTGTTTAAATAATAGCAAAATGGGTTTCATCAGCTTTTCAATTATCCAAAATATTGCTAATGGCATAGGAAAGACTATACATGTAGAATATTCATTGAAAGCTACATTGTTAGATAAGAAACCATGGGAAGGGCAATGAAATAGACAACAAAGTCTGTAATTTGTGAGTTTATTTCCTTCCTATCACAGGAGCTATAACTTTGACTGCACTGCAGATTAGCGAGGGAGCTAACACTGATCATAGTAAGTATCCAATTAGTTAAAATTACATATTGTGTAATATATATCAGTTTATGCATTAAAATCAGTATATGAGGGTCTATGTACAGAATTGTCAAAAATGTTTTCACATAATATCTTACATGTAGCACTGATGGACCAAGTTACATACCTATGTATCATTGCATATATCACTAGTCCTTATACAAGAACAACTCCGGTGGCTGATAGGTCACTGTATATTTATTACATATAAAGGCCTTTATAATATGAGTCAAAGTACTTTACTTGCATGTCACTTACATGTGACATGGAACTCAAGGATTAGGATTTTATAGGCAAATTAAACAATGGTATCAGTTAGTATACTTCACTTATAATTGAAAGAGTACTCAACATTTGTAGGTCACTTAAAAGGGAAATGTGAATCATTCACTTAAAACACTTCCAGGTCACTAATAATTGACATATTGGTGGATGAGTAAAATTATATTTGCAAATAAGTAATTCACTTGCACATTTTTATATGAGATAAGAGATAATTCCTGCTAAATTAAATAAATTTTGTTTTTTTTAATTTAAAAGAAGCTTCTTTTCATAAACTCCTCCCCCTGCTTTTCCTGACAGAAAATTATATCCTTTATTCAATACAAACTAATTTGATGAGTGTTTATATGTATATGACGACCTTGTAAAAATCTTGCACATTTTTATTTAAATGACAATCTGTGAAATTACTTAGCTTTCTGCTTTGAAACACTACATTTGAAATGGCTTGCTCAGTATGGAATTTTGAGACAAAATAAAGAGTGTTAACCATAAACATAATTTACTTCCCAAGTAATAAATTCAATTTTTCATTAAAATATGTTTTGTACAGGTGGTGTAATTATGGTGTAGACACCTATAACTAAATCAGGTTTCATGGACAGTAGTGTAGTTTGGGCAGTTGCCAGTTTGAAAATCTTGTAACTGCTGCTTCTAATCAGTGGATGCTTATACCAACCAGTGTTTTTTTTACTGATTGAATTCCTATGATGTCTAGTTCCCTTTTAAATTAAAATGCTGTTAACCCATGTCCAATATGGTCATTGTTGCAGCCAGCTTGAAAATCTTGCTATTGCTGCATTTCCTGAAAAGAAGGTATATCAGCATGGGGTTTTCATTAGAAGACTTCTTCTTATGACTGGTTGGTTCTGAATAAGTATGTTGTTTACCATGAAATCCAATATGACCACCATAGCGACCATTTTTAGAATTTTGTTGTTGCCACTTTTCCTCAAAAGAAGCACATATCAAGATGAGGTTTCTACAATAAGGCTCCTGTGATATCTTGCTGGCTTACAGTTAAAACAGTGCCAGTCTGATCACGTCCAATATGGTGGCCATTTTGAAAATCTTGAAATTTGTGCTTCTGAACGAATGGCCATATTCATGGAATTTTGATGTCTAATGATATCAAATTGATCATAAGAAAAAAATTGTGCTAGTCTTTTATCCAGTATATCCAGTATGGTTGCCACAGCAGCTAATTTGAAAATCTTATTCCTGCTCCAAAAAATAAGGCATGGTTTCAACATTTAGCAGGTGAAAAGAAGTCAAAGCTGAAATCAAAACAGCAGATTTTGCCTTCTCATGCAATAAATGAACCTTTCCAAACATTAACCATGCTCATTTACATACAAAATTAATTCCTGTTTCCTAAAAATATGAAATTTTACACTTTTCTTATATGACATAAAAAAAAGCAAGTTCAGAATTTTAGTAAAATCAAAAGCAATTGTTTTTAAATAGATATTTTAATTTTGGGGTTATGGAACACATTTCCACACCACCTTCATTAGACTCAGATATGCTGGCACATTATGTGATGGCAGATTTGGCTCTGTACGGTTTGCAGATGGACTTGTCTTGTGAGTATCTTCAGTACTCAATTTGTAATTCCTTCTGGAGCAGTCCTTATCTTTAGGGATCTACCTCAGAGGTGCCAAGTTTAAGATGGAGGTCAAAGTGGAGAATCATAAAAAACTAGGTTTAGAAACATAAAATTTTGGTTTTGTTTGCCATTGATACAACTGAAACCATTGGTGGTTTGTCTCATATTCACAATGTCCATATCAAATATTTTTTTTTGGTTAAGAAATAAAAATGGTAGATGATGTGAAAACTTGTGATACTAGACTAACCCATCCCTCTATCTTTCTGCCATCAACCCATTCCCCTATAATTATCTTGTCAACCTCATTCTTTCTGTTGTCAACCATCCCTCTGTCTGTCATCAACCCACTCCTATAATTAACCAATACCAACCAATAACTCTATCTTCCTTCTATTGTTCTCTCTCACTCCATGTTTCACAAGATTAAGGTGCTTCAGTTAGTTCCTGATGCCATTTCTTGTTTTCATCAGCACTGATCCAGCTGCAGACTGCATAGACTCAGATCTGCTAGCACAAAATGCAAGTTTTTTTAATAAAAAAAATCAGTAACCAGTAAACAGCATAACATAGACCCTGATCTGCCATTGCATTATGAGATGGCAGATCATGGCCCATGTTGTTTGCAATTGTAAAGAAAAGTTTAGTCTTCCACTTTTCAAGATTAATCAATATTGTCACCTTTTCCATGAAGATACTAAGAAAAATGATTCCGACACCCTGCCAGGGTTTTGAAGGTTTAATTAAACCTCAAGTTACTGAGGTAAATTTATTCAACAACTAGGCTACATATGTTCTGTAAGTGACCTTGAGGAAGTGACTCTGCATAGCATTTACTAGTCATGGAGTAATGTATTGATAAAACCACTTTGGATGTTGTTTTGAAAATGTTTTTATGCAGTGATAGTTTATTACAATTTTAGATTTTTAATCATCTTAGATCACTCCAGTAAAAAAAATCTGAATTTAACATCAAGATGTTTACAGTAATAATGAATCAATTAGCTATGTCCACCGAGGTGATGAAAACTTGCACACCCACCAACACAAGCTACCAGGTGTATGTTTGTTCTAGATTCAGCAAACATTTATGAAGGGAAGCTGTGGCAATTCTGAAAATGGCATACAATTATGGAAAGATTCCAAAATAATTGTGATGATCTAAATGCTGCTTTTCCAAAATGTATAGAGCAGAAAAAAAACTTACTAAATGCTTTCCTCTAAATAACCTCTCCTTACCATTAAGGACACATATTAAAAAATGGGATTTGGTGTGAACATACTTGATGCAGCAAAGCCCTTTAAAAAAATAGAAAAAGAAAACTGATCAATATGAACATTTTTGTAAAATTTTATTAAATGCTGGAAATTCTATGTCCTGTGCATAAAATGTGAAATTATTCTTACCATGACTTGCTCTATGGGGGTGTCATGAAGTTTGATTTGTAGTTCCCTTGCCTTATTGTTTGCCATGTACAAAGCTTTTATGTACACCTGCAAGCAGCAGGTTGTTAAACATCACCTGCAGGGTAAGTAAGGTCATAGGATAGTGTGGGAAACAAATTTTTGCTACCATTGAAAAAGAGGTTGGGGGAGGGAGCTATCAGCTCTCATTCATACTTAAGAATTATTATCTCCTTCCTTCACAGTATTTTCTGTAATGAATGCTAAGTCTTAAGTCAGATGAAGTACTTACAGATTTCTGCATCAGTAAAAAAATAAAACTTTATTGTCTCCCTCCCACAAGAACAAGCAGTTTAATTTTTTAAGCTTCCAAACAAAAACTGACAAAGAACAAAAGTTTCATGTTCTGTTTTCAATTAAACCATTTAACATGCATTGAAAAGTTAATGCCACTGTCCCACCCACATCAGTAAGCACCATGGAATGAATAGATAGGTTAAGAATTAGGAATAAGGGAATGTGAGGCAACTCTTAATGACCTCTGCCTAAAACTAGCCTGTGTGGGCAGTGTTGTAAACCCATTGACAAACTTGGTAACATGGCAACAGTTTCAGTATGTGGAGTTAACCAAGACAAATGTTCTAGGGGAAAAATGCTTTACAGACTAACAGAAAGTCAATCAGTTATACAATAGAAAGTGTTGTTATGGTGTCACCTATATCTGCAGTTTAGGCTACTATCCTACATTGGGGCCCCAAGTGGCTGAGTGGTCTAAAGCACCGACTGTTATGGATCACTGCCATCTCACCTCTGTCTGCATCAGTGCAGAGACCGAGCTTGGCTAATACAGGTAAGTGAGAAAGCCTGCCAGTAGGTTCTCATGGGTCAGTGGCTCTTTCTGGTGTTTTCCAAGGTTCTTCCTTCACCATTAATACTGGCTGTCTTGTATAGCCTATCTTGTGCTGATAAATGGCATTATACCCCATAACAACAACTATCCTACATTTATTAGAGGTTATTGGAGAGCAATGTACTTCTTATAAAATAACTCTGATGTTTAGTACAGTACAGGTTTTTGTCGAGCTAAAAAACATCTTAAAAATCTTTGGATTTTACAAGGAAATCAAGCCATTTAAATTTTTTCCAAAGGTGGAAAGACAGATCATTTATTTAATATATTTTCTCAACTATTTTGGTAAATTTGAAAACAGGATGTGTAGTGTTCATCATGAATTAATAGTAAATTATTTCTGGAACACAAATTACAAAATGCTTCCAGAAGCAAAGTCACCTTCATGTCTACCTGCCTTCCATAAAATGATGAAATTGAAATTCCAAGTTTTTCTTGTAAAAATCAAATTGACATACTTCATGCACCAGTTGTTGCTATGGGGTTTAACACCTTTTTTTTAAGTACAAGATGGACTATTCATAGCAGCCAATATAAATGGTGGAGGAAGAACCAGGAAAACGGAAAGAACCACTGACCCATGAGAACCTACTGGCAAGCTTTCTCACCTACTGTATTGGACTAACCTGAGACTCAAACCCTTGTAGACTGAGTTGAGATGTCAGTGATCTGTAATGGTAACATTTTAGACCACTTGACCATTTGCCTCCCCCAACAGTAGGTCAGGTTTGTCTTATCTATATTAGTATAGTATTTTCAGAAAATTGAGCATGTATGTTACCCACATCTGACCCACATAAGAAAAAAAACCAGCTATATTGTTATCAAAACTGTGTAAAGTTAAAGAAAAATAGAGTTAATTCTGTGTGAAGTTAAAGAAAAATAGCGTTTGCTACTTCTGTGTTTTGGTACATTTTGTATTTACTGTGTTTTGATTTTTGTGTATCTACAGTGTTTTGGTACACTTGCCAGTAGCTTCCTAAGGGTCAGTACTTCTTACTGGGGTTATCCTGTGTTCTTCCTCTCAGTTATACTCTCTGCCATGTATAGTCTAATGTGTACTAAAAAAAATGGTGTTAAAACCACATCAACTGGACCTTTTATCATGTATTTTGGCCACATAATTAATTTCAACTGATTGAAGTACATGAAAGGCATTATTTTAATTAAAAGTATTTATAAATGTCTAATCAAGAAGTAGTTAAAGAAATACTTGTTTTTAGTTCCAAAAACATCACCAGAAATTTACTACCATTAAGTTTAAATCATTCACTTCATCATTGGATTGACTCTTTAGTTGTGAAGTTGAGTTTGTACACTTTAGTATTCATGTTTTTTTCTGTACATTTACAGAAGTACAATCAAAATAGCATTAGATTGATTTAGACTTTTTTTAACAAGGTTAGAACTAACAAAATATAAATTGATTTTCTAGTTGTAGTTTTTGAAGTATTCTTACCTTTTAGCAGTGACAAAATGTATCTTATGTAAAGTAGGCAGAATTAATTACCTTCTATGGTTTATATTCTGCTCATCTGATTTCATTGACACAGTCACACTTGACTGTTAAGAAAATGATGTGTGGTTAAAGATAAAGATGCAAGTGATAGGACAGTAAGGGTGATATGTGGTGAAAGGTAAAGTAAAGATGCAAGTGATAGGACAGTGAGAAGAGTAATGATAGGTGAAGCAGAAATAAGTGTCAGTGTGCATTTTCATACCTTCATACTCAATAATCCAGCTACCATAGTGGCAATGAGATAATGAGCCTCAACCAGCGTAGACCTGAGAATCAGTAGATCTTGCTTGTTGCTGACTATTCCATTACAGTGTGATTTTGAAAAGCTCCTGTTTGTGAGATACCATGTCAGGAGCTTCTGCAATTATTGATGGTAATTTGTTCCAAGTCCCTATTGTACATGGGAAGAAGCTAACTTGAAACAATTTGTTGATGCTGACTTTAATTGAAACTTTTTCCTGTGGTTTACCATTGTTTGGCTATATGACTATACATGATGCAGTGATCAAAGTGGAGCACACAAGCTATAAGTATTCTTTTCCTTCTATTCCTCTTTATGGAGCTGGGGGCAATAAGGTAGTCGTTCAAATTGTTTAAATGTGGCCATTACTGACCAACTTGGAGAACTGCCCCTTTATATAGGCTTAATGTCCCCCAGGGATTTCTTTCTTGTGTGTAAGGTAATAAGTTTATAGAAATTTGCTTAAATGTTTGCCCCATTTATACTTGATTAGAGAGGGCTTGTCCCAAGCTTTGTGTGCTTTTTTTTTTGTATTCACCGAGTTTGCTGTCCCCTCTGTTTCTATGGATCAGTGAACCATTCACAGTTCTACAGCAGTTGCCAGTCTTAATCCTGACTGGATGGATCTTGAGACCAGCCCAATTTGGTGGCATCCTTTCCCATATCTGGGTCATATTCCAGTTCCAATTTGTGTTCCACAAGGCTTATTTATTAGTGATAAGTTTAAACATTAGGTCTCCAAGACAGCACTGCTATTCAGACATGGCAGATATAACAGGTAAGCAGTCATTAAGACTGATCTTTTAATGGAAAGATTTATTTTCTAAACCTTTCTCATTTTACATCTATTTGAAGTTAATTATTCAGTCTGTCTACAGCTGGAAAACACCCAAACTATTAATTTACCATTTTCATATTTGTAAACTCTAATTCAATTCAGTAGTAGCTAGTGTGGTCTCTAAATTTTTACACTGGAGATGTGAAGCATGTAGTACTATATATACTTGTTTATGAGATGAGTCCAACTGCAAACACCACACCCTGGCAGCACATTATGCATTGACAGATCTAGATCCGTGCAGTTTGTTAGGAGTAATAAATAGAACAAACAATATAGACCCTGATCTGCAGGTGCATTATGCTTATGGCAAATCAGGATCTTTGTTGTTAGTAGTTTCACTTGTAGTCCAGTACAAATTTTCATTATAAGATTGCATGCAGTCTACTTGTACACAATTTCAAAGACTTTTTTTAATCTACATGTACATGTATTTAAAATGAATGGCTTGACTCTTTCACATTCTTACCGAATTCAGTTTGATTAAAGTATGGATCTCCAACATGATCAGGATTTGACCCATTAAGCTCCATGCTCTGGTGATTTTTGGTCCACCTATATTTGTATGAAGTCAAATACCATTACATTTTGTGTTGGGGAGAGTTGTATGGATGTTTGTATTGCAAAAGCTTGTGATGAATGCTTGCTCATAAATAAAATTGGTGCCCCTCAGAAATCCAATATGACTTACATTGGTCATATCACTGTGGGGGGGGTTCTCAAGAAGACTTAATTCTAGTTAGTCATTAACCAAACATCATGCAGTTGTGTTGGGAACTTGATGTTTAATGTATCCCTGACCTGTTAGGTGCTTTGGTCATCAGTATCTAGGATATGATTGACCTATCAAACAGTAGTTATGTTGCTGAAAGTGCCTTGTCTGTTATGGATGGATGGCTGGGATTGCTGCAGGCATCTATAGATTTTGTAAAGTTTGGCCCAAATTATTTTATTTGGAGTGTTCTTCAGTTTTCAGGTTCATGAGGTTTGTGAATATATAGCATGGTTTTTAACTATGGATTGATCAAGCTGCAAAACTTTGTTGATGTAGTTTTGGTTCATATGTAATAATATTTGTAAAGTGATGATTTTCCTGTGAATTTAGCCCATGTTACTGGTGCCTTTTTTTTGTTGTAAATATATGAAACAGACCAACTCATGTATACATGCCTATAGGGGGATCAAGCTACCACTCCCACAATCTCAGTTACAGATTAGTACCATATATCATCCCTCATAAGTCAAGTCCAACTGAAAACTTCTGACATCCAAACCTCATATCAGGGTGTTTGCAGTATGTTAGGAACAAACAGCATGGATCCTATCTGCTGGTACCTTATGCCATGTTAGTTTATGGTCTGTGTTGCTTGGATTTGGACTACAGATGTTTGCAAGTATACAATACTCTTTGTATCAATCTCATACCTATGGGCTATTGATTAAATCAAAAAAAAACTTTTGCATATTACCTGTGGATATGGCTTGAGTGGCAAGGTCTGTCTCAGTCATGCACTGATTCAGTAGTTGCTTTGAAATGCATCGATCCATTTATGGAAGGATTTAATATGACTGGAAACCTTGAAATCTACCAAGTCATGGTCACTGGCTACATAAGTAAACAGATCTCATTTCTTTACAGTAGATACTGTTAAGTTCATTTTTGAAAACCTAGGGTTTCATTTTAATCTGTAAGATGGTTAGAAAATGTAGTCATGTTAAATTTCATTTGTTATATACTGTGTATGTTGGTAGTTTGTAATCATCCATAACACAAATAACAATAGCCTTAATGCACCAACATATTATGAAATCATAGAACTTGATCTATAGTCATGGCATTAAATTGGCCATAAAACAAACTGTGAAGACCAGAATCTACCAGCACTTTACAATATAAAATATCTTGGTCTTCACTGTGTTGAAGTTGCTTGCATATTATACAGGATTAAATACGATAAAGCATAAGTCATGATCATACAACTTTTGAGTACAACATTTCATACCATGTGAAGATGGTTTTGATTTGGTGCACATCAGTTTTTTCTTACATGATGTGCATGAGCGATACATATGTCTGTAATCTGGCAATTTTAACAAGCCTCTGCATATAGATTAGTTTATGAGATGGAGGTGCAAGTATAATCATGAAATGCTATGGATGTATTCATCATGGAGGGTACTGCTTGTCACAGGCAAAAGATGTCACAGTGACCTAATTTTGATGTCTCGCTGACTTTGCTGGATATTTCCAATAAGCCTCTGTATAGCAGGCAAGATGCAGCATTCTGAGGTACTTTTGTAAACCTTATATGCTTTCCTAGTAGTTTTTTATGTGGACACCTTGTAATTCAAAGAAATATCTTTCATCAGGTAAACATTGCAAGATGGTGATTTTGTTTCTCATTTATTTTCAGGCAGAAAGCAAGAAATCATCAAAATCACGGAGCAGCTGATATCGTCCATTACAAGTGGAGATTATGAGGCATATTCGTAAGCATGCAAGATCAGACACACATTTTGTTACTAACTCATCTAAATCTATTAGTGAAAATGAATTTACATTTTCATTTTAATTTCAGTACTCTTATTAATAGGATGCTGCTTGCCAAAAGTAAGTGGAACCCTGTAGTAATCAGTTTTGGTTTCAACAAGGTAACTTTACTGGGAATTTTTTATTTTGAACCAGATTTGATATAATTTTTATCTTGACAAAACCTCAAAAGAGTTGTGTTTCCAGCCATCTGTCATTTAGAACTATGGTTTATGATTGCCTAACACCATAACCTTTATTCTTGTGACATTACTCTCTCATGGACTATTGGATTTGCAACCAAACTTGGTATGCACCTGTATATTAAATGAGATCTTGTAATGAGTTTAATATCCTGCATTCCAGGGCATTATTTACTGGAGTTGTGCCCCCTTGATTATCCATCTGATTTGGGTTTATTCAGCTTAACTTTACCAATGCTTAAGACTTTTTAGATTGATGAAAGAGTTGTATTTCCATTGTTTCATGACATCATTTATGGCTTTGGCTTCCACACCATAAAACCCTCAAAAAAACAAGTGTTGCCTTATCATTAACAAATGTTATGGGCCCTGATTGCCATTTCTTCTGTTTAAAGATCACTAATTGTTCTAGTTTGCCTGCAAAATGGACCGCAAATGGCATAGACCATGATTTTCCATTGCAACTTTATTAATAATCTGTAAGCCCGTAAACTGGGCCACAAATGTCATAGGTCATGATTTTCCATTGAAACTTTGTTAATATGTTGTTTGCCTGTAAACTGTGCCACGAATGGCATAGACCATGATTTTCGATTGCAACTTTATTAATACTCTGTTTGCCTGTAAACTGGACCACAATTGGTATAGTCCATGATTTTTCATTGCCACTTTGTTTATACTTGGTTCACTTGAAAAAATGAGTAAAAGTTCTACACTGGTTGCCATAAGGAACCAGTTATCACATGATCATTACTTATTCCTGACTTTGTGGCATACACTTAAAGTTGGCAGAGGAAATAATTAACTGTCATTTTGACAGTCAGCTAGCACAAATACTGTAATGAACCAGGAATAAGTATTATTATTAGCAAACACAAATGTTGTGTTGTTCAGATAGTATTTATATGCTTTCTAGAAGAGGTGACTACTTTTTTCCATGTGGGTAGCTCTTTACTGTGTAGGTGTGTTATTATTATTATTTTCAATATAGTTGAGCTGAATAAAGCATATTGAAAATTTATTTTTAAGATAACCAACAAAGTCATGTGGTAAAAAAGACATTTCTGATGTTTGGTGAGAAGTTTAAGAAAATAATTGTTTTCTTGGCTGGTTTTATGAGCTACTGTCTTTCCATGGAGCATGTTTGGAAGGGGACACTGTCACTTTATAATGGTTATTTACTACAAGATATTGATTGAAAATGAGGAATATGTACTTTGTAAGGCATAAAGGCGTATTATGCTTCCAAATTTTGGGGATGACTTACACTTAGTTCTGCATCATTTTGGAAATGGCTGAACTTGGACGAAGCCATTTGATTTGGAGTCTGAAGTCATTGTATTGCAAAGAAGAAAAGTGGTTTCTGCACAATGACCTACCTGAACCAAATTTGTGGATAACTTGGCAATGAAGAAGTCAACCAGTGGGGTGAATAGGTCAAGGTCACTGATTGAGAAGAAAAATAGTTTCTGCACAGAAAATTTAGTTCTTGATTATGTACATTTACTAAAGTTTGTGGCTCACATGTATGCATTCATTAAGAAAGAGTCTTTTGATTTTGGGAGCAGAAGTCATGATCACTTTGATTAATAGGAGAAAAATGTTTTTTTTTTAATAACTTCAGTTTTAGACAGTGTACTTTGACCAAACTTTATGAAGTGCATGTACTTAAATGAATGGAAGAGACCAATTGACTTGGGGTCAAAGGTGGGGATTTATTACATCAGAGGTAGGGGTATATTTACACAAGACAAATTGCTTTCCTACCCTTGATTTTATTTACAACAATATACAGCGTGACCCTGCTTTAGCATGCTCCATTATAGCCTGAATTTATATGTAACACATTCATTGTGTGGGTCCCAAAATTTCATATATATGTATTTTTCTCGAACACAAAAGTATTTCTTAAAAGTATGGAAAAAACAAAAAGTTTATTATCATTTTAAAGAAGAGATCGCATATAAATAATACAAGACGACTATGATGTGGCTCCTGTAATTTTCTGTGTATTTTTCTTGTACACAAAAAAGTTGTTTACTTTTGTAAAAGTAGGAAACATAATGTGTAAAATATTTATTCAGCTATTGCACAGGGCTTCTCCAATGTCACATATTACAATTTATTTTGCTTTTTTGTGGCAAAATATACCATCTGGCAATTTGTTTTATTGGTAACATTATTGGCTGTTTAAACTTGTATATACAACCATTGGTTTTGGGTGGAGAAATTCAGAGGCTCAATGAAAGGAAACCACAAAGTTAATATAAAAATACTCTGAAATTTATCTATTGTTACATAAACAAATTCTTTGTCCATATTGACAAATCATCTTAATAGTGCACCCTCGTATCATAATTTGCTTATGTTGACATCAAGCATGAGTACTGTATGTTGTGAGATATCTGCTTTATTTAACCTTTCTGGTAGCGGATATCTATCAACCAGACGAGGTATTATCTCATAGTTTGTCTTTCATCTGAATTTTATACACTTGCTAGTAATTAATATATTTACATAAACTGACATTTTTATTGGGTGGTAATTAAAATTACTCTTCTTTTCACTCAGAATTAAATCCTTCAGAATATTCATATTTTCTGTAGTAATCTCTGTCATCAGACCAGAACACCTGTCTCTCTATTGACCATTGACCCTTTTTTAAAATTTCTGACACGTGGGGAAGGCAGCATCACTCTGCTACCACAAATGTAAAAAAAAAGCCATTTTATTTGTTGCACTATTTAATAGGTAGGGAGGTACAGTTACTACAATTGATCAGACAAGGCCAATTCCTTCTTTAAAAATGTACCCAAATAAATTAGTTTGCGGAAATTTAAAAGAAAACAAATTACCTTTGAAGCAAAGATTCTTATGAAAACATACCAAGCAAAGGGAAAGAAATTAATCCGAGTCATACAGTGCAATTATTAAATGTTGCTGCCACAATAAGAATGGGCATTTGTTTGGTTCTTCAAAACTATCATTTAGCTGTGACTTCAATAATGCATGCACTCTTCATCAAAGAAAACCTACTACAATAAGGAACCTTTTTTCAAAGCAAGTCAGTACTAAACTTGAATAAAAGCAATGGAATCTGAGGGATTGTTTAATTTTAAAATGTGACTGGAATATGTTTAACTGTGCCGGAAAAGTTTCCTTTTTGCAGGAAGTATATTTCCAAATGCTACTAACAGCGGTTTAAAACACAAACTTTTACAGACTTGGGACATACTGAAAAGTAAATGTGCTTTACCATGCATTACATGATTGTACTGGTTTTTTTCCCACTGAATTCAGACTTATATGACCTGTAACAAATTATTGAATATTTTAAGCCTCTGTGTATGCATATTTTTGATGGAATTACATTTAGATCAATGTATTTGATGAGATTTGCAGGTGAGTACAGTGTTGATACTTTATACATGTTATACATAAGACATCTACATCCAAACATTATACATGTACATGTATCATTGAGTGTGTGTCTCTGAATAAAGTTAAATATATATGCCTTCTCCATTTACACTACAAGTTTATATCTCATTTAATATGCATTGATTTTATGATGGTAACTGTGTCAATGAAGCACATATGTTTGGGCCCACATTTATTACCTCTTCTCCACATCCTCTACCTCCTCCAACCTCCTTCCCCCTCCTGCAAATTCTTGGGGGTAAATGCATTATTTTCTTCTGAAAACTGACCTGGTTGCTTATAATATGGTCTGGTTCTATGGCTCCTAACAACTGTGTTATAGAAGGCCACACTGTATCAAACAGAAACTTAATCAGAATGTTCGAAATAAGATTTTACTATTCTTTGGGGGTGGAGGAACCAGTTTTTAATGGATTTCATAATGCTTCCAGCCCTAGATCTAAAGACCCAACAAATGGCAATCCTTTTATAGAAACAAGCAATGATCCTTCCCAAATCCATGAATTTAAAACACCCCAACAAGCAAATTATCCTTCCCAAATCCATGAATTTAAAACACCCCAACAAGCAATAATTCTTCCCAAATCCATGAATTTAAAACAACCCAACAAGGAATGAACCTTCCCAAATCCATGAATTTAAAACAACCCAGCAAGCAAAGATCCTTCCCAAATCCATGAATTTAAAACAACCCAGCAAGCAATGATCCTTTCCAAATCCATGAATTTAAAACAACCCAACAATGATTCTTCCCAAATCCATGAATTTAAAACAACCCAAAAAGCAATGATCCTTCCCAAACCCATGAACTTAAAATACTCCAACAAGCAATGATTCTTCCCAAATCCATGAATTTAAAACAACCCAACAATCACTGATCCTTCCCAAATCCATGAATTTAAAACAACCCAGCAAGCAATGATCCTTTCCAAATCCATGAATTTAAAACAACCCAACAAACAATGATTCTCCCCAAATCCATGAATTTAAAACAACCCAACAAGCAATGATCCTTCCCAAATCCATGAATACCCAACAAGCAATGATCCTTCCCAAATCCATGAATTTAAAACAACCCAACAATCACTGATCCTTTCCAAATCCATGAATTTAAAACAATCCAACAATCACTGAACCTTCCCAAATCCATGAATTTAAAATACCCCAACAAGCAATGATTCTTCCCAAATCCTTGAATTTAATACAACCCAACAAGCAATGATCCTTCCCAAATCCATGAATTTAAAACAACCTAACAATCACTGATCCTTCCCAAATCCATGAATTTAAAACAACCCAACAAGCAATTTTCCTTCCCAAATCCATGAATTTAAAACAACCCAACAAGCAATTTTCCTTCCCAAATCCATGAATTTAACACAACTCTACAATCACTGATCCTTCCGAAATCCTTGAATTTAAAACAACCTAACAAGCAATGATCCTTCCCAAATCCATGAATTTAAAACAACCAAGCAAGCAATGATCCTTCCCAAATCCATGAATTTAAAACAACCCAACAATCACTGACCTTCCCAAATCCATGAATTTAAAACAACCCAACAATCACTGACCTTCCCAAATCCATACATTTAAAATACCCCAACAAGCAATGATCCTTCCCAAATCCTTGAATTTAAAACAACCCAACAAGCAATGATCCTTTCCAAACCCATGAATTTAAAACAACCCAACAGGCAATGATCCTTCCCAAATCCATGAATTTAAAACAACCCAACAAGCAATGATCCTTTCCAAACCCATGAATTTAAAACAACCCAACAGGCAATGATCCTTCCCAAATCCATGAATTTAAAACAACCCAACAAGCAATGATCCTTCCCAAATCCATGAATTTAAAACAACCTAACAATCACTGACCTTCCCAAATCCATACATTTAAAATACCCCAACAAGCAATGATCCTTTCCAAATCCTTGAATTTAAAACAACCCAACAAGCAATGATCCTTTCCAAACCCATGAATTTAAAACAATCCAGCAAGCAATGATCCTTCCCAAACTCGTGAATTTAAAACAACCCAACAGGCAATGATCCTTCAGTGGAAACCTTAGGTCTCCTTTCCAAATCTATGAATTTAAAACAACCCAACAGGCAATGATCCTTCATTGGAAACCTTAGGTCTCCTTTCCAAATCCATGAATTTAAAACAACCCAACAGGCAATGATCCTTCATTGGAAACCTTAGGTCTCCTTTCTAAATTCATGAATTTAAGAGTAGATAAACAATCATTAAAATAGGTACAAATGAAAATAAATGAATTCATAGTAATTACAAACATTTTTGTGTGAAACACTGTAATAAGTGTTAAGAGTACAAGTGTTAAATTCATTGTTGGGAGTGTTACCGGTATACACTCTCAGTATTATTGGTGTTGACTCAGTATTGAGTGTTAAACACTCAGTATTGTGTTAGACTTGGTATTGTTTATTTTAGACTTTGTATTGTGAGTGTTAGACTTGGTATTGTCTGTGTTAGAGTGTTAGATTCTGCCTTTAATTTATTTCCTTTGTTTTTCAGGAGACTTACAGATCCTGGTATCACAAGTTTTGAACCTGAAGCACTAGGAAACCTTATTTTTGGATTGGACTTCCACAAGTTCTACTTTGATCATGGTAAGTAGAAAGTCATGTCAGAAACTAGCATGTGTGCATGTGCATGCATCTATATGTAAAAATTTGACCTCAGAAAAGATTTTAAAAATAGCCACTTAAGTTTTAACAAATTTTTATATACAGACATTTCTAAAATGGTATAAAAAATGAGTCAGTCTCACATTCTAGTTTTTATTAAAAAAAAGACATTTCTGATTGTTTGAATTGTAAACCTAATGACCATATCTCATTGCATTTCAGAAATTTGCATACAGTAATGATAATCAGGTTCTTGACAATGTCCAACATGTTTTGTTTGGATTGAGTGATTGTTACATTAGAGCAAAACAAAGTACAATCATCAGATACATTTTTTTCTGTGATAAAAGAAACTGCTAAATATATACAGAGTGAAGGAGATGTAAATTGTTGATTTTTTTTGCTTGCCTGGCTGAAGGTCAAGTGACTTTATGGTTTGTCCATTTGTCCATTGTGTATCAATCATCCATCAACAGTTGCAATGTTCCCAAAATTCTCTTGACCAATTTTGACCAAATTTGACACAGCATCATGGTCTAAAAGAACATTCACATTTTACATCTCCTGCCAATCTTTCTTCAGATTTAGCCACTATTACTAATGATAGCAAAGCACATTAAAAGACTTCTTCGCAAAATTTGGGAAAGAGAATTTAGAGGATCTTTTAAATTTGTACAATTGATGCTGATCCACTTTCAGATATAGCTGCTGTACCTAAAAATAGAAAAGCCACTGTTACTGAAAATGCAGAATTTTGTTTAACAAAATTCACAAAGCTTCCTGACATGAAAACCTTTCCCATTTATACAAATTATGCCAATCGACCATCAACTGTGGCCACCATTGTTAAAATTATAAAAACCTTTAAATGACTTGGTTCTCAAAATAGCTCAAGATTGGACATAAAATCTCCTGACATGATAACCTTTCAAATTTTTACCAGTGATGCTGCTTTGCCATCAGATATGGCTAGTGTTGTAGAAATTACAAAAATGTTCGAGTTCATTATTCTTCTAACCACTCAATAGAACTTAATAAAAATTTAGAGAAAGGACACCATCATGAAGACTGAACAAATTTTTATTCTGGGTGAAGATCTGTCAAATATAACTGCCATTAATAAAATATGTGAAAATATATGGAACAATGTTTTTTTTAAAAAACTGCTAAACAGAATTTGACCGAAATTAGACAGAAAGAAAACCAGTATAAAGGGTCCCTAAGTTTGTACAAACTACTGGCCATTAAATATGGTCACAAATATCAAAAAATTACTTCTTCAGAAATGTTGAACAGAATTTTACTGAACTTGACAGAAAGCATCCATGAAACCTCTAGATTTGTACAAAATGTCAATATGCCATCAGTATGGTCACTTACTAAATATAGAAAATGTTTAAATGACTTTCACTGAGAACCCTCTCTGCTGATTTCTTGACGTGCAATCAACAGTATTGAAAGAAATTTCATCAGAAAGTGTCGCATTGACCCAGACATCTTGGCCAACTCTTCTTGCATTTTGGCTGTTGGGTAGAAGTCAGCCAGATGAACAGTTACAGGTCCATTAGGCTTCTTGTGTTTTAATGGCAATAGATTACAATATACTCTATCTTCCCATGACTGCAGCAGTTGATGTGTGGCATCTTTTATTTCACTGGCACATGTTTCAAATGAAGTCTTGACTTGGTTCTCATGGCTTGACTTCCTACAAATCTTGCTTTGTAACTTACTTCCTTGGTAACATTTTCGGACAAATTGGCATGTTAAGCAAAATGTTATTACAGATTAGGGATCTTAATTGTACACAAATGCCTTATGCAGATGATGTATTTCTATAGTCAGTCCAATCCCAATACTTGACATAGAATCCATGTTATGAATTTTCTTGAGGCAACCTGTGAAAGTGATAGGTTCAGTGATAATTTCAATTAGTGAAATTCATCAGGGAACCAGACTAACTTTACAGCAGCAACTCAGACGCTTTAAACTGCCACTATTTGTTCATGTGTAGCATCTGCATGATCCAACTGTTGATTTTAGAATTTGTTGAAAAATGGCATTCAGCAAGTGATGCATGTTTAAGGTGGCGCTCACCAGTTATTATGTACTTTTGAGAGTGATGTATGTAAGGTGAAGTTGTTTGCATTTTAAACATGCACAGTGGAGAGAATGTTGGCATACCTATATTCTACTTTCATGTAATGTGGATGAAATTTCTTTGGATATTGTACTTTTGGAAATTTTAAATGATCTTAGGACACTGCTAACTAAAATGACTGCTCCCTTGTGCTCTAAAAATCAACATAAATTTGTCTAAAGTAGACTATTCTTGGCAGCTATTAAAATATGGAAAATGAAGTTTGCCAAACTAGATAATACCAGCTTCTAAAAGTGCAATGACTGAATTACCAAATACATAAAATGTAAAAAAAAGTTATCGGCTCTTTTTTTTTTTTACAATTTACCTCTGAAGTTCGAGAAGTGAAAATGAGCAAGTAGAGCTAGCACTTTTTTGAAAGGTGCACATCTGGAGTAAGGCCAAGCTATGTACTCTCTAACCCATATTACACCCATCAATCATACATCAAAATAAAGGGAATTAAAGGGTCTTTGAACAATACCTAAGATATACAAAGTCTCTTTTAAATAACCAGTATAACTAGTGAGGAAAGCCGTGGAAACTCTTTTTCTTTAAAATTTTAACCCTATGCTAAATACGAAACTGTAGAGTGCCACCTAAGATGAAAGGGAAAATAAGCCTCTTAAAAAGTGTTAATGATCAACACCAAAGAATAAAAAGGAATATTCAGATACTTGTGAATAAAAGATGGAACAGACACAATTATGTTTTTTGGACATCACATGCCAATTTGTATATGACTAATGGCAGGAGATATTTTGTTCTGTGCAATGGAAAAAGTTAGAATTACATCTTGTTGAGAGACAGCAACAAATCATTGAGCAGCATAGGGTTTGGAACTTGAGTTTGTGCAACTGTACTAGTGGTAAATAACATCTGCACATACTTTACAACTGAAAGTTGAACATAATATTTTATTTCGCTGCATGTATCGAATACCAAACTTTTAATTACGTTTTTGAGCTTTACACTAGCAATTTATGATATTTTTGTACACCTTACTGAAAACCTGTCAAACTTACAGTAAAAAATTTACTGAGACGGACTCATCAGGCTTTGCCATGTTAATTTTCAGGGAAAAAAAGTGTAGTAAGAATTTTTTTAGAGTATATATATGTTGAAGTAAATTAACACTGTTATTTTTCAGGGAAAAAAGTATAGTAAGATTTTTTTAGAATATATATATATATATATATATATATATATATATATATATATATATATATATGTTAAAATAAATTAACACTGTTTACCATTTCAGTTTTCTCTAAGAACAACAAAGCTGTGAATACAAGTATCCTCAATCCAACTGTACACCTCCTGGGTGATGATGCTGCCTGCATTGCTTATATTCGACTTACACAGTACATAGACAGGTAGGTAGAAAATGGAGAAATTTTTGCTGTTTTTATTATTTAAAGAATTGTTTTTATATGCATAGCATATTGTATTGTATGGTGCTCCAAGTTGCAATTAAAATAATCGCAATGGCTACTACAAGTTAAGAATGGTGAGTACAAGTGATCAGCTAGTTTTGATGGTAACCATTAGAGGTTAATGGTACAATTAGAAAATTAAAATCACTCTGTATATGTGGACTACATTTTTTATAAATACTTACTACACATATGGGACTAGGCTCTTTCTGAGTTGTTGCTTACAAGTACACAAAGTTAGTTAAGATGCAAGTCTCATCGTAAGAATGTACGAGTACTAGAGTCAAACCCAGTTATCTTGATTATGTGGGGAAAGTAAAAAAAAATTTTTGACATAACTTGGTCGTAAGATATCAAGAGTTTAGTTTACAAATCTACTGTAGAACTGATTATGATCTGAAGCAGCAAAAATAAGAATTTTTTTTTCTAAAACCAAATGGCATTCCTAAAGCAAGTTATTTTTATTTCCTTGTGAATAGCCTCAGCAACGCATTAGTTTTTTCATGCTGACCAAAATCTATGCATATTTAATTACTTTATTCAGTCCACTTGACATTATATAAAATCAATGACACCTTTTCCAAATCAAATCCTGAAATTTACAACCTCTGTCCTGAAGACTTGCCTTAGTCTGCACCTAGATAAAGTTCACATGTCAGAGCTCCATCTGGAGTTCTGTATTGAATAACAAAGCAATCAGGGAGTTGCATTGTTGATAGAGTATATTGTCATTAGTGCTTAAGAAATTAGCATATATTTGAAAAATCAATGTAAAATTAATGACAATTTGTTGTTTTTTTTAAATTTTATTACTATAATACTATTTGGAATTGTTATATTTAATTCTTTTACAAGTAAGATAACTCTTGACTGATCGCTAATGACCAATATCTGCTGCAAAGACTGTGTATGAATTGCTGTGAATTTATGTAAAATAAAGACACAAATTACAGACTCACACAAACAATGTCTTCTGCTAGTTTTATGCATAACTGTTATTGGTTTTTGTTGTCATGGTTGTGAACCTGCATTTAATCCTGTTTAAAACGCAATAGTGATGAGTTTAATTTTGAGTTTAATTTTGACAGCTCAGGATATTGGTAAACCTTCAATACTTTTTAATCAAGAACAGATTACGTTTTTATGACTTCAGAAATAGGAACAAGGAAAGAGCATCTAGCTTTCTTTCAGAAAACTAAACTGAATTGTAAATTAGAGTTGTGATTGTTTGACTGAACAATTGTCAATAATTGTTATTCATATTGTCCTTGAAATTAAGTGTACAGTTGACAATATATTTCATATCCACAGTTTAGAATGGGAAATAATGGTCTAGTTGACTGTCATTCTTATCATGCTAATGTCCATGCAATTCTCATTGACATTTTTTATTCTAGACACATAAACACATGTACACATACATACATGTACACTTACATACATGTACACATGCATACCTACATACCTACATACATACATGCATGCATGCATGCATACATATTAATGGATTAATTTTTATTTGACTTATTTTGTGAAAAGTTTGCTAAAAATTTTGACTACAAGAAAATTGGAAGTTTATGAATGACTTCTCTTTTTATATTTGTCTACAGATTAGCAAATGGCTTGTCAGGATGTTTTTGTCAAAAAGTTTGTGTTTCATAATTTTATACATTTGTATTTTTTCAGTTATCACTCTTTGCAGCTGTCTATTTATTTGTAATGCTGTAATTATTAATATTTTTTTTACTTTCTGTTATTATAAGCCGTGTAATACTCCACTATTGCAGATTGCGTTGTTTAACATTTGACTTTGGATCCAGAAATTTTGACCATACTAAATATAATTCTTCTCACTTCTTTCCACTAATTTTCTTTTACAAATAATCAGTATGATGGGTATATTTGTTTTATTATGTCACATAGAGAGTTGATTGCAGAAACTTCATTGAAGCTGAAATACAGTGTGACCCAGCTATAGCGGTAGTTGGGAGCCATAGAACCCAACCAGGTTATGAACCAAACCGTGTTATAAGCAACCATGTATGTTACCAACAAATTTGCAGTGTTATCGTGGTGGGGTGGTGGAGTAATAAAATCGGGTGCAAAATGAAATGTTTTCTGTGTATGAGAATAATACATGTACTTGGATATGATATTTCTGGAGACACGCCACAAACATCTTGTATTCAAATTGATATTTTATATTCATATATATTATATTTTTATTCATTTTCCAAAATGATTACAAAATGTTGTTACTTTTTGTACTTTTTTTTTCAAGAAAAATACCAGTAATAAGATAAATGAAATTTTGGGAGCCACACCACAATCGTTTTATATTAGAATCCATATGTAATTTCCTCCCCAAAATGATAAAAAACTTTCTACACGTTATTTTTTGCGCTTTTAAGAAGAAATTTTTTCTGTTTACAAAAATAATACATGTAAATATATATGATATTTTGGGAGCCATATCATAAACATCTTATATTCAAATTTATAAGCAATTCTCTTTTCCAACATGATAATAAAACTTTACGCAATTTACTTTATGTACTTAAAAATTTTTTTGTTTATGAGAAAAATATCTGTAATCAGGTGAAAGAAATTTCAGGAGCCATGCCATGACTGCATTATATCCGAATTCACATTATGATGGAGCGCGTTATAGCAGGGTCACACTGTATTTATTTACAAAACATAATGAATAATATATTTATGGTTCTGGTATCTTTCTCTTCAGGAATGGTCTACCAGTCACCAAACAGAGTGAAGAATCCAGAGTTTGGCACAAGAAGGATGGAAAGTGGCAGAATGTCCATTTTCATAGATCTGGTTCTGCAACAATACCAGTTGACAAATGCTGAAGTCTTCAAATGTCCAAATTCAGCCTCCATCAGGGCTTTGATTCTTTTCTCATTTTAATAATTGCTCATTTGGAGTTGAAGCTTGTCAGCACTCTGAGACTCGTACAGCCATTCAGCAAAGTTTTCTTCTTCTAATTTGAAGGAAGGAATAGCCATATTTTTCCTGTTTGTTAGGTGTTACTGAAGATTTTTCCCCATACTTGAATTAGATTTTCTACATGTGATAATGGTCATGGCCTTTAACCTTCGACCTGTATCACTCCTTGAAGTTGATTGGTGGTCAGGGATTGTGGAAAAGTCAATCATCTGAATTGTACAGGCTCTTCTGTTATTATTTGTTTTTGGTGAAAAACACCATAAGACATAATACATGCCTTGATGCTGTTTGCCATCTTGTTTGGTTCAGTCAATCATATCAGGTATGTCCATCTATGGTCTTGGATGAAAAGAAATTTAAAGTGGATTTTGGAGTATAGCAGTATGCCAACAAAAATATCTGATGAGAAGTCATAATTTTTTAAACTTTGTGTTCAAACTTAATTCATTTGCAAACCTATCTACAGTTTTGTTTTCATCACACTAGTATGGGCAAGATAAAAATTAAGGGAGAAGACTTTAAAATGGACAATATGGAATTTGTCACTTATGTACATACATGATATTGTTGGTCTGATTTCCATTATCAGAATTATCTTGTTAGAAAATAAATGAAAGGGTAAGAAGAATAATTTGAAACTGGTGTGGAATCCTTATAGGGAAGAAGGCCCTTCATGTTATAATCTGAAGTAAATCCCACTGTACTATGAAACAGAACATCATGCTGTGTTTAAGAACTTATTATAATTTTACTCTTTTCTCATATGATTATATTTTCTTGATATTTTTATCATTAATATTTGCTTGTATATGTAAATATTTTAATGTATGTATTCAGTACTATCACTGTATTGTATATGTGTGTCCATTAGCTTGTATGAACTCTTTTCTTTTGATTGCATGTTAATGTACATGATTGGGTGTTTGGATATAAAGTATCTTTTATACTCGCTTATAAATATAGTCACACTGCAAACAACAAAGATCATGGTGCACCCTATTATTATGTGCCTGCAGATCAGGATTTAATTTGTTTGTTCTACTGAAATGTCCTATCAAACTTCAGGGACCCAGATCTGCTGGCACATAACATGGCAATAGATCTGGGTCTGTTCAGTTTGTAGTTGGACTTATAAGTGAGTATATGTGGTACTTGTCAATATAGCATTTTAACTCATTAACCCCATAGTGTCGCATTTACAGGGCAGGAGGTGGTAGCCTACTTCTGAGCTCTGTAGTGTTAAGGTCATGTGCGACACAATAAAATGGGTGGTATTATAGAAAGGTAGAAAGATGTAGCTATACAATGATATCAAATAATGTGGATGTTCTAGTTGCACTACAAAATACAGAGGAAAAAAACTTCACTTTTTGGACCCAATTTTTTTCCAGCCAAACTTTGCCTGGAGTCGTGATCTGGTTTTGTGTCTGGATTTTAGACTTTTTGGCCTCAGATCTAAGACAGACCAGTCTGAATTGCACACAGACATGTGAACCTTTACAAAAAGTAGAATAAAATATGCATTGAGAATGAAGAGTGGTCTTGACACGAAAATGATGGGTCCGTTAAGCAAAAAAATAAAAATAAAAAAGAACTCCAATTTTTATCCTTCTGCTCATGCTCAGGTGAAAGAGCCAATGAAAATCTATGTTTCTAACACAAATAAGCATTAAGTTAACAGAAAATGTCTTGGAAGTCGATGTATTATAATCTGTTCAGAAATATCTCCCAAAATCAATTTCCTACTCGCATTTCAGGCAAAAACAACAAAAACCTCCAAGGGTTATTGGGTTAAACGGTGCATTTTGATGATGTCACCAAATTTGAATATTTCTTGCATATTTGATCTCTTGTGCATTGATATTGCACATAAATTTCAAATGTAGCCTTTTTTTAACAATTTGTAAAAATTTCCAAAATTCTTGTTTAACTCATTAACCCTTAGCACCATGTTTATGGGGCAGGAGGTGGTAGCCTAATTCTGAGCTCTGTAGCGTTACGGTCATGTGCGACACAATAAAGTGGGTGGTATTATAGAAAGGTAGACAGATGTAGCTTTACGATGATACCAAAACATATGGATGTTCTAGTTGCACTACAAATTACAGAGAGAAAAAATCACTTTTTGGACCAGAGTTTTTTCCAAGCCGAACTTCGTCAGAGGTCGTGATCCAGTTTTGTGTCGGGGATTTTAGACTTTTTGGCCACAGATCTAAGACAGACTAGCCTGAATTGCACACAGACATGTGAACCTTTGCAAAAAGTAGAATAAGTAAGGCATTTAGAATGAAGAGTGGTCTTGATACGAAAATGATGGGTCCATTAAGCTAAAAAAAAACTAACTCTAATTTTTGTCCTTTTGCTCATGCTGAGATGAAAGAGCCAATGAAAATCAATGTTTCTAACACAAATAGGCATTAAGTTAATTAAAAATGTCTTGGAAGTCTATGTATTATAATCTATTCAGAAATATCTCCCAAAATCAATTTCCTACTCGCATTTCAGGTGAAAATGACAAAAACCTTGGGGGTTAATAGGTTAATACCCATTTTTAGTACCCATTTAATGATCTGATTGGTGGAAAATGATCACATGATTTTCCTTGGATGATGAGTTTTTCATCTTTTTTTTGCCAAGGTGGGGCCCTTAGTGGCTGAGTGGTCTAAAGCGCTGTCCGTTACGGATCACTGCCATCTCACCTCTGTCTACGTGGGTTAAATTCTAGGATTCCGAGAATGTGGATATGTGAGAAAGCTTGCCTGTAGCTTCTCGTGGGTTGGTGGTTCTTTCCTGTGATTTCCCAGTTTCTTCCTCCACCATTATTACTGGCCGCCATATATAGCCTATCGTGTGCAGAAAAATGGCGTTAAGCCCCACAACAACCACCAAGGCTGTCCTGGGATGGATGAAACTATGGTAGTTTGGATTGTTTTTGAGTGAAATGTTATGTTTGCTTTGATCAGCATGTTTGGATTTATGTTAACATGTTTTATGAAAAGTGGATTTATTTGCATTTTAGATAGTATACAAGGTATATAAATACTCCCACATTTAGAATTTGCTAAATCTATATACATTCTTGGTGGACATATTTGGCACACCCACATGCATATGCCGTGTTCAGTTACGTATTATGTGCAATCAGTTCCATATACGTTATTGACTTAAATATTAGGCACACAAACATCCATATATTGCGTTTGCTTATATATTAGACACACCCATATCCATGTATCTTGTTTGCTTATATGCTAGATTCATCAGCATCTGCATATGATATTTGCTTACATATTATGTGCACCCATATCTATATACCATATTTACTTTTGTATTAGGTGCACCTACATTCATCTGTCATATTTGTGCATATTCAGTGCAATTTATCTGCAGAATAAGTGCATCTTGCTTTGTGCACCAAAAAAGTGAAAATCTCTTACCTGTAATACAGCAGTAGATCTGGGTCTACACCATTCATTCTCCATATGATTGGAAATGACATGGATGCTCATCCGCTTTTGGTGGACATTATACAAGGATGAAGATGCTATAATTGGATTCATTCTGCAAGTATCATTGTGACAAATGTATTAAATGCTATGAAATAATGCCGTATCTGCTTTGGTAAACAAGAAGATCTATGAACATTACAATGTTTTTTTTAAATTACATCACCAAAATTGCATGAAGACTTAAATAGCAAAATTAAACATTCTAATTGTGGCAAAATGTGAACTTAATGTCTCATTTTTGTAATAATTTCACATTTAATATTATTGATACCTCAACACATACTTTCTTGAAGGGATGATAAGACTTGTGTAATGAGTCATAAAATATTCTCAAAGCAGATTAATCCTGGGTCTTTTAAAGGGAAATAAATCCATGTATCTGAATCAGGCAGGCTAGTAAATGTCCGTATTTTCATTATGTCTTTAAGCTTGAACACTAATACCTGGTGGACATTTCTAATTATATTGTTATTGAAGATGATGTACTGAATGTAATTTTGCAGTAAAAATAGAGAATTTACCTTAGAATAAATACAACAGTAGTAGTAGAACCAGCTTTTCTATATTGGTCGTTTTTTTTGAATGCCTGCAATAAGGCAGAGAGTATTATGATGTTGTCCTTCTGTTACCAATGACTAGAGTTCTCCCTCATCTACTGTGGCCAACCTTTGTGGATGACTTGTACTTGGGGAAAAAGCCTATTGGTGTTCTTGTCGAAGGTTAAGGTCATTTTGACTTATGCAAGAAAAATGGTCTCCACAAAACAACATGATCTCTACATATCTGAAACAAATTTTGTGGTTGGCTTGCAGTTGGGATAGAAAATGACCCTATTGATGTTTGGATGAAAAGGCTAAGGTTATTATGACTGAAGGAGACAATATGGTTTCTTAACAATTCAATCAGTTCACTATCACAGACCTTGACCAAATTTTGTGGATAGTTTGCATTTGAAGTTGGGAAGAAGGCTATTGATTTTGGGATCGGAAGGTTAAGTTCAGTGTAGCTGGAAAAGAAAATGGGTTCAGCATAATAATAGTTCTATATCAGATCAGGTTCCGATTTTTGTGGATGGCTTACACTTGGGTTTCGGATGAAGCCTATTTATTTGGGATGTAAATTAGGATTATTTGATGGAGAAGAATATCTTGTGGTTTGAATGAAGCTTATTGATTTTGAGGTCAGAGGTCAAATGTCTTTATGACTCAAGGAAGCCTGTAGAATAGCTTTTGTTATAGGGTAGGTTGACCAGATTTTGTGGATGACTTAATTTTAGGGTAAATCCGAAACCTGTAAATTCTGGGGTCTAAGGTCAGCAGTAAGTCTTGTAAGAAAAAATGGTTTCAGCACAGTAAGTTTGGTACATGATTGCATACCTTAACAAAGATCCAGGTCATTTTGACCTATTGGTCAATAATCTCCAGTAATTGCTGCCCCAAAGGAATATTAAACATAAGGTGGGTGTATAATGTGCTATTCAGTTATGTTGCTAAAAAAAAGTATAGCATTCTAAGTTTATCCTTAACAAACATATCTTTTGGAGAGGATTGAAAAACATTCCTTTTATTCAACAAGCAGCTGTTCTTCAGATATGCATCAGTTCTTTTAAGATTTAAGTGTTATTGAAGAATGGTCTTCTCTTTTAATGTTTAATACCATGCCCACAACTTAGCTGTACAGAGCAAAATCTAATTACCTTTTATAGTTTCTGTTGGAACACAAGTGAAAATGCCATATGATGTCAAACTTCCTTATGCAACCTAAGGTCATAGTTGACACATATTTTCAAATACTCCAAAGATTACAGATTGTGCTGAGTTCAGAAAGTTCTGGTACAGAAAGCTGGGCTTACTTAAACATTAACCCAGTCTTACACAAAACATTGTTTTGCTGTGGATGACATTATGCCCATTGTCTTGGAGTTTTCCTAAAAAACGTGAGACACTAATGGCTTTTAGAGAAGTGATATTTACACGAAACTATTTGGAATACAGTTTATAGCCCTTTTTATGATCATTATTTAACCTCATATTAATCTTTATTATATTACTTTAAATCATTTTTTCTTGAGATGTTAATTGAGATATTATATTCATGTTATTTGAAACATTTGAGGAATTGTCACTTGAAACATTTGAGGAATTATTGTAATTGTACTCTAAAAGTTATACTTTAGTTTCTAGTATTACATTCATCATCACTAGAAAGCCCATTATTCAAGGGAGGTCATCAATATAAGGTCTAAATCATTAAGCTAAATTTGATCTGTCTCCCTTGACTGGATATTAAATCTGAAAGGTAAATGGGTATACCTCTTGTTACTAATTTAAGAAGAATATATAATGTGTTCCCATTCTGAAGCATACAAACTTAAAGGGAATAGATATTATGCCAGAGACTTGAAGAGAGTTAATGCCTCCAGAAATTATTTTAATAGCAAATAAAAATTGCACTGGTCAATCAGTAAAAAGGTTTCATTTATTAGGGGTAAAAAATTGTCCAACTGAATTTTTTAAGAAAAAAGTAAATAACTCAAATGATGTTAATTATAAAGATCTGATAATGAAAAAAAATTAAGAACACTTACTGTTGAGTTGACTCGTACATCCATCCATGTATCCTCACCCTATAAGATTTATTTTACTGAGCTATTTTATAAGTACATTTGGCCAAATCCAAATCTTACTTGGTTTCTCAATATTTCTTGGTGTGTACAAGACCAATTTTCCAAAAGCTTTGAGGCAGGTTATTGTCAGTGTATTGTTTATCCTCAGAAAGATCAGTATACCTACCATTGAATGAAAAAAAATTAAACATTGGATTTTTTGAAAATGGAAAATCCCTAAAATTTAGCTTAGTAAAGCAGTGTATGTAACCATGATTACCAGACTTGTAAAAGTTTAGAATCATAAATTGGTAAAAGTTAAATAACATTTCTTTTTGAACATTGATTTCAGTTTGACTCCATCCAGTACATGATCATATGCATCATTTCAGCAATACATATTTCTGAAAACTTTATTATGTAGTTATTATTGAAAAAACTAGTCTGTTATTGATACAATTATACAAACTAGATTATCTGTTTGAAGTGAATTTGGTCAAGTACACTTATTTGTATGACTGTACAGATGCAACTTTGTTTTGAATTTGATCAAGTACAATCCATTATTTGTACAACTGTACAGACTAATTCAGGCATGTGCAAGATAAGGCCTATGACTTGCTTTTATCCACATGTTTTCATCATTGGGAACACTTTAAAAATTGATCATCTGGTCTTTGACCTAGAGGAAGTTGCACATGCTTGGACTAGTTTGTGTATTTAATTGGATCAGCTAATTATGTGTACCTGGTATATATTGAATCGGGTGTGACAGCACAGACTAGACCAAGTTTGTTTTGAAATTTATCAAATACAGGCTTTTATTGGTAGGGCTATACCAACTAGATTATTGATTTAATTTGATTTTAATCAAGTATAGTCTTATTGGTACATATGTATAGGTTAAATTATGTTTGTGTTGGATTATGATCAAGTACAGTCTGATGTTTGTATGACTGTACAGACTAGACTACATGTTTGTATTGTTTTGATAAAGTACTGTTAATTGGATGGTACAGCTATAAAGAATATATTATGTGCAAGTAGTCTGCTGTTGGATGTTATAACTATAAGACTAGACTGTGTAAGTACAGTCTGTTGAATGTAACAACTGTACAGACTAGATTACTAGTCCAGTCTATGGATGGTACAAACTGTTAAGCAAAGTATTATATTTACCTCAGCTCTTACTTGGAGTTTTGTTGTACCAAAGATACAAGTAAATACAAATATAATGCTACAAACTAATTCATAATGGAAAGAAGTCAAACATGATACTTCTGAACCAGCTTTCAGGGAGATTTTTTTTTTGTTCTTCATTTTTGGAGATCTTTAGTTTTTCTTGCAATTTTTGCCTAGTGTCCAGAAGATCAGGGAGGTATTGTACGTACATGTGTATATAGTGATGCCTTGTTAATCCAGACCTCATTTGTTGTCTGTACAACAAAGTCTGCAAACAGATTTGGACTTTTATTCTTTGAAGCAGTTCATCAAAGTCAGTTTTAGTCTATTTGAAAGAAATGGAAACAAGCCTGCGATAGTGGGATTTCACTATACTCTCATGTGTATTAAGTTAAAGGTTTGTATATTTGTATTTTCTAAAAGGTTATACATTCCTAACACTTCCTTAACATTAAAACTAAGATCTCATTTTTTAAGAATTCAGTTTTAATGCAAGAAAAAAAAAACTAAATGGCATTTTATGAAGGCTTCCTCTGAAATTGAGCATTAAACAATTAAACATTAAACAACTTTTGGGCATGCCCACAGTGGTATATTGGAAAACTTTTGGGCATGGCCAAAGTGGTATATCGGACATCTTTTGGGCATGCCCACAGTGGTATTTAGGACAGCTTTTGGGCATGCCCACAGTGTTATATTGGTAAACTTTTGGGCATGTCCACAGTGGTATATTGGACAGCTTTTGGGCATGCCCAAAGTGTTATGGGCTTAACATGTAGATTGAAACCAATATTTGAAATCTACAAGTTTTTTGGCTGCTTTTTAAATTTTATTTTATGTTCCATTTATGATGTCAGGTTTTGTAACATTTCTCCTTCAATTGATAAATTTTAAATCTCGACATGATATACCATACTTTGTATACACATTGCTATAAATTGCAGAGACCCAAATCTGTTGGCACATCACATGATTGCAGACAAGTCTTTTGAAGTAGCCACCTCTAATTATAAAAAGTAGGTTTTTAAGCCAACTTCGATTGGGAAGACTGGAGTCAACATTGTTTGCTTGAAATCATAAGAATGAAGCAAATAGAGTTTGATATACACAGTTTGCATTTGGGAATGTGCTGTACACGAGAATGCATTAAGTAGCAGACTGGTGGCTGCTTTTTTTCAATCAAAACCCATCTTGGCAGAAGCCAGATATAGCAATACCTTTATGATGGCCTTCTGTATGTCCATACAGCCGTCCACACTCTAGACTAAGGTCAGTGTTTAGTTTTCACCTTTGTGTGAAAAGAGGCAGACAGTAGTATCCATATTTCATTTAGTCCCAATTTTATTTCTGCTCTTTAACTTTGAAGTCATTTGAGATTAATTGATAAAAGTTGCTGTCCTTGTAAATCATCAATAGAAGATGATTATTATACCCTACTGTCTTCAAGGTCACAGGTCAGCATTTTAAGTTTTTCACAGAATATTTCTCTTCCACATCATAAATATTTGAGATTAGGGAATGAAACTTTTATATGGTCCTTTAGAGAGTGTGTGGCATACCAGTCAGGGATCCTGCTTTCAAGACCATGGTCTATTAATTTATACCATTTGAGGTTAATAGATCAAACTTTATTTATATATCATTGAAAGTATCTTGTGAGCCACATTAGGCTTCCTATTGTCAAGGTCATTCCACTTGTTAGAGCCAACACTAATGGTTGAAACTTGTTATATATTTTACATCATTTGAAGGCATGTAACGCCTATGACATTGTGAGGCATTTTTGCAAGAACGAGATTACAGATTAATAGACTACATTTTCATCACATTTTACATTCAGTGTCCAGGTTGAAGATTAAGTTGTATAATGTGGTACATCATTATTAGAATGGGTATTGCCTACTACATTGAGGATCCTATGTTCAGTCACAATGTCCAAATTCAGCCTACAGCTTCTGAAATGAAACCTGTATACATTAGAAAGTGTTTTGTGTACCACATTGGTGGTCCTATCTTCAAGGTGATGGTCACTATTCTGTGCTCTGATTTAAGACCCATAGGAGTTGAAACTTTATATATTTGTATTTTAACACACCATATCACAAGTATATCTTTAAGTACAAGGTCATTGGTTTGGATTTTGATCTTTTTCAAACAGCTTTAACAATTTTTCAGTCATATCGTTATGTCTGCAGTGTGGCAGTTTATAGTGATGTCTAGCACTGGGGCATCATGCTGTAGATATGTAGCATGCTGTCCCACCCAGTCACATTATCCTGACTAGAGGCTTACCAGTCCTAATACTAACCTCTTAATGCTGAGTGCCAAGTGAGGCAGCTGTTAGTCTTTCATATGACTTGGCTGGGGATCGAACAAACATCCTCCCGCATCCAAGGCAGACAATGTCATTGGTCAGTATTTTAAATTTTCTTTCATACTTTACCTTCCCTTCTAGACCAGTCATTTGAGATTAAGGATAAAACTTGCTTTGTTTCGTACTACACACTGTGGCTCATATATGCAGTGTCAAGGTCATTGGCAATATCTTTGGTTTCTGTAGCATTTTCCCTTCCTTACATAATATAAGCATTCCATGCATAATGTGTAAGTTCTCCACACACAACTTGGGCATTCCATGCATAACCTGTGAGCTCTCCACACATAACTTAAGCATTCCATGCATAATGTGTGAGCTGTTAAAGATAATGATTTTGGTACACTTTTTTATGGACAGTAGAAGATGTGTTGCATTCCACAAGTGGGGTCCCATCTTCATGGTTACAAGTATATCAACATTTTATTTCATGGTCACTTATGGATTTCTATCTCAGTTTGGCACATTTAATCAAATGTGCTTTGAAACAGAGACTTGGTTTCTTTGTATGCTTGCCTGGTCAAATCTATGTGAGCCAATTTAATCATATATTTGGTGATCTCTATAGTGTGTGGTGTATCAAAGGCTGGTTTTAAGACAACCTCAGCATTAAAGTCTTTACTTTTTTTTAAATGGTGGACTCTGCTAAATGAGATTGGGTATTGAAGAGAGGGGGCAATATTTTGATTTTCTTGATTTGTTGCTTTTGTTCTCATGTTTATTGTAACAACAGAAGCCTTTGATGTAGATGTGCAATAAACCTCCTTGTTCATTGCTGACTAAATAATACCAAGATTTATGATGGTGATGTTTCACTAATGTTATGTCCGTATGCTGTTTTTGTCATTTCAAGGAAATAATGATATTTATTATGCACCTGGAATTCATACTAATAGAAGTGAAGAAATTTAATTGTATTTGATACAGTTCACATGAAACTGACTTTCTATCATTTTACATCATCATCATGTAGTTAATATAGGCATATTATCTTAAGCCTGTTAGGCCTCAATATTAGACTTTATTCCTTTATTATTGAGTTGTACCTGGCAGCTGTTTTCAATTTTTTTTTTATAGTTATTATTTAAGTTAATATCCAATATATACTCTCTTATCAAGTCAAATCAACAAAACAAAGATTATGATCTGCCATAGTTTAATGCACCTGCATATCAGGAACTGATATTTGTTCTACTAATTATTCCTAACAAACTGCACATGCTTAGATCTGCTGACACATGATGCCATAGTAGATCTGGGTCTGTGCAGTTGGACTTGTAAGTGAGCATATATGGTAAGGTTGGTCATTTAGCTGTGACATGCCCAATACATTTTATTCTTGATGTGATGTGCTGGTAGAAAAAGAACCAGCACATATCTTTTTTATAATTTGCTCCTAACTGTGAACATCGTGTATATTTGAATCTATGCTGTTCATAATGGACACACATTATACATGAAAAACTAATGCAAAGCTGAAATTAAGGTTGACATATTTTACTATGGTCTTCATTGGTCTGTCTTGTGTAATACTCAGGGTAAGTGCAGGGTTATCAGATCATCCTATGTGATAACATGCTGAAAGCAGAGATTCAAAATCTATGATGTCAAATATGCATCTCAAATGACCATTTCTAACTTGCATGTTGGACAGTTGTTTGGTCATTAAATTTTCCCAACTGTTTAGACATTCTAAAGCCTCTAGACAAAAGAGTTGTTAAAGTTCATTTCAAGGACTTTTAAAAACCCTGTAATTAAACAATTTCTAGCTGTTTAAACACGAATAAAATGGTGTCAGAGTATATCAGAAATTAAGAAAAAAGTATAAGTAGCCTATATCCTAATTAAAAAGAAGAAGAAAATAAAGCATAACTTTTGTTATTATCCTCCAAGGCTTGTTGGATCTGTTTGTCCGACAATCAAGTTTTATTGGACAATCACAAATGGTCTGTAATTATAACGTTAGATTGGTACTTTGGATATATATATATATATATATATATATATATATATATATATATATATATATATATATATATATATATAATTCTACAGTATAGGTTTCTGACTTTTTTTAATGAACTATTAAGAAAACTAGTGGAGCTTGTAACACAATACTTGAACTGAAGCAATAGTAAATTTGGAACCCAAAATAGGACACATTATCCATTCATTTGAAGAATCATGTCAGTGTTTTATTTTTGTTACAACTGTTTAAATTTTACAAATTTATGGCCACTATGTTTATGGGATGGGAATGCCTGGTGAGACTTAAGAATTCCAGGATCCCTGGTTGAAAGTTAACTTACTTATCCCACTTGATATGGTGATGTGAAATCTGTTGATTTAGGCCTTGTTCTTATTAATTTTTCTTATAGAGCAATCTAATATTCATGTATACTTGTGTATTCTCATATTGCAAGTTTTTCAAATAGCTTTTTTAAAGCTTCTTTATTAGTCATATGTTATAAAGTATGTTTCTTAGGCATATTTTTAATATTTGTAATTATATCAAGTATGCTTGTATACATCTTTTCATCAATTCATGTTTACTTAATTCTACAAGAACAGGGATATATGCAGTATGCCTTGTATTCCTCCCACTGCAGCCTTAATAACCTCCAATTCTTTCATTCTTTTATTTTTTCTTACCAAACTTTGGCCAGAATGTAAAATTATTTTGTGCATTATCACAACATACACCCAACCACAAACATCATAGACATATGCTGGCAGATTAGGCATCATGCTACATGAAGGTAACTGTGGGGTTTCTAAGTTTTCTAGATTGCACTCTGTAGTCTGTCAAAAAACTAATCTAATTCAGATCACCATTGTTTATATTTCTATTTCTAAATCTGAATTTGGATAGTGTGTATTCTAGATTTGAAACTAAAATTTATACATGTAATCAAAAAGTTTCCACCTCTCCTGCCTCCCTCCCCATTATAAAACTGAAAAGCATCAAGGACATTAACAAAATTTATAGTTTTCAACTTAATTGTCATCAGGCAGTCCCTAACATTGCTATCTTTACACTCAAACAAGTTTTCATTGTACATTGTGCCAGCTCACTGTCATCTTCTGGTTGCTGGAGGAAACCATTGTCAGTGAAGGGTGTGACCCAAACACACATAGAAGGTCAACACTTTGTTGTCTATATAATTCTAGCAACAACAACAAACAAAAAAACCCACAGTAAATAAGGAGAGAAATGTGCTCTTAACATTTCAGTGTAACAAAATGTTTTGGAATTGTCCTCAAGTTTCATGGGGATTGGGAATATTGCAAATGCATGAATGAAAACATTTAGAGGCACAGCCAAATCTTTCTCTCATACATGTTGGACAGTTTTATCTTGGTAATTTATATTTCTTTGGCACAGAGAGAGAGATGTACATTAAAGGTAAATGTCCACAGAATATATTCTGAATTGGCAATTTCCATGAGAATCCCACAATTCATTAGCATGTAAATGAAAATTTGTAGAGTTTGTCATCAATATATTTATTTAAAGGGCCTCTATTAAGATGGTTTCATTTCATATGGCAAAGCAACACTTTGAAAGCTTTATAGTGTCAAACGAAATAGAAGATACCCCAATAGTGGAAATTCAGCCTGCATCCTTGTGGTCAGAGTTCAACACTGAAACTAATAGAATTGGAAACTTGGTACATAACAAATTTAATTACAGATTTCTAGACCAAAGTCACTTGAAATGAGTAGATCCAGCATTCAGATCACAATGCTGTGAAAGTCTTTCCAATAAGCATGGACAATTTTACACTTTGCAAAAACAAATTAACACAATGAAAATGAGCAAAGAAATGGGGCCACATGTTAGAAACAATTCTTTATTTTTAACCAGCATAAGCAGTAAAGACAAATGTTGCATAAAATATTAAGTACCCAGCTCAGTGTTACCCATGTGACCAATTTACTTCCAGCATTACACAAGATGTGTCCAAATGAATCATTATAGAAATTCCCATGTAAGCCACCACTGAGAACCTGTCCCATCCACTCTGTGCATCACTTCATGCCATTTGAATGGAGCCAGATGCGGACCTGCCACTCTAATGATTTGGACTTAATGGCATACAAGCAAAAACTATGGAAAAGTCATCATTGGCAAAAATCCTGATAATTGGTTCATTTGTGTGTGATATATATCAAGGTTTCATATTAGAATTAGTAAAATTAGGGAACCAGACTAACTTTACAGCAGCACCCCAGATGCTATAACTGCACCTATTTGTTCATACAAAGGAACTGCATGATCAAACTTGATTATATAAAAAAAATTTAATGGTGTCCAGAAAGCAATGCATGCTTAAGATGAAAGGGAGAATAAGCTTCTAAAAATGTGTTAAAAAATATTAAGGAGATTTCAGATTCTTGTTAATAAAATCTGGCAAGGATGCAATTATGTTTATTGGACATCACATGCTAATTTGAGTATGGCTGGAGATATGAAATGGGAAAAGAATTTTCAAGAATTAACGTAAATTTGAGAGATAGCAACAAGCCATTGAGTTGCATACGGTTTGGAACTAAATATTGTACTTTACAACCTTTTTGCTGCATCAAACTTTTAATTGTTTTCCGGCTTTACAATAGCAGTTACTCTTATACATTAGTAAATCTTGTACAGTTTTGAATGCAAGTGATACATATAGAGGGAGAACAATTTTAATTAATACAAAATTACTATTGACACCCTAACAACATATATATTATCCTTAATATTAATATATGTTACTTTTTAGACTAATCTGTGTTCTCTTATCTTCCATGTTTAAAATCACCATATTGGTTACTCTGACATTTTCTCCATTCTCTGTGAATCTCATCTTTGCCTTCTTAAATGCAAAGATTATAAATAAGATGTGACCTTTCACTATAAGTGTTTGTGATTTATGTAGTGCTTTGAAAAAATTCTCCATCTTTTTCTTTCTCAATAAAATGCATCTGAAGAATTTATGGGTTTTTTTGTATGTGAAAAATGATCCAAACAACATTACATCTGTGACACCAAACCCTTCCCAAATTCAACAAGTAAAACATCATACTGTACTTTGAAAAAGCACAAACTAAATGATTTCACAGCACAAACTAGGCATTTGTGCTTTAAAAATTAAAATTGTGTAATTTATGACATTTAAAGACTTGCATATTAACATGTCAACTGAACCTGTACGACATAAGAATCCTACAGTGAACATCAAATATACTGAAATGGACAACATGTGATCCAGAATGTGGTTAGCAGGCTCATTATTCAGGTTTTTAAAAAAATGTTTATTGGGATTTCCATGGTTGGGTATAACTAATGACTAGTTCAGAATATGCATGGTACAAAAAACAGAATCACTATAATTTTTGTCCTAACAGATTACAATTAATTAAAATGTGAAACAATGCAAATACATCAATAACAAGGACAGATTAAAAGTTGATAAGTATTTAGGCTGACTAGATAGAAACACGATTACCTGTGTGCTCTCTTCAATAGTTTTCTATGGAGATTATTGACCATGTACATTACCATTTTAAACTATATGCTCCCTTCAATAGTCTTCTATGGAGATTATTGACCATGTATATGTTTGGCATTTCTGTGGACAGAAAATGTGCCAAAAACAATACTTGAAAGAGAAATAGCATGCATTAATTTAGTTGCCATGATAATAATATGAGAAGTTTTATTGCACATGAATTGGAAACAGATGTCTGATAGTATCAGTGGGAATATCATGAAATGGCATGTAACACTGATACTTGAGTAGTTCCATTTAAAACCTCATGGACACAAAAACTAAATTTCTGCAGAAGCTATGTCTTGCCAGTCTTCATAGTTTATTATCCAAACACCAAACATTTTTTTCCAAATAAATGGGTCACTGTGTCCTACATTTAAATATGGTAAGTGAGAGTCCAAAAATAAATGTACCAAACAAGTTTTGTGACTACATGCAACATTGTCCAAAACAACTTCAATATGAAACCATTACAATGCTTTTTCCACCACCAACTGTCAATGTTGAACAAGCATTTGCCTGCTCCATCAAGAATTAGCCATAGTAAACAGAACCCTCAAAGATGAAAACACCCATCAAGTTTCATTAATGGATTCCATTGCTACTGTTGAATTGGGAGAAAAGAGTTGGAAGTAAGAACAGAGTTATTCATGATCTGGAAAAGCCCTTTAACAATGCAAATACAGATGACTGTTTCCAGGCAGGTGCTTTCAGACTCCACTTGATGACATAAAAAAATAATCACATCATGACTTCTTAACAAAATTTGTGGAGGTTGCAAAACAATTGCTGTATGGATCAGATTAAGATGGTCAGTTACCCCCACGTTGGCTTTGGTCAGTTATCTCCACGTTGGCTTTGGTCAGTTATCTCCACGTTGGCTTTATATCTGTATCTTTCCTTACCTAAAACTTTAAGACCTATCTAGTATTACATTATGCCAAAACAATGATGTGGTCTGCAAAATCTGATCATGATAAGTATAATAAAAAAACTAATTTTATCCAGTAACCCTTTTTTACATGTAAAATTAATGAAAATGCATTCCAGTAAAGCTGCTTATTATTTGATAATTTAAACTTTGTTCAATGCTAAACATTATCATCTACAGCAACCAATACCTCCATTCCCACCTCTATTATGCCTTTGCATTGAATTTTGCTATCAGACTTGCTAAAAACATAGATCTACTGATTGCAAGGGCATTTTTCGATGTAGAATCTTGTGCTCTGGATAGAATTGACAACAATTGCATTAAATATGCAGCCCACAGTTAAACTTTAAATTATGTTGTGTCCTCAAAAGGATATAAATGGTTTATATGCAAAAACATTCAGTCCTTGTAATATAAGATATACAATTCTTAAGGGTTTTTTGTCAAAATTCAAAGCAGCCCATCCCCAAAAAGAAACTTTTTTTTGGTAGCATATGCAATTAAGTTAACATCACTATTGTGTACATTTAAATAAGTTACATGCAAATTTATATGAAGTTTAAATAGTTCCTCTTGTTTATTGTGATGCATTCTGTAGTGTAGTGCATGGTTATGTCTCTAATTCAGATGTCATGCAAGAGTCTCAAAACAAAAACAATTATTTATTAAAATATACACATTTTTATAACCAAAACATTGTTGACCCAAATCAGTACAGGTTACAAGTGAAAAAAATCCTTTTCATCTGGAAAATAAACTTGGAAAAAAACAGGAAATGTATGTGTCAAAAGTGTGGAAAGACCGATTCATTCAACAGAATCAGAAAAATCAAAGCTCAATGCAAAACTTGTACAATAACTTCTGCACAAAGTGTATGTAACTGATAACCCGATGAGATATATTAACAAATATTTGGCACAAATATAACAACATGGTGCATAGTTAAAACGGCAATGATGATAACAGTAAAAAACATAACAAAACAAATCTCTTGATGGAATCCATGCTATACTGGCTTAGAAGATTTCTGATTCCAAATTAATACCATTTGTTTTTTCTTTTTAACTTGTGAGTGTGGCCATGTAAGAATAGAACCTTTATAACTGAGGTCCAACTAAATGTCATAATAATTATTTCAGTGAAAGTTTACTGACCTAGGTGTTTTATCTATGATGGACTTGACCATGGGGTGAATATGCATGTAAGCTTTGCTAAATATCCTCCAAAAAGTATACTGAGATGCCAAACAAACAAACTATAGGCCATGCCAGTAGTTTTCTTCTCTATAAATCAATAGAGATACAACAAAAAGCAGTGATGACAAAAGAAAGATAAAAATGAAGAAAAATATGGGTTTTTTTCTGTTTCCACTTACTACAAGTTTAACTGCAAACTGCACAGACCCAGATCTGCCATTGCATAATGTGTCATTAAATCTGAGTGTGTAGTTTGTTAGTAGTAATCAGTAGAACAAATAACATAGACTTGGATCCGTTGACACATTATGCAATGGCAAGTCAGAGTCTATGTTGTTTGCACTTGGATTTTACTTCAAAATGAATATATATATATATATATATATATATATATATATATATATATATATATATATATATATATATATATATATATATATATATATATATATATATATATATATATATAATAATATAGTAATACAACAGTACAAAATGAATATATATATATATATATATATATATATATAAATATAGTAATACAACAGTACAACCATCATAATCAAAGACAATAAAAGTTTGGATTAGATATATGAAACTTGTATTAGTCTAATTATTATAAAACTATCCAAAACTGTATTGTATTTGTATTTTCTGATGAAACATGTTCATCATGCAACATGCAAGTGAAAAACATCATTGATGCAAACAATACCAAAGTTTTGGTCACTCTATTTCAACCATTTGTGTATTTTCTATCACATTTTGACAACCAAATGAAAACAAAAATTATTACCTATTTTTAACAAATGACATTTTGACTATTTCTGCTGATCATTAACAAAGGAGATGCAAGATGTCACTATAATTAAAGTGACTGGCTATATGCTGTAATAACTTGATTCTTGTTTTAAATCAGACTAATAAAAGAAAGAATAACCAGTCAATGTCAAAGCAGAAATAACCAAGATAACTTATGCATTTAATTTTTGTCTGCTAAATTATCAAATCAGTTATAAATCAGAAAATTTCCTGAGAATATCTCAAAGGTCATTCCTTCAAGGGCAGGTAATGATTTATTGATTAAATGCAAAAAGGCTTTATCCAAAACAAATTCCACTCAGGCTGATTTGTCAGTAATATATCTTTTCCTCTTGACTTTTGGACTCTTTGCTGACCTGGAACCAATGTTTACAAATTTAGACCCCATATAACTTATAAGTTGCAAATTTACTAAATCTGTAAAATGTGTAAGATATTTAGATACTGTAAAACTAAACAGTCACCAAAATAAAGTAATTATAGGGGCAGAATATTACTAATGGAAGAGAATGAAAATTTGTAATTTATTTTTCCATATCTGCATTCTGTTTTCATCTATTTTACATTAGGAGGAGGGAGGGCTTTCATTTGTATCCCATTCACATTTCATCTGTAAAATTACCCCTTTTAATGTTTGTATAGATTTTTCTCCTTTCTTCAATGATTTGGTTTAAACAAATTTCAGTGGTAAAATTGGGTTCTGTAGAAAACGTATCACAGTACATTTTCAATAGTGTTCCCAATCTGCTGCTGTCCAAGACAGGAGAAATGTATGTCCTTTGCTTGAGTCCTTCATCTTCTCTGTTACTTTCATTGATCCATTTGCTACCATCTCCCAGCTATGGTCTATCTCCCCTCGTGCAAGTGCTTGTCTATCAAGCTGCATCACATATCTGATTATATCCACATATCCTCGTCCAATTGTAACAATACCATCATTTGTGAATGCTCGTGATAAAGAAGACATGTTCCATTCCATTGACGAAGCCATTTTGATTACAGGCCGGAGTGGTAATATGGCCTTGACATAGAATTCCTCGTCTCCATGACATCGAAAGACACTGTAAGGCTCCAGACTTTGTGAGTCCGCCACAATAATACACCCCCATGTTGTGCTGATGTACAGATGCTTGTCTACCACTGTCAGCGCTGTCACCTGGTAATGTTTGGCTGAATAATAAAAAAATAAATTGAATTACTCAACAAAAAAGGTTGTATCATGTATCAATTTCATAACAAACTCTGATAGTTTATATTCACTGCTTGGTCAATGGCACAAACAAATAAAAGAAAATTTCCTTACAATAATTTTTTCCAACTTATTATTCTTCACACTAGCATGAACAAGACCCCTGCTGAAAATAAATAAGTTGTTAAGACAAAGACCCCATTTTCTAAGCTGTTGACAAGTAATACCGCAATTTTTTTTTTTTTTATCAAATTTGTTAATTATCCTACTTTTGTAAGATCTTCATTTACCGTACTATTTGACTAATATGGTTATTACCTGTATCTGTAGTAGTGAAATAACTCAAAATGTGAATTTGGAATATTGAACATTTTTCATGGCCATACCCCTTATGACAAAATTGCAAAATACATGTATGCATATTATCAAACTTTTAATAATTTTTAAAATCTTTATTATAAAAAAATGTCTTATGTCAGAAAAACAAGAGCTTCTTATGGGTTCAGCTTGCTGAAAAGAACTTCCAGGAATCCAAGATAAGACCATATCTTCCATCCTTTATTTTCAAGTGCTGAGGAATGAAATTATCTAAATTAACTACAACATGCCAAATCCAATGCAATATTTCTTACATGTGTAATTAACATGTTCACAAGATATCTATGATGTGCAGTACCAAATTCTTTGTCACAGTCTGTGAACATGATGTCATACATAAAAAAAAAACCATTGAACTTGTTTCAAACAATGTCAAGATGCACAGTGTTCCCCTGATTTTTTTGACCACTGGTTTCTCATCACCCTTAATTACCCAAAGCATAAACAATGTACAAATGATATACAAATAGTAATCACAGACTTCAAACATTTGTTATGTTTGTCTGTCAGAAAGGTGACCACTCTGGTGGCTTAGTGGTTAAAGTATCTTGCTTGGATGTGGGAGGTCATGGGTTCAAACCCAAGCTGAATCATACCAAAGACATAAAAATGGGACAAGCAGTTGCCTCACTTGGTGCTCAGCATTAAGAGGTTACTGTTAGGACTGGTCGGCCTGGTGTCAGGATAATGTGACTGGGTGGGACATGATGTTATATGTCTGTGGCATGATGTCTAGTGCTAGACATCTCTATAAAGTGCCACAATGTAGACATCATATTGATATGACTGAAAAAAATTGTGAAAACTATGTTATAAACTCAAAAAAAAAAAACCCACACACACTCAGAAAGTTTCAATTAATTCAATTATCAACCACCTACGGTAAAAGTGATTTTTTATATTATCTTACTTACCATCTGTACTCACTTATAAGTCTGGTTCAACTGCAAACTGCACTGATCCAGATATACCATTGCATAATGTGTTTGTGCATTTGGTTAGTAGAACAAACAATATAGAACTTGATCTGCATCACATTTTCCTATGACAGATCATGGCCTTTGTTGTTTGCAGTTTGACTTATAAGTGAATATATACAGTACATAGAATAATCAGAAGTGCATGGTACAGTATCAACAGCTATTGTCTTGGATTTAAGAGCGTTCACAATAACTGCCAGCCTGACTTGTACTAAAATTTTAATAAATTATCCTTTTATGCACAACACAACAGAACTGACTTGTACAAGAAAAGATTTATTACATGCATTGTAATACATATTGAATACATGAGTATATGCATTTAATACATGTATTGTAATACATATTGAATACATGAGTATATGCATTTAATACATGTATTGTAAGAAATATTGAATACATGAGTATATGCATTTAATACATGTATTGTAAGAAATTTTGAATACATGAGTATATGCATTTAATACATGTATTGTAAGAAATATTGAATACATGAGTATATGCATTTAATACATGTATTGTAAGAAATATTGAATACATGAGTATATGCATTTAATACATGTATTGTAAGAAATATTGAATACATGAGTATATGCATTTAATACATGTATTGTAAGAAATATTGAATACATGAGTATATGCATTTAATACATGTATTGTAAGAAACTGTAAGAACTGTTTGATGTGGAGACTCTAAATCTCTTGTCTGTGTAGCTTCAACAAGCCACTGAGTGCAATGAAACTGTACATTCCTTCAATGTACTTTTGAAACCAGAGAAGTGACTGGTCATATGTACTCTATATGATCTGGCAAGGTAATTTAAGATTCTCTAATGTGATTGGGTCTTTGACTGCTGCTGGCAATTCCAACCAATGAGAATATTTATGCTCCTGCCACACAACCCCATGTACTCTCCCAACAAGCCCCAAGCAGACAGCCAGTATGAGGCTAATAATATTTTCCAGCCAAATTCTCTGTCTGCCTCTAAGTTTCAATTTATATGTACAACTCCCCTATCCCCTTATTAGCCACTGACTAAGCCTTATAATTGACACTGTATTCTATAGCCACACCAACAATTTCTCATTTCATTGTCATTATCTGAAAAACCTGCTTGCACAACCAGCAATATATAATCTAGAATTACTCAAGATTATCAAGTTGTGCATAAAACTGAATATATACAGTATCTAGAATAATCAGAAGTGCATGGCATAGTATTTAATTATCACCAGCCGCTGTCTTGGCTACCTGCCTTTAAGAGGTTCACAATAACTGCCAGTAACCTAATGCTAACAACAAAAAGCACTGTGAGATTAATTACAAGAAAGCCAGTGTAAACCTGAGTAATATTAGTGTCTTACTTTCTTTACAAATATGAGTAGATTAATTCAAAGTTCACTGATTAAATTTACCTGACTGTCTATTTGTCTATCCATCCATCCATCATCATTATCATCATTGCCTACCTACCTATCTATTAAACCCGACTTGACTACTTGACTGCTGGAATAACAAAACACAAAGTCTAGTCAAAATTCACATGTACATGTCACTGTATTCATAAGCTCAATGTAGTACAAAAAAAACCAAGCAGGATCATCACTTTAGTAAAGTGTTTTAAAGAAAATCCGATGTCAACATGATCATCTGGATAACCAGAATGGCCACCATTGATAGAGTTTGCCAGTGAAATCCACCATGTCAATAGAACCATTAGTTCAGGAGAAGTAGCTGTGACAATAATTCTTCACAGGTTTTTTTCCCAGATTCTTCCTCCATCAAATATAGTGGCTAATGTGTTTTTTGTCCATCAAGTGATCTCTCTCTCTCTCTCTCTCTCTCTCTCTCTCACACACACACACACACACACACATATACACACACACACGAAACTGAAAGTCCCATTAGCACCATTTTTGTTGATTACCAACTAGACATTATAAGTTTTACTGCATGTCCAAGGAGCAACATATCACATACAACCAACTAGATATCAAAAGATATCTTGTGGTGAAAACTTCATGTTAATATGATCACTCATTCAGAAATAAACATTAAAAAAAGATTTTAAAGATGTCTGACATCAGATCTGCACCACTTTCATTTTGGACCAATTTAGCCTCATAAGAAGTCTTTCAATAAAACCTCCTTGTCACTAAGACCATTCTTTCAGGTTGGGCAGTGATCACAAGGTTTCAAGATGGTTACACTGGTTGTCATACTGTATGGCATATATTTTATTTAGGACCAACAAACATTAGAAGCTGTGCAATGAAAATCCAATGTTGATATGAATGTCCATTACAAAGGAGAAGCATTAACAAAATTTTCAAGGTGGCCACTATGGCAGACATACTGGATTTCAGGTGAGCACTATTTTTATTTTGGTTCAAATACATATCATGGCATTGTATGTTTGAAAGCTCTATGTCAATATGATCATTAAGGAGTAGAAATGACAATGATTTTCAAAATGGATTATTATGGTGGTTATATTATAGGCCAGAATGGCTTAATTTTCATTTTGACCAACTATACATAATAAAAAGTCTTTTGGTGTAAACCCCATTCTGACACAAGAAGTGATGACACAGTCTTCAAGATAAGTACCATGGTGGCTATGTGTGTAAGATCAGCACCATGGCTTCCATACTGAATCCATTTCCTTCAAGGCCAACGAGACATCATAAGAATGGTCATAATGGATTTTCTAAGTGGCACCATTTTCATTTAGGATCAATGGGATTAATGTATGTGAAATGTTTCCTGTCAATCCTTTATCTAGTTCATGAGGAGAAGTGATAATAAACATGTGCTAAGCAATAGATGGAGGGACAAAAGAAGGATGATGGACATTTGGCCATAATATTATCTTTTCTGGTGATTTGTAATTCATGTTTTCAGAGTGCTACAGCCCAGCAAATAATGGACTCACAACTTTATTTCCTCAACCAAGTTAATTTCAATTTCAGATAGATGTGAAATGGGTTTATAACAGTCAAAAGATCAGATGTTTTCTTTTTGTACTATTCCTTTGCAACAAATTTCCTATAACAAATGATTCATTTCTATGTTTGACTGACCACTGATAAGAACATTTCTGATCCCCAATGGTGGCTGAATGGTTAGCATGCTGGCCTCATGACCAGAAGGAATCAGGTGCTACTCTGGTCAGTTCTTCCTTTGGCAAAGAACTTTACTTCAACTGACTCTGAGTCATAAACCCTTCCATGTCTTAATTAAAAACCAGACTAAATAGCATGCCTAATAACAACAGTCATAGCTCAGTATTTATGAGCAAAACTAACTCCAACCTCTCACAAACTTTACTTGCTGAGAACACTTGGTATTTTAAACTGTATTTACCACAATCACTATAGCTTTATGATAATACTTAAAACTACACCTAACCACTCACCCACTTGCTGAAAATGCTGGAATCCTGTACAACATAATTCACAGGAAAAGAAGTCTTACCTGAAAATACTTGTGATCAAAACTATAGTCAGAGCATACTAACCCACTGGTTTGTACCCCCTGCCGATTTCAATAATGGAAACCTTTAATTTAATAAAAAGTGCAAACAACTTAGTCAATTCATTCATTGATTTATATTTTCTAACCAGACTGTGAATAGAATGGCTTTAACACTGTCATTGTCTGCGCGTTCATGCTTAACGGAAGTTGTCAATATTATAGACGGACATGCTTAAGACCCATTTACAGTTCCTGGACAAGTCCATTTTCAGCAATGGGGTGTATGTGTGACTAAAGATGTACATATATATGTCGTCCGCATCTGATATTTACAGTGTCAAATCAAGCAAAGGAAAAGAATGAAAAAAAATTGCCTTTCACATGAATTTAACAAGTGAATTCATAATATGTTCATGTGTGCAAAGGAATATAATTCCAAACTCAACATTATGGTAATTTATGGAATTATCCAGCAGTTACCAAATAGGATGAATTATGTCATTATGTTGTCGGATGGAAAAAAACTACCCCATAGTGTACGGAATATGTTAGTATGGAAAGTCAGTTAAGCATGAAAGGTGCAAGGGGATACCAGTATTAGTGCCAATCTGGTCACAGCCAGGTTAGAAATTATAAATCAATGATTCAGTTGACTTAGTTCTGTGCACTTTTTATCATGTTAAACGTTTTAGTTATTAAAATCAGTAGTGGGGTACAAACCAACGGGGATGTAGCATTGTAAACTGTATTGTACAAACAACAGCCTCACCACAATATCAATAATAAAAACTAACCGTAACTGATCATTTACCTCACTTGTTGAGAATACTGGTATCTTGTACTGTATAGACCACAAATTAGTAATTTGAATTTATTTTCCTACAAATCACATCTTAGTCTCAGGTTCCCAGAGGATGTTTCTTCTCACAACATACCACACCCACCACATATCGACTAAAGCTGAAACCGACTGGTGACAAATATAGTATAAATTATTTGTAGCAATACCCCAGAAGTTGGTGAACAAACATCATATATTCCTTATTATTTTATTCAATGAATTCTATGAAATAATTTTCTATTTATTATATTAATTGCAAACACAATAGAGATTATACAACCTATTTGGCTATAGTAGTTAGGGTACAGGTGGATTGATAAAAGGTTTAATATTTGTGAACCATAATTATATGAAAATATAAACCAAAAGTTGATAAATGATGAGTGATGCAGATATTATCCAACATGTGAAAAAAGTGAGCATAATTACACCAGATGATGCTGGTTTAAGACTTGCCATTCATAACTACCTTAAACGCTTGCAATTTGTAACTGACATGACTGGTTTAAAACTTGAAATTTGTAACTAATATTGTTGTTGTTGTTGCTGTTGTTGTAGGATTTTATGCCATTTTTCAGCTGGCTATGTATAGTGGCATGTATAACTAGTGGAGGAAGAACCCTGGAAAGAACCACTGACCCACAAGAAGCTAATGGCAATCTTTCTCATGTACCCACATTAGCCAAGCCTAAGACTCAAACCCACGCAGAGGTAACTGATTACTTTAAGGTTTGCAAGTTATAATTGACCCAACTGGTTTAAGGCTTGCAATCTTTAACAAACTGATTTCATATATCAGAATTTTTTATGTTCTTAATGAACATAGTTTTATAATTTTTTGGGAACATTCCTATTTTGTTGATAATTTATAAATAATTGATATATTTGGTGATGGATTTTGTATGACTAAAAATAATACATGTTTGTAAAGTGGATACCTTTACATAAAGTAAAATAAAATGTCATTTTATCCCTAAAATTCTTGGTTCAAGTTCCTCCCAAGGGTTCAGAAAACTTTTGACTTTGCAAACCATGCATGATATAAGATTTAATGCTAGATACCTTCAAACTTCCTGGTGGACTGAATATGATAGCTCTCAGTTGCAGGGATCAATTTGGAGCAATCAAGTTTTTCCTGGATCTTCATCGACTCAACATTCCATTTGTATACTATGCTGCCTGTAATTGACACAAACACATTTTATGCTATTGAATCTACATATGTCTTGACACAAATCATGTAAGATGCTATTGAATCTACACATCTCTTGACACAAATCATCTAAGGTTCTATTGAATCTGCATATCTCTTGACACAAATCATGATGCTATTGAATCTACATACCTCTTGACACAAATCATGTAAGATGCTATTGAATCTACATGTCTTGACATAAATTATGTAAGATGCTATTGAATCTACATATTTCTTGACAAATCATCTAAGATTCTACTGAATCTACATATCTCTTGACACAAATCATAATGCTATTAAATCTACATATCTCTTGACACAAATCATGTAAGATGCTATTGAATCTCTATATATCTCTTGACACAAATCATATAAGATGCTATTGAATCTACATATCTCTTGACACAAATCATGTAAGATGCTATTGAATCTAAATATGTCTTGACACAAATCATGTAAGATGCTATTGAATCTACATCTCTTGACACAAATCATGTAAGATGCTATTGAACTTACATCTCTCTTGACAAAAATCATCTAAGATGGTATTAAATGTACATGTCTCTTGGAACAAATTTTGATAATAGGCATGCTTGATCACATGCAGTCTGGATGAAAATTAGTGTTTAATTTCAAAAATAATTATTTATACTTTGCTTATATTAGTGTTAAAATGACAACCAAAGAGAAGAAGTCTTTAGTAAAATACTGTCTATATAATTGCACCATCAATTACTTTCTGATGACCTAGGCATTAACACAGTGGCTTGAGTGTGAGAAAAATCAACCAGATCCCCCATTTTGGAAAATGTCATCATTCCACAGGTGAGTCAAACACATCCCATGCTAAGTGCAATTAGCAAGCAGTGTCTACAATTCTTATGTTCAGAGCACAACAAGGTACAAAGATGCTAACTATAAAAACAATTAAATCACTCCTTTCTTTGAGCCTGTCTCATGAACAAAGGAACCTCAACCACTGTTATTTATCTACAACTTTGTCAATAAAGCCAATTATAGTATAATGGGTAATTGCAGCCCACATGAAATGTGTGAAAGATCAGATATAATTGTCTTGGAAAATCATGAACTTGTTTAAATCCACAATTGCAGTATTACTACCTCACAAACATTTCTGTGTACAAGTCATCTTGATGAAATGGAGATACAGTGGTTATATCCAATATTCAGGTGAAGTGTGAGCTTCAATACTCTTCCATAAGTACTTAATGTACACAGCCTTTCATCAGTAAACAAAAGTTTTAGTATTTTAGTCATGTTCATTGGAAAGGATAAAATGAGATTAATTTCCTAAAAATGTAAATATTTGGATAACAGTTTCACTTGAACAAAGAATCACTAAGATGAGTTGAACTATAAACTGCAGAGACCTATATCTGCCATCACATAATGCACCAGCAGATCTGGGTCTGTGCAGTTTGTTAGGAGTAATCAATAAAACGAACAATAAGAACTCTGATTTGCAAGTGCATTATGTTACAGCAGATCTGGATTCTTGTTTGTAGTTTGACTTGACTTATACGCAAGTATATATGGAGGTTCTTGTCAGAATATGGTAATCACTCCATCTCAAATTAATTTTGTATCACAATAAATACATCTATCATAAAACATATACAATTTATTTTAAGATCAAATTTACATTTAGGTTAGCGCACATGATGCATGATTAATATGGTAATATTTATTCATCTTGTTCATAAGTTAACTTGACGTGTCCATAAATTTCAGACTAACTTCAAATAAAAATTACAGTTATACATCCTGCATCTTCATTAGCAGCTTCATCAGAAGACACAATTAACTCATCAAGAAACAAAATTATTTTATTTAAAGACAAAACCAAAATGCTTAATTCACCAATAACATAAAAAGATTAGCATAATAAACAATGGGTGTAACACGGATGCAACACAGTGAACAAATGATAGCTTGGTGTGGGTTTTAATAACAAAAACATAAAAGAATCAGGAAAAAAACCTTTTGTAATGACAACTGAATCTGGAAAGGTTATTAAAGACAAGGACCAAAACCTTATTAAAGCACAGGACCTAGAACTTATTTAAAGACGATGACAAAAACCTCAAAAAAGACAAATGCCAAGACCTTATTAAAGGCAAGGACCAAGACCTTATTAAAGACAAGGACCAAGACCTTGTTAAAGACAAGGACTAAAACCTTATAAAAGACAAAGACCAGGACCTCATAAAAGACAAATGCCAATACCTTATAAAAGACAAAATCCAAGACCTTATTAAAGGCAAGGACAAAGAATTAATAAAAGACAAGGTCCAAGACATTATTAAAGACAAAGACCAAGACATTATTAAACACAATGACAAATACCTTATTAAAGGCAAGGGCCAAGACCTTATTAAAGACAAGGACTAAGACCTTAAAAAAAGACAAATGCCAAGACCTTATTAAAACAAGGACAAAGTTCTTTTTAAATACAAGGACTAATATTTTATATAAGAAAAAAACCAAGATCTTATAAAAGACAAATGTCAAGACCTTATTAAAGATAAAGACCAAGACCATATAAAAGACAAATGCCAAGAACTTATTCAAGACAAAGACCAAGACCTTATAAAAGACAAATGCCAAGAACTTATTAAAGACAAAGACCAAGACCTTATAAAAGACAAATGCCAATACCTTACTAAAAGCAAAGACCAAGACTTCATTAAAGCCAAGGACTAAAACCTTATTAAAGACAAGGACCAATATGTCATAAAAGACAAGGACCAAGACCTTAGTCCTTGTCTTTAATAAGACCTTAAAAAGACAAATGCCAAGACCTTGTTAAAAACAAGGATGAAGTCCTAATTAAAGACACAGACTAAGACCTTATAAAAGACAAGAACTAAGACCTTAGAAAAGACAAATATCAAGACCTTATTAAAGACAAAGACCAAGATCTTATAAAAGACAAACGCCAAGACCAAGGCCTTATTAAAGGCAAGGTCCAAGACCTTATTAAACACAAGAACCAAGACCTTATTAAAAGCAAGGGCCAACATGTTATAAAAGACACAGGCTAAGACCTTATTAAATACAAGGACTAAGACTTTGTAAAAGACAAATGCCATGACCCTATTAAAGACACAGACCATGACCTTATAAAGGAAAAAGGCCAAAACCTTATATGAAGCAAGGGCCAAGACCTTATTTAAGACAAGGGTAAGACCTTATTCACCCAAGGCATTATGGAATGACTTCAAAGACAAATAATATACTTGACCACTATAATGAGATCCTTTCAAACAAGTCCTGATAAGGGTGTTTTCACAAAAGATAAACAACACAACCTCTGAACTAGCTATATACGTCTGTGGCCGCTACTTGTAAAGGGGCAATAGTCAGTAATAATAGGGATTCACAGCACTTCAGCACTACAATGGTGTTTAGTGACATATACTTTAGTGTGTTTACAGTCTGAAGCATAAGGCAGCCTCCTGCATCACCTATAAACAACTTTTGCTTAGTTCTGGAAGATGGCTTTGATTTTAAACAATGTACATAAACTGTTAATTAAAAGCTCTTATAACAGTCTGACCGCAAGTTACCTGGGTAGTTGTATGTCCAAACAAACTTGTCCATCTGATGACCACTGTCCATGGCAGTTACAATAAATTTACAGGCCACACTGTTGTTTGGAGGATCATAGTGATTCAAAACAGAGAGTTCCTGGTTTGGAGCTGACAAAGAGCACACTGATATCTGACCCTGCTTCTGTCCAAACAGTAACTGAGATCTGCAATCAAAGAATAAATGTTAAACATAACTGTTTATACTAAAATAAACTGTCACAACTTATGATATAGATTAATTTTCAAAAAGAAAAATGTCATGATTTTGTTGAAAAGGAATGGTTTTAAATCTTGACAATTATAAACTACCTAAGACTATAAACCTACTGAATAATTTATATACCATTCAGAAAAAAATCAGCAAATTTTGCAATCTGATCATGATATCTGATTGACAGATTAGTTTGTTAATTAGAAAAAATGTGATACAATGGTGCAATACAATAGTGTCAACTGAATCTGAGACATTAGCTGGGATTAAAAATATGAATACACTTCATCAGAGATTACATCCTCAGCCAAAGCACATTGCAGGAATAATATTTAATACAACCCAGCACAAGTCACCATGTTTCACTCTTTGTTCACTGCATCAATGACAGCAAATAACTTATTCAATAATAGGTGATCTTATTTTTGGCAATGATTTAATAATGAATTTAAGAAATGAGAAAAACTGGAAATTATACAGTGAGTTTTATAAATATAATACCCATTTGAAATAGAAAAATACAGACTTTTGGCATTTCATTAAACTCGGACTCTGATACTGCACCTTTCAAAATTATGTGCATGGAAATAACAGCCCCAAACATTAATTGAAGCAATATTAGATAATCTGATGATTAATAACATTTTTAAATGATTTCTTTCTTTACAAATTACATTTAAGGGCCCCAAGTGGCCAAGTTGTCTAAAGCGCCGTCCGTAATGGATCACTGCCATCTCACCTCTATTCTAGTCTAGCATTCAGCTAATGTGGATATGTGAAAAAACTTGCAAGTAGCTTCTCGTGGGTCAGTGGTTCTTTCCAGTGATTTCCCAGTTTCTTCCTCCACCATTAATAGTGGCTGCCATGTATAGCCTATCATGTGCTGAAAAATGGCATTAAGCCCAACAACAACAACAACAAATTACATTTAAAGAGTAAGTATCCTTCCATCCAACAGAACATATGATACAGACATCATTTTGTAGCTCTGGATCCCAATGAAAATTCCTTTGTCATGTCAGATGGATCACACAGGTAAGCTAGAATTGTTAAGGTATCATCATTATACATTTTAATTTGATTGTTAACAAAGAATGATTTTACAATCAGTATTCACCTAAGCTGTAGTATTGTATCTAGCAGAAGAAATATGATTCCAGATGTTGGATATTTGTCTGGAGTGATGATTACTGGACCCAGAAATAATACCAAATCTACCAGTGTTATGCCACTGTTGGTTTGCATTCATGTGGCTCTATAATGATGGCTAGATTGAATGATTTTGTGACAAGATATTTTCATTATAAGGTTTGGAAGGATACTGTGTTTGGATAAATTTCTGTCAGTTGAGATACCCATGTTTATAAACATTCTCTTCATAAGCGAGGCAAGTTTATTTATTTCTAGGCTGACTTATACTATACTTGTCCTGGGGGGGAGGGGGAATGCAAGATTATAACACCCGAGAGGAACAATGTTCAAAGGACTATATGCATTACAATATTCTTCTACAAAGATTATGAATGTTTCATGTTGAACAGCATTATGGATTTTCTCAATTCCCACATATATTCAGTTTAACTAGGTGAAAATAACATTCAGTTAACTGAACACATCCACCATAAGTAAACATTTCTGTGTATATTTTTTAATAGTAACCCATTTTTTTCCCATGTCCACTTGACTACCAATTGGAAAAACAGCTGCAATATAGTTTATAGTAATTGTAAAACAAAAAGTTTCAGACAGTGGAGCAAGTAAAATTCCCATGGTTTCAGCCGATCAATAATGAGAATAATACACAAGAATTTACTGAGCTCATTCTGACCAATCAGATTCATAGAAACTGTTTTGTATGGAGATATAAAAAATTATAAATTGCAAACATTATGTTTAAGTGTTCAAACAATGTGAAGAAATATGATGAATGTTGGCTGATGGATGATAGATGCATGGCCACACCATAAGCTCACCTGACTTTGGCTTTGGCAAAATGAAATGAAATTACAGGGGCACAATGAATTGGTCTTTGGTGATGTCAGCCAAAAGTTTCAGGAGCACAGCAATTTTTCAATATGGCCATGTTCAGATGATGATCATGACAGTTTCATGGTGGTCCACTGATATCTCTAAGACTAGTTGTCAACACAAGATTTTGTCACACAATGCATTCCACTCTTAAGAAAAAAAACTAAGGGCACTAACTCTCCAAAAAACATTGTGTGAACAGTGATTTGTCAATATGTACATCTTTAGGCCATGACCATAATACTTACCAATTTTCTTAGCAATCCATCAAAAAACTGCATGACTAACAAGATTGTGTCAAATGCTATTAGGCTATATGACAAAAGGGCAATAACTAAAATAATTGCAGTAGCACAACAATATGCCAAGCTTCATGGCAATTCATCAAATACTATAGGACTTGTTGTGCTAATGAGACTGTGTGAGATAGACAGAATGCCTAGCAAACATGAGGATTACTATAAATATGTGCCTTAGTTGTTGTTGTTGTTTTGGGGCTTAACGCCATTTTTCAGCACACGATAAGCTATACATGGCGGCCAGTATTAATGGTTGAGGAAGAAACCGGGATATCCGCTGAAAGAACCACCGACACTCGAGAAGCTACTGGCAAGCTTTCTGACATACACATTCACCAAATCTTAGAACTCACACAGACAGAGGTAAGATGGCAGTGATCCATAACGGACAGCTGGACAGCGCTTTAGACCACTCAGCCACTCGAGGCCCCTTCTGTGCCTTTGTAGTATAATAAATCCACCAATGCTCAAAATAACGAGAGACTAATAAAATAACAACAACTTTTTAAGCATGTGGCAAATATTTTTTTTTTAAAAAAAAACAGTTGGATCTTGGAAAGTGACATATGATATTACTTGTATTAACTAAAACATTTATATGGAAGAACATGTTATATGGGTAGGTACTGAACAGAGACAGGGAAGGTAATTATAAAGGTATCTTAAAATAAATTTTTACCACATATACTTTTATTGTAGTCTATGGATAGGAAATATGGATAGGAAATATGAATTTCCTGTCTTTCTGGAGTAGCTGAATTTGGGAGTTAGCAGAAATTAAATTTTTTAAAAATGTGATTGGGTAACGTATTTAACAGAAAAAGAAGAATCCTGAAGTTATAAAAAGACAATAATATTAGTTCATTATCCCCTCATTCTCCTTTCTTGAACAAAGAGTATGCCACACCATCCATGTGGGTTCAAATACACCTAACCTTTCAAAAGTTATCAAGTAAATCTTGGTTAAGGATAATGGGTAAAATTCAGCCTACACTCACTATCATACCCCATTGAATGCATCTGTTTTCTAGAGTCACATAAAACATGGCCTTCATAGGGGGGAAAGTTTACTAATGTGTATTCATTTATTTGTATGGGTATCCATTTTTGTGAAAAACTACATTTATGTAAATTGACAGAGTGGGTATAAGATCCCTAGTATCCAGAGAAGGATCTTTGTTCATTGGGAATATCATCTATCACAGACAGAAAATCCCCCAAAATTGGTACGATTGAAAAACTGTAAATACACAGATCTCTAAACTGTCCTTAGTTTGCTCTTGTCATTACTTTTTATGAAACTGGAGAGGTCCAACATATGCAATGATTTAAAGAATCATAAGGTTTTCTTTAAAGAACAAAAGAAGTAATATTAAAACCTACCCATATGATGACTTGATTGCTGCTACACACAATGGTGTCTTATTGATTCTGACTGGTTCAATAGTCTTGGGAGATATATGTTCAAAGTCCTCATCAAGAATAAAAACCAGGAAGCCACGCTTATTTTGGACCAACATGATCACATGACTAGTGTCATTTTCATGAAAATTAATCATTCCATGACCAAAGAGAATCCCCTCAGTTTCCAACTTCACTTCTTTCACCTGCTTCATCTTCTCTGCACTGAAAATGGAAGTCTAGTACATGTAATGCATGATATTGTTTGCAAAAGCTGGATATCAACACCTAACTTTGCAATATGATACATATTATAATAGACACTTCTGATAAATTATATGAATTGATGACACATTTAATATTTATGAAGAATATTTACCTGTAAATTATTGTTGTTTTTGTCTACCATATGTACTCACAAACAAGTTTTAGCATTATGTGACAGAAGAACAGGGCCCATTTTGTTTGCAGTTAACTTCTAAGCAAATACATAGAGTATCATAAGTTAAAAGATACTAAAATGTTCCATTTACCAAAATGATATTAAAAACCAACTACCTGCACAGCTGTTGCAGTGATTTATTCCAATCATGAAACAATATTTGATGACAAGTTGAGCTTTCTTTGGAATATGACAATTTTGTACCGAATTGATACAATTAAGAATGATTATTAGCAATTGTATATGTGTGTAGTATGTAGATACTGTACTGGAATAACAATCTTGACTTCATTGTTGCCATTTCTTTTATTTTGGTAAGGAAAATGGATCACTGCACAAAAATAGAGGTAAAATTGGCTTGTCAAAATCACTCATGTAGCTGACCTCTGCTTTTAAGCCAATGTAAGATAATTTGGCAAAGACATTTAGGTCAACAGGATGCTGAAATTTCATTCAATGCCGATGAATGCATACATTATGAAAGGTTTCTGTTTCTCTACATAGTTTTTTGATTGCTTAAAGCTTTTGTTATATCTAATAATGTCAGCATCATTGATATAAAAAAAAACAACAAATTAAAAGCATTTTATATTGAGCTGCTTGCACTAGCCTTCAATCAAGTCCCCTTGAGCAGTTTTGATTTATTGGTATGTCGGATTTGTCATCACTTTAATTTCTAAAGTTAATGGGGTTTTAAGTGTCATTCTTTCTCCATCATGTGTTTTTTTTGTGTGTTAAGTTGTTATTGAAATTTGATTGTACTGAATTTGAATTAGGGTTTGTACACCATTTTAGCTATTATAAGTCAAATTATTATTTAATGTTATAATTATCTTAATAATACAGTGTTTAATAAAGAGAGGAATTTTTCTTTTGTTTTAGTATATATAGTCTAGCCATATCTGATGAATGTTGGGCATCAGAAATGTCCTCTATGCCAGAATGCTTTCAATTTAAATTTAAAATTCTGTTGAACTATTATCTAAAAAAAACCTGGTTCAAGTTATTTTTATTTTTAGTGTGTGTGTGTGTGTGTGTGTGTGTGTGTGTGTGTGTGTGTGTGTGTGTGTGTGTGTGTGTGTGTGTGTGTGTGTGTTTGCATGTGTGATTTAGATTTTTAACATAGCTTTAACAATTTTTCAGTCATATAGATATGATGTCTGCAGTGTGACAGTTTATAGTGATGTCTAACACTGGGACATCAAACCACAGACATATGGCATTTTGTCCCACCAAGTCACATTATCCTGACACCAGGCCAACCAGTCCTAACACTAACCTCTTAATGGTGAGTGCCTAACAAGGAAGTTGTTAGTACCATTTTTTAAAAGAATCTTTGGCTGGGGTTTGAACCCACAAGCTCCCACATCTGAGGCAGAGGCTCTAACCCCTAGGCCACCAGAGCAGTCTTTTTTTTTTAATAATGATAGCCATATATGATGATTGATCAGCAAGATTGGTATAAATCTGAGAGAAACCCACTTTGGTATGCCATCATGTTTAAATTTGGCTGAATTATGATTTGTACCAATATGAGAGAAACCACACTGGTGTGCCACTATGTTAAAATTTTGTTAAATTCTGTTGAGCAGTTTAGGGAAAGCACAAAATATGGACAGACTACATGTGATGTATGACAGATGAAGGGCCATATCATAGGCTCACCTAGTTCCAAGTGAGCTAAACAAAATGGTTGGTACTGTTTACTATTGAAACACAGAATAATTTACATCATATTTAAACTTTATCCGACATTGTTGGAACAAAACAATCCTTTTCATATCAAAATACATGTGTATCAGTTGTCCTCTGAAGTAAAGAAGTGGTTAACATAATATTTCTGTATTCCACAACATGGAATACTAATTGTCATAATATCGGAAAGTGTTATGAGGAATACTGCTATAGAAATTATGATCTGGACAGAAAAGATACATGTACCTCTAAATTATCTCTTGACTGCTGATCCATTAAAATATACATGGAACCAGGGAAGGTAAATTTGAATTTGGGTAGATACCCTAAGGCTTTTTTGGATCCATCCTAAATACTATACTAATTAGCCACTCATATATTCTTAATACTACACTAATTAGCACTAATTAGCACTGACAGCCACTCTAATGTCCCAAATCACCTGTTGCTCTCTAGTGGTCACTAATTGGCCTAACTCTAATTAAATGATACTACTTAAGACCTACATGGAACTGCCAACCTTTAGACTGATGAATATGCAATGTACTGGAACAACTACTTTTATTCCTCTGCTTCTAAAGAAAGTTCTTAATGCATTAATTAAATGGCACACGAGTTGGTAAATATAAAAAATTCTGTGTTGTGGTATTTCTGCACACATACCATGGTATACAAGATTTATGTGTGTTATGTGTATATTAATTGTTATGTGTATATTAATTTTTGTTTAAGTTGTCGTCTATGCACTGTATCTGAAATGACATGATTCATCTTGCACTATATCAGATAGCTTGCACTACAGCCAATACACTGCTGATAGCAGACAGCTTGCACTACAGCCAATACACTGCTGATAGCAGACAGCTTGCACTACAGCCAATACACTGCTGATATCAGACAGCTTGCACTACAGCCAATACACTGCTGATATTAGACAGCTTGCACTACAGCCAATACACTGTGCTGATATCAGACAGCTTTTACTACAGCCAATACACTGCTGATATCAGACAGCTTGCACTACAGCCAATACACTGTGCTGATATCAGACAGCTTTTACTACAGCCAATACACTGCTGATATCAGACAGCTTGCACTACAGCCAATACACTGTTGATATCAGACAGCTTGCACTACAGCCAATACACTGTGCTGATATCAGACAGCTTGTTGATAAAGGTGGAGAGTGTTGATGATGAAGCCAATGATCTAACAGCTATTTTATAGAGATAATATTCAAGGGATTCCAAATGCCAACACCCAAGCAAGATATTATCAGAAGGGAACAATAAACATTAAACCAGGACACTTACTCAACAAACATTTTAGTTGATGAGAAACTACACAAAATTTATAACTGAGAACTGCTCTCATTAAATGAATCTCAGTTCTATGGGTGTACATAACACATTAACATGTAAATAACTAAATGTTCACTTTTTTAAAATCTTAAACTTTTCCACAAGTTGGATTTGGCCAAAATATCTTTCACATCATTTCATTCAGCCACCTATTTGCATACATGACATTTATCAAACATGGGATTAATGGTTCACAAATATAATGATTTTGTAATATTCAAAATCAGTTTGTGACAAATACAACTATTTTGTGAAAAAAGTATAAAAAAAATAAAATTATTTTGATATAAAAATGAAAACATTGTATTAATATTAAATTTTGTAGCAAAATTATTCCTTATCGACAGAAACTACCAAAGTACTGTATAGTGGAAAAGTACCTGTGGTAAATGCCACTGGAAAATATATTGTTATAATCCATGCACCTCTAGAGTTCAACATCAATAAATGTGTCATGTTCTCAAGCAAAACATCCATGCAGCAGTTTGCTAAAATTATTTGGAGTATGAATACATACGGGGTTGTCTTCTCAATCCTGCATGCAGGCACAGTGTTCTCTTTTGATCGCTGATGTGCATCAAATGGAATTTTGCCAAGTATTATACAAAAGTGAATTTAAATAGAAACAAACTACCACAAATCAATAGCCATCTGCAACACCAGAAAATCTGATGCCATTAAAACTATGTGCATGACTGTTTCATTATGTGAGATTGATAAAGAATTCATATGATGACATGGCTACAGTGTTAAATGGGCATTTCTCTCTCTTATACATCAAGCTTAACAAAAGCTATCACTCTTTTTGATTGAGTGTGAACTGTATGGAGCATGGGCTCTACCACTGCTGCATAAATTAAGTTTGGTTATTTTTGCAGCATTCCATGTACCCAAAAGCATACAAATGAAACAAGCTCAACTCTCATGAGACTTACATCAAGTAGAAAACAATTATTTTTTGAAAACAAATTGGTGACCAATTCTGGTACAGATTTCCTTTTTGACACAAGACATTTTTATAATCAACTTCATCTGATTCAAAAACAACTGTTGTGATACAGACTGATCACATATCATTCTTCCACTACTGTAACTAAAGCACAACTGTAGCTGCATAGGGGATGGGGACCAGGCTACTATTGTGACATCATGTTCTAGGCTTTCCCCAACCTATTTAAAGCTGACCAATGAGAACTGTATACATCCAGTCAAAGCTATTTACATCAAGATACCCTTGTCGAGATTGCTCACTCATTCACTGTATTGTAGTGCAAAAAATTGCATCTAAAAAGTGATTTTATGGAATAAGCAAGCTCAGACATGTAATTTTTACTGAACACCCCTGGCATATTTGATTAACTCTAGATTCCATGTCCAATTTGTTTTAATGGAACAGCCTTGAATATAATATGTTCTCTGATTTAGTAATCTTCAAATTAACTATGGATGCCATTATGACATCATTACTGCAAGTGTAAAATATTGCCACAATATTAGTTTCAATTATTCTCAAGAAAAGTTTCTGAAATTTAGATAGCATGGAAATAATTATCTTTTACTGGAAAATTTGAAGACATAGTTTTAATGTTCCAAAATAACTGTTTATCAGCTCCACTTACTCATCATCAGTGAAACCAAATTCGATATTTAAAACTGTCATGAACATCCTAAATAAATGCAAAACTACTGAAATCATGACTGTTTTCAGACACCATTTCAGCAGGGGTGATAAATATTTCAGCGAAAACCCAGCCTCAACTGATTACCTGAAAATCTGAAGTTTTGCAGAACTGTCCAAACACCATACATGCATTTTCACAACACACATCAATAAGATTTTTTGACCCAGGCATAAAGTCATACTCTGAAAACATAAAGAAGTAAATGAAATAAAAATGATTAATTTCTGTAATATAGCAGACATTGTTATGTAAAGAAAAAGTCAGTAAATGGTTAGGAAGCATAATGTTGAGATTAAATCTGCAGGTTTCATTGTTACTGCACTAGGTGGAATACTTAGGCTTTATTTCTCATCCGACAATCAGTACATTGACAAAAAAATACCCAGAACTCTTTATAAAAAAAATTGAAAATAATGTAGCTCCAGAAATGTATAGTCACTTATTTTCATGTATCTATGTTAACAGTTCTAAAAAAGTAGCAATGAAAGAAAATGAACTTGGGACAAAATGTTCATGAGTCTTATAAGTAAGCTTCTAAACTGTATCTACCTTTTAGAACATTTTTAATGAGAGAAAATATTGTTGCTAATTTCTATAAGGCATTCCTCCTTGATCACCATCAGCATTTGTTTTAGTTGCTAGGCACTTAAAGTCCATTTGAAAGAGTTAGCATTTAAAAGTTTGAATCTTGTACATAATGTTTTGCACACAATCAGCTGCATTCACTGTAATTGCCTTTTATTTTGTAGTAAATTTCTGACAATGAATCAATCTGCAATTTCCTCCCCAAAAATTAGCCAGAACTAAATTAAAATATATTTGCCACATTCCACAAACGAGAGTATGTTCAAAAGGATGACAGCATGCACACTATATGCCCTTCACAATTGTAAATAATCCTGACTGCCCTAGTCAAACCATCTTCAAATGGAAACAAGCACCTGTGGTGGTATCGTTATGTTGTCTGTAATATCCCCAGGAAATATAGTTCAAGCTCTAGCCCCATATTCTTAAAACATATTGAGCACACAGCTAATATTTTCCCACATTTCTGAAAGTATATACATTGTGGTAAATTGATAGCTGATGGTTATAAGACTGAAACATATACCATTACACCTTTAATCTACTTTCTTGCTAGAACTCTAAATAATCCTCACTGAATTGTAGCAGGAAAAGGGAACACTATTTTCAATTTGTCTCACCCTGTTTGCTAGGCATTTGTTGTTCTTGTCATATATAAAGATGTCCAGACTGTTGTTGGAACCAACTTGGCTGGCGACCCAGATCTGTGTGTGGTCTTCCTTCGTCAGTTCATAGTCATCTGGGCCTATGGCAGAAATAATTTTATCACACTAGCTTATTTATATGATGCTTCATAAATTAATGTTTTTGTCTTCATGATATCATAATTTTATACTTCATATGTCTGATATTACGTATTTTCATTACTAATATGTGTGATATCATGTTTTTATACTTCATATGTCTGATATATGTATTTTCAATACAGGGTTCCTGCAGACTTAACAAAAACAAATTCCATGACTTTTCCAAAACTTTTCCAGGGCCATTTCATAAAACTCAAGGACCGTGCTATCTTGCATTGTCAAGTAAATGAACATAATGACATCTTTCAATCTAAAATAACAAATAAGTTAACATCAAATATTTTTAATATGTACATTTTAAATTTACCTGGGCTAGCACACTTTGACTTTATGTTGTAATTCATGTCATAATCCAATGATAAATGTAATCTTTGTATGTGTTCCTATTTACAATATTAACAAAACACATTACTTTCCAATTGCTTTCTTTTATTTAGTAAACTACACCGGAAATCACATGATATTTCCATTAAGGGAACTTACTCTTGTTATATGAATTGAAACCATTTATTGATTGCAATTTTACCATGCAGGCATAAACTGGACTCTCCAACTGACAGAAGTTTATCCAACCACTGCATATTTACACCGTAGATATATGATGAAAGTCTGACTCAAAAAGAGATTTGTTTACATCTTCTGTACAATCTAATATTCCAAATCAAATACTGCAAATATCTGGTCACAAATACATTAGAGTAAATATGTGTATTTCTGCATCCAGTAATCTTCTTTTAAAAAAAATCGCAACAATGTCATGTTTAGTTGTGATGAAGAATTTCAAACACCGTCACTGTGTTGTGTAGGTCAACTCAAACAGATGCTGTGCACCATATCAAATAATGTGACATCACATGCATTGGATATTTTGCGTTGACAAATGTTTTGTCTTTTGCAAATTGTTCTGTTTATTTGGATGGATGCTTATTATTTGGTTTATAGATATCAAAAATTAATAATATACTTTTAACTATTTCAACTTTGTTTGGGATTATTTGTTATACAAAACAAATGAAAGGTACAGCATGTCAGAATGAAAAAAATATTCATTCCTCTTTCTATTTAAATATTTTGTACTGAAATAAAACTATATGATAAAAAGAATCTCAAATGGGTAATGATTTAATACTAAATTCATGAAACTCATTAATAATGGTCAATACTAAATCAATGCCCATTTGAGATCCTCTATATATTAATTTCTAGCATCAAAGTTTTGAAAGAATTGTTGTATATTTCTTTCAATGACAATCTTCTTCCTGGAGAAAAATAATAATTGTCAGTTATTTACATACTAAATAAAAATTTTAAAATAATTACAATTTTTGTTTTCTTTGAGAGAGAGATATCCATCCCATTATGCCAACAGTCTATAAAGAATTGAGCTTCATCAAGTTTGCTTTTATAAAAAGAAATCAAATACTAAAAGCACGCAAGATGAAATGTGGTTTTCCATGACATAGACTTATTTTGGTGTTGAGGCTTTAAAGTTGAATAGTTCTCCCTTTTTACAATCTGAAGACTGGTTTATGAACTCCAAATATACACAAAACATATCTGAGTTACAAGAACATAAAACAACCATTGTAGCCTCACATTCAAAATTAGGCACAATTTTCAAGGTTGAGCCATCACAATTTTGCTTGTTAATGTGGGAAATTTTATTGCACACAGAACCAATATATGTGCAGTAACTGATTCTATCACCCAAGAGATAATTTGAAATCACAGAGTTATCATTTTGGTGAGTATACTCAATAGTGTCTTGTATTTTGCCAGTTTTTGGGATTGCCAATTGGCAGCAGTGTACTGTTTCACTGTTACAATTTAAATACATCAAAAAATGACTTTTGTAATGTTGCTTCTCCCAATGATTGAGATGACAACTCTGAAGATCATTATTATATACAGCTGTGCTTGCCAAACTGCAGTAATTGATGCAATGCTGTCAGTTATTGATAATAGGGTCATGAGATTATAAAATTACATGACACTTGTTCATCTCATTTACATTATTCTTTTTTCCTCTTGCATATATCACATTCAACAATTGTTCAGAGGTTGTTACATTTAATTCTTTTCATTCTCAAAGATGATGGCAGTTATATTTCAAAATGTCTTTCTAAGTGATTTTTTTAATGTTGAACTGAAAATGAGGTGCTTTTGCCAAAAACATAAAATAGTCAGTTTTTGTCATGGTTACATAGTACATGTTGCTGTAATCCATTTCAGTGGATGATACCTGAATCATGCCAGAAGCTGAGGAGGATGCAGAATTTTATTTTTAGGATTTTGTTTAGAAGAGGTGGTTCTGAGTAATTTAAAATGGCAAACATTCTTGTTGTTCACCTAAATTCTTTTCTTTCATTCTCACAGTAAAAGATCTGATGCTAATTAATGTACATCATATATTAACAATTTCATTTTAATATTTGATATTACTCATATTTTTTACACATCAAAAGCTAGAAATACAGAGGTATGTAACCATGTATAGAATAATTTAATCCAGGCCATATTAGTTCTTCTGATGCAGCTAGCTAGGTCAGCTTTGTTTGCAAGCTTGCACAAGCTTGTAATTGTTAAGCAAGTGCAAACTTTAATTGGCATGCTTGCATGGTTTCAAATCAGAGCTTGAGCAAGGTTATATTACAATCTTGCTGCAATCTTAAAAAAAACTTGCAATTTTGGTTTGGGAGCTTTTAGTATATTCAATCATTTGGTACACAGAATCTAATGTGCATTAATTTACGATGCAACTTATAAATTAGATGATAGTACAGAAATGCATTCAAAATAAGAACTAATTTTGGAATCTTTTTGAGAAATCATTTAAGATTTTTGTTTCTAACATACAAATGGACCCCACTCAGTATGTGCCATTGCAGACAGCCCACTGGTCTGATGCAAGCCATTTGCACAGCAGACTGACACAAAAATGAGTAGAAAGTCCCTCTGACGAGTTTGATTTTTAAGCAATAGTAAATTTTAATGTGCAAATTCTCTATAAGATATATTAGAAAACAGGTTTTAAAAAAAAACGGTCAACTGTTTCTGATGACCACTCAATAATCTGGGTGAGATGAGAAAATACATAATTCATGAATTTATCCTGGATTAACTAGAGGCTTGTAATTCCAAATAAAGACTCTTCAGCATCTATGCAATGTCTAATAACACATGCTACTTCCATTTCCAAAGTCAACATGTGGATGTATTTGGATACCTGTAAGGCACCAGAGTCTAAAATTACCAAACACTCAGAGGAATGAAGAACTATTCAAAATGAATTTGATAGGATTAAATTAAAACATTAATTGTGATACAGTATTTGATTGGAATACAGAATAAGGATGAATGGAAAAACCAGGACAATGCTGTTCAACTTTGTTTAGGTCAGTATTACGAATGATATCCAAAACTGTAGCTCAGTGAATTTTCCTGCGAGTCTCTAAAAACATGTAGCTAAGGTTTCTAAATTTCTTCTGCACACAAATGATTTCAAAATTATTTGTATCAACATACAACTCAATACCACTCATTTGATTTATACTGAAAAAAAAAAAAGAGTGGTCTGAGTCAGTAAGTCATGCTGGACCTGGAGTTCTGGAAGAGTTCATTTTGATACAGAACTAAGTAGTTATGTGAGATATGGTATATAAACAAATATGGTCAATTCACTAGACAAATTATAGCACAAACATTCATTAAGTAAAACGTTAAATCAGTCTTAAACAAAACTAGATGATGCAGATGATCAAATTTTATTCCATAGTCTTGAAGATGTCATTAAAACCTTTATCATTTTTAGAAATGCTGGTCATATTTTAAAGCAAATCTGCATTATCTGTATAAATTTAAAAGCACTTCATGTCAAGATGCTGTCTGTCAAATTTGACCAATTTCTGTGAAGTAGTTTTAGAGAAGAAGTCCTTCAATGTTATTATAATTTTAGTAATGATTGCCAAATTGGACAGGTGATTTGCATCCTTTGACACGCCTCTAAGTAAGGATGCCCTGTTCCAAGTTTAGCTGAAACCAGTCAGAAGGTTGTTGAGAATAAGCTGAAATTATTAACTGTTGACAGATAAGGATGGATTTGTCCCTTTTTAATAATATTGACCATATTTCATTGCATATTGACATCATATTGACATTGGCCATATTTCATTGTATGCTGACATCATTAATAACATTGGCTATATTTCATTGTATGCTAACATCATTAATGACATTGGCCATATTTCATTGTATACTGACATCATTAATAACATTGGCCATATTTCATTGTATGCTAACATCATTAATAACATTGGCTATATTTCATTGTATGCTGATATCATAAATAACATTGGCCATATTTCATTGTATGCTGACATCGTTAAAGACATTGGCCATATTTCATTGTATGCTGACATTATTAATGACATTGGCCATATTTCATTGCATACTGACATCATTAATAACATTAGCCATATTTCATTGTATGCTGACATCATTAATAACACTGTCCATAATCCATTGCTTACTGACATCATTAATGACATTGGCCATATTTCATTGTATACTGACATCATTAATTACATTAGCCATATTTCATTGTATACTGACATCATTAATGACATTGACCATATTTCATTGCATACTGGCATCATTAATAACATTGGCTATATTTCATTGTATGCTAACCTCATTAATGACATTGGTCATATTTCGTTGTATTCTGACATCATTAATGACATTGGCCATATTTCATTGTATACTGACATCATTAATTACATTAGCCATATTTCATTGTATACTGACATCATTAATGACATTGACCATATTTCATTGCATACTGACATCATTAATAACATTGGCTATATTTCATTGTATGCTAACCTCATTAATGACATTGGCCATATTTCAATGTATGCTAACATCATTAATGACATTGGTCATATTTCATTGTATGCTGACATCATTGATAACATTGGCCATATTTCATTGTATGCTGACATCATTAATGACATTGGTCATATTTCATTGTATGCTGACATCGTTAATAACAATGGCCATATTTCATTGCATACTGACATCATTAATGACATTGACCATATTTCATTGCATACTGACATCATTAATGACATTGGCCATATTTCATTGTATGCTGACATCATTAATAACATTGGCAATATTTAATTTTATGTTGACATCATTAATGACATTGGCCATATTTCATTGTATGCTGACATCATTAATAACATTGGCCATATTCCATTGTAGACTGACATCATTAATGACATTGGACATATTTCACTGTATGCTAACATCATTAATAACATTGGCCATATTCCATTGTATACTGACATCATTAATGACATTGGCCATATTTCATTGTATGCTGACATCATTAATAACATTGGCCATATTTCATTGTATGCTGACATCATTAATAACATTGGCCATATTTCATTGTATACTGACATCATTAATGACATTGGACATATTTCATTGTATGCTGACATCATTAATGACATTGGACATATTTCATTGTATGCTGACATCATTAATAACATTGGCCATATTCCATTGTATACTGACATCATTAATGACATTGGCCATATTTCATTGTATGCTGATGTCATTTTCATCAACATGAAAGGTCTTAATTCCAGGATGCTTTTAAACAATTCTGATCCAATTATTTTGGCAGTTTTGGACAAAAAGTTTCAAGCTCTTTAAATTTTTAGTATATGGCAGGAATAGCTGATTTTGGATCATTTGTGAAACAAAATTCAGAATGCCAGGAAACTGAGAGAGAATGATCGATGATAGCTAACAGCATAAACTCACCTGGTATTATGTTCTGGCGAGGAAACTAAAACCACATTCACACAGTGTGAGTGTGTGCATGCATGTGTGCATGTGTGTGATTTGGAAATTCAATGTAGCTTTAAAAGTCAGTCATTGCTACGATGTCTGCAGTGTGGCTGTTTATAGTGATGTATAGCACTGGCACATCTTGCCACAGATATATAGCATCATGTCCCACCCAGTCACATTATCCTGATATCAAGATGACCAGTCTTAATACTAATCTCTTCATGCTGAGCAGCTGCTAGTACCATTTTTACAAGTCTTTGGTATGATTTTGACCAGGTATGAACCCGTAATTTCCCGCATCTGAGACAGACTCTCTAACCACACAGGCCACCAGAGTGGTCCACAAAGCATTCAAATTTCCCAAACGTTAAGACAGTTAACATCACAAAAATGCACACTCCACATCAAACAAGTCAAATCCTGTGTAATCATGTAAGAACGAAATCATAGACCTTGGACAGCTGAATACACAAGCTACGTATTTAAGAGAACAAAGAATGACTGACTCACCGACATACTGTCCCTCCACATACACAGAGCAAGCAGACAGAACGGCAACACTGGCTCCCATTGAAACTGTGCCTGAAAGGTGACAGAACTGTGGACAGCTGGCAACCATGCGAATCTGGGCAGCAGATGGTCGATCCTCCTGCTCGTGGGACCAGCAGATTGTCATTAGATCCAACATGTGGGATGGATACATAGCCTCCTGTGATATGAACATATTAATAATTCTGGTAGCAAGTTATCTGAACAATTATATGCAAGGCAAGAGAGAGACTAATAGGACTGTTATCATTACTAGTGATGTTATTGTATCAGTAAAATAACAACACACACCTAGATGAAAAATACATAATATATTTCATAAATATTCTCAGAATCAATCAAACTTTTTTAAATTTAGTCTGACAACTAAATTTGCCAAAAATATCTAAGTTTACGATCATTTCCACAAGGTATATACAAATGTAAATATATGCTGGCATATTAAGCAAATCAAGAAAATATTTTATATCAACAATATGCTGACTCAGGTTTTGCTGAATTCACACAAGCTTTTTGAACTTGATGTAAAAAAATAAAATTACTTCTAGCGTGATGCTTGGCCTTCCACCATTATGGACGTAGAGTGTGGGGTTTGCAATCTCCTCCAGGGGCTGTCGACAGGTGATAAGTTCAAATAGAAACATTCCAAAAGAAAATATGTCCACCTGAAATTGCAACAGAAGACAACTCATGTTTCAATAGCAATTAGACAACCTGGTCATAATGTATATACTCACTTCTAAGACTAGTCCTTGCAAACTGCACAGACCCATATCTGCCTTCACATAATGCACTAGCTGATCTGGGTCTGTGTATTTAGTTAGGAATAATTAGTAGAACAAACAGCATAGATGTTAATGAACATCTGTTAAGGATAGTTGTTGTTTGCAGTTTGACTTGACTAATATGTGTGCATAGATGGTAGAGTTGTACTTTAACATTTAATTACTCACAAGAGCAAATTCTGATCAATGTTAATTTGTCTTTGTGTCTCATCATCTGTAAACACTGGCTTCTTAAACTACATATCTGTAAGAACATAGTATCATGCAAAAAGTGTCTTAAACTTCCCAGACACAGTCATGTTTCAAAAATACTATTTTGAGTCAACACAGTAAAAAGAACTTGACAGTACAATATATATCCATAGCCTGTGTAAGCAGTAAACAATCATGTTTAATGCTCATGGAAAACATACCTCTAGTCAGTTTATACAGTTGATTGTTTTAGAGGTTACTGGTAGGAAGGAAAGTCAGTCATATATAAACAAGCACTACTGCCAAGATTATTTAACTGACTGACAGGATGATGTTTTACTGTGTTGTGATTAAGTTAATCTGCATAGGTGTTACAACCCCATTGTCAGTAAATCAAAGTGGTAAAACTGGATTGTCTGTAAACCAAAGTGCTACAACCCCCATTGTCTGTAAATCAAAGTGGTACAACCCCATTGTCTGTAAATCAAAGTGGTACAACTCCACTGTCTGTAAATCAAAGTAGTACAACTCCACTGTCTGTAAATCAAAGTAGTACAACCCCATTGTAATTCAAAGTGGTACAACTCCAGTCTGTAAATAAAAGTGGTACAACCCCCACTGTCTGTATATCAAAGTGGTACAACCACCATTGTCTGTAAATCAAAGTGGTACAACCACCATTGTCTGTAAATCAAAGCAGTATAACCCCATTGTCTATAAATCAAAGTGGTACAACTCCACTGTCTGTAAATCAAAGTTGTACAACCACCATTGTCTGTAAGTCAAAGATATACATTTTGAAAAACCATGTGATTACTCTTTCTTACCTTCAATGGTAATGTTTAAGACATATTTATTAAAGATTTTTGTCTAGTTCATAAAAAGCAGCAATGTTTCTTGTGATGTAAGATTTTACTGCATATATAATATGCAAAACATTGTTATTTTCATAACTGAAATAGTTTGGAAGTGTGATTCACTTTTAAAGGCAAGATTCAAAACACAGCAGCCGTAATTCAGTAAAGGGAAATACCAACATCAATGCATGCAAAACCCAGTATAACTAATTTTACAAATACTTGTTGACAGTATGAGTTGGTGAAGTAAAGCAGTAAGAAGAACATTGTATTCTTTGTACATATTGCATATCAAAATTTGTCATAGTGATGCCACCTAGCATTGGGACAATGCACACATGCAGAAGAGCTCAATCCCAACTATGGGATCAGTTTTTTATTTTGGAAGGCCTTGGATTTCTTCTGGTCCATAAACAGCCTGAGAAAAATATTTCCCTCCAATTGAAGTTAAAAAATAACCAATCATATGCATTATACAGGCTGAACAAAACATCTTTTTTTGAAAGAAACAAATTATGGTTCAAAGAAAATATCATCCCTCCCAAGTCCCAACATGTTTAAACATTTCAACCAGTGTAGCCATTGCATTGTTTTTGTTGTTGTTATTGTTGTTGTTTTTGTTGTTGTAGAGTTTAACACCATTTTTCAGCAGCCAGTATTAATGGTGAAGAAAGAATCCATGAAAACTCAGGAAAGAACCATGACCCACAAGAAGCTACTGGCAAGCTTTCTCACATACCCACACTGGCTGAACCTGAGACTCAAACCCATGCAGACAGGTGAGATGGCAATAATTTGTAATGGTGAGCACTTAAGACCACTTAAGGCAACTCGGCCCTGCCCCACCCTCCACTGCATTGTCTGACACTCCCTCATAGCAATACTGGTGCAGAAAGATCATTTTTTATGCTGATAAAAATTAAATAACACCATCAGAAACATGTTAACAACAGTAATATACACCATTAAATTCATGTATAAATGAACTCCCCACCCTTAACATTTAACTACAGAGATCAGCATAAATCGCATCTAGTTATGACTATATTCCACTGTCCAATGCATTTTAAGGACAAAAACAATCTGAGAGAATTTTAAGCATTTAAAATTTTTTATGTATGTGTAGATTTGAATTTCTAGTTATTTTCTATAGGCTTATGTGTATATCATTTATTTTTAACTATATTACATCACGTTTTGGTGGCCATGTACACTGATCTACCTGTGCTCTGGACCTCAAAACAAACTCTCTTTTTGGGAGGCTGGCAGGTATGAAACTAACTAATCTGAAAGTCTACTTTGATAAAAAAAAATATATTGATACACTGATGAACAAAAGAAAGGCAATTACATTGATCACCCCCCCCCCTTACTGGGTCACCCATTTCATGATTAGACCTAATGTTGACAGTGCACTAGTTAAACTCACTGACAGGAGCTAAATGATAATTTTTTTTTGATTCATGACTGGATCAAATCATATCAGTGTACTTGCTGATTTCATGACAGGGACAATATAAAAACAGTGTACTACTTGGACTTGTAAGGGGACCAAATCAGAACAGTGTACTATCTGGGTTCAAGATAGGACCAAATCGTAACTGTACTATTTGGACTCCTAAAAAGGACAAAATGGTAACAGTGTTAAAAATGGATTTCAATTTAAGGCAAAATGGAAATATACTACTTGGACTAATAAACAAAAAATTATGTACTACTTGGACTGATAAAGTAAAAATGGTAAGAGTGTACTACTTGGATTCATGATGGACAAATGTCAACAGTGTATTACTTGAACTCATGACAGGGACATAATGGTAACTATACTTTTTGGACTCCTGAAAGGGACAAATAGTAGGTGTTATAATTGGATTTCTGTTTAGGACAAAATGGAAATATCATTTTACTTAGACTAATGAACAAAAAAATTATGTACTATTTGGACCAACGAAGAAAAAATGGTAACTGTGTACTAACTGGACTCATGAAGAAAATATGGTAACAGTGTATTACCTGAACTCATGACAGGGACATAATGGTAACTGTACTACTTGGACTCATACCAGAGACAAAATGGTAACAGTGTATTCCTTGAATAGGGACAAAATGGTAACAGTGTATTATTTGAATTCATAACAGGGACAAAATTGTAACAATGCAATACCTGAACACATGACAGGGAAAAATGGTAACAGTGTACTACTTGAATTCATAATGGAACAAAATGGTAACAGTGTATTATAATAACTCATGACAAGGACAAAATAGTTTATCATTTTAACTCATGACAGGAACAAAACAGTAATGGAGTATTACTGATGGAACAAAATGTCATGAGTTTAAGGAATACACTGGGATACAGAATGAGATGGCCATATCTGAGAGCACTTAAAGAGAGAGCAAGTAACTACAGTGTGACCCCATTAAAACACCTGATCATGTTTTAGACCAAACCGTGCTATAAGCAACTATGTCACTTAGCTGAAGAAAAAGATGCATGTACACCAAACAATTTGTCATGGTGGGGTAGGTGGTCGGTAATTAATGCAGGCAGTAAAATGTGATTAAATGAGAAATACACCTGTAGTGAAAACAAGGAAGACATATAATATTTTACTTTATTTAGAGAACCACAGATTAGTACACATACATATATACTGTTTATATATGCATGTCTAATGTATAGCATGAATATCAACACCATGGACTCACCAGTGAATCTCATCACATGCATTGAATCCACAATACAAGAAATTCCATCAAAAATATGCACACACAGATATAAAATATTAATTAAATCTGTTATGTCTGAATTCAGTGGAATTGGTAGTGTTCATAAACATAAACTTTTCCCTGCAAAAAGGAAACTTTCACAGCACAGTAAACAGATTTCAGACACATTGGAAATTAAAAATTCCATTAGATTCCACTGCCTTTATTTAAGTTTGGTACCGACTTCCTCTGACAATGCAATGTAAAAATGATTTGTCAATATGGACAAAGAATCTGTTTATGTAACAATAGATACATTTCAGTGCATTTTATATCTATTTTATATCTTTCATGATGTCTCGGAATTTCTCCACTCCAAACTAATGGTTGTATATACAAGTTCATACAGCAAACAATGTCACCAATAACAAAATAGCAAGAGAGAACATATTGCTGCCAATAAGGAAATAAACTGTGGTATACAACATTAACGAAGCCCTATGTGATCCCAAAATAAACTTTTTGCATGCTATTTTTCATACTTTAAAGAAGAAAAAGCTATTTTTTGTGTACAAGAAAATTACATAAAAAATTTCAGAAGTCAAGCCACAATCATCTTGTATTATTCATACACAATCTCTTCCCCAAAATGATAATAAACTTTTTATGCTTCTTCATACTTTTAGGAAGAATTTTATTCCGTGTATGAGAAAAATTTCAGAAGCTACATCACGACCTTGTTATATCTGAATTCGCGTTTTAATGGTGCGTACTATAAATGGGTCACACTGTACTATTATTCTATTGCCCATAAATTATAACCCCTCAAGTAGGAACTTCCTTTCCTACATTGGTATATATGATAAATTTTAATAATTCTTCCTTAAAGTGGCATAATAAAACAAAAGATGAATATGTGCATCAAAGTAACTCAAAATGATGAAATATAATATCACTCTGACTTTAATCAATTTGTACACTACCTTTTCTGTGTATGTTTCCCTCCCAGCATGATGCAGAATCTCTGGAGCTATAAAGGGGGGAGTCCCACCATATCCCTTGGCCCCTGTTGGCATCACTGACCTACTAATACCATAGTCTGCTAAACGAACAAGCACCGGCTGGGTGGGACTTGCATCCTGGACTCTTGGAAAATGCCAGACAAGGATGTTGTCAGACTTAAGATCGCGGTAAATGATGTGTCTTTCATGTAAGTAGTCCAAAGCATCAGACACCTATAATATGATATAATCTACAGATTATTCTGCATTTTTATTTTTTGCTGTTCTAGACTTGAGCTTTAAAATAACATTTCTTTTACCAAAGGAAATGTCTTATTTTGTCTCATTTCTAGACAAATGCTAACAAATATATACATATTTCTTAGGGCCCATAATCAACAGTCATAAGATTTAACAATCACTACAAGCATAATTCACATGGGCAAGAAATCACTTTGTCTTAATGAAAGACAATATGAAAAGGATTGTATGTGAGTTTTCATTTGATAAAATTACATGCATGCATGCAGCAGGTTGTGAATTGTATTCTTGAATGAGTTTCATAAATGTCAAGTCCAAACAATACAAGTTTCAGTCAATTAATTGACATAACACTTATCAATCTTAAATCAGAGTGTACAATTTTTAAGACATGATGTTACAATGCAAGTGATATATTGTGGTATTTTCATGCAAGTTTCATATTTAGCTGAGGAATCTTTTTATTGCAAAACATTGCTAGGTATTATGCAACACTGTGATATAAAACTGTTATTACACAAAGTTACACCACAAATTGATAAGAACTGTTATGTGATGAAATGGTACCTGAATGACAACCTGCTTGATGACAAAGACTGGCAGCCTAAGACCATCTCGGTGAAGACTATGAAGGATACTGCCCAGTGCTCCCATGGGGGCCAGGTTAAGCAGCAGGGAAAGTGGGCTCTTGGACAGCCCTAAAAGGGCAACAATATGGGGGTGTCTAATGGTCTGAAGAATGGACACCTCCTGACGAGCAGTCAAGTAAGCTGTGCATGCGGTCTCTAACTCCATCTGTGCTGGATTCTGAGTAAACAACATAACATACCTAGCAAATTAACAATTTATAATTTTGGTCAATGATTTGTCATATCTGATGTCTGATTATGAATTGAAAAAAAATCTCCAAAATTTTGTTTAAAAAAAAACACCCTAAAATTTAGTGAACATTTGGTGTTTCATTTTTTTTAATTTGTGATGTTATCAAAGTGAGTCAAAAATAAAACACTGACAAGTTTTGGCTCATAAGATTGTTAATTCCTCCAACTCTGGTATATAATGCAACTGTGTTATGTTCATCTTTGTTCTGTCCTAATGTCTGTCTGGTTAAGTTATAGGTGTTGGTCAGTTTGATAAATCACTGTTTACCACAGAGCCATGCAATTTTCTCTGTGGGTATGTCTCAGAAGTGCAACATCATCTTACAAAATAAGGTTTTTATAGCTGAGAAATTATGCTTCATGAAACATTTTCTGTTAATAATGTTGACTTCTTCCAGTGAGAGTATCAAGACTGAACTCAGTTTTTATCATTAGGCAACTACAGTGGTGTTTCAATAGATCCAAATTTATATTAAGCCCATTTTTATTGCCTTTTTGTAGCATATTAAAGATTATTATTGATTATTTGACACTAATCTTGCTCACCCTACCATTTTCCATGGAGTATATGACATTTACCTTACTTGTCCTACCATTTTCCATGGAATACAGCATCTTTATTGCTACATCATGTGCTGTGGTACCCTGAAATCATATATATATATATATATACATACATATATATATATATATATATATATATATATATAGATATATATATATATATATATATATATATATATATATACATACATATATATCAGATAAATGTATATTTTAAAAGTAAAAAAAAGAAACAGAAAATGTTCCAAACCTAGTATAAATATAAAATATATTTCTGAAACCTCAGTAATGTCAGACAAAATGATTAAAGATTTTATTTGATTTTTCAAACATATTTTTATGCAATTTATGATACTGTCATACTAATTTATATACCAAGCAGATGAAATCTCTACATATATTCTTTACAAAAAGATTTCATTTAAAGAACTATGTTACTTAAATATGCTAAAATTTTAATCAATCAAACTTCAATCTTCTTGGTGGACAAAATGGTTCAATTACAACTGTACATGTAATAAAATCAGAGATATCAAGGTAAATGAAATTTGTTGATGTTGACAGCACTGACACAGCCTTACACATAATATAATTATTTATAACTGACAACATTTACAAGTATTTCTCTCACCTGAATGTACTTGCCAGCAAAAACTTTCCCAAATGCTCCTTTGCCAATTTCCTTCTTAATCTGCAAACTGTCATTATCAACCAGATATTCCTTGTCTAGATCATGAAATACCTAAGGAACAGATAGATTCATGACTCATTTTGCTATCGTATAGACTGGTTTCCCTCCTATTACAGAATTACCTCCCCATACACCGCTTACCTGAAAACTTGCATAGAACAGGGTCCAAAAACAAAGACTGCATAATAAGAGAGGGCATGAGTTACTAAGTAACCTAAAAAGAATTAAGAAGGTGATGCCATCCCATTTGAACATTGAGAAAACCTACAAGCATATTGTATACTGGAAGAACATAAACATATTTTAATCTTTATGTACCAAAAACAAAAGAAAACTTGAATAAAACTTAAAATTAAAGTTTTATAAGAATATGGGATATCTGCTGATATTATATTAGATTTGAGCCAATTTGTAAAAAATCTAACCACATCTGGTGCTGCATACAAAACTCTGTTGACACCATCTTCTGTCATCATGAATGTTGGGGATACACTGCCATGCTTTAGGCAGATTTCATCTCTTCCAGCAAAAGTGTTCAAGACACATCTTTCCACCAAAAATGAATAGATAACTCTTTTTTCCCTGCAGAAAAATGAAATAATAAAATCAATGGTGAAAATCAGTAACAATTTAAAAAAAGCATCTTTCCAAACATTACATTAAATAATATATGAAGTCATATGACTAATGCTGATGCTGAATAAACTGCCAGGAAATCAAAACATTAGACTGCCTTCATAAAACACAAACACAATTACTCTGCTCTCTTCATTAAATGTAAGAATAACACCTTCAAAATAATTTGATGACTATGACTTTTGAAGACTTGGATATCTGAGCAGTTACTGGATATCTGAGCAATTACTGGATATCTGAGCAGTTACTGGATATAAGCATGAGCAGTTAAGTATTGTTTAGTACCTCCATAGTTTTACTGTCAGTATTCATTACTTGCCTATCAATGGAAAGAATTCTGAGAAGACTTCCAAGTTTTCACTTTAAAGATAACTCTACAACTTTAGCTGTGCCTTCAAAAGCGCTTGATATCACTATGGAAGAACTAGGAATATAACTACAGTTAAAGAACAAGGCATATTATCATACAAAATAGTACCGATTTTTCACAGCCTCTTGTTCTCGATAATCAGTCTGTTCAGGGTGATGTGCCCCTATGCTAACAGTATGATCTAGATTATTTCTTTCTGGTGCCCCAACATAAACCCAGCTGTTACAGACATCTCTTTGCTCCCTGACCTCATTTTCCAGGCAAAGGGGGCATGGAATAACACGGGTCACTAAATATCGGCCTGAGCAGTTCTGGATAAATCGAGCTTCTCCAATGTCTGGATACCAGTCCTGCAGTAAACCATCTATGTGCTCAACAACTCTGGAAAGAATCTTTGCTTTTGCTTGCTCTTCTAGGAAAAGTCTCTGAGGTTCTACTGATGTAAAATTTTGGTTGGGATGTGTCCAGCTATCTCTTCCACCAAAGAAGAAAACAACTGTATCAATGGGAAAGGAGATTTCTAAAACAGCGCTGTCATTAAGGTCCAGTTTTGCCCAGTCTTCTTCAAAGTAGCACCTCATCTCCAGACTTGAATAATCACAAATTCCACTTCCTGTGGCAGATCCTCCTTGTATTTCCTTGATTTGCAACAAAACATTGTCAAAATGCACTAGTTCCAGTCCAGTTTGCCAGCATCGCCATGATGGTACAGCAGTCTGAAGATCCACGCAGTTCTGCAAAAGCGTAGACTCAAAGGGAAATAACTCTAACACACTCTGATACATGAAGTCATCTGCCAGAAGTCTGGTAATCAATCTGGGCCAGAAACCACTTGGAAAGTAAGTAAGAATATACAATCTACAGTGGGAGAATGCTGCATTCAAAGAACACTCAGTTTTGATGAGGACTATGGTATTAGGTTTACTGGACTCAACTGAGACTGCTACTTCCTGGGTGTAGAATGTGGAGTTGCCAATAGAGAGAGGAACCTTTATCAAATTGCACTTTGTCATTTCTGCTGGTCTCTTTAGAGGAATCTGGAAACACACAAAAGAAAATAGGCCTAATCTGCATGACTGATAACAGATCACATTTTTAAGGATATAATAGAACTTTACAAAGTTTTTGATGTTAAATTTTTGAGATTCTGAATTTACAAAACTCTGAAAAATATCCATGATTGAAAGAAAATTAAAAAGAATAAGTGACAAACACAAGTCCTGCATTGAAATAAAGCACCAAAAATGTCCAACAAGTAAAAAAAATGTAGAAATGTCTAACAAAATTGCTCTACTGGCAAAGAACGTAAATAGGTTATATGAATGCGCATACAAATATACATACATGTGGTGTTCGCTTAATTGTACTAATAAAGTTTTCTTCAAGCAATGTCTATGCTCAAAAAGCTCAGAAATAAGTAACAACATGTAAAGTTTTCAATACTGGATTGAAAAATATTATTAGATTTACTTTTTAAAAATACAAATATGTCTACTAAATTTCATTTGTCTACTGAAAGCGACTTTTATTTTATCATTCTCACAAGGTTTCAATTTTTTGTTAAAAGTCTCAAATGGTATAAAATCTTTAGCAAATGGAAGAATTACTGTGAGGCTTCCCCCAACTCCAAAATGTATGATTCCTATTAAACTGGTTTTAAAAATGGGGTAGGTAAGTCTTTTTTAAACATTATATGCAAAATTATGATTAATATAGATAATGAACTAAGCACTTCATGTACTTGGCTAAGCCAGCTCAAATTGATGCACAAATAAATTTTGGGATTACATTTTATATCATTTTTTAAAAACACTTTGGGAGAAATGCTAGGGTCAGCAAAGAAAAACAGGGATAGTTGGCAACAGGAATCACATTTTTATTTGGCATAATGACCTGAAAATCTAATTGGGTCATCAACATATAGGTAAAAATATGCTATCAAAATTTCATCTCTCTAAACTAAGTGGTTTCTGCACACTCTTGCTAATTTGCTTCTCTGGACATATAGGCAGACATATCAATGGATATAAAGAATGTTACATTGTAGGGGCTTAAACCATGTACCAAGGCATGGTAAAACCCAACCAGCATTCAATTTTCCAAATTATAACTTTATTTCCCTAAAACATAAAATCAAACAAAGTGAAATGAAAATTCAAAAAACTGTATGTATGATTTATTTTATTATTTTCTAAATGTACTATCAATTACACAGTAATTGGATAATGATCTAAAAGGTATTCCAAATGATAGTTTTTATGTGCTTATATGCTGAAGAAAGTGAGCTCTAACATCCCAAAAAGTTTTATTTCAAATTTAATCAAATAAAAGTTGGATGTCACAAATGATCCTGAATGTTTCACATAATTGAATAAAATTATTAAATATCCAAGTCCTTAAATATTTTCACCAGCAAAGTACTGTCTTTTTATAATAAATGGGTTTGCTCTCTGAAATTTCAATGAACAAAGTACAAATAAATTACACTTCCTCTCATGACTTTTACAAAACTGGACTGAAGAACGCATACTTAATTTCTCTCTATATCCACAATATACACATAAAATCAACAATTCTGACACACTACAAAAAAATTCTGAGTATTTAAATTATTTTGCACTGTGAAATATCTTAAACAATCACTGTCTGACTTTTTTGTAAATTATTGAGCCAATCAACAATTAGGGCATGCATGACATTTCTACAGGACAAATGTATTCCCAAGAGTGTGTGATGTTGACATGACCTCCATTCCGCTAAGGCGTGACGTACTTTGACCAAATTAGTTGTTGACATGAACTTGGCAATAACCTTGATTTATGAATGGAGAAAGTATATACCTATACTCTTCCCATAGTACAGGCTAGCTACTGAATTGAAATATTTTAAAAAATTTAATTAACCCAAATGACTTAAATAAAACTATATTATAAATGACAGGACAAACATTACCATATCAAGATGCCATGCTGCAATTAGACAGATCAGAAAAAGTCATCACTCCAATCAAATGAAACAAGATTAAATCCATGAAATGCTATCTATAACAATGTTCATTCTAAAAAGGCACCAGAAAGTTTCTTGAGCTATGCCAGTTACAATCAACATCCCAAATGAAGATATGAAATTAAGTGTCATGGGTCATAACTACGAGATCCAACAGTAGTATCTGATGACTCAGTATCATGGGGATCCAACACTAGTTCCTGGTAACTTGGTATCATGGGGATCCAACAGTAGTTCCTGGTAACTTGGTATCATGGGGATCCAACAGTAGTTCCTGGTAACTTGGTATCATGGGGATCCAACAGTAGTTCCTGGTAACTTGGTATCATGGGGATCCAACAGTAGTTCCTGGTAACTTGGTATCATGGGGATCCAACAGTAGTTCCTGGTAACTTGGTATCATGGGGATCCAACAGTAGTTCCTGGTGACTCTGTATCATGAGGATCCAACAGTAGTTCCTGGTGACTCAGTATCATGAGAATCCAACAGTAGTTTTTGGTAACTTGGTATCATGGGGATCCAACAGTAGTTCCTGGTGACTCTGTATCATGGGGATCCAACAGTAGTTCCTGGTGACTCAGTATCATTGGGACCCAACAGTAGTTCCTGGTGACTCAGTATCATGGGGACCTAACAGTAATTCTTGATGACTCAGTATTATGGGGACCCAATAGTAGTTCCTGGTGACATGGTATCATCAGGATCCAACAATAGTTCCTGATGACTCAGTATCATTAGGATCCAACACTAGTTCCTGGTAACTTGGTATCATGGTGATCCAACAGTAGTTCCTGGTGACTTGGTATTATGGGGATCCAACAGTAGTTCCTGGTTATAGAAAACTCATCTGTATGTACCCATTTTTAGTGAAATTACACATATATTAAGAGTTTTCAATAAGCCTTATAGACTTGCATGTACATAAAAAATAAGTATAGCCTAAACTGTGAAGCTGCATAGGCTACATGTGCAAGTACAAAATGTGTGACAATGAGAAAGCGTTAGAAAATTGTAAAGGCAGAACATTGTCTGCATAGGAAGCGAGTTGGAAATATAAAGTAATACATTCCTTAGAAGTGAAAAAACTCCTCAAAATTGTAATGGTATGTCTTCCAAGTGGATTCTTGCTTTTGCAAAGTCTCTCATGATGACAGCATACTTCTTGGCATGAAGTAAAAACTGGCATCAATTCCTGTACAATGGGGGGATCATTGTGCACAACCATCAACTAAGTGGGAAGATGAATTTTAGCTTTTTATCTAATTTTTAACCTGGGAGAGCTGAATTTGTGAAATCAGCACCAAAATTGAATAAAAGCAAAGGAATCTGATTGATTGTTGCATCTTCCAAAAAGATCATTGATTGGAACAATTAACTTAATGTCAATTTTCAGTCTCCTGAAACTAAATATCTGGCTGTGAAGAGAGCTGGCATATCACAAAGATGTTTGTCAAAATCTGTAACTTGTTGACAGGTTATCATTTCCCTATGTTGGTAGTCTCATCTTGTTGGTAGTCTCATCTTGTTAGTAGTCTCAGCAAGATGATTATGTATGTTGTCTCAGGCTGACCAAAACCCAGTCCAAATCCAAATTAATTACATATGACACATATACTTCAACTATACAGCCATATTTCCATCAAAATAATTCAGCTGAGTTTTATCCTTTTATGAATTTTTTTATGCTGAAAAAGGATGTCAAATTATCAAAATTCTTAAAACCTGATAACAATCATACCATGTCATTATCAATGTACAAGCAACCTGAAATGTGTTCATGGGAAAAGTAATTATATATTGATTTTTCAAATGTGAAGTGTTTGAGTCAGTCATTTAAGGACTCTTTCTTGTAAAATTCAACAAATTATGAACTATGATGATATGTGACATTACACAAAGCTTTAAAAATTTTGAAGCACATGTCTCTGAAGACAAATCCTAAATTGAAGTGTGATATACATGAACTATTGATTATGAGTTGAAAAAAATTTGCCATGCCATGTGACTACAGGTGTTTTCTTGTTTCTAAACACAGACAGGATTTTGGATATTTGCATGCTGATCAATATTATAATTAGCAAGTAAATGTTTTAAAATATCACAATTCTGAATTTGTTTTAGAAAACAATGATTTCTGGTCATATGTTTTTGCTGAAATGATGGATATAAACTTATGATGTGTTCCATGTCAGTAAGTTATTCTAGTGTAAAGTCTCAAAGTTTGAAGTTTGCTCTAATCTTCCTCTATTTTGGTGAAATCTTTGTAACAATTAAATCCAATAGTTCAAAGAATTGCATTTTCATGTGTATATTATCAAACATCTTTCAAATGCACTATCCAAAATTTCAAATGACTTAGCATAACAATATTGGATTGTGGAACATGTTGTGGACATGCTGTTCGATGCAATGGACTATAACTGTGCAGTTTGCTGCATATTTACTTTCTAGATTCTCATGGCCATATAAGTAATTGGTATATATTTTGGTATAAAGACTTAATTTAGGTAGAACTGGGCATCTTAATCAGACCTGTCATGAAATTAATCAAAAGAAAACAAGGTGCAGTAAATGGTTGGCATCAGAAATTGTCATTATGCAGTAACGAGTTAAAAGTGACCACCTGTTTCACAGGATTCCAAAAATCAATATCTGACTCTGAAGATGCTAAACAAACTTGTTTTAAAAGACAACATATCTTCAGATATCATAATTTTGTGATAACCATAGGTGATCTCTAAATAGAGTTCTCATTGTATATCTGTTACATTAATGACCTTGACATTTTCTTTCCTGGATACTGGGGACTCCAGGTCCTTGGCAGTGGGAAGGAGGGAAGGCAGTATCAGATTATCCTTGTCATATTGTAGTGCCACCTCAAACTTGTTCAGCAGGCTCAGGATGAAGCTGCCGATCTTGTCCGAAGCTTTGTACAGGGACTTCAAATCCTTCACCTTCATTACACCTAATAAGATAACAGAAATGTATGACAAGCTATTAACCTACCTATGGATTCACAAGACACTGCCTCTGGTCTGATAGAAGTTTTACAAAATCTAAGCTAATCATCTCGCTGAATTCAAATTAAAAAAAAAAGACTCCTCTTAGTGACATGATGCTATAATAGCCAAAATGAATTTCCAGGAATGCAAAGACAAGTCCATTCCTTCTTTTAACTGCTGCTTCATGAAACCATCTCTTATATTCTTGAAAATATCCAGCATACCAAACTAGGCAACATAACTGTTTTCTGATGTTTGATATGTGTAAGAACAGTACAACATTTCTTTGTCTTGACTTCTGACCTTAAACCTGACATCTTGTTAAGATATAACTACCTTCTCAGTTCACTAAAATCTAAAAGTAATGAGTTCCTCAACAGAACTAAGGCCTAAAAATTGTGAGGAACAAAACATCACACTCTTTCTTTTTAACTGCTGACTGTTGAAACCATCTGATATTTTTAAATGATAACAAGATTTTCAAGTGGTTTGATGACCATACTGGATGTAAGATCAATAATACTTTCAATTTAGACCAATTAGACATCATTAGAAGACTTTTGTTGACAACCCAATGTCATTATGACCAATCATTCCAGAAGAGAGGATATTACAAGACTTCAAGATGGCCATGGTGGGTGGGGTGCAACATTGACACAACTTTCATTGTAGACAAATTAGATGTCTTAAAAAGTCTTTTGGTGAAAACCATATGTTGATATGAGCATCATTCTCAGTGAAGTAACAATAAAAAGATTTTAAAAATGACCTAAGTGGTGGCCATGTTGGAGGTCAGTGCAGAATCAGTTCATTAAGGACCAACCAGACATCATAAGAAGACTTCTAGCAAAAACCCAACAAAATCTGACTGAAAGTTCAAGAGTAGCAATATTAAAATGTTAAAGATGGCTACTGCAGTGGCCTTATTAAAGATTAGACTGGCATAATGTTCATGTATGACCAACTACATACTCCATTTTGATATGACTCTTTATTCAGAAAGATTAGCGATATTAAGATTTTCAATATGGCTGCCATGATGGCCATACTTAATGTCAGATAAGCACCATTTTCATTTAGCACTAACTAGACATATTAAGAAGTCTTTTGGTTAAAACCAGATTTGATATGACCATCCATTCAGGAGGAGCACTGATAACAAGATTTTCAAGATGGTCCCCATGGAGGTCATATTAGACATCAGATCAGAATAATTTTCTATGCAACAAATTAGACATCATAAAAAGTCTTTTCAAGATGGCTACCATGGTGGCCATTCTAGGAGGTCAACTAGATATCATAAGAAGTCTTCTGGTGAAAATCGATGTTAATATAACTTTTTTCAGAGGAAGTAGAGGTAACAAGATTTTCAAGATGTTTATTTTTGTTCTGGAGTGGAAGCTGTCATGTGATTTATCAAATTTAGGTAAGGCACATTGGCATCATTTTCATTCAGCGAGGTTTGTTGTAGAGAAAACCATATGTAAATAGGACCATTTCTTAAAGCGGACCAGTGATGAGATTTTCCTGATGGCCACTAGTATCAACAAATCAGAAGTCTGATTAGCACCATTAGCACCACTGATTAGCACCATTAGCAAAACTGATTAGCACCATTGTCATTAAGACCAAAGAGATATCATAATAATGACTTATCTTTGATGGAACTCGCACTCTACTGGCTAAAATTAATTTTCAGGAATTCAAGATAATGACCATTCTTCTTTTTAACTATTCATTGTTGTAACTGTCTCTGATACTTTTGAGCAGTAACAGGTCAAAGTAGTTACTGTGACAGTCATAATGGATGTAAGATCAGAACCATTTCATTTAATACATGATAAATATCATTCACATCCTTTCCTGAAGAATTTCATGTGAATATGACCATCCATTCTTATGACAAGCAATAAGATTTTCAAGATGGCTGCCATGAAAGGCATATTTGATATCAAGACCAAGTAAACATAAGAAGTCATTCTGATGCAATCTGATGACCATCCATCTAGGAGTAGCAGCAATATCTAGATATTCAAAATGGCTACCATAACAGCCATATTAGAAGTCAAACTGGCAATATTTTAATTTAGAACCAACTAAATATTGAAAGAAATCTTCAAATGAAAATAACCGTTATCTATATAACTTTCCTGTAAAGGAAGATTTGTAAGGTACCATTGTGACCATAATGGATGAAAGATCAGAATTTCATTTAGAATAAATGAGACATCATTGGTGAAACCCCACTGTGAATATGACCATTCTTTCAGAATGAGAAGCAATAATAACAGGATCTTCAATATGGCTGTCATGTAGGCCACAGTGTATGTCAGGTCAGCACCATTTAGAACCAATTATACAACATAAGAGGTCTTTTGTAATGTCGATATTACCATCCATCAAAGAGAAGCAAGAGTATCCAGATTTTCAAAATGTCTACCATGATGGCCAATTTGGCTGTCAGACTGGCAACCATTTTAATTTAAACCAAGTATACAACATAAGAGGTCTTTTGTAATGTCGATATTACCATCCATCAAAGAGAAGCAACAGTATTCAGATTTTCAAAATGTCTACCATAATGGCCAATTAGGCTGTCAGACTGGCACCCATCTTAATTTAAAACCACGATATTGTAAGAAATCTTCTGACAAAAAACCCATATCAATATAACTTTCCATTGAGGAGGAATAGTGATAAAATTTTCAAGACAGTTGCCATGGTGGCGATACAGGATATACACCATTTTTATTTAGCTCTGACTAAACAGAATATGTCTTTTAGGAAAAATCCATATTAATATGACCATCCAGGTGGAATGATTCCAGGTTTCTAAAGATGGTCACTGTGATTTCAATTTCAAATAATGCTGGACATATTTGAAAGCCATTCACTTGAAAAAAATCTTAAAGACCATGTTTCTTTCCATCAAAATATGGTCAAATTCTGTTCAGTGCTTTTGAGAAGTTGCAAATAGCAATGATAAACTAAAAAAAACACAATGCATGATGCACAGTGCACAATTGACAAAAGACCATACCATAAACTTGCATGACCTGCGTTCCAAATTCTGTCTTTAACTTTTATGCTTTATGGCAGTTTTAAGGTCTAACATCTAAAACAACTAACATGATTACTGTGGGAGCTACTTTGTGATTGGGGATGACATAACATCATGTTACCTCAACACGGGTAACTGTATAATATTCTGAACAGTTCATATTGAGGCAGGTCTTTTAAATGGAATTTACCTGACCTGAACCAATGAGGTACAAGTAAGCTGTTCTATCCAAGTAGTTCATATTTATATAGATGTTACTCACCAAACTTGGCAAATTTGTTGACATCCTTGATGGATACAACCTGGGCCAACTGATCACACAGCCACTGTGGATCAATGAAATACTGATCACGAAGAGCCAAGTCCTCAAAATGGCACAGTATACCTGCAAAGATACAAACCAGCATTGCAATTTTGTAGATCAGCTATCATTTTTATGAATGATGATTAATCATGATATAATGTTTAATAATTTAATAGAAGCTCCAACTTTTGAAAATCTATTGATATCTCATATCTATGACAATTTTTGAATCAGCTAATACAAACCAAGTTTTGGAGTGAAATATATTTCTTTAATAATACTTGCCCAATCATATGTTAGGACAACACCACACCATGCTAAGCCAGTCTAGGTGAGCTTAAAAAAATTGTTAATAATGTCTGTGGGATTGTTTTTGCAAATATAATTGCTAAAATCTTGTTTGCTTACCAAGACAAACATCAGATGAGAGTTATGGCCCTTGGAGAGAGAGCTCGCACCTTTCCCATCATTTCTCAGTTACTACTGGACCAAAAGTGCATGTTCTTAAAGTGATGACACTGCAGGAAGGAATGTGAGTGATTATTATGATCAGGCAAATAGTACCAAAGAAACATTTTACTCCAACACCAATATGTTACCAAGCCATAACATGTTAGAAGAATATGTAAGCTATGGAGAAAGTAACATTCCCTTAGCCAAGAGATGGCCCTGTCTCTGGGCTCCAATGCACATGAAGTAGCTTTAATTTCTGTGAGATATAAGCCAGAGTGTTTACACAGTGCAATGAATTGATGCATTCTTGAGAACAAAATTTACTCAGACATTTCAGAGGAAATTTAGTAACTTTCATTATTAAAAAACGAGAATGATCAGCACGGTAGCCTGTAGAGTGCTGCTGATATATTTCTCATCATGTAAAACTTTATCTCTTTGGGTAAAATATCTAGGAGATACAAACTGAAAAATGTCACATGATCACAGTGCCTCAGTTTTATCAACAAATAACCCACCAGAACCAAGATGTCAGAGTGGAAATAATACCCTTTCTTTTCTTCAAGTACAAGTGAGATCTACAGGTTTTGCTCCATGTGTTCCACCAAACCTTGTCACTACTGACCAGGTAGTTTGTTCAGTGCTAGAATAATTGGGACTGAGTGGCGGCTAATGGGGGCAAAGATGGCATTAAGTCATAAGGGTGCCTGTTGTGGCACAAATATGCTATGGTATTAGGGACTTCTCATTCTCAAGTGCTTGTAATATTAAGAAAATGGAGACTGAGGAAGCATCAATGGCATGACTTTAAAGAGTGATTTCTGTTCTCTCACTAACCCCAAGACAACTGTTTGGCAGAATGCATCATCCATTCATCATCTGTCCACTAAGCATCGTTTTTATATGTATGGTCTTTATGACACTTCATTAAAGTCAAACAAGTGGTGTGTGTGTGTGTGTGTGTTTGTGTGTGTGTGATTTGGATTTTTAATGTAGCTTTAACAATTTTTCAGTCATATCGCTACAATATCTGCAGTGTGGCAGTTTATAGTGATGTCTAGCACTGGGGCATATCATGCTGTTGACATGCATTTGATGCTTAGCATTAAGTGGTTAGTGTTAGAACTGTTTGGCCTGGTGTCAGTATAATGTGACTGGGTGGGACATCATGCTACATAGTCAAAGTAAACTCCCCTGTCAAGCTTGTTAAATCAAAAATCACTACCTTGTTGATCCAAATTACCTGTCCAAATCTTGCACTACAAAACAGGACATATTTATTCTGGCCATCAGGAAAGACACTGGTAATGTGATTATTATTCATCCCTAGATAGGGGCTAGTGTTCCTGGGACCCTCACTCATAGCAAAATGGCCCCTCCATACTTGTGTACAAAACCTTCAATTTGTGTACATAGTGAAGCATGTGACATATACATTGGAATCAATACTATGTCACTGAGTTGCATCCTTTCTTCTATCCTTTATTCTTTTTATCTCCTGAGAGTTGAAATTATATCAGATATTAACAAGAAACCCAAAAATACCAAACTTGGTAACAATAACAGCTTTTATTTTTTCTGAGTGAGCATGTTTACAACACACCTGCATTTACAGTACCAATTTTTTGTTATGGCATTTGATCTTGAACCTGATCTAACATCACTGATCTTCAATATCCAGATATACCCACATGCCAAGTTTGGTTAAATCTATAAAGAAATACATTTTCAGGAAGAACTAAAGAATACAGTTATTCAAGTGGTATCATTCAGTGTCTTTATCAGCTATATCCACAAACTGGGTTTGATACAAATTTATTCATACTTTGTGTTGTCAAGCCAGTACAGTAAAGCTGTGTATATGTTTTGACCTTACAATAACTGCCAGAATGCCAACTTGGTTATTGGAATGTGACAGTCTGGTCAAAATTCACTTGTATGTGTACAAGTCACTGTGTTCATAAGCTCTATTAAGTACAAAATTGCATTGACCTTTGTTATGTATATTAATTCAATTGCTTGTGTGTTAGTTGTAAATTTATTTTTAATTTCATTGCAAGTTTTTATAGTGATAACTTTATTCACTGAATTTGATATTTTTTTCCAGAAAATTCTGTTTTTTGTTTTGACCTAACAAACAAGTAATTTGATTGCTTTTTTTAATTTTTAGCTCACCTTGGTTGAGAAGTTTGTAAACACTAAGTTAAAATGATTGGTTATTACCCAGGTCATGTTCAGTCCAGTGTTAGCTATGTTGTAAACAAACTTCTTTTTAATTCATTTCCAGTGTGTGAACAATTGATTCTTAGCCAGGGCTAAATTGGCCTATGTGATGAAAGTCTTGTAGTAAGTGATCATGGAACTCATCACTCGGTCTGAAATTGCAGTTTTAGCTGGGTTTAATACTGAATCTTAGTGTTTCTAAATTAGTCGCAAACAACACCTTTAAGAGCTCAAGGTGTTTTTATTGTTGTTGCCAGTTGATTTTAAAGTTCTTCTGTTTTTTGGAATTTAATAATTTATATTCTCTGGAAAACATTCATAAGTGCTTTTCTTCACAAAATTCTTGGACAATGACATTAAATGGAAATTCTTCAGAATTGTAAAGCTGGAATATTTTTTTTGATTCATAAAATTCAACACAGAACTATTGACACAACAGCTCACAACAGGATCATGTGATGTCAACGTCTGCCATCTTGAAACTTCACTGGGATTTGAACTTGGATTCATTTAGGACTTTTTATTGACAGGCCTTATATTTTTTAGATTCTAGGATTAATTTTTGGGTTATATTCACTAACTGTAAGGCCTTTTTTATATTTTTAACTTGTTTTCTAGGGAAATAAATTATTTTTGTTAAAATTTACAAAGCTTGATGGCTTCACTCTTTCCTTCTGAATGAGCCTACAAGTAACACCTTGAAATGATCCCAAGGTCCATTAGGTCTAGTCTGTAACACTTGTTAATAAAACTAAAGTACTGTGATGGTCCAATTAACACCAATTTCATTAAAAACCAATCACACCACTCCCTCAATAATTTGCACCCTGATAGCTCACGAACCCACTTATAACATAAAGTCTGTAGTGGATACCCTTCTTTTAAAACCTGAAAATACCCTAAAATTGATCCCTGTTTGTTGAACTTGAAGAAAATCATGATCAAAACTGAATGCTGATAGATCGCTCATTTTATAGTAGAAAATGGTAGATAATTCCTCAAAATTTTAATCAACATTATGAAATTATCAACTTTTAATAAAAAGTCATAATTTGTTACATTTTCTTTCCAAATACCATTCTTAGAACACCAAAATTAAAGATATTCAAGGAAATTTTGCTCAATAAAAATGTCACTTTTGCCTAGTGTAGGCAGTACAATAATATTTAAATACTAATTAAATAATTTTTATTTAATGAAATTTGAGTTTTATTTCTATCTTTTAGTTTCTCTTTAGTGTAACCATCTTAACTGCAATGTGTATTTAAATGTAAAATGTGTCAATATACCATAACAGCTATGTCCACAAGCATTTCCCTGAGAACCTAATTAAGTGCTGACCGTGTTTTGATAACCAACTTGTGGAAGTATTTGCTGTATTGTTGCACTGAATTAAAAGCTGGCCTCCTTTTTATTATGTTAATTACATTGTTTAAATCAAATAAACCAGGTAGAATAAAAAAAGTTAACAATCATGCAAATCCTACATGCTTAAGATCTAGCAGCCCTGGTCATATATCAGGTGAACTTATTTCATTTGATCAATCAAACACTGTTATAAATGTTACTGTCAAAATAATATTATCAAACTACCTTAAATTAACCAACTAAATCAAAACTGTGATCAAAGACAGCAAGGCAACCAAGCAAAATGAATACTTTTTAAAATAAAGAACTTGGTTTCATAGATATGGACCATTCTGGACAAATGAGTTTCAGAGAATTTCTAAACTGGCACTTAGAGATATCCTCAAAGGATGATAAAAACTTTCACTATTACTACCAATAAAATCATAATATCAATACTGTACTAATTGAACAATACAAAAATTGAGTTTCAACACAGACAATTGCATACTGAAAAAAATGTTAAAGTTTATGAAAAAATGGAATTTTCTTATTTAGTGTATCAACAGTTAGTCTAGTTAAGTGCTAGATTGATTCCCTTCTTGGCACTGTACTATTAAATACCACTCCAGGAACCAGACTAATCAACAAAAGAAAAAGCAGCGATGTAACACACAGATGTTTTCGCATAGATGTGATGGTTCTTAAAACCAGTTGGATCAATGTCAACAATCTTTCACATGTTGGACATTTTGAAATAAATGTAATTTATACAGAATCACAAATAACTTAATTAGAAAAGGCTCATTATTAACAATTATTAATGACTTATCAACATGATTGAAAAATGAGGATTCGGTCATTAAACAGCCATGTTCCCTACTCCACCAGTGGTTTTCTTGATGCCTAGAAGATTTTTTAAATCCCTTGCTAGCACCTCACTTATAGTGCAGTCTATGTTTGTGGACCCTGTTGTGCACAAGTTATCAAGGGTGAGGTGTATTTATTGTAAATAGTGATTTACTGAGAACCCCATGTCAATGCCATCATTTATCCAAGCAGAGTAGTGACAACAATATTTGTTACAGGTGCTATGGTGCCATGTTGGAGATCATATCAGCACAATCCTAATTCACAAGTCATCAAATTATCACAAGTAGCAAAATTCACATCAAAGCAGCCATTTTTTAGGTTAGATCAGCATCATTTTAAAACAGAAAAAAAAACTATATTGAAAGTAGATAAAAATTCTTAATGCTGACATGGCTATTTAAAAGAAATAACTCTTACAAGATTTTTCAAATTCTGACAGGTCACAGTTGAAATTTTTTCATTTAGGACCAACAACATACAATGAGAAGAGTTTTAGTGAATGAAACCATGTCAATATGACCATCCCTTCAGGTGAAGTAATTACAAGAAGGTTTCTACAATATGGATACAAATGTGGCCATATCTTAATTATAATTAGAACAATTTTCATTTAGAACCTACTAGTTATCATAAGAAGTCTTTTAGTGAAAATCCTTATCACCATGGCTATCAATTCTGATATCAAGATTTTCAATATCCACCTTGGCCATAAAATTGGAGGAATGATAACACCAATTTCATACAGGACCAACAAGTCATTATAAAAAGTCTTACTGGCTGTGTTTCATTAAGAGCCAACTAAATTTCACAAAATGACTTTTAGCCAAATCTCTTGCTCATAAAAAATCATCCAATCAGGAGAAATTGTGCCATGAACATTTTAAGATTACAGCCACCATTTTCATTCAGCACATGCTAGACATCATAAGAAGTCTTCAGTGAATCTACATCACTATCTATACAGGAATATCAATACCAAGATTTTCAAGATGGCTACCATGGAGACCATATTTGAAGTCCAAAAAGCAGCACCATTTTCATTTAGGCCCAAACTGAAGTCACATGTAAACTCTTTTAGTGAAAACCCCACATCAATATGACATCTGGTTAAGGAAGAACAGTGGTAACAAGATTTTAAAAATAAAAGTTGCCATGCTGGACCAGCACTTTTTTCATGCAAGATAAACTAGACATCATAAGAATTAATGTAGAGAAAATTACTCGTGGATATCAGCTTGTTTTTCAGGAAGACTGACAAGAACACGAGTTTAAAGATGGACTCCAAAGTAGCTATAGTAGATGTTATATTGGTACCATTTCTATTAAGGACTAACTAAACATAATAAGAAGTATTTCAGATGAAAACCCCATGTCAATTTGACTAATGTGTTTAGGATGAGAGATGATAGATAACGAAATTTCAAGATTTTTAAGATGTGGTGGCCATAGTGAGTATCAGACTGACACCATTATCATTTTGGACCAACTAGACAATATAATAAGTCTTTTCATGTCTTATGGAGTATTAGTGATTTTCAAGATGACCAATGAGGGTGTCATACTTTACATCAGATCTGCACTACTTTCATTACAGACCAAATAGGCCTTGAAATGAATGTTATATTTAAAGTTTCATGGCAATCCAAAAAGTAGCTTAACCCTTTACCTAATATAAGCGCCTTTTGGCCCTCTGCCAACGTACCATACAGGTGCCTTTTGGCATCTCTGTAAACAGCAGCCATTTTGAGCGGGTTTTCATAGCGCCACCTTCGGGGAAAACCCCCTATTAGATACTACATTCATTGGTGAGAATGATCATTATATCTGATTACGTGGTCACTGTTGATGCTCTGGTTGCAATCTGCTATTTAAAGTAAGTAGGTTGTAACTGGATCTTATTCTCCATTCAACAAAATGGCGGTCCCTGATATCATTCAGTACTTGAACCAGTAAAATCACAGCTATGAAAGCTTCAATAAATTAGGTAAAGGCTCTGATACTGATGTAGGAACCCGTTAGTTTTTATAAATTATCAAATTTAGCTGATTTAGTGATGTAGATGCAGACAATGAACTTGTAAATTTTGAGTATGAAAAATTGCCGCTATGGTTAATCACTGCTTTGATAGTAAACGAGTTCTCTCAAGATTTTAAAGCACATACAAAATTCTTTTGTTAAAAATAATTATACAACTATAACAACTGTATTTTACTCTTAAATCTTTCCATACATAATATATGTGTACCAAAAATGTAAAATGGTAAAAACTGCTGTTAATACACTTCACTGCATAACAGGCATATGCATATCGGACTGCACTGGGTAACTTTGCTACATGCGTATTGAAGGGCTAAAAAGCCATACACTATATGAGGGAAAGGGTTAAGAGGAATAACAATAACAAAATCATGCTAATGGATGGACAATGGATGATGGACAATGGATGATGGACAATGAAACATGGCAGATTTTCTGTATTGACCATGACTCTCAAAATTCTTTATCTTTTTGATCAGTTAAACATTGAATGAAGATTTTAAAAGCATTTATGCTGATGCTGATTTATACACAGCAAAACTATTAGTACTTAACTTAATGACTGATAACTTGCTATTTGAATTCTGTGGTGCACATGATTATTACAAGTGACCAACTGTAAATTCACTATTTTTCCTGTGATGGGGAAACCAATTTTCAAGAATTTCACATTTTTACAAATAAAAACTCTGAATAAAACATCTTGCAAAAACAACAGGACCCTCCATGCACATAATTTTTTAAATAAATCCATACAATTGTATACCCAGAAAAAGAAATGAATTCACTGTTCTCAGTTCTTATCCCTATACATATTGAGACCCTGATTACCGTATTTACTCACTCGAGTCAAACTGCAAACAATATAGATCCTCATTGCCATAGCATAATGCACCTGCACATCAGGGTCCACGTCATCTGTTCTACTCATTACCCCAAATAAAACTGCACTGACCCAGATCTGCTGGCACATTATGCAATGGCATATCTTGGTCTGTGCAGTTTACAATGAGACTCAACTTATAAGTAAGTATATAACATATAAATACCTCTAACTATTCCATTATTAGCATGTATTACAAACAGGATGTTCACATGTCTCTCCACGATTTTACAACACTACTTTGAGAGACACCTGTTGAAAATAAGTACAGATAATTGATGATCCATATTTAACAGTCTTTTGATTCACTAAATGTATGCTGCAGTATGTAGTAAAAGGTAAAATGTTACATGAAATATGATGAGATAGATTTGATTAGTCACTATGCATAAGAATAGTCTAACAATGGAATGAAGTTAGCTAATAACACCCACTATAAGTTCATATTCCTTATACATTGAACAAGAATAGTCTGAACTCGTGTAATTATGATGTGTTCTGGGCATTTTATTGGATGCTTGCTTGGTATAAGTGTTGCACCAGTGTCATGAGTATTGACCAATCAAATGCACCCTAACAAAGATCATTATGGTGAATTGTTTTAATTATAGTACAGGACTACCAGAACAGTAACATTTGGAAATTAGCTTATTAACCTATGTCTCAGCAATCAGAAACTATAGCACAATCTCAGTAAGAAAAGAAATTATGCAAAGCAGAATGACAGTAGTTTTCTTCTCACCATTTTCATGAAGAAACTTTGTAGCTTGCTCCAAATCCTCTTTGTTTCTAAAGGGAGAACACTCTGGGTATTCACCTTCTGGTGCAACAAACTTGTTCATATCTTCCATGACAGTCACTCTGAAAAAAATACAGAAAATTACTTAAGGAAGGCCATTTGTGAAATGTATTTGACTTTTATGAAAATATATTAATTTTACATAGTTAAGTATCCAAGAGATCCAAAATTACAAAACAAATGCAGGGGTTGGTGAGCACTTGTGGTCACAACTCTAGGTTGAATTTCTATCCACACCAAGGATCATGATAGAGAGCATGATAAAAGTACTATCACAAACTGCCCATACAACCATAGCTGACCATTTTAAAAATTCATCACATCTGTATGTTCAAGATCCCAGATGCCTCATATCAACTGCACAGAAAGGATATGTTGGTGAATTCACATTTCAGTATGACAGACATTCAGATCAGAAGCATTTTCTGATAATAGAAAGCCTGTGCAGGTAGTTTCTACTAGTTGTACATTGCCTGATTTCTTCAAAAGCACATTTTTGTTATTATTAAAACTGTAATACGACCTTGTTTATTTTATATAATACTTCTAAACATTATGAAAGCCTGACCAAGTATCAGTCAAATGTTTTCATAGCTATTCCTGAATGTTTACTTGTAATGAATTTGTTATCATACACAGCACATGCTCACATGAGTCACATTTACGACTCAAGTAAACACGATGTTTTTCAAAAACATATTTGACTGATATTAATATAATCATATTAATAGTTACATTTAATGAAATAAAATGGAATAAAAAGATTTATACAGAATTGATTCCTTAACACACACAATTAAACTACTGGTATGTTATGCATGTATACTGTATCTTGTTATGTTATGCATGTATATTTTATCTTGATGTGTTATGCATGCATACTGTATCTTGGTGTGTTATTCATGCATACTGTATCTTGGTGTGTTATGCAATTTTTACCTTTGCATGTGACTCTACTTATAGCAGTTGGTATAAAGTAGTTTTACATACAGTTTACATAGATATACACAAAACTAAGTTTGATCACATGGTTATGTTCTAACCAATGGAAAATTCACTACAGTGAGCAACTAATGCAATTGCAATTATTGGTTTATTTCCTGTCTTTGCACCATAAAAATACCTATAAAATATACGCATGCAAACATGTACAAAAATATGTCTCTTTTCCAACATTTTATCTAATGGTGTCAATTGTTTTCAAAAAAGGAAAGCTTTATATGCATGATACCCCCAATAATTATGATGCAACTAAAGGGTAACAAAGTCAATGCATGCCATAACACCTCTCAATTCTGATGGAAATAAAGCAAAATAATGAGACAGCTAGACTGGGACAAGTTCAAAAGACACCAAATGACCCATGGGACAAGTCCAAATGACACCAAATGACACATGGGACAAGTCAAAAAAAAAAAAAAAAAACACCAAATAACCATGGATGAATGGTATTTAAAGTCCTCCCAAAGCAAGCAACTTCTAATACCATATATACTCGATTATAAGTCCAACTGCAACTGCACAGACCAATAACTGCCATTGCATAATACACTGGCAGATCTAGGTCTGTACAATTTAAGAATAATTAGTAGAACAAACAACTTAGACCCCAATCTGCAGCTGCATTATGTTATCACAGATCAGGATTCTTTTGGTTTATAGTTTGACTAAATCTAGAAGCAAAGTATATATGGTAAGTATAGAGCCTATACCATTTCCAAGTTACAAAGTAACTTATTTGTTCCACTCTCCAACTGAGCACATCATGGGTTACCTTGGAAACTGATAGCCATATACAAACTGGTCAGATGGAGCAACTGACATTAAGGGCCTTACACAAGGACACAGACGTAATGGCCGAGGATGCTACATGGTACTATAACCTTCAGGTGCTCCATCTGTAAGGACTACCTACCAATAAACACTAACATCTCTTCTTGTCAAAAAAAGAGGATGATGAAATGCATACAAATGTGGAACATAAATTATGAATATTGCAGTGATGGTCTTACACATAAGTGTCCGAGTTCAATACAGGTTCTTTGTTCTGACTCAGGCGATCTTTTGCCAATTTCTGTATACAATTCTGCAGCATTACATACTTCTTGGGGACTTTCTGACCCAGGAGCTTCTCTGATTTCCGTGCTGAAGAGTATAACGAAAATTAAATGAGATCTTGTTAATCCAACATCCCATTGTCTACTTTTTGCTTCAATATAACATCATATATGCAACAGTCATGTTTATAAGGATATTACATAGAATGACGATTGCAAAAAAGTAAGAATTTCAGCAGATAGGCTCATCATTATATTGCTAGTGCAAAAGCTGCAAGACTAAAACCAAAAATATGTACTTTCTTTGGCCCCATCCAAGAGCATAACCCAAGGATTGTTAAAAGGTATGAACATGAATCACATCTTCCAATTAGGCATTGAACTGGGTAAATTATAATAATAATAATAATAATAATAATAATAATAATAATAATAATAATAATAATAATAATAATAATAATAATAATAATAATAATAATAATAATAATAATATGTACTCTTTCTTGACACCAAGTCATTAGGTGTGATGATGTAATTTTCCCAACATTAAGTGAACAGTTTATGGAATTGTAAAGGACTGATTCTCTAATGACTGAAAAAATTTCAAGAAATTCATGATAAGACCATTTTAACTGCTGAGTGTTTCAGCTATCAATCATATTCTTCAGTGATATGACTTTGAAATTAGCCACTGTAGTAGCCATAGTGGATGCAAGATCAGCACCATTTTCACTTAGCAAGAAATAAACACCATTAGACGTTTTCTAGTACAACTCATGTTGATATGACAATCCATTCAGGAGTACTAGTGACAAGATTTTCAATATGTTCATTATAACAGCCATATCTGAGGTCAAATCAGCACCATTTTCATTCAGGACCAACTATCATAATTAGTCTCCTGTTGACAACACCATTTTAATGTGACTTTTCAAGTTAGGACTAGTATCAATATCATTATTTCCAAGATGTCTGCCATGGTGGCCATATTGGATGTCAGATTGGCACCATTTTCATTTAGTACCAACCAGACATCATAAATATTCTTCTGGTGAAAACCCAATCTTAAAAGAGTCCTTCCATCAAAAGTAAAAGTCATACAGGTCACATATGCACATTTACTCATCTTAAATTAGATATAAATTGTGGTTTAAAAATACAATACTAATTTTGTTTAAAGAGTCTATTCAATCTTGATTATTTAACTATGCATCATACAAAGTCTTTTAGTGAAAATGCCATAATCATAGAGCCTTCCCTTCAGGAATAGTTGTAATTGCTATATTTTTAAATGCCTTCTGTGGTGGTCATAAAAATTGTCTGAGCGGCACCATTTTTATTTATATTCAACTAGACCCTTGAGATACATATGTCTGTAAAGTACTTCATGGTAATCATTGAAGTAGTTTAGCTAGAGTAGTGATAACAAACTTCAGCTAAAAAGAAAACAAAACAAGCAAGCTCGGTAAATGACACTGGCTTGAAGATAGTACACACAATATGGATACCTGACACACCTTCTAAGGATGACATATAAATATATAAAGTTTCATATCTTAATCTCATATGACTGTAAAGTTATAGTGTGGAAGGGAAAGTTAGACAGAACATTGATACTATATTCCCAGTTTTATGTAAAAATGTGGTGGTAATAAATTTAAGAAAAAATACACCCACATAGCCACTAACAATCCCAACCAATACATTATATTATCATTTGTACATGTACAGCACTATATTACAATGAAAAAATCACTGACACTAAATTCATTCATGTACAGCACTATATTACAACTAAAAGATCACTGACACTAAATTCATTATGAACAAATTCTCTTCTGGATGAAATTATAAACTAACCAATTGTATAAAAACAACAAAATTTAAGCATCTTTTGAAACATTTTGAAACATTACTCTCAAATTATAAGAATCCTCTACACCCTCCTTTGTTACAAGGGTTTGCAAAACAAATGGATTTAGAATTTAGTAACTGTGATATAAATAATTTTTGTTTACAAATACAGTCAAACCAGTATTAATGGTCACCTGATCACTGATGGCTATTCTAATCTTGCCCCACCTGGCAAATTTCCTATATAAATGTCATGTAGTCAGCAGTCACCTGTCTACTGTAGTCAGGTGTTTCTTAAACAAACAATGGTTTTATCCTGCCTTTTGTAGTCAGTGGTCATGTGATATTAACCAAGCAGTGTCTTCACCTTGCCTTCGGCTGTCACTAACATGAATCAACAGAGACCATTCCAAGTATGCAAATTAAACTTCTTTTGCTTGATTTGCATGGCATGGCATGGCATGGCATAAAGGTATATTACATAAATAAATGCTTAAACTTTTCATATTTCAATTGTACTTACTGGATTCCAGTAAAACTCAAAGGTGTCAACACATTGGCCTAGTATGGTCTGACTAGAGATTTTACTGTTATTTAAAGATTTTGAATCAAAGCTATCTCTGATGGAAATAAAATACATGTAATCTGAGTAGATGTACACTACACCATTGACATTCCTTACAGTTTCTGTGCTACTAACAACAGCCCCATGAATCGTCTTTTCATAACATAACCAAAGGTAGCAAACAAAAGCTGACTGTCTTTTGATATCTGTGAGCTTGATCAACACCTTAACTCATCATTTATGTAAAGTGTGGACAGCTGTTTTATATTTCATGCCAAATTATAAAAATTGCCCTGACAAAAAAACCAGTCATGTGTTACATAATTACATGTAAGCTGTCAAATTAATAACTTAAATGAGGAGCAAAATATACACAAAACAAACTCAAATCAGTGACTTATTTAAGACCTAGCTATTATTTAATGTACATGATGAATTAGAGTGAAGATACAGTATCCTTGTGTGGACTTATGTCATTATTAATTGGTTTTGCTAAATAACTAAACTAACTTTATGTATCATGGTATGATACAATTATTGCTAAAAATAATACATGTGTAATAATAATAATAATAATAATAATAATAATAATAATAATAATAATAATAATAATAATAATAAGACAATACTGCTAATAATAATGCTAATGCTATTTGCTTCATAATACATAAGTTTCTCATGAACTAATTTTTAGAACTGAACCTGCCTTCAGAAGTCATATGTCTACAAAGACCACATTGATTTTTCAAATGAATGACTGCCATAGACAGGTTTGACTGTACAATACTTGTGAAAAATTATGGTTTCTAGTGCCAGGTTAAGTTACTGGATTCACCTGTAACATGAAAATAAATGGTGTAAGAAAGTATACCATCTCTTCACCAGCCACACTGTGGATTGAGTGCCTGGTTGTCTAAGGGAAATAATTATTAAAGGGGCATAACTATTTAAAAACAATTAGATGGAAACATCAAAATTTCACTGGAAATGGCAGGCAGTCATTCACAAAAGGTGTCCATTACAGGTATCTGAATTATAATTACCTATAGAATACATCAGTATTCTGATTCAATAAATATTACAAATACTGAAATCAAATCTACCTGGATGTCGAAGCTCAAAGACTGTATCATAAACCTTCTTCACAAGAGAGTCAATGCTTATTCCAGCACCAACACAGCTTACATTGACTATATCAATGATATAAGGAAGTCCAGACTTCTCTGGCTCTGCAGTTATATACTTCTCATGGATTCTTTGAGTCATTGTTGCTTCCCAGTCCTCTGAATATGCAGACTTTTGACCCCTTTTCTTTTTGACTTCATCCAGGTGAGTCCCCACTATGATGACAGGTGCACCTGAGGCATTTGCCTATTAATTTTATTAATAGATTAGTTGAACAAAATTGCAAAATTGATTGAATAATCATAATCTACTGGAACCTTACTTAAAGGATATATACACATAATGGATACCTATCCATAAAAAACATTTTCATGAATTCACAACTGAAAAACCTTCTGCACAAAAGAGACTTCTGTGTGTGTGCTCCAAATGCCTATCTAACTGCAGATATAGAGGATCTCAAATGGGTAAAATGATTTAATATTGAATTTAGGAAACAAGTTGAATAATGTCCAGCTTTTGCGAGCCTTGGATTGCAAAAGCTGGACATTATTCAACACATTTCATAAATTTAATATTAAATCATTACCCATTTGAGATATTTTTATCATAAAGTTTTAATTTTAGTGGAAATTATTTAGATAGAAAGAATAACAAACAATTTTGTTGATTCTAATAGATTCTGCATCTATCATTTGTTTTGTGTAAAAAAAGTCCCAACCAAAGATGAACCAGTATTAATGTTTAAAAGTAGATTATATTTTTCTTACAAACTACAAATTAAAGAACAAATGCCCTCCAAACAAATAGAAAATTTGACATGGACAAAATCATTTTTCAAACCAGAATGTCCCATGTGTGTGATGACAATGCATTGTTTGATGCACTACCTGTACAGCTGATGATTCATGTTTACGTAACCTAAAACAGCCACTTTCACAACTAAACATTACATGATATTGCAATATTCATGTGAAAAAAGGTTTAATGGGTGAAGAAATTGTCATATTTACTGTAATGTATATGTGACCAGATATTTGCAGTTTTTGATTTGGAACAGTTGTTGTTGTTGTTAAATATTCATGTGAAAGAATGCTTACTGGATGAAGAAATTCGCATATTTAATGTAATGTATTTGTGACCAGATAATTGCAGTTTTTGATTTGGAACAGTTGTTGTTGTTATAGGGTTTAACACCATTTTTAAGTACAAGGTAGGTTATACATGGCAGCCAGTATAAATGGTGGAGGAAGAACCATGGAAAACTCTGGAAAAAAACACTGAACCACAAGTAGCTACTGGCAAGCCTTCTCACATACCCACACTGGCCAAGCTTGAGACTCAAATCCATACAGACAGAGGTCAGATGTCAGTGATCCATAATGGTAAGTGATTTAGACCACTCTGCCACTCAAGGCCCTGATTTGAAACAGTAGACTACAGAATAAGCAAACAAATTTCATTTCAACTCAGAATTGTATCACATATTTACCATGTAAATATTCAGTGGTTGGATAAACTTATGTCAGTTTGGAGACCTGTTTATGTCCACATTCTTCTGTGAATAGAGGTGAGTTTATTTACTTCTGTAAGTTAACATTTAAACTATGCTTGTATATAGGGTGGATTCTATGCTCCCTCAAACCCAACCACCCACAAGCAATACCCATAGTTTTACTTGTTGTTGTTAATGTTTTTGTCTTGCTGTTTTAGATATTTTTCGTGTTATGATGTTATACATGCGTAACAAACCCATGGGGCTAAAATAGCCATATTAGACACATAAGACCCAATTCAATTTCATGAGACAATTTGAAAAATGGCAGCCAAAAATGTTCATTGAAATGAATTACATAACGTGGGATTAAAAAAGTTTTCCAATGATCGAAGTCAATAGGTAAAGAGAATATTGCACAATAATTTCATGAGCTTTTTGGACCAATCAGAATCAATTAAAGAGATATTTTAATGTGTGAGCCAAAATGAATAAAAAATTTATATCATCTGGGGTTATTATTTTCTTGGCTGAATGAATAGCCCAAACAAATCATGGAAGAAAGAGCTGGTAAAATTAGTATTGTCCATTCCTTCCTTGAATGGCAAGAACAAGCAAAATCTCCCTCTTCTAATCACCTCTACATGCTTTAAGTACCACAATAGACAGTCCATTGATGATAAGGATTTCACAATGAAAGACATTAAGGATGGGACCCTGTTCTTGGTAATGTAATTAGGGTTTTCAAGAAAACTGCAATTAGTTTGGGTCAACCTATAGGGCATGAAGTTAAGGCATGGAACACTATCAAGCAGGTCTTACAGGTCACCATGACTTTGGACATTGGATCAAATGGTGACTTATCTAACCATGTCAAGCTCCATGGCAGACTCCATTTAAGACAAAGAGCCAATGACCTTAATTGAAACAGGAATCAACTAAGAAGGTTGTTGAGGTCTTTGTTTTAATGCATGTTTTCACATCCATGATGATGAATCATATTAGAAAGCATGGAATTGTAACTTCTTATAATGATCTGACAAACCTTTTTCATCTTTCTAGGACACAACAACCATTACCTCACCAGCATTCAAAGTGGTGGGTCTTCCATCTTATGTTTGCAGAAATTTTTCTTACTAAGGGATTATTTTATATGAATAAGGCATCCAGGTTCAACATTTCTGGGATGGGATTAAAACATGCAAGCTTGCAGCAATGATTTTTAAGAGTATAAATGCTGATTATCAAGGAGGATGTTTATCTTTGATTTCTCGAACATGTAAAAAGCAATCAGGATTAATCTGCACTCATATTTCCTCACCTTCTGAATCACATTAGAAATTAGAGTAAAGGCATACACATCAATACCGTTCCAATTCAGAGAAAGGGCATTTACTGCCTAGATTTTCAGATTTGAAACTGTAAAGATAAAGACTGGCAGCTTCGTACTCCACCTCATTGCAGAAAGGACCACAAGGGGTTGACCCTAAAAGGAACAGAGTTCACTAAAGACTGATGGATGAATGGATCATTATGTATCAATCTTACTATTATGTCTAGACAGTGAGTATGACAGTGTGCCTGCCAGGATATGGCAGGCCTGACTGAGAATCTCTTGACAATGACACTACCTTGGAGTATCCCAAATATGAAACACCCTTTCCACAGAATGCCTCCAACTAAAGTCAAAAGCCAGCCACTGTTCCTCCAGAAAGTTGATATGCATGGACAGTTCAAAAAGGTACCAAATCTTGCTCACTTCCTAAAAGGAGATGGGTACCTCAGCCAGTCTTACTGGAATCCATGCCAATTCTATAATTTCATGCAGTTTTTCCTGAGGCTGGATGCAATCCAAGAGGTCCCCTCATTTGCAAAGATGTAATCCAAAACAATTATCATCTCCACATCCTTGATGGACCATTTAGCAGATCCACACATCTGTCTTTCTACTAAAGTATATAGATTCCACATATGCAAAACACCATGTACACCAATTGGAGATGGGGTATTTATCCACTGAAACCTTCATATTTAATATTGTCTTCATACAAAAGTGTATATGTTTCACAAGTGTGGTCCAAAAGACACCCCATGCACCAAAAGGTGGCAGAAGTGATTATCAACCACCATCTTAAGTCTCACACCCAATCCTGTCCATTGTTACTGGCAAGCCTCACACCTAATCCTGCACATTGTCACTTTTGTCACTTGCAAGCCTCACACCTAATCCTGCCCATTGTCACTTGCTAACATCACACCTAATCCTGCCCATTGTCACTTGCAAGGATCACACCTAATCCTGCCCATTGTCACTTGCAAGCCTCACACATAATCCTGCCCATAGTCACTTGCAAGTCTCACACCTAATCCTGTGCATTGTCACTTGCAAGTCTCACACCTAATCCTGCCCATTGTCACTTGCAAGCCTCACACCTAATCCTGCCCATTGTCACTTGCAAGTCTCACACCTAATCCTGTGCATTGTCACTTGCAAGTCTCACACCTAATCCTGCCCATTGTCACTTGCAAGCCTCACACCTAATTCTCCCCATTGTCACTTGCAAGTCTCACACCTAATCCTGTCCATTGTCACTTGCAAGTCTCACACCTAATCCTGCCCATTGTCACTTGCAAGCCTCACACATAATCCTGCCCATAGTCACTTGCAAGTCTCACACCTAATCCTGCCCATTGTCACTTGCAAGCCTCACACCTAATCCTGCACATTGTCACTTGCAAGCCTCACACATAATCCTGCCCATAGTCACTTGCAAGTCTCACACCTAATCCTGCCCATTGTCACTTGCAATCCTGTGCATTGTCACTTGCAAGTCCCACACCTAATTCTGCCCATTGTCACTTGCAAACCTCATACCTAATCCTGCCCATTGTCACTTGCAAGCCTCACACCTAATCCTGCCCATTGTCACTTGCAAGTCTCACACCTAATCCTGTGCATTGTCACTTGCAAGCCTCACACCTAATCCTGCCCATTGTCACTTGCAAGCCTCACACCTAATCCTGTGCATTGTCACTTGCAAGTCTCATACCTAATCCTGTCCATTGTCACTTGCAAGCCTCACACCTAATCCTGTGCATTGTCACTTGCAAGCCTAACACCTAATCCTGTCATAAAAGGCAAAACCCATATGAATTAGAATCAGAATTAAAAAAAAAAATATATTGAAAATCTATTTATGTTCAGCACTCACTTTGACTAGTCTGCATGTGTAACTTTCACTGAATGATTGTGGACTGGAATTCCCTAATGAATGATCATGTGTTCAAAGTGCTGTATTATATTATAATCTTCTTTTAATGTCTGTAAACAATGTTGATTTGTCCATTCTTCTGATCTGATATGTTTTAAAGTTTGAAAAGATCTATCTGCTCTAAAATTTTCCATTAAATAACATAAACCACTTACAACATAAAGTGTTTAGCTAAACATCTGGCACCATATTCTTTAAGAGTAAAGACTGGTCTGCTAAATAACAACTTAATTATATAATGAGTCTGTGAGATAAAGTTAATATTTGAAGCAACCCATCTCTTTTCATGGAAATGTGTCATATAGAATTGCTATAAATAGCAAATAAGAATAGTAATTTTATGCTATTCTTAAGCAGCAGCCATCTTTTTTAGAATATTCTCAAATTTATATGAATGAAATTAAAGAGATGATAATAAAAATGAGAAAAACAACTTTTTGTTACCTAATTTGTTTTAAAGAAACAAAAAAGCATAATCTATATATATGCAAGTTTAAAATGTAATTTGGTGGTAAAAAGGGTAATGATTATGCCACAAGAATAATGACTGGCATGTATGTAATGCTGCCCATTGTTACTTGTAAGTCTCACACCTAATCCTGACCATTGTTACTCATAATCAGTGACAGAATGCAAAGCAAAAGCATGTACAGGTAAATCATTCAAGTGATCTGGATAAAAAAAAATATTTACAAGAAAATTACTGAAAATGACCTTTATGCTGAGAATAAATGGTTCACTTGAAATAAGGTAGACAAATGAAATGGATCAAAAATACTGCTGATCATAAGAATAATGAATGAAGATGGCACCAATATCATAGGATGAAATAAACAAATGAGATACAAAATATTCATCTATTAAGACAACAAAATTCAGTGAAAAAGTGTCTGGCATATATTTCCTTTGTTATGAGAAAACTCCAGTTTGCACAAAATTTAAAATTTGTTAAGTTTCTGAATGAACATGCTGATATGGTATGAGCTAATTAATGATGTAATTTAGTGCCCATCTCTCTATCAAAGGGGAGAAAACTCATCTCAGTCTGGGCAAGCAGTCAATGTTTTAGCACTTTTAATGCTAAAACAAGCCAAAAGAGGATGAGGGGTTTTCTTTTGCATGAGATGGCTGGATTTTCCAGGTAAATAAAATAGTGAAGGTGCAATTTAAAAAACTGAGGCAAAATCGAGAGCATATGTACAAGTTATCATAGCATATACTTTATTGTGCACATTTTTCACCCTCTATCATTTTTATAATCCAATTTCAGTGTATGTACTATTCTTATACAAACATTTCCAAAAAATATGAAGTGATCCTTTTTTGGGCTAAATTCAGTTTAGAAAGGGGGCAAAGTTTTGGATTTTCTAATATTCGATTCATTGGCAATGTAAACATGACATATACCAGATCAAAAAATAAACCAAAAGGATCTGTATTAAGAGTATGATTGTAGCTGTAGTAAGTGTTGAACTAGCTAAGGAAAACATGCTGGAAAATGCATAAATAGGCTGGAAACATCTTTGATTGCAGAAATGGTTTTCTTTTAAGATGAAATGAATATAGCTTCTGAATGGGCCATCTGTGTTACAAGGCAACTACCTAAAAACTGTTCAAGGCTACATATATTGTATATTTCTACAAGTATACTACAATATATCTTAAAAATAACTACAAACTCTTGACTGGGTACAAAGGGTAATTTGTGACCTCTGGCTATTTTTATTTTGTGCACTGGTCTTTTTTTAATTAACTAATTATATTTTTTCTTCCTAAAATGTGAAATAAAGAAAACATGAAAATACTGCAGTGACAAACATGAAGAGAAAGATTAGTATTGGATTTAATAGATATGCCTCCCCTAGCAAATGTAGTTACCATTTTAGTGATCAACCTGCCATTATAATATATTTATTTTGAAGACCAGTAAGTTACAACATATTTAAGAATTTGGTAACAGAAATTAATTTTAATCTTAGTACTGTTTTGGATATCATCAAACATTTAATGAAATCAATCTATGTAATACATTCCTCATGGAAGGATGACCCATAAATGGCAAATTGTGATTTCAAGAGATTACCTGGATATTGACAAGCCATTGACGGAGATCATCTACTCCTGGGTAGCCATCTTTCAGATTCCATACAACAAGGTAAAGTGAGCGTGGGCTCAAAAAATACTGGTGTGTTGCATAGTATTCTTTCTGAAAATGTGGAATAATAAATTTTAAAAGTCCGAATCTGAATTGTCAAATTTTAATTTTCCTCTTTTTCAGGACAATGTGTGTTACTGTTATACAGTAAATGTCATACAGTCCATCTAGGCATTCAACAACACCAACCATTTTAGTAATTGGTATCATTTTTTTAGACTTTGACTCAACCTTTAAACTGCAATTATTATTATTTGGATCCTCATTCATCTATATTCATTTCGAAGGTCAGTACTTCCATGTCTTGAGAAGTACATATGGTAAAATCAATGTTAAATTTAAGTACATGAATATATCCGAATGAGATGAACCTAAAGGTGTAATCTACAGCCAAACCCAGTTATCTCAAATGCATCAGTCCCGAGATATCAGGGTTTAGTTGATAAATCTACTGCCGAACAATGATTATGCATTTCAAACACCAAAAATGAGAAGTTTTGTTTCTAAAAATAAATGGCTTTTCTGTGGCACAATAAAAATAATAATTCAGCTATGCCTGGTTGCAGAAAAAACAGACTGGATGTCTTTTTAATGAGATTAAGTAACAAGCCACACATGTTTAGAACACTTAAGTTACTGTAACAATGTTAGCAGTTTAAAGTTGTTTTCATTTCCCTGTGAACAGCCTTATCCTTTTGGTAGCCTCAACAAGAATACTGACCAAAATCTAGGCCAATTTAAGTACATGTATAAAACAAAAAGTATTTTCTTTTGTTATTGTTGACTTAACTAGTAGCCAACTGTAAATGACCAGACTCTTGCAAGAAAATCTATCGCTTTTATACATCATCAGCAGTTCTTTGACACCAGTTTGCTGGTTTTTACTGATAAAATTTGCCTATGTACCGGAAAAAGATGAAGTTGTCACTATTCATGTACAAACTGTAAAATGTGTTTCGAGTCTCTAAACTTAACTGTCACAAGATCAAATTCTGTAAGAAGCTGACTTATTCTATTCATACAGTTGTAGTCCCATATCCCTCCCAACTTTGCCCAGTGACTGCCAACAAACAACAGAGCTCCAGAAGGACAGCCGGCATATCACTTGGGTCAATTGTAAGACTTTGATACTTGAGTCAAGATAAAATACAAATGAAAGCAATCCTTTCAGTTTCGTGGATGCTACGACTATCAGTCACTTTCTGCTTCATTCTGTTTGTGCTGAAGAATCTGTAATCATATAGCACAGAGATGAATAACTTCATTTTTAAAAAAAAATACTGAGCTCTATGAACCTTTAAAAAAATACCATTTGTGCTTTTATTTACTCTTGTTCAAAACAAATTAACAACCGCATCTTTCTTGAGGTGGTTTACCAGCTTGGTTTGGAATTTGTACTGGATTCTGTTTCAATTGCAAATCATGTGACCTAGCCATGCTGAACTTGAAGGCTTACAATCTCTCCAAGTATGGAAACACTTTAAATTATTTAAGTGAACTCTGTACCAAAGTTGTTAATTGTGTGACTGACCCTGACAATACTGGAATGGGATTACACTAACACTGTTCCACAAAGCAACATGAATTTTAACCTATCTGTAATTCTGTCAAGTCAGCATCATTACATGTAGCAAAAAGTACCTAATTAATTTTAAATAGAGTAAAAATAACATGGTATTTTAACTACAGTTAATAATGCTAACCTGATAATTTACTGAGTTCCAGTTATGCTGTGTGGAACAAACTATATTGTTGTGGTGTTGATATGTGATATAATTCATTATTAATACAGGTCCCATAAAGATCAGAAATATATTCATTTTATTTCCTTACTCTTAAGTATTGTTTACAGCATGATTTTTTCAAACTCTATATGCAAGTGATGAATCATGAATAGATGAGATTGGTTGAATGGCATTTCTATTAGTAAAATTTGGCTGAGTACTACCTTTTTCATCCTTGCGGTATGAGGTGCAGGTAGCGAAAATGCCAAATTATTTGTTTTAAAATTTCTCTAAGATGGACATTAAAAGTTGCATTATGTTGAACTATGCAGGTCCACAGTTTACTCCGGACCAAAACTTATGCCCAACATAACAGGGTTATCAACTTAACAGGGGTCAAGATAAGCGGGGGAAAAAAATTATCATAACAATGAAGAAATGGGGGGGGGACTGAACCAAAATACTCAACATACACTGGTTTTCAAGATAACTGAGGTCAAGATAAGTGGGTTTGACTGTATTACAATCCAGACTAAATACTGTGCACTGTGAAGTCACAATGAAAGCTATGCATGTTGATAAACAAATCTGAAATACCCTATACTGTAATGATTAAACTCAATGTGATCTTTTCTTGTGTTTTGTAAAAGTCCATAGCGATCCATAATTTTCAGCTGGAAGTTTTGTGGCGACAGTTAAGGTACAGGCCATTCAATAATCAGGACTGAGCAGACTTTGATTAAACAAAATTAATATCATATTTTTAAACAATAATTTATATTTAATTAAAGATGTGTAAATGTACATACATGACTTTATGAAGTTTACCATAGTTAATGTTATACCCCTCCCTTTCTCTACATAAAGATCACAAGTTTCATTTTTGTTAACTGTGTCAGTTTCTGAATATATGAAGGATATATTGGTTTAAAATTAATTAAAAGTGTAAACTAAATCAGACATGACATCAATGGCAGTTAGAATTCTATTACAAAGTCCGAGTCCACACAAAACTAATAGATTGCATAATGATAGATTTCATATAGCAACATTTTTCCATTGTTCAAATTTCAAGCCAAAGTAACAGAAGCTGTCATTCATTGAAGATTTAATGTTAAAACAGTCATTAATAATTTAGAACCGAATGCTGATTATATAGATATTAATCATTAAGGTCTATGACCATATAAATTCTTACAGGATTCTCATGCTCCCCAGATCTGCTTAGACTGGAATAGAGTTGTTAATACAACAAGTGCCCCATTTGCTCTACAATTACATTTTCCAATCATTATTAGCATATGTGGTGAGCAGGAAGTTTTGGGTGCCAAATTTATTTGGTTTGTAAGATTTCTGAATCTGTATGGGGCATATAAATACAAAATTCACCAGGTGAACGCAAATTGCCAGTTTATTCAGACATTCAAAAATAAGAAATCATTACATCAATGTATCACAATTGTAGTGAGAAATGGGTGTAGAGCTTAACTGTGAAGTTTCTTGGTAATACATGTTATCTTATATTTAGAAACCTCAGAACTGAATGAGCTATAAAAATGGGTAACATTTTCAAATGTCATGCATATCAGCAGTAGCAACAAACATGAAAATCAAATAATCAAAGATTGGTATAGTAGTCAACTTTTGGAATCTACGGTAAAAATACCTGTCCACCAAAGTCCCAAGTCCTAAAATGAACCTTCCCACTCTTGCCATCCAATGTAAGATCATTAATATCTATTCCAACTGTGGATAACATTTCTCCTTTCTTTGTTTTGTTTCCTCCCTTCTGGTTTCCCATCCTTTCAACAAAATGCTATTAGAAATGGAAACAAAGATAATAATTCCAAAAAGGTTGAACAAACAAAAAGTGAACAGCAATTGCAAATTTATACTGATATGCAGACTGTTGATTAAAATCTACAAACATTTTCATAATACAAGAAGATATTACAGTTAGTTCTGTATATGATATTAATTTTATTTTTAACTAATTGGTGTGTTCGGTTTTTCATGGCTCACATAAAGAAACAGATACCTAATTAGCAGTTCTTAAAAATATAAACACTCAAAAATTCTAACAGTATAAACATCCATAAGTTCTAATAATATGAACATCCAAATGTTCTAACTAAACATCCAAAAATTGATGTCCAATTAACAGTTCTAAACAATATAAAATATTATTTTCAAATGTTAATTGCCTCTGAAGGGTAAAAAATTTCTTAAGTCTATTTTAGAAAAATATATTCAATTTTCTAACAAGAGTCAGTTGAAGAGACTGATGAAAGAAAGAACTTCATGAACCCAAGACAAGACTATTCCTTCATTTTAACTTATTGTTTAAACCATTTCTGATATTCTTGAGTGATAACAAGATTTTTAAGATGGCTATACTAGATGCAAGAACAGCACCATTTATTTTCATTTAGAACCAACTAGACACCACTGGAAGTCTTTTGGTGGCAACACCATGTCAGTTTGACAAAATTTTCAAAATGGAACTGTGGTGGCTATACTGGAAATCAGACTGGCATCATTGTCATTTATGATCATCTAGATATCACAAGAAGTCTTCTAGCCTCATCATGATTTGACTTTTTGTTTATGAGTAGTGATAACAAGATTTTCATTCAAGATGGCTGCCACAGAGGTCATCTCATACAGGATATCAGATTAGCATCATCTTCATTAAGGCTCAACTAGACATCATAAGAAGTCTCTTGGTGAAAACCTCATGGTGATATTGACCATCCATTCAGGAGGAGAAGTAATAAAAAGATTTTCAAGATGACCACTGAGGTAACTATACAGAATGCCTGAGGCACACCATTTTCATTTAGGACTTGGGATGAATGTATGTATAAAGAATCACAGCAATCCTCCAAGTATTTTAAGAGTAGTAGCAATAACATGTATGCTACAAGACACCAAACAGAATAACAGATGATGGGTAACAGAAAAAAGTCCATTACACAGACAGCTCTGGTTTATGACCTCAGGTGCTAAATCTCAAAAACGTAGAGCAAAGATAACTTTATATTGCTGTATTTAATTCTTAAAATTCTGCTTAGCACATGCTTCTCCTGTCACCAGAGTCTTTTAAATCCTGAGAAATGAAGCCAATAACAATTTCTAAAACCATAACAGTCTTGCTTGCACAGAGGTATTCATTATGAAGTCTTGGATATAAACTAATTTCCATACACGTCTCTCTCAATAATTCTAAAAAGATGGTGTGTAAAACATTTAGATCACTGTATAAGCAAAGTTGCAAAATAATGAGGTAGACTTAAATTTTTATCAGGTGAAGGTCACTAGTTTATGAACTGACACATATATAGAACAGTTGTCCTCTCTATTTTTATACACAGAAATGTCTTTCACAAATTTTCAAACTGATGGCAGTGAGATCTTAAGAAGCCAAACAAATTATTTTAAGTAACGATAAAATCCAATTTACATGCTCATAACAGCTAAATTACAATGTAAACAGATAGATTTGAGTTTATTAACATGTTTGCACCCAATAATTCCTCAAAACAGCATTTTTAAATGACAGAATTAATTACTTGACTGATTTCAAAATAAAATGATTAAGTTAAAATCCATATTAGTAATACTAAGGAGCAAGTCAAGCTATGAAAAAGTATTAGTGCTTTCTGGAAATTTACATGTCATTTTTAAACTTACCTCTGCCATTTTTTTATGAGTAGGCGAACTGATTTATCAAGTGCAGAAAAAAGTTGTCTACAGTGTGTAACCTTAACAATCAGCAACTCAATGTTATTGTGCTAGTGGCTCTTTCCCTTAGAGTAAACAGTTGGATACCATTAATTTATTAATTAGCTTGTGTTTGTTGTCTTGTCAATGAAACAATGAATTTGCAACAGATGTTGAAATACAGGCAGCTTAGCAAGTGAACAGAGTTTTATAACTGCTTGTATGATTAATTATATTTTCACAACATACCTAATGTCCCTTGGTCATCTGACAAAGCATGCAAATTATTTGGGCAAAAAAAAATATATATATAGTGTTCTGTATGTGTTTTGTTCCTATTTGGCAAAAGGAAATAGTTTTAGGGATATCTTAAGGTTGTTGTGCAGAGATGTTTTCATTCACCATGTTTGAAATAGTTATTTTCTCCTGACTTGGCAAGAAAACAAAACTGTGGGTTTGTATTTATTGCATACCCTCTATTTTACAATCTCAGAGCACTTTCTAACTCTAGTGTGTGAATGGAATTTACATGGCATTCATAAGCATTTGCTTCATTGAATTTTTAAAAAAATAAATGCACAGACATTGGCGAAACAACTAAATAGTTCCAGTCTGGGCATGTGATAATAATATAGGCTTGAGTATCCATATTGAACTCCATATATCAACAGTAATACTAAATGAGTATATAATACATGAAACAAAATATACTGTCCAGTAGAAATCACAAGATTCTGATATGTTATTACTTATCTATATATGAGGACTCATAAGTAGGATTTTCTGTTCACTTCAAGCATGCCACCACATGAAAAATTGGTTGTAGTGTATATTAATCATCTACATTGATTTACTGATAATTCTGATAAACAAATTCCCTTAAACTACATTATCTACCTTTTAAACACATTTGTTACCAGAACTTTCAATCAGTAACATTTTATGTTATTGAATAATCATTTCAAATTTGTAAGTCACTGTTGATCATACAAAAGCAGCCAAAATGTATGTCCAGGTAGTATATCCAGTTGCATTTCTTATTTTGTCATCATGTACATGCAAATAGAAATATATCACAATGATCACAGGGTTATTTTATTAAACTTTTCAGAGATACTTGTAAAAGACATGTCTTACAAGGTGAACTCTGTCATAATAAGATATGAAAGATGTATAGGAAATAAAACTCTTGCAAGTTGAAAGGTACAGCACATTATAACAGATATCAACTGTTCTGTAAACCCAGTGGGTAGACGGGAGAAAAGTTGAGCTTCCAATAGTTTCGATTTAATGGCATAACTTCAGTTACTGTAAACCATGTACATTGTTTTTGAAAATTTGGAAGATGCTGTAATACTTTTTCATGCATACACCAAAGCTTGGGTCAGAACTGAAAACAACAGATGTGCTAAGTCAACATTGCCCAGTGTGTGTGTGTGTGTGTGTGTGTGTGTGTGTGTGTGTGTGTGTGTGTGTGTGTGTGTGTGTGTGTGTGTTTTAGATTTTTCACATAACTTTAACAATTTTAGTCGTATCACTATGACATAGCAGTTTATAGTGCTTTTTAGCATAGGTACATAATGCTGCAGACATTTAGCATGTGTCTCACCCAGTCACATTATCCTTACACCAGGCCAACCAGTCCTAACATTAACCTCTTAATGCTGAGCACCAATTGATGCAGTTGCAAGGACCATTTTTATGTCTTTGGTATGATTTGGCCTAGGTTTCAACTTGTGATGTCCTGCATCCAAGGTGGATGCTATAACCACTCAGGCCACCAGAGTGGTTCACAAGGCTATGAATTCACCACAGGTTGGAGTTTGTCAGTGACTTGTTAAGCAATCAAAGAAAGCAAGTAAACTTATTTCTCTTACTGTGCTCTTTGAAAATGTATTTCCTTTTTTCCTGAGTTGTTCCAGCAAAGATGTTTTCCCAATTTTGAACTGACCCACTATCATCAAATTCATGCTATTATATTCCTGAGATCTGAAAAACAAGAAAGCCAATTTTCAGTGTTGTAGTAAGTGTTGAATTCATAATGTCATCAAGAGTAATGCAACTCAAGTATTGTACACCCTTCAAGTGATGTTTCTGTTATCATCATTTGTACATGAATTATGTTTATGCAACGTGTAGTCATCATGTATTTGACAACATAGAAAAAAGCTTACTCAGCAACATGCCAGTGTTACAATTTTCTACCTAGTTTACATTTATCTCTTGAATGAAAACCCAAGACCAAACTAGAAATATACCTATGCTATATAAAACAATACTTAATCATAATATATACCAATGTAAATTTTCATCAAGATATCTACTAGAATTAACAAGAAAAGAGATCACAAACTCCCCCATGATGACCACCATCAATGACTGATGATCTTGATACATCTGGGTCAAATTTTATTTCATTACCGTATTTGCTGGCCTATAAGTCAATGCATAGTACAAGTCAAATGAGCAAATTTGGCAAATTTTCCATTCTTTATCTGTATACGAGTCAATGCTGAGTATAAGGCAAGGCCAGATCAATAACTCAGCTTCATCTTTATCATTTCATTCCACACAGCATCATGAATTTTATCCTATCTGTAACTCAGTAACCTTTCAGGTCAGGATTATTATATGAAACTAAAAGTACCTAATATGTTGAGTTACAGGTAGGATAAAATTTGCAATGCTGTATGGAATTAAACTAAAGTAATTTCTTGTTTCGTAAACATTAAATGTATCACTGTATGCTATTTCAGATTACCAGCAATAGGAAATTGCAACATAAATGTCAAAATGCTTTTTCAACAGTTCCTTTTTTGAAAAAAATAGAGAGAGAGAGATGCATTTTCTTCTTGCACCTCATTATCAAAATAAAAAATTACTGGCTGATATAAACATTGTTTGAACTAGTCCAAACCACACTCACACTGGAACAAAGTTCAGTCCATTTTTTTTTCTGCATCTATTGTCCTCCTCCTAGCAGAAAAAACAAGCTGACTGAATCTCTCTTTTGGAGCAGGTTCAGAATCTCCTGGAGTATGGAAATTCGATAGGTGGCAACCTGATTATTCTAAAGATTGTAACTTTCACTTTGACTGTCCTGGAAACCCATAAACATCAAAACTCTTAGATTCCATTCACATTTTCAACCTCAAACAGTCAGTTAGCTGACCCGCCCATAAATATGGTCACATTTTAGACTGGATTCTTTATAGATTTAATTTCTACAGCCCTCCCTGTTGTTCAACAAACTTGCATCAAATCACCTCTGCATTATATGCCATCTTGACGTATCAGTTCCTAACCATCCACCTTTATTTGCTACTATAAGAAACCTCTAAATGATAAAAAGAACCAAACTAACGCATAACATCCAAGAAAACCTAACAACTAGCTTACCTCATACAGCAGAACATCTCAATAACTGCCTCCATTTATTTCCTGACAAACATGCCCCAGCAACCAAGTGCAGAGTATTAATTCAAAAGTGCTCTCCAAGGTATAGCAGTGTCAGGGACCAGCTTCGCACTGCTAAAAGAGACCTCCGTAAAGATAAGAGGCTTTGGTTTTGCACCAGACTCATTATTCATAAGCAAATCTATGAAGCCGCTAAGAAAAATGTCACAAACATAGTCCATGCAGCAAAATCAGCCTATTACAGTACTAAGATCATGGAAAGTTCTAGCTGCAAAGAGCTATTCATGATTTCTAATAAGCTAATATCAAGGAACCAATGTACACCACTTCCAGCTACATTCTCTCAAGTCAACCTTCCAAACCTGTTTGCAAACTTCTTCCGTGACACAACATTTGACACAACAGACCATGATATATTTTGCATGCATATTTTGCATTCAAGATATTCAAGATACAACCTTACTATGGTTAAAGTCCTACTTGGTCAACAGGACACAAATTGTGTCTGCAAATGGAATTTACTCTAGTCCAGTCGATCTATGTTGTGGTGTTCCACAGGGGTCTGTTATTGGGCCTGTTCTCTTCATTCTAAACATTCAGCCACTCCCAGGTATCATAGATCATCATCCAGTGACTCACCAATTACATGCTGATGACACCCAAATATACAAATCTAGCCATCCAGCTGAAGTTGAAGCTGCCATCCAAGGTGTAAAGAGGAGCATTTCCGATGTGGAATTATGTATGACATGTAACAAGTTGTTAATGAATGGTGATAAAACTGAAGCCATTCTGATTACCACACAAAGACTTTCTCATTTACATCCTTTACCTCAGACAATAAATATCAGCAACACCAACATTAAATTCAAAGTCAATACAAAACCTAGGTGTCACTCTTGACAGTACTCTCTCATTGCACCAACATGTCATGAACATATGCAAGTCTGCATATCTTGAGCTGAGATGCATCAGCTCCATTCACAAGTATCTTTCAGTTGATGCCACTAAAACACTTGTGTGTTCCTTAGTACTTTGAAGTCTGGACTATTATAACTCAATTCTACAGCTTTAGCATTTTTAATTAGCATGTAAATACCACTGCAACCATGTGCTTCTTGGACAAGTGGTAACTAAAACTAACAGAACTGTTTACCCAGTTGTATTAATTGATAATGGAATATGGCATTGCACTTGTACATAAGTAAGATCACAGTCATCAGGTAAATGAATATTATAGATTACAATTGTCAAGATATCTATCTCTCTCTTTCTCTCTCTCTCTCTCTCATAAAAGAGCATAATTTTTATTTGATTGTGAGGAAAACATATGTGATGCAATATCTGCTTCTGACATGTTTATTCATCTTCTGAGTTGTGAATTCTAACACATGTATATGTAATCAAATTTAATGTGTATTACTAGAGCATGCTGCTTTAGTGCAATTATATCTAATACACATTAATTTTTAATACTGACAATCATGTATTTGTTTAAAATCCTTCTTAATTTGGGGTCCTATAATTTTTCATTCATGAGCTTTTCCCCAAAACAAAATTTTTTACTTGCAATTTTCATACTTATTGGAGAATTTTTTCCATACAAAATATGTGACATACAATAAAATAATTTGGATGACAAGCCATATACATGTCGACTTGGTGCATAAGATGAAGTTAAGATTTTTTGGTCAAAAGGTTAATATGGTATTTCCTATCTCTTTTCATACAAATGTTACAGCCAATTCAAGAAACAGGTCATAGAATTAACATTTGCCCTTGCTGTGACATATGAGGTATGGGGCATGACTGTTTTATGTGACACACTTTCTAAGTATGATGTATTATCAAGTTTTAAAAAATTCAAGAAAATATGTTTGATTGTTTCAAATGTTGTAGTCAAGGCAAGAAACAGAATTCATTATTTTTCCCATGCTGTGAACTTGAATAAAGCATGAGTGCACTACGAAGTTCATACAGCATAACAGTTAAAAAAATTTGAGAACATTTTAAGAATGTTCAAAAACCCCATGTTAAGTTTTCAACAGCTCTAATAACATCTTCTGTACTTCTTTTCTTTTGCTTTGATTACAGACACTTCCTCAATCAAAATTCTTTTTCTCCCATTCTTCTTCAATGCTACATTTCCTCTATGTCTGTCTTCTAAGTAGGTCTTTCATCCAAGTAGACCTGATCACTGTGTCTAGTTATAGCAGCAAACAAAATCGAATCCTTTGAATATGTGATCAAAGAACTTCTCTAATACTACCTACATAGTTGTCAATAAACTTCTGTACAATCAGTAAATCATCTTCACTTGTCAAAGATTAAATATGGTAACGCCTCTACACCTCGGCAGATCGATCATCTAATTCAGTGCTTCAGGACTGTAAATTTCATTGGATTTGGCAGCACTGACCTACAGGACTAAGACAATGAAGCAAACAAATAGTCTCAAAATTTTCCACTGCTAGTCCATGTTTGTACAAATACATCCTTTCCCTCAAATACATCTGCAATGTGTTCTCTCTGGTAAGGAGTCATACTTTCGAAGCTAAACTTACAAAGTACCTTTTTATAGTCAACTGTCTCTACCATTTTTGGCCAATGTACAAAGCACTGCTGTTACATGCTTTTGTTTACATATCATTACACACTTAGGAAGGTAACTATGAAATCCAATAGATGTCTATATGACAAAGTACTGAAATATCTGAGGTGTAGATAGGGTTAATATAATGGAATCTTGTCTAGCACTGGACAGTGAATGGTCTTATAGGTTTTCCACAAATACCTCCATTTTCACTGAAAAGCCACATTATCTTGTCCATGGGACAAAATAAACAAGCTTGTATGTTTTCCACAGATGCTGTAATTCTGCCTTTTTGGCAAGATGATTGTAGACGAAAGTGTCCAGTCTGCCTTCTGGATTAAAACTGCTGAAAGTGTCCAGTCTGCCTTCAGGATTAAAACTGCTGAAAGTGTCCAGTCTGCTTTCTGGATTAAAACTGCTGAAAGTGTCCAGTCTGCCTTTTGGATTAAAACTGCTGAAAGTGTCCAGTCTGCTTTCTGGATTAAAACTGCTGAAAGTGTCCAGTCTGCCTTTTGGATTAAAACTGCTGAATGCTGCTACATATGCTTCATAAAAATGACTAAACTACCTGAGAATGGCATCAAATTCTGATTCTGAGGTTTGCTTGGCCTTGTACAGCAAATGAAGAGGTCTGGTTGGCTTGAGAGACTGCAAATCTGCTGGATACAAATATCCATGAACCTGGAAAGACCGCATTTCTTGTAAGGATCTCAATCAATTTTTAAACCATCAGCAACAAAACTGACTTACAACTATATCTAAACTCAATTACCTGTTTGTCATGAATTTTACTTGTCATTGATCATGGATATATCCTTTCAATTTTTGGAGCTTATATCAAAATTAGAACATTCAATAAATGATGACACATTCTCCAATAAATTCTGGCTTTATGAATCTCTCAGTAAGTCTTTTTATAAGATGCATCAATTCAATTCGCATTAAGGGTAGCATGGGCTTATTGCCATGGCATAATGTGAAAACTAATTTGATTTCTCTTGCAATTAATCAAAAAGAAATTTAATGTTGCCATAAACAATTCATCATTTACAATTGTTTGAACATGGTCAAATGATCTGTTATTTGGTTCACTGACTTGACCATCTTTTGTAGCACTGATGACATACTGGACAAGAATTGCTTAATCTGCTGCTGATTCAGGAACTTTAATGTGCTCCACCCACTTATGTCAAAATAAATCCAGAAGAAATAATGTGCATCCATTCACAAAGTCTTCCCAGTGAGTTGGAGAGTCATGAAAGAGCTGTTGCAGACCGGAAAGGCTAAGTTCCAACTCCCAATCTGCAGCAAGTATCCATCTCCGAATGATTATATAGAATGGGAAGACCACAACTCCCAACATTAAGAATTTACTTTCTTGTCCAAGACTCAATATTTTCTGTAGCATGGAAAAAAGTTTCCCGTTAACATTTGGCCCATCCATGGAGATGTTAATGAAAACTTTTATCAGGACACAATAGTTTCAATCAAACATATGCTCACACGTATGAAGATCCATTAAGAATCAATTCAGATATATTTCCCAGTGTGAGAAACTTCTTAGAATCACTCATATAGTGAAAAGACACATGTGGAAATTAGTTTTGGAAGGTAACCAAAAAAACTTGTTTCAAGGACCTTTTAGTGCTTTTCTTGTTAAAATAAGCCTGGAAGGTTAGATTTGCAAGTTAGCGGATGTACTCCTACTGCATAATGACCAAGTAATGAATATCGGGAATAAATCATATTTTGATAGGTTATACTATGCCAAGAGCTAATATTAAGTGAAATAAATAAAGTAGCAATTACAAATGTAAAATTTGTCCATTATAATTGGATCAATGTTCTTTCCCTTATTAATGCAAGAAACATATATTGTGTTGCATAATAGTAAATGAACCAATGTACTTACCAAAGCTTTATCAGGAACCATGATATATTGTGCTGCCTCATAACAGGTGGACCAATGTATTTATGAGTAGCAGGAACCATGTTATATTTTGCTAACTCATAGCAAGGGTACCAACTTACCTTGGTGTTAGAGCAGGAAGAATGTTATATTGAGATGCCTCATAACAAGGGGTGTTATAGCAGGAAGAATGTTATTTGAGATGCCTCGTAACAAGAAGTGTTATAGCAGGAAGAATGTTATATTGAGACGGCACATAACAAGGGGTATTATAGCAGGAAGAATGTTATATTGAGACAGCACATAACAAGGGGTGTTATAGCAGGAAGAATGTTATATTGAGATGCCTCATAACAAGGGGTGTTATAGCAGGAAGAATGTTATATTGAGACAGCACATAACAAGGGGTGTTATAGCAGGAAGAATGTTATATTGAGACAGCACATAACAAGGGGCGTTATAGCAGGAAGAATGTTATATTGAGATGCCTCAGGTCTTAACACATGCACACAAACAATCATCAAAACAAAATGCAGCATAAAAACACCAAGCAATGTCAAATGCAAAAGTATGTGTAATACTAACTCACTACTTACTCTTCAAGTACTGACAGCAGAAAGCTCCTGATGCTAGCTGTAGAATTATGAGAGTCTTGTAAATACACTTGTATGTGACCCTCAAGGGGACATCTCTCCAATTCTAGATTCCACAGGCTTGAGAGGAGGCCTAGCTCTGGGGGAAGCTGAAATAGTATCCTTTACTGAGTGCTCAAAAAAAACCAGAACTTTATTAATCTGTGTTTGTTAATTACAAAATGATTTCTAACACTTGTGTAATATATCTTTGACAACTTAAAAGTTCACATGATGTGGTCTTTGAGGTGGAAGGTAGAGAAACAAGATGGGTGACCTAGGTTAGTTTTAGATTTTCCAATCAGTTGCCAAATGTTGCCCTAAAATATACAGACATGTAAAATTATACAGCATACCAGAACAGGAATCCAATATTAAAGTTTTCATTCAGGATTTGACATCTATTCAATGTTAATCATTGCAAATGTTTAACTTGTGTTTTCTTCTGTAGCTTACCCTTTTTCCTTTCAAATATTTTGATTGGTTAAGTTATATATTGTTGCATATTCCTTGATTAAAAAAGTATTCCCTTACATCATATATACAACCTTAAAAATAAATTACACTAGCAAATATCAGCTGATTTCTAGGCATGAAAGTATAAATTGGGAATTATGGTACCACATAAACTCACTTATAAGTTGAGTCAAACTGCAAACAATACGTATACTTATATGTTTCTGCATAATGCATCAGCAAATCAGCGTCTATGTTGTTTGTTCTACTGATTACTTAAACTGCATAGACCCAGATCTTTACGTGCATTATGTGATGGCATATCAGTGTCTATATTGTTTGTAATTTGCACTTAGACTTACTTATCAACAAGTATATACAGTACACTGTACATCTGATATATACATCAAATCTATAATATACATGAATTAAAAGTTTTAAAATGCTAATTTAGTCAAAGATAACTCAATAAATTAGTGTTAACATTTACAATCTTCTCACAAAATGTTTTTAGTTTCTGTACAGTGCTTCTGAAACAAGGGATGTAATTATTATGATTTTTATTTTAGATCTACTAGATTTGTTGGACCATTCTTGAACAGATAATTTATTTACATAATTACAGCATCTAAAAAAACATAAATCAAGATTGGCAAAACTATGCAGGGAAAATGAATGAATTCATAAGATTATGTCCCTGTCGACATTTCATAGATGTTTTACTAGTGTTGCTCTCATATGATATTTATGAATCAAGTCAAACAATATCATATAAACCAAACTGGATACAGCAAGTAGCATTTTGCTCTGTTCAGTTTGCTTGTTTTGGTTTTTGACTAAACGCCATTTTTCAGCACATGATAGGCTATGTATGGCAGCAATAACATTTGGTGGAGGAAGAACTGAGGAAAACCCTCAAGAAGGAACCACTGACTAACAAGACGCTATTGACAAGCTTTCTTACATACCAATGCTGGCAGAGCAGAGACTCAGACAGAGATGAGATATAAATAATCTGTAAAGATGGCCTTGGACCACTCAACCACCCAGGTCCTCTTTTGTATTGTTCAATTAGTATAAGAATAATATTGTCTAATGAAGACATATCTGTAAGTCTACTTCTAACTTGACTGGATAGATCTTGCATTTCTTACAAATATATGTGATACAACTAGGTTTTAGTTGCAATGTGTCATATTATTTTAAAACAATATAATGAGGGTAATAAATGTTAAATAAGTGATATATATATCACTGACCTGCAAACTTTACTACAAAAAAAATTTACACAGAATCTTATTGCTGATGATAATGCAATCACCACCAGAAAAATTACTTCTGTTTTGCAATTTGCTAATGCCATTGTGAGGAGAAATAAATGTTAAAGAAAACAACATGAACACTAAGCATTATTTAAAAATGTTAACACTGGCTTTAATCAAGGGTGTGGACAGATGGACAAACTCATACCAAAGTAATACAAATGTTGAGCTTCGGAAAAGACAGCAACACAAAAATATGAATCAGTATATTCATTTACTGTTTAAAACAGTGATGGTCTTGTATCCTTTTTTCTTTTATGAGGTTATCAACAGGCAGTGCATCACATTACAAATTAAAAAAATTCTGTACTTTTAACTATGGACCTAATTTTAGAGATACATGGATCAATAATAAAAAAGGTATTGACAAAAGAGTTGCTATAAAAAAATGAAATTAGGACAGAATAGGCATCAGAAAAACAAATTTGACATCTAAGATCTGATATTTGTTTACATGCCAAAAAATATACAGGAAAGACCATGTACACTTATTTTCTGTGTAAACTTATTTTAACATAACAAGATTTGACAGTATTAGAGTATACCTCCTTGATAGGATTCATTTTCAGGCTAAGTCGCTTCAACTCCTTCATCTGCCCAATTTCTGATGGAATACTCTCAATCTTGTTTAAACTTAAATCCAAAGTGGTCAGGTTTGGGAAGAGTAATCTCCCTTGTATTTCCTGGTTGGCAGCCTCAACAGCATTGAACTGTGTCCAAAGGAGAAAATACCAGTTTAAACACTATCCAACTTTCATTCTAACTGCATGAAGTAACCAATTTCAGAAATTCAGAAAAAGGAAAAATTAACATGGCAAATGTACACTAAAAATATGAATTAATGAATTGAAATGCATTCAACAGGAGAAAATGTATTAAAATTAGAGCAAATACATGACTTTAGCAATAACAAATAAATCTCTGTAAAGACAATTTCAGTTTAATATGCAAGATATATTCAACTCCAAGGTAGAGCTACATGCATTTTGGACTCAGTATAATTATGCATGCATAAGCAGATTGGTGGAAGGACCAATGAACATATGCAGATATTCCAACACCTACCAGTGTCAAATATAAATGCCAGTCTTTGAACATCAGAATTTGAACATAAAAATATAAATATTTCATATTTCAATCAACAATTTTTTCTGATGTATTAAATGTGACTGACTGGGTAAAACATGCTTCATGCTTTCTTCTTAACCACCATGTGACAAGCTTAACTCCAACATGAGGAGACAGCAACTGCATGGTCTTCATACAATGTAGACTACAATGACATGGTCTAGTGTAAATTATATGTAGCACATATTTCTTATAGTGAGGGTACACTGAAATTAGAGACATAAAAATATGTAAAATTAAAAGGGATTACAAAAGGCAACTCACACTATTACCCAAGCTTTCCTGTACCGAGTCAGTAGCAGGTCTGAGGAGTGTAATGGATTTTAAACCATTTGCACTTAGATCAAGAATCTCCAGGTTTTCCAGCTTATGTCTCCGGTGAGCTATGCCAATCTGCATTGAAACCCTGAAAAAAATGTATAATTATCCATTCCATAAATATAACATCAATGTACTCCTAAATAGGAAACATATGCAATCTTGTCAACATTTAAATAATTCCATTTATAATCATTTATCTGTAATGAATTTTTATTATAATTTTTAACTTTTATTCATAACAAAAAATTTCTTATTGATTTCCTGGTTGCTTCAAACCAAGGACTTCATGACCGACCCAAAAAAAAGGCACCTGTAGCATTGCCACTAATTTAAGTAGCCAAGAAAATGTCCTTTATTCCAAACCAGAAATATATATATAGGAACTTCACAAACTAGTTACTACATGTATATATGTATTAGCTAAACACAATTCAGCTCAGTTATTTTAAGCAAGTAATTAATGGTTAGTTTCAGTTAGAAGTATCATTTTAGCTGAGAGCAAAGTACACAATAAAAAAATGAGCACAAAATTGGCTCCATTTTTACAAGTCATTGTGGGTAATTTTCTGTAAGGTATTTAGTATGACTGGTATAAGGGTATTATTTGCTAAACATTTCACTCATGCAATTGGTGAACTGTTGAAAGTATAAAATTGTACAAGTTTTATGAACAATATCTTGCACAAAATTAACCACAACAACTTGCAAAAATGGACGATTTGTACAGATAATTACATGTTTACTACTGTTTTCTGTAAGTTATACTTTAACTGAAAATAACATTCATTTACAAATTTAAAAAAACTGAGCTATCATTTTGGAAAGGTTTGTTATTATTATTAATAATCTAAATTATTATTTTTCAGAAAATTGGAACAGTACAAATTTTTGATGGTGTTGAAACAGATTTTACAAATGAGTTCAGTGAACTCAAATGCTCTTCCACAGTGACCTAAATACAAAATTTAACTGGGTTAATGACTATCACCCAAAATGCTATAATTAAACATTAACTCTTATTGAAACAAAATGCATATAAAAACAGGAATTACATGGGATGCTGTCTGGATTTCTCAATTGTGGGCAAAATTCAAAAACCTTGTAAAGTCACTATAGCAAGAAATGTAGGTCACTGAGGTAATTATATATCTAGCAGAAATACATACAATTAATTCTTCACTGTACTACATACTATAATGTCTAAGGATGTAGACTAATGTCCTACTTTTGCTATGGGGAGAAGTTCCATACAAGATACACATCCCTCAAATTTCATGACTATATATAAGTGTCAGTGAAACAAATCTAAGTACAAAAACATAATTGCCAGAGTATTAAAAGCAGGCCACCATGATTCAGTTTTGCCCATGGTAGATAGGACCTTCCAAGATGCATAAACCTATCAAGTTTCACAACTGTATATATAACAGTATCAAATAAAACAAGTTAATCCAAATGTGTAACCTAATGGAGCATAAAAAGTAGTCACTGTGACCTACTTTTACTAATGGTGAGTAGTACCCTCCATTATAAATAAACAATAGCAAAACCTAGAGATGACAAGGTGAGGTAATGGACAAGAGTTATTGCCCCATGTCTATATGAAATAAATGGAAGATAGTGTGATCAGGGAATGTATCTGAAGGAGAAACTGAGCTAAATGCAGAAGTGTTATCCTTCACAGGCAAGACAAAGACTGCATAAGCCCCTAATTATTTCCTACAAGAATATCTTTATAGCTGAATTAAATGCATATGACATTATACAACGAAAATTCATTTGAAATAATATGATTATGACGAGTTTGAAATGAGTAATCCAGCAAAAATTACATAGAAAACTGTCACACATACTTCACCAAGACATTCCAAATACCAAGCATGGTCAGTGTAATGTGAGAAGTAGGTAACTGTGATCTTGACACCTTAAGTTTCATCGCACAGTCTCCAGAGAAACTGAGCAAAATGCAAATCTTAGTGCTGATATCTCAAACCAAAAACTGGAAAAGTGATAACTATGTCTAGCCTATGCTTCACAGGCCAAACCAATAAATGGAAATAAAGGCATCAAATACAGTCAATACAGCATATCAGAATTATAACATTATTACAAATAAGTGCTCAAAGAGCTCAATTAAACAAATTTTGGGGAAAGAATATTTTCATGAACATTTTTTTCTCAACAAATTAGCTAAACACAAAAAACAACTGATCATCAGAACTATACTATATATAATTTGGGGAAAAAATATTTTTGCTAGCATAAGTTCATCACCAAATTTTTTAAAAATTGGGAAATTTGTTCAGGAAACTCTATCCAATCAAATATTTTAATTTCCTTTCCTTTCCTTAATATAGTAGTAACAAAATGCTATTTGTAAAAGTTACATTATTTTCTGATAATATTCAACCTGGATGTGGAACTTGTGTAAGAACTATGCAAATCCTGATCATCTTTGTCCCAGTCATTCATGTCTTGAAATTGATTCCTGCTCAGATCAAGCTCCTTCAGGTACTGTGGGTATGATCTCAGCCTTCCAAGCCTTTTCAACTTGTTACTAGCCATTTCCAAGGTCCCTAGATAGGGAGCCACACTGGAAAGGAAATCAGGAAATTCTGTAATGTTGTTTTCAGAAAGTTTAAGAGTCTTTATTCCCTTCTTCTTGCTGTCAGATGGGTTGAGTGCTACATCAACAATTTCTAACTCACTTTCCCAGTAACTGCATCGATAAACATCAGTGTCATGGAATCCCTCTCCTTTTGATATAGCAGAGTCTGCTTTTTGTTCTGGCTCATTTTCATATGGATCAGAACCTGTGGAATCACTTCGTCCTGATTTTCCTGCCCATATACCTTGATCAGAAGCTGGCAGTCTTGTAAGCTGATTTTTGGATACATCCAAGGTAGCTAATGCATCAGCTAACCAAATAGTTGAAGGCAATTCTTGGAGGCAGTTTGATGAGGCATTGAGTACCTTCAGAGTGGGTATTTCTGTGAAGATATAACTAGGTAATGTTATCAACCTATTATTTCGTAAATCAAGGTCCTCCAGTGACTTGCACTTGATGGAACACATCTCTTGACGGGGAAAGTCAGTGATCCTGTTCTTAGAAACATTAAGTGTGTACAGTGAAGGAAGCTCAAACAAGACAGCTGGAAACATGGATAAGCAATTCCCAGACACATCTACCCGAGTAATTGCAGAGAGAGCAAATTGGTCGTCAAGGTGTGTAATTTTCTTGTTATGGTGGTATCCAGTGTAGGTGAGCCATGCTTTCTCCACTGTGGCTAGAACCTGCAGATTCTGCCATCTGACATTCACAGCATGAACCCGAGGATTGAGTTTGGTTTGAGAATCGGATGAGCCTAAATGAAAATCCTCACTTTCGTCTTCAGAGAAGTTCCTGGAATCACTACCACTACTCTGCCTAGTAACTCCTCTGTTGATGCTAAAGTGTTTATCCAGACTTGAACGGTACTTCAGGAGAGGTAAAACACAATTAGGATGGTCTCTCACAGCTTCCTGAAGAACAATGTTTTTCTCATCTAGTGCATTATTTTGCAGAAGTTTGTCCATCATAATGATGTCTTCATTTTGACATGCCACCATCAACAGGGCTGAAAACTCCTGGTCACCTTCACGAGCCAAAATGTTTATGTCTACCTTTCTTGCAATTATCATGTCCACAATGTCATGATGCTTGTTTTTGACTGCTGAGTAGATACAAGATAATTTGTAATTCTTAGAATCAATGTTAACTTTTACAGGAAAGTAATCACCACTTCTACCTTCAACTTCCACTGGGAAATTGAGAAGAATTTCCACAACATCTTCATGTCCATTGTCACAAGCCAGATACAGTGGTGTATGACCATACACATCAGTCTTGTTGACATCGATGGATATTTTGTACTCCACATTTTCCTCTTCATCCCTGATAGTGATGTACGATGAGTCAGGATAGGGGAATTCCAGTAGACATCCAATCATGTCACGATAACCTCTCTCAGCTGCCACGTGTAAGGGAGATTGTTCCTTAGGGTTCAACCACCGACAACACTCTGGACATTTCTAAAAGCAGCAAGAAAAAATTTTGTAGTAAAAGACCGATTAAACTTTCTACAATATTTTTAGTCTCTCTTACAAAAGTTGATACTGCATCTAATGTTAATACTGACCAAATTCAAAACTCTTGAACACTTTCCAAGTAGTATGCTTGTATTTGTGTATTAATAAAAGTCTATGAATTTCACGACATATGATAACGCTAAAAAAAAACCTGCTCAAAATCTAATTTTGGACACATTTATAAATTTGATGGGAACTGATTGAGAAGCAAAAATGGACAACCTCAAAATTTCAACAAGCTTAAGAGTCATTTTACAGTTTCTGCTACTTTTAGCAAATCAGTTGTTTTGATTGGGCAATTTAGATTCATCTGCAGTTCTGACAGCCTCTCTAATTTAATTAAACTTACTATTTTACAACACATTTCATAATTATGTATATCAATGTTTGCTATTTTATTATAATAATTTATACTTCCTTTCTTTCTAGCTGCCCTATTGAATTTCTGGATAAATATTTTATAGGGCCCATTACCTGCAGGAGTAATTCCACTATTTTGACATGCCCTGCCTCCACAGCATAGTGTATTGGTGCAATCTCTGGTCTCAGTTCATCTACTTGCTCCAGAAGCAGTTTCATCAAATTTTCATCTCCTCTTTGGGCTGCCCTGAAATATAGAATGATAATAAAACAAACAAATCAATATTAGTATTTTTGTCAAAAGCAGTGATAAGTGAGGAATGAAAATAACCATTTTAACTAGGTCTATGGACCGTTGTATTGATCAAAAACAAAGATGAATAGTTTCTTAAATTTAAAATAATCTTCAATGAATACTCAAAGACAAAAACATTCTTTCCTCTTAGAAATGGGTCTTCAAATATTCAAACTTTATTTAGATCTGTAGTTGCCAATGATTACTCATAATGGAATGGAATGAGACACTCAGTATCAACTTTGGAAATAGTTCTTTCAACTTTTGAGATGTAAGAGGATCAAACTTCTTGGACGTACGAAGTTTAGCAAGATACTGGCAACATTTTATAAGATGTCAACATTTTGTACAATTTACAAGATGAATTGGTGAAGGACTAAAACTGGGTCATCAGAACTTAGAGGCCTATTGTCCTTCCAGATTTAAGGGCAATCCCTAACTAAATTCTTGGGTCACCTATAATATCCATCTAGACATACTGATTTCAATTTATGATAATGATGGAGTCAATAACAGTACCAACGATGATCACCAAGTACCTACAAAGACTTAAAATGCCACTACAGGAAAACAAATATGGCTGCATGTGTGCATTGCCAAGAAGGGTCAGTGTCCATAATCCACAAAGTTACTCAGCAACTACCTGTGTCATTTCTTACCAACATCTAGAGCTTAATGAAGTACTGGAAGCCATATAAAATGAAACCTGCCTTATTAGATACATCCAAATAAAAGACATCTGCCCAAAAAAGGACAGATTTTGTTCTCCATTAGGTGTCCTTTATAGACTGGTTTCACTCTATACCTTTCATTTTAAAATTACTTTCGTCTAATATCTTTCACTTCCATTTCAAATGGCTACTAACAATGACTTACAAGCACAATGAGTTCATGGTTTCTCCTAAAGGGATCAATGTAAGAAGCTTCTCTGTGTAGTCTCCAGGGCTCCCTAACATTCCCTTCACTTCATCAATATTGCATTTCCGACAGCTCTCATAAAGTTCTACAATTAAAAAGTCACTACTAAATCATGCCAACAAAATAATAAAAGTTAAACATTTCTTGCAAAAAAATGAAACATATATGAAAATATTGTAGTCACAGTTAAGGAATAAATACAAATTCCATTGTACCTGGCCTTGCTGATTACATACTATTGATGAAGCTGCTTTCTTCTAAATGCATTAAAGTTCTTTACTAATGAAAATCTCTCTGTGCAATATTTTCTCAGAAAATGTTTATTAAGGCTACTAGCAATATGTAACCAATGATGTGATTTGGTGGGTTGATCATTTGAATATTTATCAGGGTCTGGTTCATTTCATAAATAGGAATAAGATGTTTAATTACTGTGTAACTATAACTAATTGTCATACCATGAAATCACTTAGGATGGGATATAAATATCCTAGTGATCTGGCCTAGTTTCACTGTATTCTTCAAAATTTATCATCATGTGCAAATTTGACATTGGGATTTTGTGAGAGGCTGACATACTCAAAATGATGAAAAGTTTTTACCTGGAGCCTGGCAGCTAAACATGTAATGATACATGTAAGAATAGTCATTTGGTCCCCATCTCATAAAATTTTCTTATTTAAATTCATGTCTTATATGATTCCCAGCTTTTCTGTGGTCAATGGCTTCCTAGTTTCTAACCATACAAATCTTTCATTCTGCTTGAAACAATCACAGTGTTTCAACCATGCAAGTAAAGCATCCATTTTCCCAAGTACTGCTTAGGTAAAAACAATATATGAATTGATGTGTAAAAATAGCATCTTGATTTTAGCCACTATATTCAAGTCTTGTCTTGGGATCTGTTCCTGATAATGAAGGGGAGGGCTTACAAGCTTCTACACCACCTCCTGCTCCTTCCACAACTGTCGGATGGAGATATCAGTCCACTTCTCCAGCTATTTTCTCAAAGTTCATTCATCCTAAACTCAGTCTGGTGGGACTGAGAGTCATGGTGCAAAAGGTTACCTTTCATCCTAAGCTAAGTCTTGTGGGACTTAGAGCCATGGTGCAAAAGGTTACCTTCCTATGTCATTCAAAAACTTCATTAGAACATGGCTTCATGACTTCTGCTGGATTTGTGGAAGAGAAACTTATTCCCTTTTGAAGCTGCTCCCAAACATATGAAGTCTATTCTCCAGTTAGGTTATCAAGAAGCTGTTTAACATACTTTAAGGGACTGGAGATGGTATTTCCAGGGTACATACTTTAGGGGACTGGAGATGGAATTTCCAGGGTACATACTTTAGGGGACTGGAGATGGTCTTTCCAGGGTACATACTTTAGGGGACTGGAGATGGTCTTTCCAGGGTACATACTTTAGGGGACTGGAGATGGTCTTTCCAGGGTATGGGGATGTATCTCTCTCCACCTCTTACCTATTCTCCTAAGGTATTATGTTCAAGTAACATACTTGAAGAAGAAACAAATTGTATTCTTTTATACTTATATATATATATATATATATATATATATATATATATATATATATATATATATATATATATATATATATATATATATATATATATACACACACACACTCCCCCCAGTTACATCCATATTGAACACATGCATTCCACTCTGTAGTAAATTAATCACTCATGGGATTTGATGTCAAAGGGAGATCACTCTAACTGCCACAGAGGTGGGCAGATGACTTTATTAAAAAGTTTAACCTGGAAGGACTGGATTTGTTAAGTAGTAGTAGTAGTTCTCCTAAGGTATTATGATTGGGTGATATATTTTGAAAAGAAATGAGCATGAATTCTTTGATCATGTTCAAGAATAGACCCTACAATTTGTGTAAGCTGGCAAATCTTTCTTGTTATGAAAATAACACTGCACAGAAATCTATCGCTTGGGTATATATACAAAGTAAATTCTTTTCATAGCACACACCCCTTTTCGGGTGGGGAAATTGGTGCTCTGATGAGCATACAAAATGTATTCATCAAAAAGAATCAGAGAACTAATTCTTCACTGAATTTGTTTTGTTTAATAAAATGTAACCTATTTAGTAATTATTATCAGTGTTTACTGCATAATTATAGTGTAGGAACCAACACAGGGGACAGCTCTTCATCTTCTTCATAATACAATAAATCAAATCAGCTTTCTGATTTAAATATGTTACAGTGTAAGCATTGCAAAGACCCCCCCTCACTCCTATAAGCAGTAGTACAAAAGTGTATCGGGGGCCCCAAGTGGCTTAGCAGTCTAAAGCATTGACCGTTATGGATCACTGCCATCTCACCTCTGTCTGCGTGAGTTCAAGTCCAGGATGTGAGTAAGTGAGAAAGCCTGCCAGTAGCTTCTCGTGGGTCGGTGGTTCTTCCTGGTGTTTTCCAGGATTCTTCCTCCACCATTAATACTGGCCGCCATGTATAGCCTATCTTGTGCTGAAAAATGACATTAAACCCTATAACAACAACAACAACAAAAGTGTAGAAAAGTCAATATCAATCTGCGGCCAAAAAACATGAATAGATTGTCACAATTTTCAATATGTAAGATTTTACTGGATTTTCTGAGGAAAATAATCTTGATAATACAATGGAGTGAAACAATATATCTTCTCAGTGCCTGTCAAGAGACACTGAAAATATTGTGACCAAAAAATTTGATATTATTTTTGAATGCCTGCATAGTCGAGAGGTAATTACGGCCACACCCTGTTGAAAATGAACCAAAGACACATCCAAAAAGGGGCAAATTCTTTTTATTTTTCAAATGTGAGACTTCATTTAGAATTGGAAAGGACAATTATATTTTACTGTTTATATTACCTTTGCAAATATTCACAAAACAAAGCAGAACATAAATAGCAAACCATTGACATTGTGCAGGATCCAGCAAAAAATCTACTATTTCAATCTGATATACATATTGAAACTCAATAAATCTGAGCATAAAATGAGTGAATAATGCATATATTTCATCTTTTGTGAAGAAAAATTCAAGTATTTTCACTCTTGGAAAAGACTGTTCCTTACCGCATCATCATTAAAAATCCATCCATGTTGAAGTTAACAATATTTACAGGCATTTAATTATTAGAACATAGACCAATACTAGAATTTCAAAGAAGGAGAAGATAGTCTGTTGGTTCAAAACTTTCAGGCAATGCTATTGCAAATTAGCAAAAACACTCATGTTTTTATTCACTCATAACAAGACCATGCTGTAGCAAGGTCACACTGTATTGTTATTATTATTGTTATTAGTAGTAGTATTAGTATTTCAGCATTCACCATATGGATTTATCTTTCATAAATTCTGGTAGAGAAAGGTTTCATTCATAGCTTTCCATCTCTCTCCATATTTCACATATTACATTTTTGACACACACACACAGAGAATCAAAAGTTAGCTAAATCTTATCAGAAAGACTTGTGATATCTTTTAAGTTCAAACATTGTTCCCATCTTAAATTGATTCTCAAATATACACATTTTCTATTCCAATGCATGGTTCTCTGAATAAAGTAAAATATTATATATACAATCTCCATTTTCACTACAGGTGTATTTCTCATTTAATATGCATTCATTTATGATGGTAACCGTGCCAATGAAACATATTTCAGTGCCTGATTTTATTACCCTATGTACTCCCCTACATGAAACATTTTCTTCAACTAACTGATTTGGCTGGTTATAACACAGTTCAGTATACAGCATGGTTAGGTATAATGTATCTCAACATATTGTTATAGTGAGGTCAAATAATAATAATAATAATAATAATAATAATAATAATAATAATAATAATAATAATAATAATAATAATAATAATAATAACAACAACAACAACAACAACAACAACAACAATAATAATAATAATAATAATAATAATAATAATAATAATAATAATAATAATAATAATAATAATAATTAACAACAAGATTAATGCAATGGTGGTCACTCTGAATGCACAATAGGCACCATTGCCACTTAAGACCAACTAGACTATGGGATAAATTTCTTTGTAAAGTTCATGACAACTGCCAAACAAATTTATGGAAAGTAGTAATAACATGTGTAACCCAGTAAAGATAATAATTATAATTATAATAATAACAATAATGGCATTTTGGTTCATGCAATCTGGCAAAGAATCAAGTTTGAAAGGTGAACCTGCATTCCAAGGTCACTAGTGTAAAAAGGTCAGTTTGGTCTTTTTTCACAGGTGGCTGCTAAAGACAGGTTTATTTGTACATATACTTACTTCTAACACTTTCTTCTTCAGTCTGTTTCCTTCTTCCTGTTGGTACAAAACACATGTTTAAATATGTTATACCTCTATTCCAGTATATTAAACAGCTGATTTTTCATACAGCTCAAAGGAGTGACTAACTTTTCATACAGCTCAAAGGAGTGACTAACTTTTCATACAGCTCAAAGGAGGGACTAACTTTTTATACAGCTCAAATAAGGGACTAACTTTTTATACAGCTCAAAGGAGGGACTAACTTTTTATACAGCTCAAAGGAGTGACTAAATTTTCATACAGCTCAAAGGAGGGACTAACTTTTCATACAGCTCAAAGGAGGGACTAACTTTTCATACAGCTCAAAAGAGTGACTAACTTTTCATACAGCTTAAAGGAGATTACAGTAAAACCTCTTATGAGAGACTGCCCCTTCTGACAACAAAAAAAATCGTGTCTCAAGACAGGTAGTCTCTCATAGCAGGCTTGTACAAAAAGACCAGTTTCCATGGTTTAGTTTAAGAACAATTTCAAGAAAAATAACCACAATCACTGTACATATATTCTATTCTTTATTAATATTTCTTGCTAAATATTGTACGCATTCAACTAAACTCAAAATTATATAGCAGTAAAGATATACTTTTGTCCTTATACATTAAATCACATTTACATTTGAGGATAACATATATTAGCATATGAAATTGTTTCTGAATTACTTCTTTTTCTTTATAACAACCTAAACTTGTTTTACCTACATTTGAACGCTTTTTTTTGCAAGTGGTCTGCTCTTTTTCACTTCTTTCAGTTATAATATTTACTTTCTCCAGAATTAAAATTTCTCTCTTTTTAGCCGGGAGGTTCATCCACTGTCATTAAGGTTTTATGTGTTAAAATTATTAGTGCTCAGTTGTAATATCAAACAGAAAGACAATTTTTACTGGGCTCTGGGAAAATATGAAAAATCTATACATGTGTATTACATATCTAACAAATAATGAAATAAAAAGAAACGATTATCTCATCCAGGAACAAGAAACAGAACCATTTACTCAGTGACAAAAGTCAATGGCTTCATTCAAAAATGACATATGTGGATTAACTCTATAAGTTTAAGTGTGTAACTCAGTCGAACCAACTTCAATAGATGACAGCTTTGTGATTGGGCTGTAATCACTTAACATTGGAGGATAAACCAACAAACATCACAAGTCTTGAACACTATCAGTCAAATCCCACAAACAATTCTCTCTTGCAGGTTTAATAGACAATGACCTTATTTACCCCTGGCAATACAAATTAACTCTAATGACAATCAATATATGTGACCACTACAATGGCAATTTGTGACTGGTACATTAGTCTGGTTTGTGGACTGTAGCAGTCGTTGTAACAATTGATTACATATAGGTCTGTTTGTTCTTGGGTTTTGCAATTAAGGCCAGAAAACAGGTTAAGGGCAGGAATAATTAGTCTTTTTCACTGCTTTACTCAACCCTATACAAATAGCGGCGAATAGAGGGAGCATATGAAGCAGGGAACCGGACTAGGAAATAATCTACTTTAGTATGGTTTATGACAGTAATTATAAAACACTATAATCATGGCTAAAATATTCAAACATCCATAGCCAGCCTATGTTTTAAAATTATTTTTGCTTTTATTTTGAATGGAATGAGCGGTTGTACAGAGATTGAATAAAGGTAAGTGGAGTTTCATAGCATTGTTGAAATGCATATTTTGTGAAGATATTGTGGTCGCTGGTTGCATTGAGCAGGTGGTCGCTCATAACAGCATTTATATAATAAAATCGATCCATGCATTGTGATGGTGGTCAGAAATTATAGGTGGTCGTTCACAGCAGAGGTCACTCATGTCAGTTCCTAGACTACTAAAACTTAAGCAACAGCAAACAAAACACCAGAACAAGTCTTAATCATCTAGACATTAATTTAATAATGTCTAATATGGCTTGGAGACAAAAATTAATTTTGGTGCAATTGATTTATTGGTCACTCAGTTTGCATTAGTACTATGATTTCAAACATCTGGAACCTGTCACAAAAACATAGTTTACACTGACACCATAATAAAAGCATGATTGAGCTTACAGCAAGAGCACTACACTAACAGCTATGGACTAAATGCCAAAAATTAAATTGTTTTGCACAAAAAATGTCTATATTAGTTTCAGTCAACTTATTTGCGCATAAATGTATGCACTGCTTATCTGGGACTGTCCATTTTAAGGTGCTAGTGTAAATCTTTTAAAATATTTGTACTGACTGGATACTTACTATAAACCTTCTCAAACTCATCCAGAACTGTCTTGTTGTCAATGTTCCTGGCAAGGTTAAAGACCGACATCCCAGAACTATCTTTCGAGTCAATGTCTGCACCAAAATCTAGCAACAGTTTAATAGCTTCTATCTTGCCATCCATCAGGGCCTGGTGCAGTGGAGACTAAAAAAAATGATTAGATATAATTATATACTTGTGTGTTAATAGTATCAATACCGAAATAGTATGCAAAATACATGATGTGTCACACACACGCACACACTCTCTCTCTCTCTCACCTGAGCTTCTGAAAGTGAGGCCTTTGCAAAACATTTTTTCCCTGTAAAACTAAGGTAGCTTCTGAACATTATTAAGAATATTTTTAAAAGCATTCAAAGAATATCTCAGTTAATGCAAATGAAAACTGAAATATTTCATGAACTTATATACTGGAAATGAGTGCCTTTCTTCAATGAGTCCATTTATTATTCACTGTTTCCATTTTCAAGTTCTCTTTTTAACATTATTTCCAGAAAAACTGCATAGACTCATACTCTATAACATTATTTTATGATTCTCTTACTATATATTTTTTAAATAATTTTTATCTCTTAGCTGAGGCAGCCTCCAAAATTAATAACACTTATTTAGCAGACAAATCTGGCTGAGTCTGATAAGAAACCAGAGCCTAAAATGGTATTATACAGGTGATAATAAAGGTTAGTTTGGTTGCATCTGTATTTTATTTTGGTTCCAATTAGAGCATAAACCACATGTATTTTGTTTAAGGGTCTTGTATGTTGAGACACACTGCAACACTCAAGATATAGAATGATATAGGTATAATGTCTCCATAGTATGTGACAGTAGGGTGCTTATAATATTTGGAGAATATAATTTGTAATTAAATGAGGAACCCAATTTCAAAAGTTTGACATTCCATGTAAGCAACTGGTCATTTCAGCTCAATTGCCATATGTTTTGGAATCTCTGATCAAGGTAAACATATACAGGTCCAAAGAAAAACACTGCAATAAAAGCGGGATTGTGTTAACAAATTTTTCAAAAAACTTCACCACAGAACATGTGCACTGAAATTTCAATGTCATCAGTTTTAACTAATCTCTTTATCATTTATTATTTTTTGTTTGCCGGGTTTTCTCAGACATCAAAAATATACTTCAATATATATAACACTGCAATATATTTTCAAAAATTGCGTAAGTTAAGGCAACATTAAACAGTGCTTGGACTCAAAATCTGCTAAGAATATAAATACATGTAATCAACTTTTCCAAGAGTATGTATTAGGATATTAAAAAGAGAGGTAATCTTAAATTTAAAAAATGGGAGTCATGCTGCCATCACATTATGAGATGAATTGTATTATAATGGGTTTTACCTGTATTTAGGAAAGCAAAACATACATACATGCATGCATGCATGCATGCATGGATGCATGCATGCATGCATACATGCATACATACATACATACATACATACATACATACATACATACATACATACATACATACATACATACATACATACATACATACATACATACATACATACATACATACATACATACATACATACATACATACATACATACATACATACATACATACATACATACATACATACATACATACATACATACATACATACATACATACATACATACATACATACATACATACATACATACATACATACATACATACATACATACATACATACATACATACATACATACATACAACAAACACAATGTTCATTCACAATAGATCTCTTCAACCTGGCTATAGATCCATTTCAATTGGCTGGTTTCAGCTATAGGTCCATTTCAATTAGCTGGTTTTAGTTCTTCAGTTTAATATAATTTTTAACAAAGATATAAAATCAATTTGTGCAGCTGTACTCATTTAATGCCATTAATAGACTCACACACAGCTCATGCATGTACACTGTTATGTGCATCAATATAATGTGTATAATTTTCACAAGTTCTTGTAAGGGTCATTTAGTTATTGCCATTTATAATGCTAATATCCTTAGTAAGTTCACACAGTTAAGACAGATCACATATCAAGTACATAGATTCATTTGTAAAGTGTCCAAGGCAAAGTCATACTCAAAGAGTCATATCACTATGATGTCTGCACTGTGGCAGTTTACAGTTATGTCTAGCTCTGGGGCAGCATGCTGCAGACATGTAGCATGATGTCCCACCCAATCACATTATCCTGATGCCTGGCCCACCAGTCCTAACACTAACCTCTTAATGCAGAGCACCTAGCTATGCAGCCGTTAGTACCATTTTTTATAAATCTTTAGCATGACTCGGCCTGTGTTCGAACTCAGAGAACATCATATAATCAGACAAAGACACAAGTTCTATTGAAAGGTGAAGCTGACAGAACAAGTAATCTCTTAACTGATAAAGTGATTTCGAAATACCAAGATGATTCATTCAAGCCAGATATTGCATTCTCACTAATGCATATTCAAATACTATATAATAAAATTATTTCATAGAATTAGGTATTCTCAGTAGTACTATCAGCCTTGGAAAGACTTATACTGAGGGAATTGATTAATTTAATTTAAACATTTACTGGAATTATAACACTAACATTTATTTAAAAACTATCTGAAACTATTTGAAAATATAATAGATGCACAGGATTATTGTGAATTCATTTAAAGACAGTTTGGAATTATAACATATTGATACTTCTGTGCTGTTGATACATCATTACAATACAGCTATCCTTTGGTATACTTTTGGTACTCTTCAGACTACTTGAAATGTTTGGAATTGATGCAACATTTTTAAGACATCAGGAATTCACTCACCACACTAAGTTGTTTTTAATTATTTCACTTTATATTCTAGAGAATAAATTATATTTTTCAATTATACAAGACTTGTTTGTTCTTGTTACTTATTTTAAGATCACTGAGTCCTAACAGCATGCAATTCATCACTCACTGAAATTTTTTGCATAAATAGTCATTATTTGAAAATAAATTGCCCAATAACTTCCTTAATTTACAATTATCCTGTAGGGCAAATTACTTTAAATTTATGCCATTTTGAATATATTCCATAACCTCAGGAAAACATCTATGGCATAAATTGAGCCTCACCTGTATAATAAGTAATCATTATGTACCCATACATCTAATTTGTTTCTATCTATGGGATACCCAAGCAGCCAATTGGTCTAAAGTGCTCACTGTTATGGATCACTGCTATCTCACCTCTGTTTGCATGAGTTTGAGTCATGTAGGTACATGAGAAAGCTTGCCAGTAGCTTCTTGTGGGTCTGTGGTTCTTTCACAAGTTTTCCTGGGTTCTAACTCCACCATTTATACTGGTCCCAGGTTTTCCAGGGTTGATATCCACAATTTATATTGGCCGCCACATATAGCACATTGTGTGCTGAAAAATGGCTTTAAACACTACAACAACAAAAACAGCATGTGTACCAAATTACATACCAACCAGCCACCCAATATTCATACAGTGTATATATGTCCACATAAAGAAACACATTAAATACACAAGAATGACTAATCCACAATGTACATACAAGAATGAGCAAACATACGAGAAAAAGCAAATTGTAAATAAACAGGTTCCAAAAATTCATTTAAAAAAACTTATCATTTGGAAATGGCTACTTAAAAAGGATGATGCATATTTGGTCACTGCACCACCTATGAGCAAATGAAAGAAAATAGATATTCTTTGATGGAATAAACCCTTAATTTGACATATGTCTAGAAATATCTTCGCTTTTGGTATTTTGGCACTATATGATAACACAAGTAGGTTATTTAGCTCTGAGAGCAGCTGGAGTGAAATGCTCTACCCAAGTGCATATAATGGCAGCCAGCTCTGACGGATCTAAAGGTAGAATTTTAATGCACTTCCCTTAGGTCCCAAAACAGAATTGCTAACGACTGAGTAAAGGCTGCCCTTTTGTACATATAATACAACCTACAACCACTGAGTAAAGGCTGTCCTTTTGTACATATAATACAACTTACAACCACTGAGTAAAGGCTGCCCTTTTGTACATATAATACAACTTACAACCACTGAGTAAAGGCTGCCATTTTGTACATATAACTTACAACCACTAAGTAAAGGCTGCCCTTTTGTACATATAATACAACATACAACCACTGAGTAAAGGATGCTCTTTTGTACATATAATATAACTTACAACCACTAAGTAAAGGCTGCCTTTTTGTACATATAATACAACATACAACCACTGAGTAAAGGATGCCCTTTTGTACATATAATACAACATACAACCACTGAGTAAAGGATGCCCTTTTGTACATATAATATAACATACAACCACTGAGTAAAGGATGCCCTTTTGTACATATAATACAACATACAACCACTGAGTAAAGGCTGCCCTTTTGTACATATAATACAACATACAACCACTGAGTAAAGGATGCCCTTTTGTACATATAATATAACATATAACCACCGAGTAAAGGCTGCCCTTTTGTACATATAATACAACTTACAACCACTGAGTAAAGGCTGCCCTTTTGTAAATATAATACAACTTACAACCACTGAGTAAAGGCTGCCCTTTTGTACATATAATACAACTTACAACCACTAAGTAAAGGCTGCCCTTTTGTATATATATAATACAACATACAACCACTGAGTAAAGGATGCCCTTTTGTACATATAATACAACATACAACCACTGAGTAAAGGCTGCCCTTTTGTACATATAATACAACTTACAACCACTGAGTATAGGCTGCCCTTTTGTACATATAATACAACTTACAACCACTGAGTAAAGGTTGCTCTTTTGTATATATAATACAACTTACAACCACTGAGTAAAGGCTGCCCTTTTGTACATATAATACAACTAACAACCACTGAGTAAAGACTACCCATTTGTACATATAATACAACTTACAACCACTGAGTAAAGGCTGTCCTTTTGTACATATAATACAACTTACAACCACTGAGTAAAGGCTGCCATTTTGTACATATAATACAACTTACAACCACTGAGTAAAGACTACCCTTTTGTACATATAATATAACTTACAACCACTGAGTAAAGGCTGCCTTTTTGTACATATAATATAACTTACAACCACTGAGTAAAGGCTGTCCTTTTGTACATATAACTTACAACCATTGAGTAACGGCTGCCCTTTTGTACATATAATACAACTTACAACCACTGAGTAAAGAGTACCCTTTTGTACATATAATACAACACACAACCACTGAGTAAAGGATGCCCTTTTGTACATATAATACAACATACAACCACTGAGTAAAGGCTGCCTTTTTGTACATATAATACAACATACAACCACTGAGTAAAGGATGCCCTTTTGTACATATAATACAACATACAACCACTGAGTAAAGGCTGCCCTTTTGTACATATAATACAACATACAACCACTGAGTAAAGGCTGCCCTTTTGTACATATAATACAACATACAACCACTGAGTAAAGGCTGTCCTTTTGCTCATATAATACAACTTACAACCACTCTGGACCTCAACAATTTTCTGACATACTCTAAACTAACCTTTATTAATATGATGTTCATTTACCAGAAATCATGAGAAGTCTATATCTTTAATATTAAATGACTGCAAATCTGGAATTTTTTTAACAAGTTTTAAGTTACAGCAGATCTCTCGAATTTAGCTGCTATAAAATAGTTTCACATCATGAAATCATGAAGTTTTGATATACTGTCTGAGTGGGAGCAAGGAGACTTTGTTATGGTATTAATATTTCCAGCAACTCCAGTCATATATACTTATAATCATTGCAATCCATAATGAAACATTACTAAAGCTGTAAAAACAATAACACATTTTGTCTGGAAAAGCTTAGTCAAGATCTCTGTATAAACAGGATTTTTACATTTATTTTGGCAATAATAAAAAGTTAAGAAAAATATAAATATGCTTATTGGTAGATATAAAGTTAAATTATCTTTTTTTTCCTTTCCATCTGTTTTAATGAAACTCATGTGCTGCGTCTGTGTGAAATTCATGTTCTCACTTGAATGTTAAGCTTCCAGGAACTGATACTGTACTGGGAATGACTTTAAATTTGATGGGTATCAAATTTCATGGTAGAAAAAGCTTTGTCATGGGTACTTAATTTAATGGATTAGTCATATGAGAAAAACAAGAAAACATAAAAATATTAAGCAATAATGCTTATATAAGTATATCTATAAATGATAATAATGACTTGCATATTTTCAAGAGGCTTAATTCTTTCTAAAGCAAGTACATTAATTAGTTTGGATGTTCAATACCAATACTTAAAATGAATTTAAAGGTCTAAACCAACCAAGTTACCAACAACCTTTTGCATCTTTGTAGTAGGTTATTTAGGTTATTTCCACTACATCTTAGTAGAGTTCATTGACTATAGATAGCAGAAATTTAGAGATTTAAATCAAACAATATGCCGACAACCTTTTGCATCCATACTTTCTTCTACTGCTTGTATAAAAACTACAATTACAATATACACATCACCTCTATAACTCACACACAAAGGAGATCCAAAAACATAAACAGAATTTTAAGCAAGAGCGCGAGTTACCGAGGGACATCCAAAAAGTTGAAAAAAATTTGCTTAGACATCAAGAAAACAGTGGATGGGGACGGGTGGGGTGGGGTGGGGTAGGGTTAGGGAACTGAGCCATTTAATGACTAAATTCTCATTTTGCAATCACACTGTTAATAATTTTTAATAACAATCATTTTCTAATGAACATTTACTTTTAAAATGTCCATTATGTGAAAGATCATTCCAACTGGTTTCAAAACCATCCTGTATACATGAAAATATGTGTATTACATCACTGCTTTTTGTTTTCTTGATGAGTCTGGTTCCCAGAGTGGTGTTTAATAGTATCCTGTCAAATCGGGAGTTGGGAACTATTGATACACCATCGAACAAGAGTACTTTTTTCAAAAAAATTTTGTCGTGTGACAATCGTCTACATTGAATCTTAATTTTTGTATTGTTCAGTTAGTACAGTATTGATGTCATAATTTCATTGGAAGTAATAATGAAACTTCTTATCATCCTTGAGGATATCTCTAAGTGCCAGTTCAAAAATTCTCTTAAACTCACTTGCCCACAATGGTCCAAATCTGTAAAACCAAGTTCTTTATTTTACAAAGTATTCATTTCACTTGGTTGCCTTGCTATCTTTGATCACAGTTACCAATAAGTTGGTTAATTTAAGATAGTTTTTGCTACATACACAATAACATTTATAAGTATGATTGATCAAATGAAGTGAGTTCACCCGACAAACGACCGGGGTTACTAGAATTTTAAGTTTGTAGGAATTGTGTGCCTTTTAACATTCTTTTATTCTAGCTCCTTTATTTGAGTCAAAAGACATAACATGATAATACAAAGAAGGTCAGCTTCAGTTAATTCAGTGCAACAATACAACAAATACTTCCACAAGTCATTTATCAAAACACGATTGGCATTTAAGTAGGTTCTCAGAGAAACACTCTCTGACATAGCTGTTACAGTAGATTGACAAATTTTACGTTTAATTACAAGAGGACACATTGCATTTATGATGATTACATGTAAAAGGAACTAAAAGATAGAACTAGAACACAAATTTCAATTGATAAAAATATTTATTTTTTTTGTATTTATTTATTAAAGTACTGCTTCCATTTGGTATAAGTGACATTTTCATTGATCAAAATTTCTTTACATATTGTTAATTGCAGTGTACTACCATTTGGAAAGAAATTGTAAAAACTGGTATGATATAGTCATGCATGATACATTAAAGTGAGTGGTATTATAGAAGGCAGATGTAGCTCTACAATGATACCAATTAATCTTAATGTTCTAGTTGCACTACAAAATACAGAGAGAAAAATGTAATATTTAGGACCAGATTTTTCCCCCACCAAACATTCAGCCATGGTCGGAATCCAGTTTTGTATCCAGATTTTAGACTTTTTGGCCTCAGATCTAAGACAGACCAGTCTGAACTGCACACAGACAGGTGAACCATTGTAAAAAGTAGGATAAGATGGGCATTTGGAAAATAGAGTGGTCTCGATATGAAAATGATGGGTCCATTAAGCACAACAACAAAAAAAGACATGTAAATCCATTTTTTACCCTTCTGCTCATGCCAATGAAAAATTATGTTTCTAACAGAACTAGGTGTTAGGTTAACTTGAAATCTCTTGGAAGTCAATGTATTAGGATGTATTCTGAAATAGCCAACAAAATGTGTTTCCTACTCGCATTTCAGTCAAAAATAACAAAAACCTCCAGGGTTAATGTGTTAAACAATTATCAAAAACTGGGAAACTTGAATGACTCTAAGGCTTATTAATGTTTTTAAAGTACACCATTGAGAGAAGCTGCTGCCTGATCAACAACATACCACTATTTGTGCCAGACAAATGCACACACTTGATTTACATGTAATGGCCTAGGTTTGTGGTCAATTCAATGAAAAGGAGGAGAGAGAATACTGTCTCAATGTCAATGTAATTCAATGTAATCTCAAATACTGTTTCAATGGAGATGTACATTGAAATAATGTCTTAGTGGTTATGTAATAAAAAAATGTCTCAGTGTAGATAAGCTCTTAAAAAGGTCTGAGAGGTGATGTACTCTTAAATAATGTCTCACCAGAGATATACTCTTAAATAAGGACTCACTGGAGATATACTCTTAAATAATGTCTCATATATGTACTCCAAAATACTGTGTCAGTGGAGATGTACTCTCGGACAAGGTCTGAATGGAGATGTACTCTTAAATGTCTCAGTGGAGATGTACTCAAAAATAATGTCTCAGTGGAGATGTACTCAAAACTAAGGTCTCAACAAAACCTGAAGACATAATATATATTCACTTACAAGTTGGGTCAAACTGCAAACAACAAACATCCGGATCTGCTGTAGCATAATGCTGTTTGTTCAACTGATTACTACCACTTCTGAGTGGTAGCCTTTTATGGTGTCAACATTTTCTCCTCGTGATTGCTAGTTGAGGATTAAGGCTCTCAAAGGACAATGGTATCCACTCTATATCAGTCCTTGAAAATATGCCATTTTCTCACACAAGTCAACACAGCAGCAGGCCTTCTTTCTCTCAAGATTATCTCTACAATTAAAGGTCTGAATTCTTTTACTCATAAGGCTGTCCTGACAAAAGCCAAGGATCAAGGTGAATATGTTCTATGCAGGGATGAAGCATCTGCAACTTTGTTTGCAAAGATTGGGTTTAGTCATTATCTTCCTTAGTAGATCTATTGCTAGCTTAGGTAGATCACTGACATGGGGCTTGTCCCATCTGAGAGAATGCTATCAGAATCATATGTTAACCCCATATTTTCTGTATTAATTTCAGTCTTTCGATTGGAGGAAGGGGGTTAGGCAAAGTCACATAAGCCCTCCCAACCGACTTATAATGCATCCAAAGCCCAAGCTTCCGTGTCCAGGACCTATGAAAGCTGTGGTTCAACTAGTCAAAAACAGGTCGATCATCGGATACCCTCAGAATGCACAAATACCAACAGATGAAGGGGCAATTCTGCATGAATAACCCAACACTATCTGGACAGTACAAGGGTTAGAACATTGAGCCTGCTGGGAATGTGTCTGATTAGCATCTTGAGTTTGTAACACCAATTAAGGAACTGCCATTGTGTACCTGTACCAGTGTTCTTATCAGTTTCTCAAAGGTTGGCATATTGAACTGTAATTGCAACATATCTGCATTTGTCTTCCCCAAATCTGCTAATGTCAAAGTGGAAGGCATTGTATTTTTGATTGTCGGGTGGGTGGAAATGTAGTAGTGACCCCACAATGCTCCCAACTGATTCTGTATCTGGATATACTCTTAATACATTCATACTGGTCTTGCATCATTCCCCCCCTTCTCTTTGCCTTTTGCTGATTTCTGCAGAATAGTCAACCAGTATCATTGAACAATAAATTACATATGATACAATCATGAGGAAGAGATATACTTTGTACATGCCAGGCAGAATGTGTGTCTTCCTTTGATTTGTATTTCTTGCATTTACTGCATTTCACTTGTTTATGAATGAACATTAGTCCAATTATATAATAAATTTTAAATGTACAGCTTGAATTTGACTTGGATTAATGCGGGTTTATTCCTTATAATGTTATGTACAGAAGCAAAGCTTAAAAACTGGCAACATTGAATGGTGGCAAAATTAGGTAACAGGCAGGAGTTACTGCCCTCTGTCTCTATCATATTGACAGAAAAGGCAAATTTTAATTTTTTAGTAGGGCTGGATGCAAGAAGTATGAAGCTTTTATTCCTAATGTTAATGTGATCAGAGAATGTATTTAAAAGAGAAACAAAGCCACATGGGTAGTTATTCTTGATGAAATGGCAACCACGTAAAGTGAAGATGCTATCTGACGCCAGTGTTCCAGGTGGCCAAATGGTCTAAGGCACTTGCCTTTACCGAAGGGTAGTTATTCTTGACGAAATGGCAACCACGTAAAGTGAAGATGCTATCTGACACCAGTGTTCCAGGTGGCCAGATGGTCTAAAACACCTGCCTTTACCAAAGGGTAGTTATTATTCAAGTAATGGCAACCACGTAAAGTGAAGATGCTATCTGATGCCAGGGTTCCAGGTGGCCAAATGGTCTATGACACTTGCCTTTACCAATCACTGGTATCGCACCTATGTCCATGTGGGTCTGAGTTTTGAACTCAACCAATCAGGGTATGTGAGAAAGCTTGCCAGTAGCTTTCCATGGTCCATGATTTTTATCAAAGTTTATCTAGGTTCTATTTCCATCACCTAAACTGGCCACAATGTTCAGCTTATCAGGCACTAAATAATGGCATTAAACCTAAAAATCATTTGATGTTTGACAGTATGCATACATCATATATAGCAGTGTAAGCTTTAATCTGCTTTACTGACAGAAATTCGAAACTGAATTAGGAAGCAATTATGAACCATCCTTGTTGCAATCTGACACCCTTGATAGAAATATGTCATCCCATGGTTGTTTTGTCAGATAAGAAAAATGCAATATGAAGCTCAAGTTATTCATTTTGGCATTTCAAAATCACTCTATCAGTAAACATATAAGCTATAGTAACACTGACTAATCCAGAATAGGTCAGCTTGACCTCTCATTAGAACTTGTCCTGAAATCACATGATGCTCACTTCAACAATAGTACAGCTCAACCTTGACCCTTATGAATGAATCTACATACTTGATACATGGCTTATCTTACAATGCAAACTTATGACTGATTCGAAATTTAGTATATACAATATTTTTTTTAACAAATAACCAATATGAGCTACAATTATGAATCATAATACAAATAAAATAAATAGACATAACTATGAATGTCCAACAGGTAGACATAACTATGAATGTCCAACGGGTATTGGGTATTGCGGAATCTGTCAGAATTATGTTACCATCAGACATCTCCAGCAATAACAGACTTTTAAGTAGTGATATATAAGAAACATCTGAACAACAATAAATTATTTATATGTAGCTAAACTATTTCTTATGACATGAGTTCTTGAACTTATTAAGAGTAAGGAAATCTGCATGACAATCTTGGTTAACTTACCATCATGTTATACCTCACACCTGCAGAAATGCTGGGATTAGCTGTAATAAAATGGATAATGATTAGAAGTCTTCATTGATCATCCAAGATTAGGGAAAGAAAATGGATACCTTATAATTTTGCAGAATGTTTTCATGCAGGCTTGCAATATTATTTTAATCATTGACATTTAAACTGTAAGTTTAATTTCTAAATAAACATAAGTAGATTTATTGGATGTGATCAACTAACTTAATTGGTAACTCATTTGTGTGTTTAAGTTTGAATGCTCCAGCATTAACTATAATGCAGACACTGCATATATATGCTGCAGGTTCATTTGGTCAGGTAACATCAAAATGAAAAGCCTGGGCTAATCACTTACATATTTGAATCTTATCAGCAGTAAACCTGTAAAACAAGTCAAATCCCTCAAGCCTGCACATTCAAAAGATGTGTCTCCCTGGTGGAAACCTGAGTAAAAAATCTATCATGTAGCTGAGTAACCACTAGTGTTGGAGTTGAATGCATATTTCTATACTTGAATATGTTCATTCCACTGAGAAAGCTGGAAAATTTGTTTATTTACAATCACTAACACAAAACACCTATCCTAAATCAAAAATACTGTTTGCACTGAAAATGTAGTATTTAGATGTAGGAATTACAAATATGTTTTGACTTAAATGTGGTTATTTTTAGAATCTTGTTTTTTAATTTCTTTTAAATATAAACTATGTATATGTACAGCAAATAAACAGAAAAAAGTTAAATCTGTTCTTTATATTCACAATAAAATCATATCCTTTGGCTGAAAAATTTAATGAAAACAAAAAAAAACATCAAAATCTAAAACAAAATGGATTGAAATTTTAAAATCTATTTAAATTTTTAAATCTGATTTATAACTGCTTTTCTTATATTTAAAAAATAACTTTTTCATCAGAGCCTACTGGTGGTCACTGTCAGCTGTTGCATATGCACACATTCTAATACCACTTAACTGTATGATAGACTAAGCAACTTAATTATTAACCAATTATTCTCTTGCAAATTTAACATGAGTTTGTCTAGCTTCATTTTTGTCTTTCCTTTGCTGATAAGCCTCGAGGACTAATTCATAACCCTTTAAGATGCCTTCCTTAACCAGATCATAGTCACCACTGTGCTGTACTGACAGGGAAGCAAAGATGTCTCGGGCTTTGCCAAAAAGTGCACTCTATAATAATAGAGTTCAATGTTCCTTTGGCCATTTTGAATTTTTAGCAGTTTTTCAAAATGACTAAACTATTTGCCTACTTTTTTATAAAAAAAAAAAAGGCACTAACCTAATATTCTTGGTAACATCAATATTTGAATTTTTATGTAAAGTGGGGATATGCTTTTTATTTGCCATTGCTAATTCTCTTAATCTAAATTGATATTGCCTTTCTTCCTTCTCTCTTTGCATTTGCATCTGTCTCTCTCTCTCTCTCTCTTTCCTCCTTCTCTTCATTTCTTTCTCTCCTCTTTCTCCAATAGCATTTTCCTCTATTTCCTTTTTGCTTCTCTTTCTGAAGTTCAAGCTTTCTTTTTTTTACTTTTATGTTAGTGTCTGATATAGACTTACTGATCAAAAGCAAAGCACTTTTATCCAAAACATTCTTTTCCACTTTTGGACCAAAATATTTTTTATTTTTTGTTTCATTAAACAAGGTTTTGCAATGGAAAGATCACATTTTCTGGCAAACTGAAGCAATTAACTTTTTTTCAAACAGTCCTACTGCTCTAGGGTAGGATTTGATCTATGCTTTTAATGATATTGCAAAAAGCTTGCTGATATCACTAAAAAAATTTTAAAAAATGTAAAATACTTGGGATCTTAAAAATTCTGAAACTAAAAGAATTATAAATTTCAAAAGCAGTTTTCTGAAATATTTTAGCTAAATTCATATCCCAAGGATAAGCATCCAATTTTCTGTTATGAGTCTATGCTTTTAAGATAAGTAACAGAAAAGAGTGAACGGATCACTGCCATCTCACCTCTGTCTCACATTAGGTATGGGAATCTAAGTGGTATCCTTTTCCCCTTTCCTATTATCCCTATTAATCCCAACAAGCTGTAGACAAGCTCCAGCAGAATGCCCCTGAGACTGGTGGATCTTAGACTCAGAGCAGAGTTGATATTGCAACTCCTGAACCATTTAGTAATCTTATCAGGTGGTACAGACCAGGAAGGCTACAGGTATGTTGCCATATGAGCCATCCAGGAGAGACCAGTGACTGCTCCAGTGACCTAAATGGTTTGAATCTCTGCCTCAGATGTGAGAAGATGGGGGTTTGATCCCTGACCCGAGTCATACTAAAGACTAAAAACTGGTACTAGCAGCTACCTCACTTGGTACTGAATATTAAGAGGTTAGTCTTAGTACTGGTCAGCCTGTGTCAGGATAAACTGGATGGGGCATGATGCCCTGGTGTTAGCTCTATAAACTGCTGCATTATAGACATCATAGTATATGATTGAAAAATTGTTAAAGCTAGATTAAAAATCCTAATAACACACACACACACACACACACACACACACACATACACACACTGAGGAGTCACAGGCCAAATAGCTCAGATTACTATTTTTTTTCATCTCTGTCTTCCAGGGACATGATGAAACCCATCTTTTCCCTTTGCAGAGTGTACTAGACAGTCTTTTCATGGTCTTTTCTTATTACTTAGATGAGATTAATATGGAAAAAGACTATTAGATACGTTCTTTTAGACCCACAACTTTTACTCTTCATTGATGGATAAAGAGAAGGTGTGATTCTTTTACCTTCAGACTTGTACCCAAAGCCAGCAGGTGTAAGGTCTAAGATTCTCTTGAATTTGGAAAAAATCTTCAGGACCAGTCAGCAAGATGTCATGCTACTTCATCTTTTATTGGGGATTGGGGAAATATGTCCAAGTTTTTCTACTGGATGGGCTATTGGCCAGCAACACAGGGTGATCAGTTCCTTCCTGAACCATAAGATATTGGCCTCTGCTTAAAGCTACTGGGTACATTACTGAAAGTGCTTTATCAGATTGTCTCATGTGCATATTCCTACTGGAACCAGACCAGCCAAATACTTCTTCTCGATTGTGGAATAATTTCTCTGGTGCTTATTTAATTAGAAAAATAGCAAATAGGATGATCAACACCATTTTTAACTTTTTGAATCAATACTGCTCCAACCCCAACATCACTTGCATCAACAGACAGTTTAAATGATTTCCAACAGTATCCAGCAATACCCAAAAATAACATCAGTTGCTTTTCACTGATAGGCACAGGGAATTCAGAGATTGCCTTGACCTTTGCATCTATAGGTTTAACTTGTCTATGACCCACAATATGTCTTAGAAATGTTATACAAGCACAGCAAAACTCACTTTTGTATCAATTAATTGTCAAACTTGCATCAGTGAGTCTGTCAAACAATTTCCAAATTGTCAATAAATGTTCTTTCCAGGTGTCACTGTAGATAATAATATCATTGATGAATACCATTGATGTAAGCATCACAGTTATCTAGACCAAATGTAATCATGTTCATTAAATGCTGAAAAGTACTAGTGAACCTTTCATCCCAAACTGAATCACTTTATATTGATAAAGTAAATCTGGAGTCACAAATGCTGAAATTTCCTTTGCCCTTTCTGTCATTCTTTCAGAAAGTCAAAGTTGGTGACATGCTTTGCATTTCCAATTTTATCAATGCACAATGCAGTTTCTATAATCAGTGCAACTGCAGAAAGTATTATCTGTGAACTCTAGTCACTTTTATTTGGTTCTATGAAGTATTATCTGTGAACTCTAGTCACTTTTATTTGGTTTTATGAAATTATTTTCCAGCAAATTCTAAGTTTCTTTTTTCAAGTATTCCTGTTTGAGAGGTTTCATCATGTATGGGTGTTGTTTCACGGGTTTGGAATTTACAATTTCAACATCATGGTAAATTTTACAAAGCTTGTTGTCTTCACTCTTTTGTTGTTGTTGTTGGGCTTAACGCCATTTTTCAGCACAAGATAGGCTATTCATGGCGGCCAGTATTAATGGTGGAGGAAGAAACCGGGAAATCACCGGAAAGAACCACCGACCCACGAGAAGCTACTGGCAAGCTTTCTCACATATCCACATTCGCTGAATCCTAGACTCGAACACACGCAGGCAGAGGTAAGATGGCAATGATCTGTAACGGACAGCGCTTTAGACCACTCAGCCACTCAGGGCCCCTTTTGTCCATGTTTGTAAGATGTAACATTACAGACCAGTCTTGTTTATAATTAAATTAGAATTTTCCGTTGGAATGATTCCGTGTAAGGTGGGACTAGTGAAGAGAAAGGTGGGACTAGTGAATTTTCTGAAACCACTTGTCCTTGACTAGTGGTTAACAAAAATATTTGCTCAGCCCTGCTCTGTCCTCCATATGTATGTCTGAAATCAGCAAGATACCACAGACAGTCCAACACTGTTATCTAAATAAAATTTACTGCAAGAAAACAATGAATAATGACAATAAGTATACAATAAGTCATATAAGAAACTCACCTATTTATATGATGTGTGTTATATACTTCCCAAAAGTAAATAATGAAACTCAAATGTCAATTTTTCTGTAGTAAAGTAGGATGTTCAACTGTTAAACTTTTTTACTAAAGGAATATGTTCCACACACATACACACACACACAAATAAACACATACACACACACACAAAATAATACTGTGATGTAAATCACAGGAACAAATATCAATATACAACAATAAAAACAACAAATATGGTGATGGACAAAACTTAAAATACTATATATCTAATACCTACTATGTTAAGGTGGAAACTAGCCAATGACCAGCTGTATAAGTATTAAGGGAACCCTAACCCTGCAAACCCTGTGGGGATTGGATACAGTGTGGTAATCTAGGTTGTTCCTTAGATATCAGTATTCTGAAGGGGGGGCAGCATGGAAAATAAGTACAGCAAAAAAATAAATTTAAGATATTACATTTTATTGACCAACACAAACAATTTTCTCTGACCATATTGTGCACATTTCCATGAATATGGCATCCTTGAAACTGATGACTATTCTGCACATGAGCATCAAGGTGCAAAAGTAGACCTGTTCCTAGCAACAATTCTCCACTCTGTGGGTAGATGAATTCTTCACAAACAGACAAGGTTTTTTAATCATAAAAAATATTAACCCATGTAAAAGTGATGAGCTATGTATTACCACTACTATGTGAATCCTGTTTTCCAATTGTGAATTGGTCCTGTTTTACAATTAAGTTTTGGTCTTATTTAGTTATATTTAACATTCTAAAAGCTCATAGAAAATGTCATAACCCCAATATTAAAGAATTTTTAAAAAGAAGAAACTGGGGAAACTTCCATAGCAATTTTAATACAGAACAATGCGACTTCTGCTATAATAATTGACAAAGCATTTTCCTACCAATTTCAAATGCATTCAGGTCTGGATATAAACTTAAAATCAGTCAAGCGGCTAGTGAAATTCACTTTTTCAAAGCAATTGTACAAAGAAACTATCAATAATACATTCTGTTATATGCATACTGATCTTCTGTACAAAATTCTGATGCTATTTGTAATAGTAGTTTGGTTTTATACCTTTAATTCTTTAATAATAAATTAATAGACAGCTTCATCCTACAAGTTAATTGCTAGATGGGACACGTGGAATGCAGATATTACTCTAAGTTTAAGACTGTCCTCAGATATATAACAATCAAAAATGTTCAGCCCTTGCTTTAAAAGGACATAATGAAGTAGTGCTCCACAGGAATATCTCTCTATGTAATATGCATTTGTTTAAAATAAAAAAGTTCAAATGATCTGACATAGAAAATATTTACCTCCTTTTTCTAACAAAACTTTAAGACATTTGAGGCTGTTATTCGACACTGCAGTATAGACAGCTGTTCGTTCTCCATGAGGATCTTTGGAATTTATATTTGCAATCGCATCCCCCTGAAGAAGGTCAGATAGGAGTTCTTCATTGTCATACAGAGTGGCTTGATGGATGAACTGACCAGGCCAGTCCTCCATCATGGAACTCAAACTCATTATCTGTAAGATGTCACATATATATGCTCACTGCACTGCTTCTTCACCACCATGAAAACAACTCTGTAATAAGAATAACTATTTCAACAAAGATGTGTTTTTAAAAAACACAGAGCCTGGAAAATAACATGATTAAGTTTTAATATATCATAAATGCTATGAAATAAATTAGTTTCTAAAATATATGAGAAAAACAACACAACCCTTTTATTGTAACTAATGTACACATTTACTGTAACGGATTTGCACAACCTACAACCTGTCGGCCAGATCTGGCTCACAACTTCATTTTATCCACTTTTTTAATCAGCGAGTGTTGCTTCTGTTTTGTATATTTTATTTGTATTATTTTTAGGTTTTTTTCCATGATTATTGCATTTTGGACTTGTCCTTATCCAAAATCAAGTTACTATTGTACCTGACCAGTAACATTTGCTTTGAGGATAATAAAATACATAGATAGTATTTTACGAATGATTGTGAATTAAATATTCAGATTATTATTAATATAAATATGTGATTAATAGGCTATGGCAGTGAACACCAAATAGGAGCATGCAATTGCAACCTAAAAATACAAACAACATGAAATAAATCACATAAAACAAAGATGTCATATTCACTGGAAGGTAATTTGTTAGAAAGTCTCAATCAAATAAAATATTTATGAGTTTCAATTACTAGTGAACTGAATTGTAACCTTCAGAGTCAAGAATTATGCATGAAATCATATCAAACTTTAGATATATTAAGATTAATCTTATGATCTTGCATAAGAATTAAGTTTACAATATGCTTGTAAGATTTCAGTCTACTAGTCCTAGGTTGTACAGGATGAAATTGAAAAATCCAAAATCAAAATGCCAGATTTGTTAGACTGAAATGTGAAAATACTACTACAAGTTTTACCAAGTTATCATCAAAATCATTAAATGAATATAGATTGGTAATCAGACTTATAATTATCAACAAGGGTTTAGAAAAAAAGCAAAAGACCTAGTCCGACAATGTTCGATGTCTACCCTCATATTTATGTTGTTTGGGTTGATGTGTGTGTGTGTGTGTGTGTATGTGTGTGTGTGTATGTGTGTGTCTATGTGTGTGATTTAGACTTATAGACACACCCAATTTTTCAATCATATCGCTACAATGTCTGCAGTGTGACAGTTTATAGTGATGACTAGTACTAGTCATGCTGCAGACATGTGGCATGATGTCCCACCCAATCACATTATTCTGACACCAGGCCAACCAGTCCTAACACTAACCTCTTAATGCTGAGTGCCAAGTGAGGTAGCTGTTCGTACCATTTTTTAAAGTCTTTGATATGACTCAGCTGGGGTTCAAACCTGCAACCTTCCACATCTGAGGCAGAAGATATATCCACTAGGCCATCTGAGCAGTTCTGTATGGGTTGAACCAAAACAACAAAAATATCATGATAGATGTCTTACATTGTATGACTAAATCAAATCAAGAACCCACTAGAAATCAAGGTGAACATACCTTTAGTATAAGCACTCCCTCTGGCTTGTTTGTACCCATTTTAAAAATAAAAAGCATAAAGAATATAAACAAATACACAAAACTTGGTCATTTCATTGAATACAGAGGTCATACAAGTTCCACTGTAGCTTCTGAAAGATAAGTCTAAATAAAAATAAAAACATGACAGTCATGCAATAATCAGACAAAATACAATATATGCCAGTATATGACCTGCGTTTTATGATGCTAAGATTTTATAAATCGCCTATAAAACGCAATATTGGACGTGCAAAAAATTGCATTCGTATACGGTGCAGATGAGAAACAGTATCGATGAATGGACTCGTGGACATTGCTATAACTCGTTTATAATCAAAGTGAAATGAAAACATTAGTCCTATAACAAAACACATATCACATGACATTTTTATTTTAGTGCAAAAGCATAAATCAAACGTGTTAACGTCGAAACTCTGAAGGACTGAATGAAATATGCTTCTGATCATACCAAAATAAAAATGTTTGCAAATTAAACAAAAAAAAATCATATAAATACTTTTTCGAGTAATGCAAGTTCACTAGTTTTCTATACACAAGTTCGAGCTAAAGCACTTCAATGAAAACAGTAAATCCCCAACTGTTTTCCCAGATTACGTCATAACCCTCTTGGTCGAGCATTGCCACCTTGTTTTAATATGCGAAACAGTCTCAATACACAGAAGCTGAATATTGAAGTGTTGATATGAAATGCGTCCATCTGACTGTGATATTAGTCATTTCCTGTGTCAAAGAACTACACGACTCTGCACGAAATGCTTACTTAATGTGGCGTGATAACGGTAAACCTCGTCATGGACAATTAAATAACCGAATGCGCCAAACTAGAGCACAATTTAAGTATGCCCTTAGGTCATGCAAGAATGACGAAGTAAAACATAGAGCAGACTCACTAGCACAAAAATTTGAAAATGTCGACCAACGTTATTTCTGGAAGCAAGTTAAAGTATTACGACAACTTCCAATAAACTACCAATCTGCATTGATGGGTACCATGGTCAAAATAATATATGCAACATGTGGAAAAATCATTTTGAAGACTTACTCAATAGTGTCAAAAACGAATCGAATAAGAAGCGTGTTCAGCATTGAATACCCCTTCTGCTCATATTGAGGTACTCACATTATCTGAGATACAAAATGCAATAAGAAGACAAAAAGGTGGTAAACGTCCAGGATCAGATTTTTTATATGTGAACCATTTTAAATATTCAGATACTAGACTTCATGGGCTATTAATGGTTTTATTTAATTGTATGTTTGTGCATAACTTTGTACCAGATGATTTCACAAAAGTTACAATTATACGGCTACTAAAAAGCAAAATTGGTAATCTAGCGGACAAAATAGCTACAGACCTATAGCTCTTACGACTATTATCTCAAAACTATTCGAATGTATCATACTACAAAGATGCGAAGTCTTAATCTCTGATAATCAGTTTGGATTAGCAGCATTCTACAGATTTATGTCTTTATGCCTTTAAGGAAACCGTTAGCTATTATGTGGAACATGGCAGCCCAGTATTTGCATGTTTTTTAGATGCTAGTAAGGCATTTGATAGAGTCAATCATTGGACACTCTTTAAAAAGTTGCTGGAAATTGAAATTCCTGTATACATTGTTCATACTTTAGTCAACTGGTATGGCAAACAGTTGTATTTGTGCGATGGGGAAGTGTAATATCCAGCGCTTTCCATGTAACCAATGGAGTGAGGCAGGGAGGTATTCTTTCCCCCATGTTATTTAATATTTACATTGACGACTTAAATCGTATATTGGGCCATTGCAACGTAGAGTTATGTCTGCCACCAAATGGGCTGTTTCTTAACAATTTTAGCTTTGCTGCTGATATGTCACTGATAAGTCCGTCTGTCACAGGTTTAAGAAAATTATTGAAGATGTGTGAACAATATGCATTAGAGAATGATATCATCTATAATACACAAAAATCTGTATGCATGGTCTTTCAGCCAACTTCTTTTAAATTATCATCACCTCCCTCTGTACATCTTAACGGCAACGCTCTTACGTATGTCGACAGTTATATGTATTTGGGCCATATTTTGAAATCCAATCAGTCAGATAATGAAGATATGATGAGACATTATCAATATTTGTGTACTCGAACAAACATGCTTCTACGCAAATTTAAGCCTTGTTCATTGAGTATCAAAATTAGATTATTCAAATCTTATTGCTGCACTATGTATTGTGCTCCACTGTGGACAAACTTTGGTGAAAATGTGAAAAGAAAACTAGTAATTGGTTATAATAATAGTCTTTGCTTTCTATTAAGTCTTCCTAGATGGAACAGTGCTTCCAACATGTTTGTTAATTATAATGTATTAAGTTTTGAGGAAGTAATGAGAAAGTATGTATATTCAATGATAACAAGACTTTCTAATAGTGAGAACTGTATATTGAAATCACTTTGGAAATATGACATTAATTTAAATTCTCACATTGTTAGTAGATGGAACCAATTACTATTTAAATGTGTCACTCAAATTTCATTTTTTAATAATGCAAGGCGCAAATAATTGTTGTAAATGTATCTGAATACTTGTACATATGATATGTATATATGTTTTAGTGTATATGTATGTGTGTATGTGTATGTGTGTGTATATATATATATATATATATATATATATATATATATATATATATATATATATGTATGTATATGTATGTGTGTGTATATATATGTGTATGTATATATGTAAGTGTATGTGTGTATGTATGTGTATATATGTATGTGTGTATGTGTATATGTTTGTGTGTGTATATGTATATATATATATGTATATATATATATGTATATGTTTATAGATATATATTTTATATATATATATATATATATATATATATATATATATATATATATATATATATATATATATGTTCTTTTATGTTTACAATGTTTTACTCTATATCAGTATTTTAATTTAGATGTATGGACTATGCAGTCTGAAATAAAGAATTCTTATCTTATTCTTATCTTATCTTATTTCCATTTGGAATATCGCTCGATAATTTTGTGAGATGTTCTCGATGTTGAGTAAACCTCAGATTTAATTCGCCATTGAGAGTTATATTGTGAACTACATTCAGTTTTAACACAATGATGGAAAGAATTAGACACAATCGGAACGTAATCCCAGATAAGCGAATTACCAAACACACAGAAAACTGATGTGTATTATCACACCAAAATCAATGTGTATTCCTACATCTAGTTCTGAGGCAATTTCACGACCTAACAGAAATGACCGGGCGTAATTCCAATAGTAGTAATACAGTTCTGTTAAAAGGAACACATTCGCAGTGTGGTCTGGAGGAAAATATTTTGGCGAGACCTGGTTCCCCCACAGGGGTTTGTTACAAATAAAATTGTGCGTCTAACCTGTAATTTGTTATATTATTACAGGTTAGGCTACTAATTGTATTTGTAACGAACTCCTGTGGGTTTCCCTGAAGGGCATAGAACACAATTACTTTTACTATATATTCTAACATTTGTTTTCCATAGTCCAAGTTTCCTCTGACCCTTGACACCCCATTTTTGATATTTGTTTACCCCAACATAAAAAAAACAAATATCAAAAATGGGGTGTCAAGGGTCAGAGGAAACTCGGACTAGTTTCCCAGTACCCAATTTTCCACTGTGTGACAATCAATACAAATCACATATTAATCTACAATACCTTCAAAGACGACCTCACAGTGAACCTGCAAGGTTGACCTATATTTTTTTTGAAAGGCTTGACTGTCAACAAACCAATGTGCAATGGAACACAGATTTAACTTCTGGATCATCACCAAGACCTTATTATTCACAGGACACTGTCGCCGAAACAAGCAGACAACCACACCATAAGCTCATATTCTAAAGAATAAACAATTGCCTTTAAATCAATGCCAAGAATGTCTAAATATAACTCTTGGATCATCACCAAACGGAAAAAATGCTATAAAAATAGACTGCGACTACATTCGGGTACTGAATGAAAACTATTAATTGTGACCTGATGCCAGAAGGAGCATTCAGAAGGAACATTAAGGTATCACGGTACCAATGGTTTTTCCATAGACCTCAATGTTAATGTTTTGTCACATAAATATACCCTCTATTCTACCTCAGCATGCATGTTACACAATGTCACAGTGAACAATGTTAGATTGTCAATTTGACAAGGACAGAACCAGGTAATCCATTGCATTTAAGAGAGATAACTCTGCTGATACTAGACGGGTAAGAGTTATCTAGTTATACCAGACACGTTCTCGGTCATCTTAAAAATACAAAATGTGAGCTAGATATGAATTAACATAATCTCATATGTTGCCAAGAGGCTCAACTTTTTTAAGCCTAACAGAAAGTTAAATTGTTATAAAATGCACCAATCGCAGCTAGTTTTGTCTTTTTTTTCTAAAAACAATGTTCCCTACATCTTAAGCTCCATCAACATGGGTTTTTACAATTGGTACCGTTATACCTTCAGTTTACATTCACCTGTAAGCCGAACATCACCAGCCCGACTCTACGCGATGGCCGCTAAATAAGCGGTTTTGAAAAACACCGGAACTTAAGTTTGGCCCGGAAAATTAGGCCTAGATATACTATTGCTATGCCGCTCTTCATCAACACGGAATATACTTTCCACACGAGAAAAGTTCCAAATAATGAATGATACCGAAAACATATATTGTTAATTTACTTCTCCTCACACACAAACAAACACACATGTATGAATGTAATAAGACGCTTCTGCCTACACGAGTCTCTCAAGTATGGGTAAAATAGTGTGATGATAGTCCAGCAAGACACGGCAGAAGTTATCCTCGATAAAGTCAACTGCCAGGGCGAAATGGCTTCAAGAAGAAGCTCAACGACCTAGTACTCGGGAACAGGGCGTTCCTCATAATATCAGTGGATTTCGGCTGTGGTCATTCAATCAGGAGATTTGGGCTCCGCCAGGCTGAATCTTGCCCTTGACACACCACATGGAGACAACTAATAATTCTTCCATATCGGATTGGTCGCAGCCCGGGTCAACAATGACCGCTCCTTCCACAGCACACCACGACGGTGGTGACAAGTATGCTACTAGTGCCCCCACTACCAAGATCCGTGGGAGAGACAACATCATCATCGGTACAGGGAACGTAAGAACACTGAGGGCTGTGGGAAAGTTAAAATAACTTACATATGAGTTAAAGTGATACAACTGAAACATCATTGGTCTCTGGGAGGTGCGCTGGAAAAGCTGTGGAGAAATAACAAAAGATGAAAGACATAAACTCAACAGCAGCGAAAGAGGGGACAAACACAATCATGGCGTTGGATTTTTTTTTTCCACTAGGTCATTGTGAACAGCATTATGGGTTGCTGCCCAGTCTCAAGCTGGCTCATTACTATCTGCCTGAGGCCCACTCCCTTCAACATTACAATCATGCAGGCCTATGCAGCTACATCTATGATGACAGTTAACTGGAGAATTTTTATAACCAAATGCAACATGTCATTGACAGCTCACCCAAGAAGGATATTATGTTTGTAAAAACAGACTGGAATACACAGGTGGGAGTTTATTCACAGACAAACTAGCAAAGCACCTGTGGACAATTCTTCAATGCAGAAACAAATTAAAGAGGAATCAGGCTCTTGGAGTTTGCTGTCTACAATAATATTGTGTTAACCATTACATTAGGCCCTCACAAAGCATCTAGAAGATGGACCTGGCACAGTCCAGAGGGACAACATCACAACCAGACTGACTACATATTGGTGGAAAAACAATTCTGCACAGGACTAAATATCGCCAGAACAGAAAGTTTTTCAGGAGCTATGCTCATGATTTATTAATGACAAAGGTTTCACCTCTACCTGAAAATGATCAAAAAGCCTAACCAACCAAAAATCAGATATGACCTTGAAAAATTGAAAGATCCAAAAGTCGCAGAACCCTTCCAAGCAATAACAGGTGGTGAATTTGCACCTTTGATAATCCTGGACAGCCATATCAAAGACCAAATGTCCTTAGCAACCATATTCAACACAGCTGTGACTAGCACAGCTAGCGAATTCATTGGCAAATATTGTCGAACAAAGAAACCTTGGGTCACAACAGATGTCCTTGAACTATACGACAAAAGAAGAGAACTAAAAAAAAAGGGAAAACGAGATTATGAAGGAGCTAGAAAATACAGAGATATAAACAACATGGTCAGGAAAAGCATGAAAAAGCAAAGAAATCCTGGATAGAAATACAATGCTGCAAAATTGAAGACTGAGTAGAAATGACAGCAAAATGGCATATCAACTGGTGAAAGATCTAACACATAATCAAGGGAAAACTAACACCATCAAAGACAAATCAGGAAAATGCCACACAGAAGATCAAAAGATCCATAAGCGATGGACAGAATACTCCTCAGAATTAAACAATCATAAGACCTGAGGAGATGCAGTGTACTAAATTGCCCTCAGGCAGAAGAAATTGATAGCAACCCCATTTTCGAGTAGAAGTATAAATTGCAGTTATGTCACTAAAGGAGGGAAAATCATCCAGCATTGACAACATACCAGCAGAGTTCATTCAAGCAAGAGGAGAAGAGATAGTCACAGTTATAACAACAATCTGCAACAAGATATGGCAGACAGGAGGATGGCCCACAACATAGACTCAATCACTGGTCATCGTGCTTCCCAAGAAAGGAAACCTACAGCTATGCCAACACTACAGAACCATCAGTTTGATCAGTCACCCGAGTGAAGTCATGCTGAAGATAATTCTCAACAGTCAAAGGCCTCAAGCAGAGAAAATTATTACTGTAGAGCAGGCAGGCTTCAGAGTAGGAAGGAGCACCACAGAATAAATCTTCAATCTCAGACGCCTTTACGATAAATATCTTCAGCATCAGCATTATCTATACCAGGTCTTTATAAATTTCAAAAAAGCATTTGATAGGGTGTGGCATGTAGCCTTATGGGCAACTATGAGGAAGTACAAAATCACTCAAACCTTGAGCCGGTTGTTGAGCACATCTATAACAAAGCCACCAGACTGTCCTCGTCAACGGCAGCAGACGAGATTGGTTTCGAACAACCAGTTGGAGTCAGACAATGATGTATACTGTCACCTACACTCATAAACATTTTCCTTGAAAGGATAATGGTGGATGCCTTGCATAACAACAAGAGCACTGTCAGCATAGGAGGAAGAACAATAACCAAACCTTCGCTTCGCAGATGATATTAATGGTTTAGCGGGAGATGAAAAAGAACTGACTGACGTGGCTGAGCGGCTCCACACAACCTCCACAGCATACGGTATGGAGATTACCGCTGAAAAACCCAAACTGATGACAAACAACACCAATGGCATCAGTGCAGAAATAAAGGACAGCGGATAGATGCTGAAGTTACAAGCTTCAAGTACTTTGGATCAATTATCACAGATGAGGGCTCCACACCAGAATTACTTTGCAGGATTTTCCAGACAACAGCAGCTATAACAAGGTTTAGATCAATATGGAAAGATACCGACATTGCTTTTAATTCCAAAACAAAGCTGATGTTCTCGATTGTCATATCCATCTTTCTGTATGCTTGTGAAACATCGACGCTCAGATCAGATCTACAAAGAAGGATTCAAACCTTTGATATGATATGCTACCGCAAGATCTTGGGCATCTCATACATTGACCATGTAACCAACAAAGAAGTCCACAACAGGACTCGACTAGCCATCAGATCTTTTGAAGACCTCTTAACCACCATATATTTTATATGTAAAGTTGCGTGACCGCAAATTATATCCTGATATTTCATTGTTTCAGTAGTAATTGTCGGCTATTGAATGACTAATGTACCGGCTGCAAAAAGATGATCGTTTTGTTTGGGCGTGGTTTAATTTTCTAGTCTTCTTGGTTTAAACCGCTTGGTTTCAATATTTTAAGGCGTGGATTCCAGTAGGATTCCTTTTCTTTCTTGGCTTCGGAAAGCCAGTTTGAGTATTGAGCAAATGCAATAAGTGTTACATCAATGAATGCGTCGTGGTCATGGGAAGAGAAGTGTTTTGAAACTGGACTTCTGTGCAGCTTTTTTTGTCATCCAATCAGATCTATGAAGATTGATCCATCTGTGTAACTTTTCAGTTTCTCCGACCTAATGAAGGCTACAGATCTTACATTTGATGAGATAAATTACATATAAAATGTGCTGATCTCTTTCGCATGTTGACAGGCTTTGTACCTTTTATCGCCACATGGGCCAGATTTGCTAGGAAGGTCTTGTTTACTGATTGGCGTTAGTTTCTCTCTGACTAGAATGTTTTTGACGATTTTTGGTCTCCTGTAGGCTACTACTGTTTTGTTCAGGAGGATTAACTTTAGTGTGTCACACGATTCCATGATGGGCCAGTGTTTCAGGATGATTTTACCTACTTTGGGTTTGTCCGGTGGTAGGTCAGGATAAATGGTATCCGATCAACATTTTTCTTCTCTCTAAATTATTGTAGGTCATTACGGTTCGTTTGTTTAGCCCGTTGGGTTGCCTCCGCTCTCAAGTCTTTGTCATAATCTCTGTTAATTAAATGTTCAGATAACTCTTCTGATCTTTTTGTGAATGTATCATCGTCGAAACAAGTTCTGCGTACTCTCAGTTCCTTGCTATATGGGATATTCCGAATGCAGTGTTTTGGATGACAACTTGTTTAGAGAAGATATTGTTGTTTATCAGTTGGTTTAGAGTCGATGTCTATATGAAGTTTGTTTTTTCTATATGGAGTTTGTTTTCTATCAGTCTGGATGTTGTGTACAGGTAGGTAAACGTGGTTGTTTTGAGTTGGCGACTTCTCCCATGAATTTTATTTAAGGATGGAAGTTGTTTGCCTTTGAAATTAAATCATCCAGATTTTCTCTCCCATGTTACCACTTCATTTTTATATCATTAATAAAGCGTACCCACTGGTATGGTGTAAGTTCCACCGATTCCAAAATTTGACCCTCAAGTCTTCCAATAAAAATATTAACTTACAAGGTGGCCATTTTGTATCCATTGCCGTTCCATTGTTTAGATGTAGATTTCTTCATTAAGTTCAAAGTTATTCAAATTTATTTAGGGCAAGCTCCAGGAGTTTGACTAGGAAGTGAGTGAATCAGAATGGTAAAGAGACAATACTTTATCGCATTATTGCACGCACCTGTTCATACATAAAAACATAAGCAATTAGTCTGTCATTTATAATAATCATTCATAGAATGCCTCACCGGCTGTTATTGCTAGTAGCCAACATCTAAACACACTATAATATAACCATGGAAATTATAGAAAACAGTACTAAATAGTAGTTTAACAATCTTAAATGATCTTTTCTCTGAACACGCTTCAATGGAAAATACTGTCTCTGCATACATCACCAACATTTGCCATCTCCCATTGACATTGCAATATTTTATTTGTAAATAATTTTAGTTGTAGTAGTTCAGTGACCGTCGGAAAGTTTCGTTTTTGAATAACCATGTCTGTTTCTGCGTGCAAATGTTACATACAGCATTACCGTATATTTTGATTTTGAATTATGAGGTTCATTTTATTTTTAATAAAGTGGCAGATACGTTCTGGTACAAAGATAAGAGATTTTAAATTGTAAAAATTACTGTCCGGCTCAAATTGGGTTGTACTATTTTAAACTGGCTGAGAGTTCAGCAACCGGGATATATCCAGTAATCTGAAATCAATGTTTTGTTTAATGTCAGCTGTCTGGGGAAGTTCATACCAGATTACGTTGTACTGATCTTTGTTAATGTATTGATCCTGATCTTTCCTTTTTCCACATTATTAATTATTGCAGACATTTTCTCATGACAGCTTTCAAAACCAGACATGGCTAAAATATCTACTGTGATTCGAATTTGCCTAAAACAACGTGTATACTCTAAGACAACTGTGCGATTGTTTATTTATTTGTTTATTTATTTCTAACTGTATCTGGCTTTTGTATGTATCTGTAAACAAATTTTAATTTTATTCGAAGTCTTACTCTCAAGTGATGAAGGTCATAAACAAGGCTTCTACCGTAACATGCTATTTCCATAATTTGTTCTGTGCTTGGTGATTTAAAGTCCTTGACTGTCGAACTATCACAATCTATTACATTGAAACATGAGGATATTATCAATACATACCCTCCTATAGGACTAAAAATAAAAACCTAGGATTTCATTACGATCGTTTTGCATTGTTTTTTTGTGGGTTGTTGGGTGGGTGAGTTTTGTTGTTGTTGTTGTTATTTTTGCTGCTGTTAAATGTCCATTATGGTGGTGCTTACCAAAAGGAAGTGATTTCAGCCTTCAGATTAACCTTTACAGAAAAAGCCTATTGAGGAGACGAGTGTCTGTTGAACTTGTGCCTGTTCTTTTTTTTTTTGTATTAAGATGAATGTGAGTAGGGGGTGCCCGCAGCATTGGATTGTCTTCGATGTGGAGATACCTGAGAGAGGGACTGGATACTTGCACATCTTCCTATGTCTTGCACAAATAGCAGTTAACTGCTTCCTTATCCATCTTTTCCCCTCATTGCTTGCTAGTGGAATTATCAATTAGATCTAAGATCTTCAAGGGTGGGGTATTTCTGTAAGGTTTTCTTCTGTTTGCATACGAGGTTCTGCTACTCTTGTCTGTCACTACAAAATACACGAGTGCAATCTCAAACTGCACTGAAATCGTTTGCAAAAATGATGTTGCCAATAGTGACAGGGCGTTCATCTCAGTCTTGGCATCTATGGTGGATACGCCTATAAATAGTCCGACTTCAACTTTTGGCACATCTTTGGAAGAACCTGAAACTCACGTAGAAATTTTAGCTCGATATTTTGGTCAGTATTCCCTACATGTGCAGTGGAAATCTGTTTCATCTCTAGGCCACAGACAGTTCATGTGGGTGAGAAGATGCAATACATATTCTTGGATACTGTAGGGCTCACTTCATTCTTTCAATGTAGGACCGCTCCATGATAGAATAAAAGTCTGCCCTCCCTTTATGTATTTTATCTCCTATATCCATTTTATCTAGGCTGTCCTGGAGATTCGATGTGGGTGTTTACTCCATTCCTTTAAACGCTCTTTTCCCAAGTTTTTGCACTGTCCTACCCTACATTTTTTGGCCATCAAACACCACCATGTTCATTTTTGGATTGTTGGCTGAATAGCAGTCATCACTGGCGAAGTTGAAGATTGTCTGCACCGAGCTTTGCAAATATTCAATATTTTTAGACAGGAGTTACGTGTCACCACTGTTGTGAGTAATTCTATCAATGTAGTCCCAATTTAGTCCCAATTTAGTGCACAAGATTATTCCGTGTGTAGGAGATTATTCTTCCAGCATTAATAGGGGTTTGAGGATAATGTGGTGCCTTGCTTTGGAAACAGTCCCTGAATTGGTGTAACCACTTTCCTTACTAACTTATGCCATTGTACTTTTTTATGGAGAAGCCAGAGTTTCCTGTGATACCACGTAGATATAACTTTCTCATAGGACCTTTATGTCATACAAAGTTAAAAGCTTTTTCAACATCATGGATGGCTAAGGCGAGTGCATTGTTTGAATCTCTTGCCTCAGTGATTGCCTCTGTTATTGTTTTGCGATCCTTCGTATGATGCTCAAAGAGTCATCTCTTTTCAGAAAGCTGCCACGTATTTCCCTCTTACTGTGTGCGTCTTTCAGTTCTCTATAGGCACGAACTAACTTTTCTTTCCACTGGTTTCTGTTGCTTGGTTTCTTGTAACGACTATGGCCAGGGGTAGCAAATGTGGCCTGTTTAAGGATTTTTCAAAGTGAGGTACATTTAGTGGTATTTGAAATGATCTGTTATTGTGCAGGCATTGTCCCATTTGGTCTAGAAATTTGAAGACTGTGTCTCTGAGTAGATACAAGTCTAACTTGTCCCATCTGCGTGTGTTAGTCAAATTTCCTTGATATTTGCTTTATTCTCTGTGTGTATGCGTGCGTCTGTGTGTGTGTGTGTGTGTGTGTGTGTGTGTGTGTATTAAAGTTACCTCTAATTAACAATGTTACCATTGTATAAACTAGCTAAAGTTTGGGGCAGATAATACTCAAGGAATTATGTATAAGATAATTCGAAAACTGCAACACATATCCGGGGGAAGGAAGATCATGAAAAAGGAAATAGTGTCTGACAGGTCTTGTGCGATATGTGATATCTTATTAGGGACGTAATCTTCGACTCTCTTGATACATGGTAGTCTTTTCAGTTCAGCCACAACGTGTGTCGGATATTAGTTTAAATATGTTACTTAAATTTATGAGTTTTGTTCCTAAATATTAATAACTTACCACGTTACGAAAATATTCAGCATGAAAATAGTGGCACTGACTGCCTCTCATACATACAATGCAAATCAGCTGTGTTTGGTACTCTATTATGCCAACACGGTATCTCATATTTCAACCTGTGAGCCTTTATTTACTTTTTCACAAGTAGATCTGTATGGCTTTATTTTAGGTTTTAAAGAAAAACTTTTAAAAACTATTACAAAAATAATTGAAAATAATAAAAGGAAAAAAGTCAAACCAGCTGCATAGTGTGCCGACATAGGACTTGATCAGTATAGATTACCTTTTTTGCGCAAAGAACACATATTACTGGTTGACGCATAATTTACCGGATAAAGAAACGGCCACTGTCTATACTTGAAAGAAATCGTATTTTGCTTTTGAACATTTTGTTTCTTGCTTTTTTTCTTCTTCATCTTAACTAATTATATGATGGAAGTTATTTGTGCGAGCTAACCATTTCCATGTCATTATTTATTCCCAGGTCAATTTTCTGAGTCTGGCAATTTGCTCCAGGGAGGCATTCAAATCCATGCAAAGCAAACACGTAAATGATGACCATATATTCTTGGTCAACAGGTAATCCTAGATAGAAATATCGACGCTGTGTGTGTATGTATGTATGTATGTATGTATGTATGTATGTATGTATGTATGTATGTATGTATGTATGTATGTATGTATGTATGTATGTATGTATGTATGTATGTATGTATGTATGTATGTATGTATGTATGTATGTATGTCTTACAAACACTAGATTATTTTGGATGACCCAATAGTGTATGCATTCAGTATTCAAGTGAACATGTGTGTGTGTGTGTGTGTGTGTGTGTGTGTGTGTGTGTGTGTGAGAGAGAGAGAGAGAGAGAGAGAGAGCTTTCTGTAATTTATGGTCTGATAAAAATTTTGTTTGAAAGCTTTTTTAACTTATGATTTATGTTTGTTATTATTCATCTGCTCACTTTTTTGAAACCTTTTATATTTTCACCTATTTGTGATTGAAGTGGCACATACTAATGTTTTTAAATCCCATGTCTTCTTGTCCTGACATGGCCAGGTGAAACTTATTGGTTTTTCCTGTTTTTATCACACAAAGTCTCACTCGCTGTTGGATACCTTTTTACGCCTCCCCCTTTCTTATTTGTAACATCAGAAAGGGAAAATTCAAGTTTTGGTACTGTGCATCCCCACCCCATCGCCACTTTTGAAAGTCTGCCCGAATCATATAAAATGCGATTATACAGAACTCACTTGATACAATCACATACAATTTGGAACACGCGTGTATGCATTTGTAAATGACTTTATTAGGCTTAAAGAGCATTGTTCAATTTGTTTTGTTTTCGCCAATTAGTACGTCCTTGTTAGCGCAATTATTTAGACCCAAGCAAGCATAGCTTGAAAGGCCGTTTTTATATAAACGTAGATGAACTGATTAAGTTTAAGCAAATATTTCTTATTTGTTTTGCTTTATATGCTATTGGACTTGTCTTGAAGTAGAAAAACTTGTCAGGGGTGTGAATATTCCTCGTGTCCGTCAATCCGTCCACCCATTCTTCCCTCCAATACGCAGTCTCCTTAGCGCATCTAGTTCCCCAGCTTTTGATAAATGCCATGAAACCTTGTAAATATTGTGGTCATGAGATGAAGATCTGAACACAGACAAATCACTTTGCTCCTGCAATTATGTTTAGTTATTGCCCCTCTTTGCATTATACCCTTTTATGTTACAATCATTTTAATGCAACTAGTCCTTGCGTTTTTGATGGTGCGACATGTTAAGGTTATACATGTAAACGTAATATGGGCATATCAACAAACTGATTTGCGCCTGTAATTTTTTTTTTGGAGTTATTGCCCTTTTATCTTCCAGCATAATGGGGGTAATATCTCATTTGAGTAACTATTCCGCAGTCTTTGATGGATTGCAATGAAACATGGTAAAATATGCTCAGTATCACTTGAAGATGCGCATATTGACAAATCGATTTTATCCCATACTTTTGTTAGAATTATTGCTATTTTTTTAATGTTGCCTAATACAATGTATACCACAATCTCCTTAGTGCAACCTGTGATGTAGTTCTTGTTGGATTACCATGAAGCTTGGTAATATTATCATATGAAGATGCGCAGATTGACAAAATCACTTCGTTCCCATATTTTGGGTTGTTATGGAACCTCTTGTCTCCCAGCTTAATGTAGCTTATAACTCAATATATTTAGCAACCTAGCCGTACGGATACTTTTATGGCTTGCATTGAAACTTTGTAATCAATAAGCAAACAATGCGCAATATTTGTTAGAGTTCTTTCCCTTATTTGTACTGTTGCTTGTGGGAGTCAATTTTGGAAAATAGGTTATTTACCAGCCTCAAGCATTTGTAACAAGCACTTAGATAATTAAAATTGCATCAAATTACGCAGAAAGTTAAAAGTTATGAGTTAACTATACCAAAAGGAATGTATCCATTCGTCCTTCATGTTTGGACAACACGAGGGTAATTTAAATGTTCTAATTTATTGTGTTATTACTCATTTTTGTTTCTTTGAATATGTCAATGAATTTGTTGTTGTTGCTTGGATTTTTAACGACCTCTTAATGATGAGCTCCAAGCGAGGCAGCTGTTAGTACCATTTTTAAAGTATTTCTTATGACTCGGCTGCAGATTGAACTCACGACCTCCCGAATCAGAGTCGGACGCTATAACCACTAGGCCACCGGAGCGATACTAGGATTTTAATGCCGTTCGATCGACCAAATACAGTTTTATAAAATAATCTGCAAATGTATGTACAGCACGCAGAACAGCTTTTTCATATGTATTTAACGGTTTAAAGCTATCAAACCAGTTTACCTTTTAAAATTATCATTTGACATGAAAACGATTGAATTTCAAGTTGTTACACTCATTTTATTGATTCACACATATTAGGAGTATACACTAGCTTCCACGATAGATCAAGAGTACCCAAGTCTGGGGAGCAGTTCCAATTTAACATTTCTGTTAGCATGGGGAGCAGTTATTAATGAGAAATAGCATCTAAAACTTCTGTACCACACATCTCACATCTTTTAAGATTAAGCGAACATCACATTGTGCTTATGGTTGGATAAAAAAACGTACAATTTCTGCCAAAATAAAATGATTAAACATAAAATTTACTGTCTTTGAGGCTATACTAAACAACTTTGAAGTCCCATTGTAATGCACTGATTCCAAAACAGTACTAAACTATCTACACTTTAGCACCTTTATAAAAGTTAGTAAATAAGACAAAATCACTTAATCAGTCTGGTTTTCGGATGACTTTTCCCCTCTACGTCTGTACTGGAGTGTTGGCTCCAATGGGCACAGCTGGTTATTGGGTGTGGCCATACAAAAAAGACATGTTGTTTGGTCGCATCCTCATGTGGTGACACGGACTGCATTCTACTATAGACGTTGTGCTGGACTCCGAATGGGTCATAACTGGATAATGTGGAAATTCTGTGTCTGTAGATGAGTTTGTGTTGGCTGGAAGTAGAAGTAGATTCTTGTGGCTTTTCATCTGCTGTACATGGATGGGCTTGCGCCTGTAGGTAGGGCCTTTGGGGGAGTTGTTACCAAACAACTTCAATGGTCTTCATCAACTTGAATAACTATGCCCGGTGTTGACCACTTTTTATCATTTGCATGCTGTTTAAGTCAGACTCCGTCGGCCTCAACAATATCTGGTAAATTATAGCAGAATGGCGCCTGTTGTTGTAGAATTCATATCCGTTTTGCTGTAAAGTGTTTTTGTCTTAGATTTTGAGGTTTGGCTACTTGGGAGTTTAGTTTCTTTGCAACAGTGGGCAAGGTGGTCCTTATCTGCCATCCCATCGCAACTGTTGATGTCAAGGCAAAAATATAAAATTTTGTTTTGTTATTTTGATACCACTGTCGGCTTCACCCTTTACTTGTTGCTAATGGGAACTGGCAAATATATGGTTGAAGTTGTATTTCTCAACAAACTCCTTGAAATCTGAAGAAGTAAATTGGGTTTCATTGTTTAATAGTGCAATTTCTGTGATTCTCCATCGTGCAAATGTGTTGTTAGTTTTCCTATTACTTGCTGGGAAGATGTTTTTCTTAGGTGCATAATTTCCAACAAGCGTGAGATGTAGTTTGATTTTACAAATATATATATATATTTTTATCTGGAAGAGGGTTGTCTTCAATGGTTATCGCATCTGTGCTGGCTTCCTAAACTGACAAAACGCACAGGTCTCAAGTTTGTCTTGGATCTGTCTTTCGATTCCCGGCCAACACAAAAGTTTGGGCGCTTTCACGGCACATGGATAATCCCTGATGACCGTCGTGGATACTATCAATAAATTCTCACCGTAAGACTGTAGGTATTATAACTCTGAAGAGAAACATGTTCTTATGAGTGGAGAGTTCACTGCGTACAGCAAACTATGGACATATATCTATGGGACAGCCATTTTATATTATTTGGCCATCAATTTCAGATGAAAATCATTGCAGTCTGCAGATTGTAGTAACTCTTCATGACCTTGTAGAGTGCTCCGTGAAAGAGTGTCTGGAACCACCAAAAGCTTCACAGCTACGTGCTCTGCCTTTGCATTGAAGCGTCTCAAACGCATCAACAGTAGCTGACACATGAAAGGTGATTTATCTAACTCGTATGTGTTACTAAGTGGCACTAAAGGTTTGTGTTCGGTATGCAGTCTGAACAACTCTTTCTCTATCCATGCATACTGAACCTAATCAGAGGTGTGTGTTCTAGAATAAAAAGCATCGGCATGAGAAACTCTTCATGTTGTTGGAATAATGCACCACTAATACCATAATTGCTGGCATCAGCGTTAACAACTGTTAACTTTCCATGTCGTAGAATGCTACAAACCGGCGTAGATGTAGCATTTCCTTGACTTTCGTAAAGATGGAACATTGGTCTAGGCTCCAATACTAGGCATATCTGATTTCTGCAAGTCCATATTGTTTCGCATTATTATCGACAAATCTGGGAGAAATCCATAAAAGTAGATATTGGTTCGACGAAGCTCAACCATATTTTATGCAGCATGTGGGTCTTTTTTACTTGCGAAAACCTTTGCCGGACAGGGGACTATGCCATCTAAGCTGATCGCGTGACCAAAGAATTCCGGTTTGCTCATCCTAAATTCACATTTTTCCTTGCTAAGCTTGAGCCCTCTCCTACTTAGCTTATCCTGCATAAAATGCAGGCGTTGGTCATGCTCCTCCATGGTTTTGTCATCCTAAATATCTACTTCACCTTCAAAGACAGTCATTAGCTCAGTCATTTTTTTCTTTCAAAAGTTTCTGGTGAAAATATAACACCAAATGGGACTAGAATGAAGCAAAAGCAAACCTGCGGTGTAGTCAGCTATGCACTTTCTGAACGTAAGTTTTTCTTTTTAATGAAATCAACTTACTGCATCGAGTTTGGAGAGATCATCTGGAATATGGAGCATATATCCTTCTCAATGGACAGCCTCATTAAGCTTCTTAAAGTCAGCACACAAAATTCTGACTTTGCCTTTCTTGTTTTTAAACTGATACCATTGGTATCACTCTGGGGGCTTAGTTACTTCTCATTAAAGCCTTCCTGCTGAATATCGAGCAATTCTTCGATCACCTTGTACAACAAAGGGAATGGTACGCGCATGGGTACATCTATATCCTTGAGTACGAATTTTACTGGCGCATACTTCAGCCGGCCTACGTTTACAAAGGCTGTTTTGTTGATCTCTTCAACTCTTTACACAAGACAATGAGCAACCACACAGTCAAGAAGATTGTTAGCAACTGATCCCTTGATGACAAATATCCCGAACTATTACGATACTTCCTTATATGAAGTATGTGTCATAAAGTCACCTCTCGAATCCAGAACCTCTTTTGTGTTACACAACGTAGATTCCGATTGTTTTATCTTTGGTTTTGTTGGAAAAGAGTTATAGATGGCTTCCGACATTACTGTTACGTCTGCTCCAGTATCTATCTTGAAGTAAACTGAGGCTCCATAAATGTTCAAAATCATACGCCATAGAAATCATCGCACATAGAGCCTAGGAAGAACGTTTCTTGGAGTTCTGTAAAATATATAGCAGATGTTCCATTGAATGAAGCCTCATTTACTCTTCTTGAGCGACAGCCAATGGCATATTGGTTCAGCTTGTTACTGCGTCTGCACCGGTTTCCTTTAGCGGGATTTTTTTCACCTCTACAGCACCTCCTTTTGCATTTGTAACGTGTTTGTTGTGAGGTTGTTTGCCCAGCATGATTTGGTTTTCGCCAATGACGTGGTTCATTTTGATTGGTTGGTCCTAGTTTTGCGCCTGATACCTTGAAAAGTTGTGGCTTTTCGGTAACATCTTTATCCAAGGTTTCAATGACAAGACGATCCCTTATTGCTTCTTCCTTCTGTGCACCGACGTCACAATAATCTAAAATCTCACAAAATTTCTTACGAATTTCTTTTCTTTTTTGAGTAAGTAGATAAATACATGCTCTTGTGTAAATTACATTGCTACTGGGGACAAAGTACTCATCAAATTTATGTAAAGCAAACTGAAACGAGTTAAGTATTTGTTCTGCTTCTTTCCCCTCTTTATATATAAGTTAACGTACTTAAACTGCCTCATCTTCCTTTTTTAGTTTGGTGGCGATCCTAAAGCGCGTGAAACGCTGTTTCAAATCCACTGTCTTCCCAAAGTTAACGATCTCGGTGCCTGGAATTTCGCCAATATAAATGACTACAAATGCTTACGTATTTTTTAGAGTAACATCTAACACCATGTCATGAAAACAAGGGAGTTTCAAGTTGTTACACAAATAGTATAAATTCAAACGTTAGGAATACACATCAACAATTTTCTGGCTGGAGAGCAGTTTCTATTTAATATTGCGGTTATTAGGAAGTATTTGCAGTTATTAATTAGAAATATCATGTAAAACTAATATACCACATACCATCCTATTATTATATTTCTGAAATTATTTTGTATTAATTTGTTTTAGCAAGATTCTTTCAATAGCCGATTCATTGTATTAGACTTAAACAGGTTTTCGAGGATAGCAACGACTCACCTGTGAGCTATCTGATGAAGCTAATGTTTTGCTTGCGCGAGTGTTACGTTGTGAAAAAAATTGCTGATGCTGATGATTCATGCGTCATGTGTACATATCTATGAAGCGCCGTTGTAGACAAAAGCTGGTCCAATGAGAAAGTTGCAGTTGAAGTTTCGATGTCGTATTTCGAGAAATAGAATATCACGTGTTGGATCAAATTTCATACAGTTCCATTTTCAAGATCGAGATTTTAGATTTTACATGTTAAATTATACAGTGGTGGTTTAAAAGTTCTATTTCCTATGTCGACGTTTTACAGTGTATATTTTGAATTACACAGTTGGTTGAAATTTCAATATCATATGTCGAAAATCCCTAATTCACACGTTGTATGTAAATGTTTGTGATCAAAATTCCATTTCATATGGCGAGTATTTAGATTTCATCTGTTGAATTTCACAGCAATGAGAAGCAGCCTCGTTGTCTTAAAATAAGGCGGTCCGTTTACGAGAGCGATCTCTACAAAAAACATTCATAGTAATTATCGAGCTGTGAATACTAACTTTCAAACTGTAAATGCATTAAATCTAATTGATCCTCGTAATTAATTGAATACTCGAATGGTGTATCTTAGTACTCGATAGTATTCTGAATTATTAACGTGAACATTGTATAATTATTTCACCATATAAAAATAGCAATTCTGACAAGCACAATAAAATGTCCAACCACCGCTTTGTACTTCAACAGATACAATCTAAAAACGCAAGATACGAAATGGAACTTTCAGCACAGTGATTCAACATGATAAACTCAAACTCTCAACATATGATATTAAACAACACAATCTAAAACCTCGGCATAGAAAATGGAACTTTAACGACTAGCATTTTTTATACAAGACGTGAAATTGGAATTCTACGTTTCTAAAATTTGAAAAATAGTCAGTCAAAACAAGGTACCGTCTACCCTTGATGTCAAACAGATCCATGCCCACCTTATTCCAAGGTCTGTCTCCATCAATGTGCTGTAAAAGCGGCTCTCGGTGGTTTTAGTTTTGCATTCCTCACATACTTTAACCATTTAATTTCTCCTGCCATTCCAGGCCAAAATATCTTTGCACTAGTTCGCCTCATCATACTATCGTAACATAAATAAGCAATGTGAATACGGTTCTTCATATCCTTTCTCAACGATTTAGGAATTATAATTGCCTCTCCTTTGACGATTATGCCATCATTAACTCTACGGTCATCCTGCATATCAAAATATGGTAACGCTGAGTATGGCAGTTTGTCTCTAGCTTCATGCCATCCCTCAATAAGCGTCTATCAAAGTTGCTTTCTTGACTTTTTAGTCTTGCATCTGGAAAGTTATCGAACATACCGTTCAGGATCCTTGGTCGTTCAGTTTCTATGTCACGAGTATCTAGACATGATCGGCTTAAGGCATCAGCGATAACAAAGATTTATTCCTTTCACAAATCTAAATTCGATGTCATATCGAAATAGTTTCATCATGATATTTTGTAATCGTTTTGAAGCAGGCTTCTTTACTATTACAGCTAACGGTTTGTGATCATTTTTATTATGACCTTTCTTCCACATGTATACTGCTCAAAACTATATAAACCATAAAGCATCGAAAGAGTTTCCTTTTTAATTTGCGTCTACTTTCTTTCAGACTAGTTTCAGTGCCCTCAACGCAAAATTAACTGGTCTACCATCCTGAAGAAAAACAGCACCCAGTCCATTCTTGCTAATATCGACTTGTTTACGTTAAAATGTGCCAGCACGGGTGCTTCGGTCAGCCTTTTCATAATTCTCTGGAAAGCATTGTTTCCCCTAGATCACCTAGTTTCATAGTTGCGACCATAGCAATAAATGTGCCACTGTTAACAGTAATCAATCCCATTTGCTGAATAGTTTTCGATCCTAGGAGATTCAAGTATCCATTTGGTACAACTACTAGAGTAGCAGTAGCTTATTCCACTTTGTTCGGGTTAATAACGTTTAGACCAGATTTTCCAAGTGGTTTCATATCTGACTTATTCCACATTTTTAAGGTCACAGTTGTCGGCCTGACTTGTTCTTTACTAACATACTTCTTGCAGACAATATTGATGTCTGTGCCGCTATCTAACTGGAAATGTATTTCACAATTGTTGACATTCATTAATGCAGAAATTCTACTTTTCTTACTGGTGTCTATGGTATTAAGACAATTTTCTACATCGTCGGTTTGTTCTTTATGCGTTCTACTAGCACTAACTACATGAATTTTCCTACACGTCATCTTGAAATGAATCATTCCTTTGCATACGTCGCATGTCTTGCTCAATGCCGAACACTATACCTTCTTAAACATGTGTTTGCGTCTGCAGAAGCTGCATTCCTTATGTGAAACGCAATCTTTACCCAGAATTGGTGAGGACAGTTTATTTCGCAGTTTTTCAATCCCAGGTTCACTGTTAGTATCTCTTTTCATTTGGTTTTGCGTTTGTGCTTTACTTCTTTTAAGTTATTTTATGTACAGTCTGACTGTTAGATCAGGCTTCCCTCAGTTCTTTAATATCTTTATTTGACTGCTCAAATGCACGACACAATTGTATGGTTTCGTCCTGTTTTAACTTGTCTTCTCTGAGTTCCTTAAGTTTTCCAGTAACTGTGAAAACTATTTATCTCTGATCATTCTATCATTCTCTCTGAAATCACATGATGATGCTCTCGTTCTAAGCTCAGTTAGGAAGCTGTCGAAAGGTTCTTGGTACGGTACATTCCAGAACCTATGTGATTCCAGGACATCATTTTTTTATGGTTACAATATGCCTCAAGCTTTTCATGTACCTTGCCGGGTTTGTTTTCGTCGCCATCAGCGTCCCATACAAACTGATCATAAATAACCAAAATATGCGGTCCTGCACAATGCAAAATTATGGACGTTTGTACCTCATCCTCTTTATCAGCTGCATTTAGGTAAATCTGCACTTGTCTTTTCCAATGCTTAAAGTTTTCAGAACGTTCTCATCGGATTCATTTAGTATTGGTGGTATGAGGAACGTGCTTATGAAACCGTCGGCGAAGTTGTCGTTAGTTTTTCCGTCACTGGACCAGTATTACGTGACAGTGTGATAAAGGATACAAAATGCGTAACTTCTAAAATAAGATTACTTATAACACTGCAGAATTATCGATGCGTCCTTAATTGGTCACCGCTGCCACCATGTTGATATATTGTCCACTAGTAGGGAGCATGCCAGTCAGCTGCTTAGTAGGCAGCTAAAAACAGAAATTGTTCTCAAAGCAATACAACTTTTTTTTATTAGGTCATGATGTACGTACTATACATTCCATCATAATTGTTTAGCAAGACATCAGTCATATGACTAAAATGAGAAGCTAAATTAATTTACTTTGCTCTGTTTCATAACATGCTACGTTAATTTTATTCAACACATATTCAGACTAAAACGACTTGTCCAATAGTCCGATCATCGAATACGCGTACTTCAGCTTTGATAATGCGAAATGCTTTCGCCTTATGTTCCTATTTGCATGCCAGGTACTTTGAATAAGCAAATTGGAAGTTTCTATTTCGCGAATTGGGGAAATTGAGAGCATGTATTGGAAACTTCATTTAAAGAATGTTATACAGGTCACGTGGGCTTTTTTTTAGTAATTTTTAGTAATGTGTGTCATTTTTAGAATTTGATTACGCATACCTTTATTCATTTTATTTGGATTCGCATACCTCCATATTCCTTTGGAAGATTATTACAGACACTCCTTGTGAAACAAAAATGGCAAAAATCGATGTTAAAATACGTGGACATTTTTGGACGAGAAAAGGCTAAATATGTGATCCAGTACAAACTACGGTGAATGTAATGCACTGTGGTGTCACAGTGATGCGCGAAATGCGTGTTGAGAAAATTTGTACAACCATTGAAAAAATTTGTACAACCATGCTATTTGTTATGATGGTCCCGATATTCTCTTCTCGTGACAGAGTTTAGTACCTTGTCACCATTACACCGAACAATAAGTTTTGTTTAGTAGTATTTTGAAGAAATTTAAGGTGAAGCACATGCACACAATGATGAATGAATACATGAATACATTTTGGTTAAAATAATTCAGTATTAAACATTCGAACAGCAGTTAGTATTTAATTTAATCTGAGTAAAAATCTGAGTAAATGCGCGTTGATGACCCCGTTGGCATACACTTCACCTCATTTAAACAGATAGTGAGATCTCTCTCTCTCTCTCTCTCTCTCTCTCTCTCTCTCTCTCTCTCTCTCTCTCTCTCTCTCTCTCTCTCTCTCTCTCTCTCTCTCTCTCTCTCAAGTTCACACTCGCAAGCATTGAGATCACGAAGCGTTTCCACTATATGGCACACATTGCTTGTCATACAAATGTTTATTCACCTTGACCTTAATATGTTCTAAATTCTTTCGTGAAGCGTTCTGGTTGTTCATACTGTTTCATTCTGTTTTTCGTTACAGCAGTGTATTATGCTAGACAGCTTCAAAGGTACGTTTGGTATTTTTATCCAGGTCTGGTAAATGATTTCATTTCATTTCCAGCGGCTCATATTGTTGCTTTAAAGTTACCTATCGTTCATATATGTACTGTGCAGCGTTTATAGTACATATATATGGCTGGTACGTAAATTGCAAGCAACGATACGAGCCCTTGGGAATAGGACTAGAATTCAGAAAAGAAAAAGAATCAGGCAAGGTGTATAACAAAAGGGAGACTATTCGTCTTAAATAATTCTTTAACTTAAGTGTCTTTTTTTATTGTTATGACCCCAGGTCGAGAATGAGTTGCATACAGTAGCAATTTCATCAGGGATAATTAGCTGCTCAACACGTTAAGTAGCAAAACAGTTACAAATATTTACTGCATTGTGTATAATGCAGATCTTCGAATCCAAAGTGACAGCTTACAATATGTTCCATCTTGGAAGAAGAAGAAGCTACGAATTACGACTTGGTCCTGTTATCAGTATTCTTGGTAATCGATATGACATTTTTAAGGTGGGTGGGTGGGTGGGTGAATTATTAGTTCTGCGTGACAGGAATATAAAGAAGTTACAGGTTAGTATTAGAAACACAGATTAACTTTCTTCGTTGTTACATTAAAAATACCACAAATGTATTCAGATGTTGCCATATTTGTAAGAAAATAATCTTCAAGAGCACTCATCTCAGAAAATAATCTTCAAGAGCAGAATGTGTCATCACGACACATAGCATCATCATTACTGAAGTCTTGTCACAATTACTGAAGGTGACATTAAGCACATGTATATATGAACTCCTCGGAAAATTTAAGAAAGACGCAGCTAACGATTAATAGAACAAACAATACCAGTGGCACACACACACACTATATATATATATCTGTGTGTGTGTATGTGTGTGTGTGTGTGTACAGTATATATACTGTACATATATGTACAGTGTATCTCTCTATATATATTTATTTTATACTGTACACACACACACACACATATATATATATATATATATATATATATATATATATATATATATATATATATATATAGAGAGAGAGAGAGAGAGAGAGAGAGAGAGAGAGAGAGAGAGAGAGAGAGAGAGATGCTATAAACTGACAACGAACAGTACGAAACTAGTAACTAACTAGACTAAGCGCTTTCGACTCTTAATGAGTCTTTTTCAAAGGCAAATACAAAACATATATACGATAAACAAATAAACACAAAAACGTTGTGTTTGTAAATTTCTACATGGCTGTCTTCACATGTACTAAAACTATAAATACAACCAGCTTGTATAGACTAGATGCGGAAACTGAAAACGTTGTATAAGGCCATAGTACACAATTAATTTTACTATATGGTCTCTACATTTGTTTCTCAGTACTGAACTTTCCACTGTGTGACAATCAATACAAATCATATGTTAATCTAAAATACCTTCAAAGATGACTTTATGGTTTAGTTCTTGTCAAGGGTTGACCTGCATTTTTTTGAGAGGCTGAATTGTAAACAAAACACCAGGCAACGGAACACAGATTTCACTTCCGGATCATCACCATGACCTTATTACTCAATGTACACTGTCGCCGAAATACACACAGACAACCACACCATAAGCTCACATTTTAAAGAATAAACAATTGCCTTTAAATCCTTACCAAGAATGCCAAAATCTGACTCTAGTATCACCACCAAATTTAGACCGGAAAAAGTGATCTAAAAATAGACTGGGACTACATTCGTCTGAACCGGATTTTATTAACTGTGTACTGATTCCATAATTCCCTAAAAGTCTACAAGCCAAAGCGACATCTATTTTTACTTTTTGTACATATGTAACGCAGATTATATCCCGGATATTTGATTCTATACCGGTTATTCTTATAGTAAAAATTGAAGGATAATAAGAAGATTTAGAAAATGTTAAATTTTACTAGTGCATAGTTTTCATTTTCTAGTCTTCTTGGTTTAGACCGCTTGGTTTCAATGTTATAAGACGGCGTATCCAGTATGATTCCTTTTCCTTCATGGTTTCGGAACTCCAGCTGTGGTTGTTAGCAATAGCGATAAGTATTATATTACTGAAAGTGTTGCCAGGGGAGGAGAAGTGTTCTGCGACCGGGCTTCTGTACAGCTTTTTTGTCATCCAGTCAGATCTATGAAGGTTTATCCTTTTGTGTAGCTTTTCAGTTTCTCCGACGTACTGAAGGACACAGATCTTACATGTGATGAGATAAATCACATTCTCTGTTTTGCACGTTTTGTTTGGACCATGTATGTTTAGTTTTTCTTTGTCTTGGTCTCTATCATATGTTGACAGGTTTTGCATCTTTTATCGCCACAGGGTCCAGATTGACTAGGTTGGTTTTGACTAGCGATTGGCGTTAGCTTTGCCCTGACTAGGATGTCCTTTAGGTTTTTTTGGTCTCCGGTAAGCTACTACAGGTTTGTTCTGAAGTATTAGGTTTAGTATGTCTGACAATTGCACGGTTGGCCAGTGGTTTGCGATGATTTTACCTACTTTGGGATTGTCTGGGTGATAGGTCAGAATAAATGGTATCCTATCAACCTTTTCTTTCAAGCTCTTGCCAAATGGTAGCATTTTGTCTGCCCCTGTATGTCGATTTTGTCTTAGATCGTAAACATATTGATGGACCATACTGGTTCAGAAACAACAACATCGTCCGCCTTTAAAAACAGCCCACGGGCATGCAAATACAAAACCAGATTGTTTTCGACAAAATCTAACGGCGAGTGTTGTGGGCGGCTAGTTTTCTGTCGAACGCTTTAAGCAGCTCTCAGCACAATTGTCAGTATAATTCAATTATTCAACGCTGGTAAAGTAAAGCGAACCCTTGTCACCCGCTGTAGAGATCGATCATGATTCAACTATACCTGGGTGTAGTCACCAAAATGTCTTCCCGCACATGTACCCCAAAATCGTTCCACAATGACTTCGATGAAACTGCACACGGTGTTTCACCAACAATGCAGCAACGGTTCCGAAAAATCACCAACAATGCAGCAACGGTTCCGAAAAATTATTTGCACGTGTCCACCTGCAGAAGGCGTTGTCATGTTATCTGTCCACGTGTGTAGATACGTTTAAACGCTTCTCCGAAACTTGTATCTGCTGACGACATCTTGGACAGTTCGTGCATATTTATATGAGTGTGCATACCCATTCATATGGGAGAAACACTATGTCAGCCTGATTAACTTCGTTGGAGATAAAAACATCAAACCTTACACGGGAAATCTTCCTTGTCCAAGGTAAATAAATCTGTCGCACAGTTCGTGCATATTTATATGAGTGTGCATAACCATTCATATGGGAGAAACACTATGTCAGCCTGATTAACTTCGTTGGAGATAAAAACATCAAACCTTACACGGGAAATCTTCCTTGTCCAAGGTAAATAAATCTGTCGCACAGCTTGTTTCGTCACCAACTTCGCATTTGAATTAACGTGTTTCGCGACTTTTCAACGGCTGTTTTGATTTTCCAATAATCTCTTAGACTGAATTATATTATGGACAGTTTCTTGTCCATATTATTTTTTTATCAGTCTGCTTTGCCACCAATTTGCGCGCTAAATCCTTATGAAGCTTTACTTCCATGTGCAATCTTGGCCTTTATGCATCCTTAGACAACCATCTGGCGATTTTTCTGTGAGTAGTATTGATCGTATCGATCGTATCGAAGTCATGGACGTGATCTACGTCGATATATCAACACGCACGGATATCACTTTATACTCGCGATCATGTTGGTAATATGCAGCATCAATGCGGTTGAAGGGTTATTCACCTGGCTTCGGTCTTTTAGTGGTATACAGTCGTATATCCATCTGTGTTCCAGGCCCACTGTGACGTGCATTTCACCCGGATATTTCACTCACGATACTCCATGTAGTTTAGTTTTCTTTAAAACCAGGACCCAATGCAAATGAGAGGTACACGAGCGGGTTTGTCTGCCACCACCTTCGCTAACCAAGGTTCCGATATGTTAACGCTATCTACACCTTGGCGAAATGTGCTGATATTTACGTGCTTCAGAACTGTGAATTTAATTGGATGCGGAACAATGCACCGCATCCAATGAAAATTAAGTTGTTCAAATTCAAACACTGTTTCTACATAATCGAGACAAGAGGAGCGCATAACTTGTATGAACTAAGCAAATACACATGTAATTGCTTCTCTATGGTACGTAGTCATATTTTGGATTTTAAACTTACAAAGTATCCACCATTTTCGGCCGGTATACAATGCACCACTATTACACGCTGTTGGTTAATTGGAGTTACATACTAACGGAGTCAACTAATGAACTCCACTAAAATATCAGCTTGATCCGCCAGTGTGTATATATGGTTAACATATCGGAATCTTGGCTAGCTAAGATGGCCTAACACGAACTTAAACGTCTATGCTCAACACTTGGAACACGTTCAGGCGATTCAGGCTCTATTGTTACGCGTTCGATTTGAGTTACATATTTTTATGCAGCACAGCAAACACTATGAAGGAATGACGATAAGCATACAACAATTAACATTGAACATGGCATCATAAAAGAAAATAGTGTTCACCGTCGTTGTTTTCTCTGCGTTGGTAAAGCCAAAGCCACCAAATAATAGCGACATGTTTCTGAACTCGGCTCCCTTGTTAATTATTGGCCATACTCGATCCATCAAACTCAACTGTTGTTGAATCTGATTATGCAATTGCTACAGTGGGATCGATTGTATGCTATCGAACCAGCCGCTGACGATCAACGATGTTATGACGTACTCGGCGATTCGCTGAAGTACTTGCGTTGTCGAAGGTTGAGATGGCAGAGCTAAGAGTAGGTTCTTGTTTGTTTATATATGTTTTAGAGTCATTTTGTTTTGGTCACCAACGAAATCATCTCTCGGATCACTTCAATGACTGAGTAAATGTCGTACGCTCCAGTGGAAAGTCCGACAACGTTCCAGGTACCTTCTCGATCGCCCTCTGCCAAAAATACAAGCGAGTTCTTGGTGTCAAGGTACCAGAATTCCACCATACTAAACGCACAACAACGCTACTACGACCTCGAGTGTGTAGTATTGCCTTAATTGGTGTTTAAAGTAAAACGCGGATAATTCCGGTTTGGTTGTGGAGATCGTGATCAATACTTGATTTATCTAGCAATCTGTAAAAACATAATTTAATTATATTTCTATTATATATTTTACTAGTTGTCTAAGCCATTGTATTTTCTTCGCCGACTTGACAGCTAATTTACTTCCATCTATATCAATGCACTTCAAATAGGTATTATGCTATAGTTGAAGTGTGAAGTCAAGCAAGTGTTTTCCTTGCAGATTTTTCATTTGGTATATTACAGTTAAGTCATATTTTTTCTTCAGTAGTAAACTTCATTGCAGCTAAATCCAGATAATGTAACTCTTATATAATTTTCATTCATCAAAAGAAGTAATAATATAATGAACTAATAGTATAGTGCTAATGTGTACCCAGTGAAATTATCATATACTGTACCTCAAGACATATTATTTTGGTTTAGTGCACAAAACGAGACTTATGGTTATGAACTGGCTTTATTCAATGTTTGTTTTTTTAATAAAGGGATCATCATATTATCTTATGGTTGAAAAGAAATCAAGAGTTCGAGTTTACTCCATTCTCCCCTCCTTAATCAACTGTTTAGAAGCATACTCAACCCTGGTGCCGTACTCCAGTGTAGTATTCTCATAACCTAGCTTTCCCGTTACAGTTCTCTCTGAGACCTAGATACAATTACTGCGGACTTTGGACAATGTTGGATATACGACTGGACTCCAATAAATTACCAAAGCAAGAAGAAGAAAACGTAAACCGCGTCGATGCATCATGTTACCGACATGATATCGCGTTTGAAACATCAAGGTATATACATGCGAGTCAACGCAATGACGTGGATCTCATCCATGACGTGAATGAGATCAAGCCGTAGAAAGAATAGCCAGATGGATCATCATAAGAAGACATGAATGCTATGATTGAACTCAATGAACACTGATTGGAGGCAAAGCATATATAATAATATAAAGGGATGTTAAATGATTCATTATATCATACAGTCCCGGCAGTTATTGGAAGGGCAAAGCAGCCATTGAAAAGTTGATCAGCCGACAAGGTCACCCACAGGGCTAGTCAAACATGTATCGTATTCACTGTATATATGTGGCCATCCAAGCACGCTAGCAAAACTACAGCACCCGATGTACTCGCAAAACACATTTCCCAAATCTCAGATGAATTTTCAAATTGTGTACGTGTATTAGGCCTACATAATTTTCTTACACAGGTTAGAGACTAGCTTGATGTATTAAGTCTACTTGCACCCGAAATTTTCTATAAAAAGGGGATGGTCATTTTCTTGGCACTGACAACGCTTCTGATAATGTGTGAGCGGTAAAGCTCATTTGAATACACCATGAAAAATATAGTCCATGACAACTTTATAAAATAACTCGATGTCGATGTCATAATTGTACTCGTGTACATGTTTGTGTATATCTATATATAATGAATGTAAAATCGCCGCGCGCAAGTGTTGCATGATTGCCTATTACTGTAGGTTATAGGTATACATATCAGTCCAGGAAAAGGTTATTGGCTCGAGCATAACGATTACTCGCCATGGAAATAGGCCAATAAACAAATGTTGGTCGATTTCGGTAATTCCAACTCGACGCGGGTTTTTACGGATCAAGTTTATAAACTCTCTCAAAGGTATCATGGAACGGAACACCTGAAATACGTTCTCAGGTAGCACCAGTTAGGTACGTAAATAGAGGCCGTATTAGTTGCCAAGATTCTCGGAACCAAACTAGGACCTGACGTTGTTTGCTTGTGCAAAATCATTGTCAGAAATACTCAGCGGGGTAGCGATGAATAGAATCGGTAGTAACTGAATTTAAGAAGCTTCTCGCAGTCGTTTCATATATTAGTAGGGGTAAATTATTGTGCGGGAAAACAAGGGGACTGTCACGGTCTACCTAGGTGGACGGATATTTATCCAACTGACACTAATCCGGTGTTTGATCTGTGGACAAACGCCGCGAGTAAGAAGCCAAGCAAGACGTAGTCGCCAAAAATTTCTTCGTGCAGAACAGGGTATCGTAAATTACACCTGGGTGCTAATCCTTTAATAGACATCAAAAAAGCCATTTGTAATAAAATGATAGGCAACTTATATTGACAGTTCCGCTGACTTACAACTTGGGAATGGTTAGTCCACCGCATCCAATCAGAATTAAGCTAGTGGGTCGGCATACCTCAAAGTTTCGAGGATATTAAACTGACTCCATCCCAGAATTATCTAGAAGACCGAGGCAGATTACTAGGTGATTGAACGATTAAGGCTACTCCGATACGCACTCGTAAATTTGGCGTGAATCGCAGGGAAAAAATTGGAACAAAGAAAGCTTCAGAAGGTAGATATTCGTTTGATTTTTGACTCACACATTGCAAAGCCGTAACTTAAGTACTAATATTATGTTTACGCAATTACTAATAGTATTGTTAGAATGAAGAATTACTTTGTAGTTTCATTAGTGTACTTATTTTAGATTTGTATTAGAGTTAGGAAGTGATTTATGTAAGCAAGATTATGAATGTATGTTTGAATATGTTCAGAGCATAGATAGTTGCATATTTATATATTTGTATGATTTGTGATGCAAAATAGATGTGTTGGTTATTATGTATTGATGTGAATCAATTATCGTTGCCTGTATACGAGTAATTGATATCGTGCTTTATGATGTGTTATTATGTTATGATTTTACATTGTTTTTACCATTCATGGACGTATGAGTATTTCGGTGGGAATGGGTGCGTGACCCATGAAATTTGATAGCCTTATCTGATGATAAGTTATCTGGGATTAGTGTGAGTTGATGTGCCAAGCAAAATAGTACACCCTCCTTGTGTTTTATAGGAAGCTTTCCGGGTGGGATAACTTCATTTAGAAGGAGAGTCCCGAGAGTCTGAGAGAGAAGACTTAAGTAAGACTGTCGGTACAGTCAGGGTCGACGGATTGGAGTCGACGGTTCGACGAGGAAGTCGACGGAAAGGGAAGTGGAGGTGGAGAGGAAATTGGAAGGAGCAAAGGAGAAGTATAAGTGGATAGGAAAGTTGGAAGAGTAAAGGAGGAGTGCAGGAGAAATTTAGAGAGACAGATGAGTAGAACCAAGGTCATGGCGAAATTCGCACACTGATTCAGATGATGAAATAGGCACAAAAGGGTCGAGCGATTGGGAAGCTCGCATGTTAAAATTTTATTATTAATTAAATTGTTTTATTTAATTCCACCCCTTTGCACTTTTGTATTTAACTGTTTAATTTTACCCTTTAGTACTTTTGGATTTAACTGTCGGCATTGCTGACTGGGGGCTCAGAACTATATTCACCTACTTAACTTCTGAACCATAATCGAACCTGGGTGGGTGCCATACTTAAATAAATATTGGAAACACCCCACTCCATTTTCATATAACCAAAACCATACACGGGTATAAAATAAAAAACCCCGTAACACTGGGGTCATAACACTCAAGGGTATAACTAAACCCTAACGTAACAGGGACTTTTTCTGACTAGGCAGCGGATGCAACATCGAGTTGGCCAGTAATCTTAAAAACGATAGTACCTTGTAGAGCTTGAAGCTTCCACATCAAGATTTATGCAGGCCGAAATCGAGAAAGTGTTGCGAATATTGAAAATGCAACCGGCCAGGTCGAGACGTGTATTTTTCCACGTTTGAAATAATGCTTATTATTGATTTCAAAGTGCTCTGACCCCTTGCGTTATTTGGTGTAAATCCTACCTGCGTATATTATAGATCACAGCCAGAATTCATTTTTGTCTAAAACGAATTCGATAAGGGTTGAATGCACTGTGTGTGGCTGCTCTGGATGCGCCAATGTTTCATTGGCGGAGTTAAATGTTTACTCGCAGATAAAAGAATACATCACCGCTGAATACTCGCGAATGTAAACACTACAACCAAGCCCTTGTAGTGGTATTGCGGATCAGTTGCTCAATCATATCGGAAAACGGTAGAACAAAATCCGCATGGTACCTGTTTGGCAACTTAGACTTAAAGAACATATGGGGCTTTCATCTTGACTGTATGGCGGTAAATTTCAAAACATTTTTGCCAGGATTTGGCATGATTGTGTGTTGTGATTTCTCAGTGATTCTGCCACGGTAAAATTCATAAACATCGAAATGAAAACGTTTTCCATTGTGTGTTAAGCTGGCAAACCATTCGTGAAAAATCTTTATATATATATATATATATATATATATATATTTATATATATATATATATATATATATATATATATATATATATATATATATATATATATATATAAGTGGAACCTCACCACTGTTCAACAATGTAGATGAATTCTAAACTGTCTGTGTGGAAACTGTGGATAGTCGAATCGGCTGAACATTTTTATTCCAACCTAAAACATTAGCACCAATATCAAGACCGAATCATTCAAATTTAACGATGCCAGTAACATTAACAGGAAATTCATTGTTACTAAACTTAAGGTCTCTCAGGTGCTGTTTGTATTTTCCAGGCTTTTCTGTATGATCATTTGCAAGATGGAGCGCAGATAAAATAGCCCATTCAAAACTGTACCCACAAACAGTCTTTTACGGGAAAATATGAAACTGAACTTGTAACCATCTGGGAGGCATCCATCATGAACCTTCTCTCGAGTATTTTTTTTTAAAATAAACTTTTCGAGAATCTTTGCGTAACCTCTGTCGGTAGTCGGTGTGTCTCAATTATTTAGGATAACATATACACCACTTTGAAACCTCGGCTGTAATGTTAAATATGGTGCATTCATTGTAAATTTCACACTGAGAACAGTGTCTTTCTTGAATCCGGACGACATAGCCATTTCGCCCATGTACATTTCAGATGATGGCCCGGTAATCTTGAAGATCGCGTAAGCTCTCGTGTAACTTGAAGGTTTCCATCGTCAGGTAACACACGTGCAATTTCAGTGCGCTTGGCCTATGAATGAGTCTTGTTATATAATTGCGCGGCTGGTGCACGAAGCTGTCTGACGGTTGTCCGTGAATCATCTGCGAATCCCATAGCGTAAGTATGTTGGCGTGTCTTGTGCCTCTCAATCTTTGTGTCACGTTATCGCATGGATTGGTTTGTTTGATTTTCAGTTTCCGTTGCAACCAGGTGTGGTTCATTTGGGGCAAGTCGTCTTATAGCCAGCTATGTGTCATCTGTGAGTCCTAATACTGCAAGTATACCCACCTTATTCATACCGGTTGTTATCCTTATTCTCTCTCTCTCTCTCTCTCTCTCTCTCTCTCTCTCTCTCTCTCTCTCTCTCTCTCTCTCTCTCTCTCTCTCTCTCTCTCTCTCTCTTTTTAACGTAAATTGCTTCAGCTGATTCATAGTCGACATGCCCGTAAACAAGGGGAAAATATTGTCTAATTGCTTATTTACCAATGAACTTTTTTTTATAAACAGCAATTGCTTTGATCCTTGAAAGCGTCGTTGGCCATTACTTTTTTTCGTCATGTTAAAGTTTTTGTTCGGCTCGCGATAATATGCGTCAACAAATCCACGTGGTCGGCAAAGCTGTTTACGTGAATAGACTCCGATACGACATATAAGACTTGGCTGAGGTGCAAGGTCAACACATAACATAACCAAGTGGGATTTACGGTGTTCGTAATTACATCTTCTGTTACAAAGTTCCCATTTTCGAAGGCATACGCCTGTATATCAAATCCGTCCTAATGCTACTGAAGTTGCTAAATACACGATTTTATTCATTTGGGTGGCTGGTTGTAACAAACACAGTATCATATAGAGTACAGTTTGTAATTTCTAGACCGTCGAAAACGAAATGTATTCATTTATGGCAATCCAAATAATCGGTGAGGGTCTCGTAAATTACCAGCTAAACTTATAAAATGTGCCTTTAGTAGATGCAGGCCCAATTGAGCTCAAACGACCAATCACCGAGTATTGCACCAACCCTAAAATTCAATAATTTTAAACATTTTAAAGTGCTTATATATTTCAACTATTTTTTTTTTTAAATTCCATGTCACATGAAAATGGTTTCAAGAAATGTCTACCATTGGTTAGTGCTTGCACAGTATTGATCAATACATCATCTCATTGATTTACCCATGATTTGTCGTCACTATCATCATTATCTTTGTCATCTTTGAGTATTTTTTTCTATCTTTGTTATCATCCCTAGGTATACAGGTGAATCTGTGAACGTCAACAATTTTTCTTGCACCACATCATAGAATGACTTTTCATGCTTTTTGTTATATTCTTAGCCAAGTTTTCCTCATGCTTACTCCATAACGATCTCATTTTTCTAGTTGCTCTGGATCATATTTGAAACATTATATAGCATCTTTTGAGCCTTTGAACAAATTGATTTTATGTAATTATACAGATATTTTATTGTTTCTGTGACGCTACGAACACACTATTTATCTGTTAATTTAAATCCGCATTACATACAGACGCGAGTTCTTTCAAGATACTTTATGCGTCAAACTGCGCAGCTTCTAGTAGCATTATATAATAGCCTAATGTAGTTTTCTAATACTGAATCACTTATATTTTTTTTTACCTATCTGTTGCATTGAGTAGTATCATAATGACGCTTATGAAACCCAACTTACTTGTCATGGTTCCTCCTCCCGTAACTCCTTTAGCAGGCCTATCGCGGACTCCAGAAGTGAATTTCCACGCAGATGCACGCGTTTGTAAAAATCCCCTGTGGGAAAAGTCAATGAATATAGAAAGGGTTATGGGTTTGGAGGTGTGTTACGCAAGCGTAGTCTCAAACGCTCGTTATGATACTACTGGACCTAATGACCATTTCACACCTGTTGACACTAGACTACCTGAGATTGACGTAAATATTCAAGATCTGACCGAAATTTAAAGCTTTACAATGCAAAAGTATTTCAGTCTTGGCTGCAGATTCACAGAGGTTCAGACATTGTTTAAAATGACAAAACGTAATAGATCGATGGATGGATGGTTAACTGTATGGTATAATTTATTATCTTAGTAGTTGTATTATACATTATAAAATCTCGCATTGCTATCATGAAATCTCATGGACATAATTTATTACAGAGGCCATCTAATATCGTACATCAGAAGACATGGAGCGGTGGGTAGGTCGAGTGGCACTTGTTACAGGGGCGTCTGCGGGGATAGGAGAGGCGCTCGTCAGAAAGCTGGCACAGCTTGGGATGAAGGTCATTGGTTGTGCACGACAAATAGAAAAAATTGAGGTAGGTTCGTACATTGTTTTACCCTCGCTTCTCATATCTATAATGATGACAGTCGAGGTTTTAATGCAAACCGAGCACAACATAAATGAATAAACTGCATTATAATTCTGCAGCCAGATTATATGTTCTTGGTACAATGGTTTCTTTACTACATTCTGAAGACTAAAGATGCCAAAGATACAATTAATATTTCGCGATTTTCTTTCCAGAAACTAAAAAATGAATTAAAAGGCATACCCGGATCTGTTACGGCGATACAATGTGACTTGTCCAAAGAGGAAGAAATTCTGGCAATGTTTGAGAAGATTCGTGCTGAATTTGGCGGGGTAGACGTGTGTGTGAATAATGCAGGGCTGGCTCATCCAGCACCACTGTTGTCAGGAGATACCCAAATGTGGCGAAATATGCTGGATGTAAGTATATCAATAAAATGACGAAACCTCGGACGATGTTGCATCTTTGCAAGCGAAGACACGACGGTCCAATTCCTTCCACATGTCGTTTTAGGGTATTTGAAACGCTGTTTTGAATTAAAAACCCTCTTGCTGAAAATCAAATCCTTGTTCATGACAGGCAGTATAAAGTAACCAATGAGAAAACTCGTTATGTGACCTGTTAGGTATTCAAGAAGACGATTTCCACTACCGTCTGTACACGTTTATAAGCCTGATCCAACTGCAAACTATACAGACAGAGATCTGCTGTTGCTTAATGTGTTGCCAGATCTGGGTCTGTTCAGTTTGTTAGGAGTAATCAGTAGAATAAATAACATAGATCCCGGACTGCAAACGCATTATGCTACGGCAGATAAGGATCTTTGTTCTTTGTAGTTTTACTCGACTTATAAGCGATAATATACATTATATCTGCGTGCATTTACTCGGATTTTAAGATTCCTTAAAATGATTAAATCTGTGAAACTTGCGTGCGATAAGATTCAATTTATAAGAAAGCGATTATTATTCCTTTTAAAAAAAATCCCAATTCAAGGTAAAACGTATCCTAAGTGAATAAGTTCTTTCAGCTCCATCCAACCTGACAGCGAAGCAGACGATAACTCTAAATATAGTTAAGTATTCCAAGGGTTGATTTGGAACGAAGTTATTCGATGACCTTGGCTAGGGAAGATGATGATGATCGTCACATATCGAGTAGCCATTTTAAGGTTTAATCATTTCAACCTGAATACATGTGCCACATAGTGACCCCCTATGAGCTTGATATTAGAAACAAAATGCAGAATTGATGTTAGAATGTAATCATATACATACCAGTATCAGCCACATCTGTGCTTTTTATATAAATATATTTGAACTATAGTCATAAAATTTATATCATTTATTAAGAAAAGCAGTACATATATATGTAAATGAAATAAATCTACATGATGCACTTATTATGCACATGTAATTGACAGCATGCGAATAAAATCCGCTGGCTTGGTTGCCAGAGTATTGATTACTATCTGGCAAAATTTTAACCAAAGCGATATTTAAAAAAATTACAAAACATTGTTTGGAACTAAAATAGCTTTTGAAATATTTGTATTTGCAGCTTGTATTTTATTTTTTTACAATTGTTAATGTGTTATTTTAGTCACTACATGTTTTCATTGCTGGTTCATGGTGTTTCGACTGTAGGGTCTTAAACTACGTTTTTAGAAAAAGCAAAACCCATAAACAATTATAAATGAAAAATAATGTATTTCCCTAAAACACAAACAGAACGAAATAATAAAAAAATAACTTACGGTTTACAGTGTGGTGAGTGAATTCATAAAATCCTAAAGGTGGCTCTCACCAGTTATTATGTACTTTTGAGAGAGTGATGTATGTAAGGTAAAGTTGTTTGCATTTTAAACGTGCATAGTGGAGAGAATGTTGGCATACCTATATACTACTTTCATGTAATGAGGCTGAAATTTCTTTGGATATTGTACTTTTGGCAATTTTAAATGATCTTAGGACACTGCTAACTAAAATGACTGATCCCTTGTGCTCCAAAAATCAACCTGAATTTGTCTAAAATACGCTATTCTTGGCAGCTATTAAAATATGGATAATGAATTTTGCCAAACTAGACAATACCATCTTCTAAAAGTGCAATGAATGAATTACCAAAGACATAAAATGTAAGAAAAGCTATCGGCTCTATTTTTTATAATTTACCTCTGAAGTTCGAGAAGTGAAAATGAGCAAGTAGAGCTAGCACTTTTTTGAAAGATGCACATCTGGAGTAATGCCAAGCTGTATACTCTCTAACCCATATTACACCCATCAATCATACATCAAAATAAAGGAATTAAAGGTTCTTTGAACAATACCTAAGATATACAAAGTCTCTTTTAAATAGCTAGTATAACTAGTGAGGAAACCCGGGGAAACTCTTTTTCTTTAAAATTCTAACCCTATGCTAAATACAAAACTGTAGAGCGCCACCAAAAGTTATATCGATCCCAATAGTTCCGAGTAATCCGAATAAGTTTCAAAGGTATTCCGAATGATGTCACTACTGTACTCTTGTGTCAACAGTACAAAAGAAATCACTGATGTAATTCCAAACTGTCTTTAAATGAATTCGTGGTAATTCCATTAGTTATGATTCCAAATATCTTGAAATGAATTCAAATTCACGCAATTCCGTACAACTATTATATATCCATATAGTATTTAAATGAATATAAGAGAAATGCAATTCCAACTAATGATTATATTAAATAAACGAATCAATCCTCTCATATAACTCTTCCAAGACCAAACTAAGAATATCTAGTAGATAATTCACTTATATAGAAAGATGACACACAATAGCAAAATACCAATACAAGTCTTTGAGTCATTATTGTCATTTAAATATACCCTGTCAGTAATCAACTAATTTACACTGGCTTATCAGGAATGTATCATCTATCAAAACGCATTACAAATTTATACTACTTTCCATGGGCCATTTATATTTTAGTAGTATTTGTATAATTTGTTGTTTTTTTTGTTTAAAGATCCTTTGTGAGAAATCACTTGATAGTTTTTGTGATTTGTAAGGAGATTTTTCTTCAAACTTGTGATATTTGAGCCCATAGTTGAAGTAGTGACTTTAGATTTTGTTGAGTACATATCCTAACAGGCCAGCTGGCATTGATATCAAAATTATAAACTGAGGCAAAAAAAGTAATGTTGATTGCCTCTGCACGAATGTAACGTTTATTTGTTAAAGTGAGACACACAAAGAAGGCATTTAGCTGTAGCTTATTTGACATCAGTATCCGCACAGGGGTGGGGTGTGTTTTTTTTAGGACTACGCCTGGCTATACAAGATGTTTCGCATGCAGCGTATTCAATGCCAGCTGGACGGGAAAATTTACTTGTGTTTATCAGCTGACTTTTGAGTAGAAGTCTATGTGGAGTTGTTTTCTATAATTCTGGTAATCTGACTCGACTTGAGTGTCTCGGGATTTTGCATCTGTAGCATACAAATGAGTGAATGAGCAGAAGTCGCATCGGATTGGTTGCTGTGTGTTGGAACAGCAGTATGTAGTACGGACTTAGAAATGGCTACAGAAGGTATGATTGTTTTATTCCATGTGGATTTACAAGTTGCCAAACAAATGTTTTGATCGGAAATATTCTGTAGATATCGCTGAAAGTACCCTTCAGTAAATCTAACTAAAGAAATGTCGTACACCGATGTTTTGCGGATACATTTTCATCGCATCAGATGAGAGATCTTAAGAATACATATAGTTGATATCATACTCTAAAACCGTCCATCAATATCAGTACGGATTGATGAACTCAGGCTATACCTAACAACTGGTATGCAATGTAATACTTAGTTCACTTAGATGTTTCGTGAAATTGCTAAAAATCTTATAAATATATAGAAATTTGTTGAAGATGTTTGGCAATATGACGAAAACACTAAATATTAATAATAACATATAATGCCAGCTATCCAATAAAGAGTTAGAAAGAGTTCTGGAACATTTTTTATACTAATACTTATCAACCTCGAAAATAAGAAAATAATTTGGACATTTAGATGTAATTCGTTTCCGAGTTTCTTTATCTTTCTTGGTTTGCTTTCAAAATCAAGCTGATTCACTTTCATTTGCAACTTATATAAAGGCTTGTAAACAAGATGTGAACAGCATTCAATTATAAAATGCAGCGAAATCAAACGCACATTCGCCACATAGTATTATGATAATGACTGCATGCAGGATGGTCGGTTAAAGTATTGGCTTAAAGGAAGGTGAAAACACTGGTGAAAACACATTAGTACAATCAAAATACAAGAACAGCGGAGTACGTCAGCATAACAGACTGTTTACATGCTTTGGGAACAATTCGTTGCGCTCAGATAAATTCGTATATTATATCAACTTCTAAACGAAAATTTATATTTCTACCGTCATGGAAACTTTGGAAACATATGTAAGTTCGGGGTCATGTCCTGGTGACATATGTAATTACCATTATCATTAATTTTATTAGCCAATCAGATGAAGTCTTGTATATTCGGAGTGTGTCTAAAAAGCATCAATGTGTACCGAACGATTTCTTTCACTTTTAGATTCTTGAAAGCTATATTTCCATTGGCTACTTGAAAGATCACCAGAATATTAAACCTAAGCTGCTGCTTAAATCTTCACGTAGGAAAGTCGAGATATGATTTTAATCTGATTGGATAAACAAATAATCTATGGGAATCCATTGATCAGAATATAGTTATGTTCAGAGATATCTCGAGATTATTTATTTCAAATATTCATTTTAATTATGAAAGTTATCACTCGCTTTTGGATTGATACATACGACTACTTTGTAATATTGAACTCATTCCAAGACATTCTGAATTGGATCATTGTGTCATCAGGACATTGAAAACTATTGGAATTCTTTCGAAAGATTCTTTATTTTTGTGGTAGGACATATAGGATGCTCGGGAACTTAATTCACAAAACTGTCTCTTGAATTTTCACTTTGTATTGTATAGAAATAAATTGCTTCTTGATTTTACTTTAATTGTTGGTTTGTCTTTTTGTTGCATAATTTAAGACCTAGAGTCGTAACATATTAATATCTCACGAACTGCACGCCCATAAATGATTCAATATTGTTTGTATGGCTTCGAATAGTGATGAGATTTCCATACATTAGTGGAAGTATTTATTAATAATTACGAAACCAAATAGCGTATGTTGCTGTAAATGTTTTCTGAACTATAAAGAATATTGAACCTGTTTCCAAGAAAAAAACAGTGGGGGAAGGAGAGTAAGCGTATGACGGTATAAATTTTGTATAGACTTACGTATAAGTCGAGTCCAACTGTACAATAACACATACATACAATTTTGTCATCCCATAATGCGGCGACAGATCTAGGTCTATGCATTATATTTTTTTAGTAGTAATCAGAAGAACAAACAACACTTTCAGAAGGTTGTGATGTGTGATTTCCCCACTCCTTATGGGTTTTTTACGTATCGTTATCTATGAGATGATAGACCATGGTGATATTGTCCGGATCGAGTAAATATTGAAAATAAAATATGAAATTAACGGATGGAATAACAGAGCTCTTAGCAGAGATATATAATAAAACTACACGAGGCCCCGTATGTAAAATGTGACAGTTTAATCAATTACATAAACAAAATTAAATCGAAAATGACACTTGAATGATTCACTTTCTCATAGACTTAGAACTGCAAAATGTATGCGAAATTCAGTTAGCCATTCTGTTATACTGATGAGACAAATTTCATCATACAATCTAGTGACTGAAATTACTCAAAATACATTTTGCAGCTTAGACTGACTAATTTCACGAGGAGAATTCATTAAAAGAAAAAATTCAGTCAGGGAACACTCCTTCCCACCAGTTTATCTTAGCCAATCAGGATTGCTTCTTTACCCGCCAAAAATTTAACACTGCGATGTGTTAGAATAATCATCTCAAGATCGCCTTTATTAATAACTATTGTGAACAATGTTATCTTATGACACCAGTTTCAAATGGCCCACATCTTCCTAAAATTTTTGCTAGTTTTTCAGCTCTTTGTAATTTACCGCTATTGACCTTACATTAACATTGCACTCTTATCTGACTCTAACGATTAACTGAGTGAGACCTAATAAAAATTCAATTCCTGCCACAAACAATGCAGATTCCATCCCTTGCAGTCAACAATTTATGTCGAGTCTAACCCATACGTCAAACTTAATGGTAAAGTTAAGTTTCACCCTGACCACGACATAATGCATAGTGAAATAGCTCTACAAAATTTGGTATTAAATAGACCTGATCTGCAGGCACATGATACTGCGGGAGATCATAATCCGTGCCGTTTACAGTTGTATTCGACTTATAAGTAGCTACATACGGTATAATGGATATTATAGTATAGATATTATATACACTTCTGAAATCTGCTACAATGTAATTGTAATACTTTGTTCTAGGTCAATGTTCTGGGGCTGATGATTTGTTGTCGGGAGGCTTATAAATCGATGCAAGAGAGGAAGGTCGATGATGGTCATATTTTTCTGTTAAACAGGTTAGTACTTAGTTTGCTACGTTTGGCAAGTATCTCTCCACCCCACCCCACCCCACCCACCCCACACAACCCTCGGCAAGAAAACACAAGGACAAAGAAAAACAATGTTGTGATTTGAGCTGCACAAAAGGCATTATACATGTATGCCCCCATTTTCAGACACTATAATGAAGAGTACTGTTTCTACTGTGGGGAAACTGGGCATATGACACGGGTATGCCATCATGGCAAACAGATTGAGTGCTTCAGATGCCATAAATTTGGACACAAACAAAGACTGTCAATGTATTATACATACTAGGAAGTGGTAAAGAGGAGAATGACAATGCTTCATCCATAACAAATCGAAATGTACCTAGAGAGATTCTTGACTCTAACTATTCAATGGACATTGTTGTAAATGCAAATGTTAATGGATTTTCAGGGTATGCATGTGACTTTGAAGATGCTAATATATATATATATATATATATATATATAGAATGGAAATAAGATATAAGAATGATAAAAGTAGTATGGAAACAAATCTCATTGGGTAACCCATTGCATGACATACATATAATTGATATGAAACTAAATGCAAAGGTTTTAACATAGATCACTTTAATGTACAAGCTATAGTGGAAAAAATAGATCAAATTAAAGTAATGTTTTCTTCCAAGGAAAATAATATACCTGTTTTAGGACTTACTGAAACCAAACTAAATGCCAAACACCTTGATGATCTATTTCATTGTCAAGGCTACATTAAACTATTATGCAGGGACAGAGAGACAGCAGGGGGGGGTCTTGTTATATACATTAGGGAATATGTAAATGCAGAAAGGCGACTTGAGTCAAAAGAAATTGAGAGTATCTGGGTGGAAATTTATCCAAATAATGTAAAATCATTCCTAGTTGGAATCATTTATATGCCACCTTCTTCCAAGGCATTTTGGAATGATAACTTTTTGAAACAAATGGAAAATGTTCTTGCACAGGAGAAAGAAACATATACTCGGTGATATAAATAAGGACCTTCTCAGTACTCAAATAAGGAAGAACTGGATGGAATTTATTAAATCATTAAGCCTAGTCCAGTTGGTAAATGACCCCACAAGGATAACAGCAAAAGCGAGCATTCTTATTGATCACATTAATACCAACCTACCAGACAATGTAGCTTGTGTTAACATACCAAAAGTTGGTCTTAGTGACCACTATCCCACTTTTTTGACAAGAAAGGTTAAATGCAAGAGAAAAAAAATACACACAAAACTATCACTTACAGATCATTCAAAAATTTTAATGAACAACAATTTCTCAATGACCTATATAAAGTTCCATGGAGTATGATCCAAAATTTGGATGACATAGATGAAGCTCTGGGGATGTTGACTGTCTTAGTTATGGATATAGTCTATGCATGTACCACTGAAAGTACATCAAGTAAAGAATGAAATCCAACCTAATTGGCTTGCAACTGAAATCCTAAATGCTATGAAAACGCAAGACTAATTCAAGGTTATGGGAAACCATACCCAATATAAAGTATGGAGAAATAAAAAACAAGAATGATTAAAAAAGTTAACAAAATTATCAATGATTGTTTGAAAACAAAAAAAGAGAACAAAATTGCATTTGTAAAGTCATTAATGAACTCACTGGAGGAACACACAAAGATCAGATAAAGTTCACTCACTTCTGGTGAATGAATCCATGGTGACTGATGACAATAACATTGCAAATGTTTTCAGTGATTTTTTTTCACCAACATTACCACAAAGTTAAAAGAACCAGTGATTGAAAATAACTTTAATGAACTGAAAAAGTTCTGCAGCAGCAAAATCTCTAAGGAGGTATGTTTCTCTATCCCACCAGTATCAAAAAAACATTAAGAAATATGTGAACTTGATACTAAGAAAGCTACAGGACTTTATCAGATTGGTCCACGACTGATTAAATCATATGCATATGTTATTGTAGATAGCATAACATTCATAATCAATTTAAATATTGCAACCTCATCTGTCCCCAAAATATGGAAAACTGCAAAAGTAACTCCTATTCAGAAATCTGGTCCTAAGGATGATGCTGATAACTACCGGCCAATCTCTAAACTACCAAACTTGTCAAAATTGATTGGAAAGCATGTCCATGACTCAATCATATCATATTTAACCACCACATGCTGTTATACCCTAATCAATCAGGCTTTAGGCAGAAACATTCATGAGAGACTGCCTTGATCTCCCTAACTGATAAATGGCTTCAAACACTTGACCAAGGTAGAATATTATGATCTGTATTTGTGGATTTCAGGAAAGCATTTGACATGGGGGATCATGAAATCCTTTTGAATAAACTGAAAATTTACCAATGTGATGAAAGCACAGTTAGATGGTTTACTTCATACTTAAGTGAGACAACACATGTTTATTTAAATAATGCTCTGTCTGAACCTGGAACAATTAGATGTGGAGTACCACAAGGCTCAATTCTGGGTCCATTACTGTTTATTTTATTTATTAATGACCTACCACTTGTACTAAAGGACTCAGTATCATCTACAGATCTCTATGCACATGACACAACATTGTCAGACATCCAAAACACAAAGCATAAACTCAAAAATTCTCTACAAAATACCCTAAACAAACTGGACAGCTGGTGCACATGCAATGGTATGCAGCTTAATACTGGTAGAACTAAAATATTACTTATCTCACACTGAAAAAAAGAACAAAACTTGAAAGTGGTCAACTATGTCTGACATGGAAGGATAAAGGGTTGCAAATGGTCTGTCACGATAGTCTACTTAATATGTTGGTAGATAATAACCTATACTGATAATATAGATATATCACTATGAACATATCAAACACATCAGTAAAAAAAAGTCAATTCAAGTATATGGATTCTCAGTAGGATAAGACACTTTCTCTCGGAAAGGCACATAAAGCTATTTTATAAGTTTCATACAACCCTATTTAGACTACTGTAATACAGTATGGGATAATTCAAATGATAAACACTTAGCAAAGCTGGCAAATCTATAAAAAAAGGAGCTTTTAAGTTAATATCAATCCAGAAAGAAAGCAAGGAAAATTTAGCTGGTAAGTTAAAAAGATTACCTATTAAAGACCGAATCTGAGAAAAGCTAAATTAATGTACAGGATATCCAACAATAGTGCTCCTGAATAAGTAAATCACTATTCAAGTATAGGCTACCTGGAAATACTCCCCACCTGCGATCAATGTCTACCAAACATTACAAAATTCCCAAACCAAATAAGGAATTATTTTTTAAAGAAAGTTTCCAATACTCTGAAACTTTGCTCTGGATTAGTATTCCAGTTGAGATTAGAAATGCCCACTCTATTTCCATTTTCCAAATACAGTTTATCAAGTGGCTTTAGAGATGCAGCTAAAATAAATTCCTTTGAATGAGGGCCTCAAGGTAGATTAGCTCTTAGCTAATTGTGTTACCCTCTTTAAATAAAGCTAATAATAATAATAATAATAATAATAATAATAATAATAATAATAATAATAATAATAATAATAATAATAATAATAATAATACGTCAGTCGACATATGAAATTCAGATAAAAGAAATGATATGAAGTCGCAAAATCATGCATTAAATCTTCTGGAATGTATAAGATGTATTCATAGAGTCCACATTATATATGGAACGGATTTAATTTTTGTACATTGTGTACAATACTAATAATAGTTTCATCCTTAGAAAGGTGGCAGGAAATTACAAAATAAATCATTCTATATGACAATGATGTTTTATCGAACTTACTCCTAACTTGAAATTTCACAAAAGTATTTTCACAGTTCGTATTGTTTATATTCCAAAAAATATAATTGTAGATTTAGCTTTAAGCAGCGAAAACTTGGTGAATTTAAGAAGATTCATGAGACAGCACGCTTTGAAGTGTCTGACCTGATGTGAAGAAAATGACTTCTATCCTCGCATAGAATTTCTTTAATGGACTTGCTGACAAATTGGCCGACGTGTATGAAGCGCGAGTCGCCTCATAGCTTTCCTATTTTTTTTTCTCTTCTTTCAGTATGTCAGGACATAGAATGATCAATGATGGAAATACTAACTTCTACAGTGCAACAAAATATGCTGTGACGGCCATAACTGAGGGTCTTCGAAATGAACTGAGAGATGCAAAGTCTCACATACGAATTACGGTAACAATCCAATTATGTTTATTTCACATAACACCTATGTCGGGTTATACAGCCTTTCAAGTCTGTTCTTTTTTGTTGGTGATTCTGCATTATACTGGCATACATCTCGTGCTCGAGAAGCTTGAGACATTTAATAATTTTACTGCATTACTGCAGTACTGGTTGCGAATATTTGTCAAAGAAATAAATCAATCATGAATTGCAATCCCTTCCCAACTATCAATACAAACTTTTGCGGCCTACTCTGCATCGTAAAGACACGTGACTGATGATTATCCACCTCCTCCTCTCCTCCGTCCTTCACAAATATCAACGTATTAGCATGTGTAATTCTTAAACATTGATTGTACTATGTCTCTTGTCATGTTTTGTTTGTTATTCTACTATCCAAATATATAATGTTGAAGAACCTCTAGGATGGCAGCTAGCTGTTGTTGAACATTTTGATGTCTTTTTAAGTTTCACTGCACCACATGTAATTGCTAATATTTGAAGTAGCGAATTATTTGTACTCATCATTTGCTTGTCGTTACCCTCCAATGTTACATTTTTTTTGTAATTATGTATACTCATAATTTCACAATTAAAGAATCTTTCTGATGACCATTTTAAACTTTAGGGAATTTTGAGATAATGAGAATTTTATTACCTACCCTATTTTTTGCTTACGTAGTATTTACTATAATGTAGTGTTTGATAATCCCTCCTTGTGTTGTCGCCTAGCAACTCAAACTGTTTTTATCTTCTCCGACTTTTAGATTATATTCTTAGGCCTATGTTGAAAATATAGGGATAGCACATATGGATTCGATGTTCTGTCAATGTAAACATGGATAGTACAGATCCGATGTTCTATTAATGGAAACATGGATAGTACAGGTCCAATGTTCTGTTAATGGAAATATGGATAGTACAGATTGGATGTTCTGTTAATGGAAACCTGGATAGTACAGATTCGATGTTCTGTTAATGGAAACATGGAAAGTGCAGATCCGATGTTCTGTTAATGGAAACATGGATAGTACAGATCCGATGTTCTGTTAATGGAAATATGGATAGTGCATATCCGATGTTCTGTTAATGAAAATATGGATAGTGCAGATCCGATGTTCTGTTAATGGAAACATGGAAAGTGCAGATTCGATGTTCTGTTAATGGAGATTGTATTTTAGTCCCAGTTCCTGTTCGTTAGAAACTGAAGCTGATAATTGGTTTCTCTACGAGTAGGGTCTGAACATACTTAGTCCACTTAAAACATCAGTATCGGAGTTAAAGCAAGATAAGAGGGGAAAAATGGCGTTCCTCAGCGAAATTAATAGAATGTGTTCTTGGCCAGTCAACTTTAAACTTTTTTGTATCAGTCTTAACCTAATACAAGATTTATGTTTTAGATAATTGGCCTTGAAATTTGCCATTTACATTGTTACGGCTCAAAAGAACTTTAAGCATGGTATTCTTTTTTCAGTAATTATTCTAAAATAATAAGCAAAAAGCATATATTTCAATGGAACTGCCAACTCACTGGAAATATTCCCTTGAACGATATGGTAATGGATTATGGGTGCCAAAACGTTTTTCCAAGACAGAACATTCATACTAAACCATTTCCTCAGTAAACAACAACCGGCACTTTTCTTTTTGGAAGACTATTAACACGTGACGTTAAAAAAGAAATGGTAAACTTGTTATGCAGTTCGGACGAAATATGTCGAATCTATAAATGTCAGTTATTTATTTATTTTATTTTTTTTTTATAGTGAAAACTACATGAATGTCCTACTCGCTTCTGTTCAGCCATATCCAGTCCCCATGTGATTATGTAACTACGCACGCGAATTTGGTGAATTTGTCAGAGATCAGTCAAAAATTCTTTAATAGAATACTTGATTGACATCCGCGGCGCGTGACTGAGAGGTCAATATGAAAGCAAAACGGTCTCCTAAGACAGCTCTAATTATGAGCTCTTTTACAGTTTTATTGTATGGGTTATTGTTTTGTTGGGGTGGTGGGTCTTTTTCCCCTTTAAATTAGCAACATATAGATGAAATCATAATAAGTTATCAAACAGTATTGCAATAAAAGATGCATCTTTATTTTATTTTTTATACTAAAAAATCATTTATTTTATTCATCAGGCTGTAAGCCCCGGGTTTGTTGATACGGAATTCATTCTGCGGATGTATAAGGATGAAAAGCGTGCGGAGGAAGTTCGGAAGATACGCAAAGTGAGATGATTTGAATTTATCTGGCTCCGTGGTTCTGCACAGAGTCAGAACTTTGGATGAATATTTAAAAATCCTTGATTGATTGATTGATTGATTTAATTTTAACGGCGCACCAGCACTTTTAGGCTATTTAGCGCCATACGGTATGTCATATTTGTAAAAAGAAAGGTTCAGTATCGACCAGCGATATAGTAAAAAATCCATAGTAGTTAAATATAAAATGGTAAATGTTGGTAACAGTTAAAGATATTGGTTCCCGATCAACGGGAAATGTAAATGAAAAAAAAAATCATTGAATCTGGATAATGATACTGATAGTAAAAGTAGAGTTACTGTAATGTTAAATTCAAGAAATTTCTGCTTGCTCTGCATATTTGCAGACTGAGAGAGGTGGTAAAAGATGAAGAATGGTTTCTGATTTTACTGTCTTCAGTCTTCGGAGTTCAGTGTTTGTGTGGCACTGCGGAGGAGAAATCATCCAGCAGAACTATTGCGCCAATTTATAGAAACAATTCGAAAGAAACTAATTGGATGCATGGACTGTACGAAGATCTCCTTGAAACCACAAACTAAATACTGAAGATGATATTTTTTTCTAAACAAGTTTTTTTTTAACTGTTCTAATGAACATACTGTCCATCCATTGTTTCTTTCTTTCTGTCTTTCCTTCCTTCCTTCTCTATTTTTATTTTGCCTCTTTTGGGTGTAATTACCATAAAAATAACGAGGCAAACAATTCTTTCATCACAATATTCTCCTGTAATTCTCTGAAGAATACATAGATGTAGTGTTATTGCATGTTATTAACATGAGTTTGTGTCACTGGAGTGGCTCTTTTTTAGCCTAATACAAAACTTTTGAACATGTTCTTTGATATATAATGAAATAAATTGAGTAGTCCTCTTATCAAATACTGGAATTATCGCAAATCATTGTAGAAATAGGGGTAAAATCTCGTTTACATTTCTTATCCGATATTTTCGTTTTGATTGTCCGCCATATTAGTTCAGATAATGCCTACTTCCGTTCTCAGCCTCGTTTGTGTGCCATATAAGGACATTAATGACTTATTTGGAAACGTAAACAGATCGTAGTAAAAAAAAATATGGCCCAGTTTCAGTCGTAAATTCTGCGCATTAAAAGTAAAATACGGTTTACCGGTGATTTTGAAATTCCACCAAGAAACGATTATTTTCTCAACAAAAACTGTATTCCGCAATTTACGCAAGTATCCATTCTCCATCTGCTCGCGTTATGTCATTCAACAACTAATACCATAGCGTAGAATATCCATATAGAGTCTGGCAAGCCTTATATAGAAAAGGGGTCATGGCGAGAATCACGCGTCATCTGTCATGGTGGACTCGGTGAGGTTAGCATAACTTTGCCAATTTATTTTACCGTGTAAGGGCTTAATAAATTCAAAATAAGGCCAAACTTCTTTGACAAAATGATTATACTTATTTAGTAGATTTTTAAACTATGTTTCTGACTTTAGTGAGGATTTTTTTGCTCCATTACATGATATGGGATCAGTTCGTAGCCTCAACCACAACAAAAAAAGTTGAGGCTACAACATCGTAGCTAGTCAACGTCATACTACAGACCAAATTTTCACATACATGAATTCCATATTTACATCGCTCTGTGGTAAATTTTAATTGCTTCAGTCCGATTGTTCTACCTTTTATAATTTGATGAAATTTTCTGACAGAATCAAATCCTGGCATCATCATGTAGATGCGATTTCAAGATAAATTAATATGCGTATCAGTTGGTTGAATTGCGAAGGTAGCAGTCGACTGAAGTTGTTAAAGTTTCTTTTACGAAACGAACTTGTCTAATCATGTCTAATTATGTTAGGTATTATTTTCGCTCGTCTGTGTCAACGCTACGACAAGCTTAAAGATTTGTATGTAATCTGATATAATCTCCAGATTGTTTTTCTCGTTACAGAATCTGCAACCCGATGATATTGCAGATGCTGTTATATACGCATTGCAAGCTCCACAACATGTCCAGGTTTTCTCTCTCTCTCTCTCTCTCTCTCTCTCTCTCTCTCTCTCTCTCTCTCTCTCTCTCTCTCTCTCTCTCTCTCTCTCTCTCTCTCTCACACACACACACACTATAAAGGATTCGACTTTATTTATGCAATGGAGGCCAAGGATGATGCGCTTGAGTTCGCACTCACATTTCTTCAAACAGGCATATATGTGTGCATGTCTGTACTCAGATATATATAAACGAACAAAAGAATTAAATGTCGAAAGTTGTCAATAAGTTGAAATCTGTATGCAATTTGTTGCATGAGTATTTTAAGTGTTTCAAAAAAATGTGAATTGTGTCAAGAAAATGTCACATTTATTTTTAATCGTTTTTCAATTTTGGGATAATATTATTTTTTGACACAGCAGGCAAGTAGCTAAATGGCCCTGAATTTGTGTCAATTGAACTCTATGTATTTGGCCTAAAATTGAAATGCGTACTAATTGAGGTCTATAAATATCGCAGTACATTATTTGCGTTTACGTTTAGTTTTCGTTCCATTACATGCATGTTCGCTTTTTCTTTAATTCATTTTAAAGGTTCACGACATTTTGATGAGGCCGACTGAACAGGCATTCTAAGTAACCGAGGCGGATTTTCCGTAGAAAAAACTTGAGGTGTTCCGGTTGAGAAACAGGAAAATGTCGGAGACAGAAAATAGATCATCTATGCTTCTGTCTCTCGTGTAACGTATTGAAGATTACTAGCATTTGGGTCAAAACAGTTCCTACAATATTTAGATACTATATGTATTTGTTACTTTTCAAGATTACATGCATTCTGTTCCATCTTTTCTTGTTAAATAAAAATGTTTACATATGAATTACTCTTTTAATATTTTATTGAAAGTATCTTTGTTAGGACAACTGAAACTCTGCATCAGTTTCTTGTATGTTTAGTGTAGATTCTTTTATAATGTAATAGTTCTTCAGATGAAAAAGCTTGCCACTTGCAACAAAATTTCAATACGTGTACAACTTTCATTGCCTACATGATTTTTGAGGGGTTTTTTGTCCCTCTGTAAGTTACACATATTATGTTTTTGCTTGCCGTCTGCAGGATTTGTTTTAGCTTGCCGGGCGCATGATTTGCAAATGGTCACAATATCTAGACTGTCATTGGACTGGGCAGTTCCAGTCATGCTCTACATCAGGGATGGGCAATTGTTTTGGCTCGGGTGCCATTTTTTGGTAGCGGATTTTAGCGAAGGGCCGTACCGTTTAAAATCATTGTATTCTTTAACATTACATTTCATTTGAGAAAAAGTATAAAAGTATCAATAAATAAAACTTAAACAAAAGTGGTAGTTTTATTAAATTATTTATTGTGCTAATGTCATATTATCGAGATTTTTAGCTCCTAGCACATTTAATTATATAATCAGTTTAATGAGACAAGTGCATTCTATCACACTTTCTTACAGATTTTTTTAAAATCAGAAGTGAAGTTGCTTGTTGAGATTCTCATCACTGCCTGCAAGTTTATGTCTGTCAAAGATCATCTGTATTTATTCTTGTTGATTTTCATGCAAGAAAAACTTTGCTCACAAATATATGTAGATCCAAATATACAGAACATTTTCCCAGCAAATTTTTTCACACATGGGGATTTTTCAGCAAAGACTTATTATTCGGGGCCCCGAGTGGCCGATTGGTCTAAAGCGCTGACCGTTACGGATCACTGCCATCTCACCTCTGTCTGCGTGAGTTCGAGTCCAGACTCTGCTAACGTGGGTAAGTGAGAAAGCCTGCCAGTAGCTTCTCGTGGGTCGGTGGTTCTTCCCGGGGTTTTCCAGGGTTCTTCCTCCACCATTAATACTGGCCGCCATGTATAGCCTATCTTGTGCTGAAAAATGGCGTTAAACCCTACAACAACAAAGACTTATTAAAGTCAACTAATGTCACAGTATTAAACATTTCTTTCACTGTGTGATCTGACTGCATGTTTGCCACCAAAATCATTATGTTTTGCTTCGTGGTGACGTTTCAGATTGTACTCCTTAAATACGGCAATCGTTTCATGACACAGTGAACACATAGCTACGATGTCGTAGCCTCAACTAAGGTACTATAATATTAGTACTAAGTGAACACACTGCTTTCTCGCCTTATGTCCATTCTTCATTAAACACACGGGATTCATCACCAATTTTATGCTTTTTCGATGGGTTCATGGCCCCACTTAATTTAGAAATTTTTTAATTTTACTGTTGCAATGACAAAATTGAAATTAAACTGACAAACCGGAAAAGTGCGTATTTACACTGCCTGCTCACGCGCATTGACGTAGCCGCTCTAATGGAAAAACACGAGACGAACTTTCGGTCGCGGACATGAAGCAAATATCAGTTCAAGGTGGAGTTTTCTGAATGTCTTGGCGGGCCACAAAAAACTCTGTGGCGGGCCGCAATTTGCCCACCTCTGCTGTACATGGCTGATACTCTTCAATAGCGTATCGTCGCTGTAAGGCTGTTTTGATCCATGGGTCATGTAAACCTTAGAACATGTTGAACCTGATAACCAAGTGTTTAAGGCGCTCGCCTTTAGACATCACTGACATCTCCCTGCAAGGTGCATATGTGATAAAAAAAAAAAAGGTCTTATATCCCTGGATTTGCGTGGTGAATATATGATGAAAGGCATGGAATGATTATTTTTATGAAGCAAGTTAGAACTAACCCAATGATACGTTTTCCGTATTAACGATACACATCTCCTCAACCCCATTGCTCAGCTTGAAACCTAGCATCCATCCACACCCTGTAGTAAATGTAGCTACATCAGAGGCGGAAGAAATATATAAAATCAAGATTTTACTGGCAGAAAGCAAACACGACAAAAACACACACAAAGTTCAGATGCCATTCCTCTTAATTTCTAGATGAAGCTGCGGTGAGTCAATGCAGACAGGCGATCAGTGAGTTGTAGGTTTGAATCCAGCTGATACCATCCCGGGCAGACAACTGTGATGTGTCTCGGAACTACGAAATTCGAACCCATTGCAAAGTGACAAAAATACGTGTTCAGTCTGATGTGTTGTTTGTAACACATCAATTAAACAATCGATCAGTAATTTTCTTTGATATCGATCATTGTAATATCTATTATCTAATTGCCATTTTATTTGTTGTTAAAAATTTATTTACTAATCCAAGAATTTTTCCATCTATTTTTCTTGAAACATAAGTAAAGCTGAAAATAAATACAAAATATTTCCCTGGTGCGGTAATGCTAGTGTGACTGCCATTTTGACCTGTTACGTGTATGTAATTTAATTGTGTGTTAGTTTTAATTTCATTACATGTTATTGTAATGATAACTTTATTCACTGGATTTGACATTTTTCGCAAAAAAGCCGAGCTCTGTTTTGGCCTGGTAAATAACCAGTATTGCTACACTGTATTTTAGATGACCTAGATCCTGACCTTGATTCAGAATAAGTATAAAAAAAAACTTGTTTCTTTCCAAGAGTGAAAAATCATTGGTCGTAATCGAGGTCATACATGGCTTGTGTGCTATTTCTGTTGTAAACAACTTTTTAAATTATTGAATCTTATAGTAAGATTCGTTAGGTAGAATCAAATTTGTATATGGCGTACATGTAAGTCAACTTATGGTCTTACTACGTTATTCAAACTAAGGGAAAACGTGACCCCATCACATGATCTAAAATTAATTTAAAACTAACGTTTTAATGTGATTTAGGTGGCGCTTCTTTGTATCTACTTTCAATGCCAACGACGGTTAACGCGTATTTGTATGTTATTGACTGACGTTTACCAATTTAAATATGTGGTAAAAAAAAATAATACCTGATGAACGTCATTGAAAGCACTGACCTCATAATATGCGTAATGAATTTGTTTAGGCGGTGGTAAATAAATTTGCTATATTGCATGTCGTGCTAACCAATTTGCAGCAACAGAACATGAGACACCAGCATCTGCATGTATACCAATCGCTGCTCTACCCCTCCGAGGTAATCTTGGGCTATAATAAATCAATTCTATTATTATGATAACAATTTATTCATTAATCACCAGCCCCTAGCACTAGTTTACCTTTAATCGCAGATTTTACTAGAAGCTAGAAAGTTTTTCTCTGCGATTTATTTTTATGGAATTTAATTAATAAATCGGCTTCACATCTGCAATATGTCGTTGTTGCAAATCTTTTTTATACGCAACATCATAAACGTGACACGCTTGATCAGTAGCATTTATTGGTTAATCTCGCTTGTCAAGTCGGATATCAAGTCGAGTTCCTAGACCACAACAATTATATCCAGGAAGATGTTTTTCTCCAGGATACTTTGCCCATGGAGCTCCTGATAATTTTCGAAGTAAATCAGGGATAACACCAGCCCTGACATCAGTCAGGTGAGACAAAATAAATTTTTATTTTTTGTACATTTTACACTATCCTGTGAGTGCGCGCCCTCAATTTTTGTTACTATTGTTCTTGATCCACAATAAAAATCCATATAAATTTATTTTATTCATACAACATGGATATCATTGATTTACAATAATAGGTCTGTTCGCCTTCGCCTACACGCGCTTGGTCGGCAAGACTGATTAAGCGCCTTTACTCCGACACCAGATTTAAGATATGGTTGAGCACTGAAACAAGCCCTTGATGCGATGAAAAGCGTTTTACAATATTCATATTGGCATGCTCTGCATCGTAATTCGTATTTTCCAAGGCATACACATTTACATTCATTGCGTGACAATGCCACTAAACATGGGCAGTTATCTGATTAATTAGTACAAAATCAAGTGTATATGTTAGATTATCTGGAGTCTGTGGTGAATTGGCGGCGTTCAAAACACACCAACCTCTTCCACTACGGTTCGTTGCTAGGGAATGACCTCCCACGGTGTAATTTACCCAGTGTGGATAGATAGAAAGAAGAATGCAGATCTCTGAACAAGTATATTGAAGAAATAAACACAACGAGCCCCCTTTTAATGAACAAATATAAAATTTAATCAATTTAACAGAATTTAAAAAAGAAATCAATTACTTGGTTACAAAATAAGGAAAAATGTACTAACATGAACTAAAAAAAAACAAAATTTTCTTTCTATTACTTGTCAGTGACAACTAATTCAATTCTTTATTGCCTACCAGATGTGACCTTTGAATGCAACGATGAATATCATCACCTATCTTATCCGGACATAGTCTTCCGTTCGTCCCTACTCTGCCAACCTTTGTCTAGTTGTCTGGACCTGGATTCTTGCCAGTCGAACTCTGATTTAAAAATCGTTTCTGGACCTAGACTTCGGCTCAGAAATTTCTCTGGTACTTGGAATTGGTACAAAAATTTCAGGAAAATCTCAGGAAAGTTCCAGAATCTGAATCTCGGGAGAGTTTAGGAAAGCTGTTTCCTTTAATAAACAAAATGTTTTGCAATAGACAATGGGTCACATATATATATATATATATATATATATATATATATATATATATATATATATATATATATATATATATATATATATATATATATATATATACATACACGCACATTAATTCGGCTCAGAAAACAAAAGGCATAAATTTTGCACTCATGTTCACTAATTCTTATGTTTACATAAATGGTCATTGTCTGTCCTGATCTTAATTTGGGTCACGCTAGTGTCAAATTCCATTAAATTCCACTTCGCAGCTAACACGTTATGTGCCCGTATTTAACACCCCTTGACTTATTACATTAAACTATCTAGTAGTGTTAAATTACATTTGGCTTAGCCCCTCAAATCTAACTATTCTAAAATAGTTTACGTGATCAATTAAATATTACGAACTAGTTTATGGATATACGCTCAATAATGTCATACTAGACATAGTTAATTCATAAAACTATAAAACATTACCCATCATTTATTAGGCTTAATTCTTGAAAATTCCTAAGCACTCCTATGTATTAAAGATTCAATTACATGCAATCTTGTTAATTCTTTCAACGAACATTCAATGACATGCAACCTTGTCAATTCTCCAGATGAATTGTTAATTAGAAAATCAAAGAATAAAATGTCATGACTAACATTTCACTAAAACCCTACAAAGTGAAATCATAAATACATACATCATAACATCAATACATTTGCAAGTAAATCAACAAATGAAGTAACATATTAAAATCGGGAAACTAAGATTGCGTACCTTTCGCCGTTTCTTATTCGTCTTCTACGAACATCGTGTATAGTCTGTCTCCTATCTGAGACAACTATCCGGCCCCTTACTCAATAACGAAAACGTACTTGCTACGTTTTCGGAGTCCCGTCTAACTTTTCTCAAGAAAGATTGAAGACTGAATAATTTCTCCAAAACAGAACCTTTAATTCTTTAGACTTACGCCCATAAATTTCTTTTAACCAATCAGAATTGACGGTTTCCTAAATCTTATAGGTAGAATTTTTGATTGTCAAGACAGCTAATCATGCCGTAATTAACGTTCCTTTGAACATCCACTTATTGCCAAGCTTTATTCCTTTAACCGGTTGATTTTGGGAAAGGGTCTTATGTCATACCCTTGTACCATAGCATATGACTCGGTCAAGTTTAGTCGCGTGGAACGAATTTTCCTTTGACGTTCAGAGATAAAATGAAAATAATCATACAACTATCTCTAGCCCTTTCTACTTTAATTAAGTTGACTTTGATACAATTCATTTAACCAATGCCTCTAAGAGTTTTCAAAATTTGACACATCACAGAGTCCATCAAGCTACAAATCAAATTTTGGTTTTACAATAATACGATCTGTAGGTTAGGTCTTTGCAAACAAGCAGTTCAAAGAAAATCATTCTTGAATAATATGCTTCAATGTGACATTGGAAAGTTATCAGCCGAGCAAGTTGAACAACTGTACAATAATTCATCGTAGTTGAAACGAGCTCAACGAGTAATTGTTGATAAATTCAATCATTCTGAAGCAATGGATGCTTTAGTGTTTTGTTCTGATAAAATCAGTCCCAGAGAGAAACTAAACACGATAAGAAAATTTCTGGAGAAACTGATTTTGCCCGATGTTCTGGATGATTTGTCAGAGACAACTGTTTCGATGTCATGATTGGATTTAAGAATGCACATCAAAAATATTGTTGATAAAAATTTATTATCGGAATACAGCGATTTATTGAAAAATTTGTCAAGTATATTTCCTGAAACAAGAATTTAAAATAAAAAATTAACAACAGGAGATATTATTGAAAAATTAAAATTAATTTTTAAGGGAATTAGATAAACTTTTACAGCAAATAACAAATACACAACTAGATCAAATTGTACACTTAATTCTCCAGTATGGTTCAAATCGGACTTTATTGATGATCCTCGCTGGATAAGATACCAAAATGATTGTCGATGATTCTATGGCGGTAGTGATGTCATTTATCCCCGTGCAGAATATTTCAGCAGCGGTGATTTTATCAGCGATGATGATATTAATTTTAATGAAGTTGATGATCATCACTAAGTCGAAGTTTTCAACGACAGTGACAGCGATGATGATGAAGATAGCTATGACCATGAAAAAAATTACGGGTTATGATGATTGCCATGATGATAATCATAGCCACGTGAAAATGTTGAAATTCTACATATGGAATGTCAATAATTGGTTTAATGTATTTGATCGTGATGAAATCAATGAAAAAAAATGTTTGTTTAGAACACTCACTTTGATCAAACATTTTATCCCGCCATTCCATAATAAATATATAATGAATGTGGTGATTACACACACATAAGTTATAGAGAATAGACCAATTATTTAGCCACATTGAAGACTTAGCAATTCTAGCAAAATATTCTTTCGCATTTTCTTATTCGTTCCTGTTCTTATTCTTCCTCAGAAATTCTATTCGTGATTCCACAGCGAACATTGCAACGGTTGTCATGAATTAGTCTTTCTCATATTTCTCTCCTCACATGAAAGTTGTCTACCAATTTCCTTTTCTATATCTGTTTCAGATTTTTTTGAGAAGATATTGTCGCTTGATTTCTTTATCAAAAATGGATCTAATATAATGATTAGTAATATTTTTTAAAAAATACGTTCTGTAATTTTATCCGTAAATCACGACAAGAGGGATAATAGATCATAATTTCGTCATTGATACGCTTCACTTATGACGGGCATGAATAAAGTAGTGTTGGTTTCCTTCACCATCAACAATCATTCTGTCGTGAAAATAACTGTTGGGGGGGTCAGAAACCGAGTAATTGTCCATATGTCGTTTGCAATCAGTATTATTATTCATAAACCATTAAGATAATTATGAAACACAATCATCTTAGTATCAATATATTTTGCTTTAAATATGGTTCCACGAAAACAGGAGCCAATCAAACATCACCCAGCACTACCGAATTCTATCAGGATGATGATATTTGGGCCATCTGATAATGAGGTGGCTCAAGTGGGATAAGTTATATTTAGAAGCACCATCAGCGTAATGAAGTACTTAAAGATTTAATTGAAAATGCAAAATCGTTATATGAAGGGTACAGTGACTATGCCGGAGTCTGCGTTATTGCTTTTATCACCGATATCGATGAAGCGCCATCTGTGGATGACCTGGATTTACGTATTAATAAACTTGTATTTAGCGATGTCATGCTGGACAAACAAACAAATCCAGCTCGTATATTTTCCACAGGCAGGCATAAAAATACTGACGTGATTTATGTTACCCAGCGTTATCAGAAATACCTAAAGTTATCAGAGACAATTGCAGTATTGTGGTTGTGTTTAACGTAGTTTATAATCATGCTTTACAAAATATTTATTACACTTGGTGTTCAGGGGATATGGATATGATCAAATTTAACAATTTCTTTGCACACGCGCAAGCTATCCAGTTTGGATTTATGTCAATAGATTTATATCATCCTAGGTCGAGATATCTTAACGGATTTGATAAAATATTTGGTTAATTACAGCATCAGGGAGGTGGACGAACAACAGTGAGTAACCAGCAGGTAAACAGACACGCACAACAAATATTTGAATATACGAACGTCATCGATAAAGTACCCAATTAGAGAAATATTATGGTCAGTTATAGGGCTTCAGTTTGGCGTTATTGACCTTATAGTTTCATTTTCTAAGAAGCTTTATTTTTCGAACAAAAGGTCTCAAGCAAAATAGTTTGTTGCTGGGTAACACCATTTTCAGCACTGACTAGGCTATACGTGGCAGCCAGAATAAATGGGGGAGCAAGAACCCTGGAAAACCTCGGAAAGAACCATCGACCTACAAGAAGCTACCTGCAAGCTTTCTCACATACCCACATTGGCCGAGCCCGAGACTTGAACCTACGCAGACAGAAATGGGACGGCAGTGATCCGTAACGGTGAGCGCTTTAGACCACTAGGCCATTCGAAGCCCCTGTACCTAACATGATATCAGCGAACCAAAATACGTGATTGTGGCGTTTCAAGCTTCAGCTTGGGCTGATGAACCAATCTATAGTTTGATGATTTTTGACCAGCTTGGAGAGTCTGAAGATTGACTGAGGTTAAATGGGCGTCATAAACCCACTGAAGAAAGTTTGCTTCACTTCACAGGCAACCGTGTCGCACGGGTATATCGGAAGCTGTGATCGTACATGTACTGGGATCGAAACACTGACATCGATATCGATATGAAGATTTCCAGCTCGATTATTGTAAGTTGTACCCGATTCATTACCTTCATTAAAACGCCTGGAGTGGTTTAAAACAAATATGTGGTAAGCGTGTACTTTCATGCACGTCACTGGCTGGTCACCGTTATCAACAATTACAAATACATTGCAGCAATGATCTCCTGTTGATAGATGGTACAAGTGGCCGAATGGAGGTTATTGAAACGCTTGTGGAATATTCGCAACATATTAACCTAACCTTTTTCGTTGTCAAGTCGTCCTATCATCAAGTTAAGTTTATCCTGAGCCTAAAAAAAGCTTGCGAAAATAAGCGTAATACGAAACGATTATGGGGCCAAAATGTAGCTTTCTCCAACAAGGTTAACTCGAATTTTTCCCATGTGGTTGACCCAAACGCAATTGAATTAGCTAATGTTGCCAAGCAAAAGAACATCTCTGTGACATTAAAGTTTTCAATGTTAGATGTAGCACAAATGCAAAAATCAGTTGGATATTTCCATTCCTTGTAGCCATTGCAGCGTTGTTAGCGTCTGTGTCCACCACGGTTACAGAACGGTCTAGTTATATATTTTCTTCATTATATATTTCTGTACCTGGACCGACAGCCTTATATCAAACCAATCAAGTTATCTCGATTGCGTAAGAGGTCGTTGAACTGCATTTGAAAGTGCTTTAGCAAATGTGGTTGGAGGCCGCATAGCGTCTCAAAGAAGTAAAAGGTCTTGAACTACCAGGGACAACTAGCAGAATATCCTAAGGCAGAGGTCTTTAACTAGCCGGTACTGAAATTTTGATTTACTCGCTGTTGTAAAGTCAGTCAAACGTTTCCAAGATGTCTTTTTGCGGGATGACTCTCACCCCATCCCGCAAGTGGAAAACTGGGATTGTTAACCCGGATTCATCAACAGGACCTGGAACTCACTGGGTCGCATATTGGTAATATCTCTCATTAGTTAAAAGAAAATAACGTCATGCATTTATTTATAACTTATTTTATGTTGACCAATGAGAAGACTATTCCATTCATCGCGCTCTAGCATATTAAGCGGGAGCAATCATGGCCATGTCGATTGGTCATTATCAAGGTCATGTTCGGCCTACGTGTTGGCTCAGTTGTAAACAAGTTTTTTTTGTTTTTTTTTTAATTCATTTCCATTGTGGAATCACTAATTCTTAGCTAAGGCTATTCTAGCCTACATGATAATTGACTTGTAGTAAGTGACCACGTGACCCATCACGCGGGTCTCAAATTGCGACCTTAGTCGGGTTTAATTCTTAGAATTCATTGTTTCTGAGTCCTTTTAATACTTAGAATTCAGTGTTTTTGTGTCTGTCATCAATATATACCTTCTTTGGGCTCAGTGTATTTGTCTTGTTATTGCCATTTGAGTTCATTTTCGTATTTAAAATACTTGTGTTTACAAAGATTCTTGGACAAAGACATTCAGTGGAAATTATTTGGAATTATAAAGCCGGAATATTATTCTTATTCATAACCCGAACAAAGGGACTGTTGACACATTAACACAAAACAGATTACAGAAGACATCAATGCCTTCCATACTGGATCTTCACCGGGATTCGAACATGGAGTTATTTAGAACCTTTTAGTGATATGACTTGTATTTTTATATTCCAGGATTAATGTTTGGTTTATATTCACAACTGTTAAGTCCTTTTCCATATTTTTACTTTGTTTGCTAGGGAAATAAATTATTTGTGTTAAAAGTTACCAAGCTTGTTGGCTTCACTCTTTTCTTTGTTACTTTGCACGAGCCTAATCACGTAGCATGATTAGAAGACAAATTTCGGATTGGCATACGTAAAATCAAATGCCTGAGCTAAACATCGGTTCTAAATTCATTACGCTACGCGAAATGCAACTTAAAATATCAGCGTTGATTCTTAAAAAGGTCGCGCGAGAAAGGAGAAGTGTCCTCCCTTGTATTATTTTATAATATGTATGACGGATAGTTAAACTGCAAGCGACGATACGAACTCCTGTGACCTATTGGCGTTTCAAGGCAAACGATGGCTTCCAATGTAAGAAAAGACATAAACTTCTGGTTCCTAGAATAGTCTCTATCCGTAAAAACTATGTCGTCTGCGTCTAGTATTTTCCAATGTCTAGTTTTAATATTTCTAAAACAAGTTAAACAAATAATTAAAAGAACTCTTATATACATGTGTTTAAGTAAATGTAAGTCCAAAATTTAAGGAGTTATTGTGATTTTCATTTGCTGCCTGAAAACATTGACCCAAAAAATATGGCGACTGCGTTCCAAAAGAAACTTACGTTTAATTCGAAATACCAACAAGTTGTAAATCTATGGGACCCCATGGCGGCAAACAGTAAGAATTTATAAAGTAGTGAATGAAGATACTCAGTTTTATGCAATGTTATATCCTTGCTGCCTTCTGTTTATAAATCGATACGGCGGATATATGGGCTAATGGTCGTACCGTACCCAAGTCGTTTTGTACCCAGTGGAAATTGGTCGTTTCGTACCAAAGGTACTGGTTGTTTTGTACCCAAGGTGCTGGTCGTTTCGAACACGAGGTCCTGGTCGTTTCGTACCGAAGGTGCTGGTCGTTTCGTACCCATTAATTTACAAGGTCAGGTATACATTACTGTCATATTTACCGCTCCCTCTCTAGGCCTAATCTTTTTCCTATCTTAAAACTTGCACGAGCAAAGCATATCCGGGCAATAAATTGAACTAACACAAATAATTGCGATAATTGTTTTGTTTTCACTGTATAATATTATATATATATATATATATATATATATATATATATATATATATATATATATATATATACTAAAAAGAATCAACAAAAATGTCCGTTGCCATAAAAAAAAAAAGAAGACGTTGGCCAGGCTTAAATAACTGAGTAAGTCGAGTCTTTTTTCTATCGTTCAAATTAACAAACATTATCCTACTTCTTGGTATTATTTAGTAAAGTCTAATGTGATTGAAAAAATACAAATCCTCTCAAAGCAACTAGAAATTCTGCGATCTTTTAATAATGGGGGTTGAATGCAGATAAAACAGTGTTGCTTGATTAAGATTATTTTCTCCAAGGACCAATACTGGTGTTAATTTCAATGTTTGTCGTGATATACGGACCATCAAACCATTTTTTTATAGTAGACTGTCTGCCACATTAGCATACTTGTGCAAAGTTTTGGACATGTTCACCGATTTCAAGACACTAACAAATTAATGGCATAAATGCAATCCTCTCTGTTTTCAACTAAATATAAATATTAATTTTTCATGGCAAGTAAAAATTTGTTTTCATTGTTTGGCATAATCTGATTTATTTTGTTATCGTCCTAAATATAACACACATAAATAAGAGAGAGAGAAAGAGAGAGAGAGAGAGAGAGAGAGAGAGAGAGAGAGAGAGAGAGAGAGAGAGAGAGAGAGAGAGAGAGAGAGAGAGAGAGAGAGAGAGAGAGTTGATTTAACTTATAACTGCATTTTAGATATATTTACTTGTGATTTAAAAATGATGTATTTGATTATTTAAATAATCAAAGATAAGTATGCATGTTTTTTTCTGCCAATATTGAAACGTTTATAATACATCATCCCATGTACTACGGCATATATATTTTCCAGAATAGAACAGTAAAACTTACAATCCAGTGAATGAAGGAAACTTATTAGAAAACAGAAAGATTAGTTCAAACAGGTTTAAATAACAAAAAACAGGTTTAAATAACAAATGACTAACAACATTATTCCGAATTCCTGGATTTTATTACATTCATATAGAAAACATAATTACATTATGCGTTTCTTTTTTTTAGATTTAAAAGTCATTGTCTAATAATACAGTTGATTTGCCTTGTCAATCAGTTTTGGACCGTATATGTTGCTGAAAATTTGTCAGTAATTTTGAGGAGGAGATAACGCCGTTCTGGTACTCTTTCAACACCGAAAATATTCTCCCCTGCATTGCTTGATATGTTTATTTTTCTGGACGACACAAAATAAAGAGTGGAGCATATGTAAATTGTAACCAACAAAGGAGAGTAAGAGCTGGGATAATTAATAATAATGTATGCCTCCATGAGAACTATTGAATGAATTTTCTGATTCTTTTTGGTTTAAGGACTGAATAACAGAGACCTGGTGTAAGTATTAATAAGTACAGAAAAATTAAATAAATAATCAAACATGTGTGAAATAAGGAGTGGAGCATTTTAACATTTGAAAACTACAGTATTGGGTACGAAACGACCAGGACCTTGGGTACAAAACAACCAGTACCTTGGGTACGAAACGACCATTGCTTTGGGTACGAATCAACTCGTTTTGGTACAAAACGACTTGGGTACGGAATGACCAGTTCCCGATACATGCATACGGCATACAAGATGATGTGGATTCCTTTAGTTGCATTAATGAGAGTATGCTATTCACAACAGAAACCTACAAAACAAACAACGGCTATAATCCTAACAAAAACTGCGGATTAAAATAATTTTTTCAACATGCCGATAACCATAATATTTACTGAGATTCATGGCAATCAAGTGAAAATAGTGTGTGTATGTGTGCGTGTGTGTGCGCGCGCGCGCGTGCGCGCAAATGAATCAAATGTTCGCTTTTTTATATTAAAGGTAAATCATGTACGGATTAGGATAGAACATTGGTTGAAGAACTGTTAATGTTCAATGATTTTAGTAGTTTGTTAATTCAAATCACTTAATGGCAATTACTGACAGGAATGGAAACGAAACTATACAAGGGATATTTCTTGCTGCCTCATGGATAGCACAGAAAAACGTTGTCCATCATTGCAAAGGCTTTTATTATTATTATTATTATTATTATTATTATTATTATTATTATTATTATTATTATTATTATTATTATTAAGAATATATTGCTTTTAGTTTTTGTGGTTGACTGATTGGGAACCTAATCACACATAAATTTGTTCAGTGTACAAGATATGGCCAACATACTTTTGTATAACAGTAAGTGATCACCAGACTACCTATCACCAGCAAAATATAAAACAAATATGAGTTTGGAAATTTTCCCCTACAACAGTGGTTCTTAACTGTTTTTGGCAGTGACTCAAATTAAGTTTGCGATGTTAGCCTCGTGACCCATTGAACGGCAGAAGAAGAGAAAAAAAAAAAAGAAAAAAAAACACTTGGGAAAGAAATTGCAAATTACTAAGGTTGATCTTGGTGACCCACTAAACACAGCATGGCGACCTTGTTTTGCCCACTGAATGTAGATAAGAGTCGTCTTCCAAACTTGACTCAGCAGAGACTCAGTGGGCATTTTCTTCATATTTAAACCAATATCATATTCAAGTAAGTCCAGATTTTCCAAAGGACACGAAAACTGGACATCATTCAATACGATAATAGTGGGGAAAAAATTAGTAGAGAAGATAATCTGAATTGGATATGATACTAATACTGGCCTGTATATTGTATTTGTCAGTCAATGAGCATATTTAAGTACGGTATTACATATTTATTGCTTTTTGTTTTTCTTTTTAAAGTTGCACTTACCATGTACAAGTAGAAGTCAAAGAGTTTCAGAGCAATTTAAATTAAATATCTGGAATCTGTTGTTTGAACACTTTCTTTTTTTTATTCTTTCTTAAAGTTTTTATTTTTGCCACACCCCACTAGAATCGGACGCACACGTTTTAAATCCATTATTTCATACAGTTCGTTTATCTATTTATTTTGTCATGTCATTTGATAAGCATGAAAACGATATAAGTTATCATATTTTGTTAGTTTTTTAAGTTCTAACTAACCGTGATGTTGAATATATCAGATTACTGTTTGAGAAATACTTCGATGGAAGTCTGCCCTATGCTTTTTTTTTTTTTTTTTTTTTTTACCGGTATAGTGTCTCATGCATGGCACTTTCACTTACACCACGTGACACAACACTGAAAGCATCACGTTGCTTAGCATCGAACGCCATTTAACTCAAAGGGTAGTTACTACGACACAAAAGGTAGTTCAAGAAATCCAAATTACGTGCACTATTGTTAATTAATTTATGACACACTCATTTCTGATTGAGAAAATATCATACATAAAGTAAGATAATTTGTTCTTTACAACATTAATTTAGGTTCTTATATCGTTTGACAATGATAACATACCGGAAACATGAGTAGTAATATGAGAACACAGTTAAAGGTTGAGAATCATGTCGCTGAGTGGGAGTTGAGAGTGAACCGTTGTCTCATACAAGTTTTGTTTGATAATTTCGGTTCGTAACTGTCCGGTTTTGTTAAACTGAGCCAAAATGCCGACAGTTACGCTTCGCCAAATGGTGGATTTGTCCCTTGGGACGCCAGAGGTAGGGGCTGTAAATTTCAATGTAATGCACGCTCTCCTTCACGCTATGATTTCAAAACTGCAAATAGCAGATGTGAAAGCTGATATAAATGAAGCAGATCGTGATTTCTTATCTTCTTCCAAAATGAGAGCACGCTCAACCTTAAGTGAGGCTGACAGCGGAAAAGGAGAGGATTCGGAAGATGGGATGAGTGAAAAATCCAGCATCCCTCCATTTCGACCAACCCCATATCATAAAGTTGAAATCAAACTTGAACAACTGGCCCAACAAGTAAACCAACTTATGGAGTTGCCAACGAATTCACACATTTTTCAGAAAGCTGCAGATCAGTTTCAGAAAGCTCGATCACAAGGTTCAGGGGAGACACCTGTGAATGATATTTGGCAATTTCTGAAGATTGATGGACGTGTGAGAACAAACGAAGAGGGAATAGACAGGGTGAGTAATCAGAAGATGTTATTATTTTCTGCCTTTACAACTAGCAATGGTATCCGAAAGTAATTAAAAGTTTTGTTGAACAATTCTCAAGTCTAAACTCATGCATTCCATATTCGAAGGATAGTCTACTTTATGGTATGTTGTGCTTAGACCCATTCTTACCTTTATGCTTTCTTTTTATGAATTCATTGTAGTCTGAACTTAAATTTTTGGCATGTGTAAAACATAATAAATTGTATGGGTATGCATATATGTATGTGCATGTGTGTGTGTGTGTATGTATGTATATATATATATATATATATATATATATATATATATATATATATATATATATATATATATATATATATATACACACTCACACACAAGCATTATCCATTTTAACCCAAAATTTGAAAATGTGCATGTTCGGTTCAATATATCGTTTTTATTGTGGATTAGCAAAAGTTTCAAGCTATATTTCTTTTTTTTTTTTGGTGTCAACATTTATCATAATGTGATGAACAGTGCTGAACAGCTTACCTTCTGACATGAAATATGGGTTGCTGATGCTCTTGGCAGTCTCACATTATTCTTGTCTTTGACGCTGTCATTGACACACTTTTTGAGAAGACATTCATGCCACATGATTTAGTACTCATTACAAGATTTTTAAAATTTCCTTTTCTAAATGAGAAAGTTTGTATCTTGAAGGGAGTTTCAACAATTTTAGAATGTTATGGGTCATATTTGGTAGTTATGTACTTGTAAGCATGAAACAGCAGGGCAGAACATTGTTACTGAAAAGCCGATTGAACAACTGGAAGATGGAATTAAAGCCATTGGGTAGAATTAAAGGACTGATGGAAAGGTAGAAAATGTTATTGTTTGGCAGCTTGCGACAAGCAAAATTGATTCTGGCCAAACATTTTTCCCAGTGTGCAAGCATGTTAGGGCAATTGGAAAAATATATAAAAATGTTCATGTTAAAAATTACAAAGGAATTTTATATCTTTTCATGTGATACATCTTGTCATTAAAATAACTATGTTAAGTACATCATGGTTCCCAAGTTGTCACCACATAATCATTAGTTGAGTATTGGTTAATTTCTATCAGTAGCAGGCCATGCTAGTCCACATGTACTGACTACTCATTAGCTCATTAAGTACTTACTGTATATATGCAATCAGTTTCTCTGGTGAACCCATAAATAATTAATTCCTGCAAATGTTCATCTTTCCACAACACACCAAAAACATATGGTAGTGATGCCTGTAATATTTGAATTGATGCACTGGATGACTATTATTTAGTAGTATGCTTTTGACATTGATCTGGTGAAGGAACTCACATTGGAGAATGTGCCAGATATTTGCTTCTGTTGTCTAACTTTTTTCTAAGGAATTTGGCAACTATAAAGAATTAATCCAATCACAGTCGTTGTTCCATATTATATTGACTTGTAGGAAAATGAGTACACAAAAATTTCATTTGAAAAGTTTACATATACATGATAGTTTAAACACATGAATAATTGTACTAGATTAACAGTAACATGATGACATAAAATATGAGCAAGTTTCTTCTCTATAGTTTCATATTTAGTATAGGGTTAGAATATTAAAGAAAAAGAATTTGCCCCAGTTTTCTCACTGGCGTATATTGACTATTTAAAAAAGACCTTATTTATCTTAGGAATTGTTCAAATAACCTTTAATTCACTTTATTTTGGTGAATGATTGATGGGAGTAATATGGGTTATAGAGTATGCTACTTGGCCTTACTCCAGATATGCACCTTTCAAAAAAGTGCTAGCTCCACTTGGTCATTTTCACTTTCTGAGCTTCAGAGGTAAATTGTTAAAAAAAGAGCTAATAACTTGTTTTACATTTTATGTAATTCATTTTTCCTATTTTGATAACTGCTAAAGATAAAATACTTTAGACTAAGTCAAGCTGATCTTTTTTTAGCACAAAAGAACAGAAATTTTAGTTAGCAGTTTGCTTAGATACCATATAATTTCTAAAGGTACAATATCCAAAAAAATGTCAGCCACATTACATCAAAGTGGCATAGAGGTATGCCAACATTCTCTACATGGTGCATGTTTTACATGCAAACAACTTCACCTTACATAAGTCACTCTCAAAAGTACTTAATAATTGATAATGCCCCCCCCACCATGGGCAACACAAAACTTCTGTTTGAAGAGTTTACATATACTTGATACTGTAATAATAACATAAAATATGATCAAGTTTCTTGTTGGGGATGGCCAGCTACTAGAATGCTGACAACAGATAGATCCAAACCTGTATTGATAGTCATCTTGGGACAGGTATATTAGACACTAGACAATTTCAAAAAAAGGAAATAATTAGATTATCATTTATTTTCTGATCTCAAACATCTTAAAATAAATGTATAACATATCAGACACTTTCTATTAGTAGGACTTATTGTGAGTTATAAGTATACTCTGGAGTTTTGACTGCAGTAATGCTGGGATCAACTGCAGTAATTTACTGTTTCTCCAAAACAATATGTAACCAGATATTCCCAATATTTTGACTGATACATAAATACAAAATCATACATCACAAGGAAAAGACGTAAACTATCAAACATGTGTAGGCATTGATTGCATCTTAGTGTTGGATTACTTTCAGTGTAGTTGTGTTTGTTGTTATAATTGGTTGTAATTAGAAGTGAAATTGTATTGGTTGCAAATGATCTGTCACAATAGTCTACTTGATGTTTTGGTAGATAATAACCTATCATGGACTGAACATATCAAACATATCTGTAAAAAAGTCAATTCAAGTTTATGGCTTTTCAGTAGGATAAGACACTTTCTCCCCGAAAAGCACAGAAAACTATTTTATAACAGTTACATACAACCCTATTTAGACTACTGTAATACAGTATGGGGTAATTCAAATGATAAAAACTTAGCAAAGCTGGCACATCTCCAAAAAAAGCTTTTGAGTTAATATCAATCCAGAAAGAAAGCAAGGAAAATTTAGCTGGTAAGTTAAAAATACTACCTATTAAAGACTGAATCTGTTTAAGAAAAGCAAAATTAATGTACAGGATGGCCAATAATAATGCTTCTGAATATCTACAATCACTATTCAAGTATAGGCTACCTGGAAATACTCCCCACCTACGATCAATGTCTACCAAACATTACAAAATTCCCAAACCAAATAAGGAATTATTTAAAAAACGTTTCAAATACTCTGGAACTTTGCTCTGGAATAATATTCCGTTGAGATTAGAAATGCCCACTCTATTTCCTCTTTCCAAACACATTATATACAATGGCTTCACAGATGCAGCACAAAAAATAAAATTCCTTTGAATGAGGGTCTCAAGGTAGATTAGTTCTTAGCTAATTGAGTTACCCTCTTTAAATAAAGTCATAATATATATATATATATATATATATATATATATATATATATATATATATATATATATATATATATATTTGTACAGATACATTCTTTTTATTGGTTTTGTAATTTAGCTGTTTTTAGCAGAATATTATACAAAAGTGTTTCTAAGAGATGAATTAAATGTAAATGCAATATAATTTACTGCTATTTTGATCTTTTTACAACTGTTCATCATTCTTTTCCAATGTGCGGATTGTGATTTTCAATCAGACAGTAAAAGATTTTTAAAATAATTTTTATTAAATGAAAATATACTAAAAGTTAATGTATTTGCATGTCAATGCCTTTTTTCCTTTTATTGCATCGATTTAAATGTCAACATGTAAATGTTTTAATAAGTCTGAAATTAGGATTACTGTTATTCAATTTTTATTGATGATATTATACTTACAATGCATCTTTTGTGTGAATTACTGCTTTGGTGCTAATCTTGAATTTGTACTCCCTCCTTCATGTATTTTAAGTATCATTTGTATTGAATTCTTTTGGATAGCTGGTGAAGAGGGTGGGGGGATTGACTGTATTGGTCCAAAACCTTATTTGTGCAGTTTTATGCTCTATCTTCTAATTTATTGTATATACAGTACTCACTAATAAGTCAAGTCAAACTGGAAACAACATAGTCCCTGATCTGCTGTAGCTTAATGTGCCTGCAGAACAGGGTCTATGTTGTTTGCTCTACTGATTACTCCTAAGAAACTGCAGAGACCAAGATCTGCTGGTGCATTATTCAGTAGCAGATCTAGGTCTGTGCAGTTTGAATTTAGTACAATTTGAATTAAATGCTTTAATGTGATCTCCTCAAAACATACTTTTATTGTTAGGAAAACAGACTGGCAACATTTTGTACCCAAATCAAAGAACCATAACACAAACCAATAAGGTTGTGACTTAATTTAGTTCAAAGCAAGCTAATCATTAATTACTCTGGTAATATGTTTCTTAGGACACTATTTTTTAAAATGTAAAATCTGTGACTAGCCATCAATATCTGGTCATTGGCATGATATGTACATTTATTTCAGTTATTTAGAGGGGTCTAATGGAGGTGTACAGGATTCAGGGATAAATCTAAAATAATTTGCAGAGTTTGTATTTTGTCTTAACACAGCCAGTCTTTGTCCAGGGGTTGATTTACAACTATTTCCAAAGGAACATGATGCAACCATGGCCCTAAAAATTGTAAGCAGTAAAAAGAGAAATTACTATTGTGAATTTAATATTGTGGGCAACATTATTTACAGTTTAAAAAAATATTAAAATGTAGTTGGTACATGTACCAAAATTTGTGGATTGTAGAAGATTTCCTTGTTTACATGACATGATCATTATTAATTTGATCCTTAAATTTGTAGTTTCTTGCAAATATGAAATCCATGAAAATGAACACCCCCCCAAAAAAAGTAGTTAATGTACCATATTAATTCTAATAATTTATTGATAAAAAAAGGAAAATAAATGTAAGAAAATTATACACATCAATCAGGCATCTCTTGAAATGGATCAGGGATTTGTCTTGGATTTTTTTTAATTCAGGCCTAGCAAATGATTTCCAGGAAAAATTTGAATAGTTTTTAAAAAAGAGTTTGATAAAATATGGAATTCTTTCTGAGTACCACTAAACATATGTCTGCAAAGCTGAAGGGAAACCCATATTTTGTATTGCTTTTATGCTTTTAACATTAATAAGGATTATTTTTAAATTGGAGAAAAAAATTGTGTGCATAAACAATTTAATGTGAGCAAACCATCCACTAGGTACTTGAAACCAGTATTCCTAATTTTATTTCATAAACATGATTTGTTTCAGATAAATTTAAATGTCGGCTTACCATAGTATATATATATATATATATATATATATATATATATATATATATATATATATATATATATATATATATATATATATATATATATATATATATATTCAAGTGCCTTTTGACTCTACTATACTGTTTTGATCAAAATCACAAATCTTAATGTGCACAGAGAACCAATAACTAACTTGGATGCTGAAAGAAGAAGAGCATAAAAAAAGAAAAGATAAAGAAAAAATCCTTAGAATTTTTCAGTTATTCCATTTGTTTTTTTTTTCTTAAATCATTTGTTAAACTAGATTAACAATAAAGCTGCAACTTAACAAACTGTCTAAATATGTATACAATTTACAGTAACTAAAGTCATTTAATCAACATGATTAGAATGGTCCATTCCCCCTATCTACTCCTTATCATTATTGAATAGCTGACTGCTATTATATGCATAATGTATCATGCTCACCTGGTCCTTGTTTCATTTGTCTTTTACCTCAGTTATGCCTGGTTTCATTGTGTAACACATCTTCAACTAACATATCTTGTAGCTTAGATAGAACTTCCCTTGTACTATCATGATATTGTTTACTTTTGCTGCATACATGCATGTAAGGAAACAAATACCCTATATACCTACTTACAAGTCAGTTCAAACTGCAAGAACAAAGATCCATTTCTGCTGTAGCATAATGCACCTGCATATTAGGGACTGTGTTGTTTGTTCTACTGATTACTCTTTAGAAACTGCACACACACACACACACACACACACACACACAGATCTGTACATGCTTTATGCTATGGTGGATCAAGATCTTCATTTGACTTGTAAGCAGCTATATATGGTATATAATTTAAGAGGCTGACCTGTATGGATATGCACATGGGACATTTTTGTAGGATCAGCATGTCCTAAAAACATGAAACAGTGTTTCTTTAAAATAAAATGTATAAAGGTTATGTTAGCACCTGATTTTGTCTCACACTGTATGCCAAATTTTAATTTTGTTTGTGTTATAAACACCCGAGGGGAAAAAATGGACTTATCTACCATGAGAAAGAAAATCCATGGTCACAGGTTTTAATCCTGTGTTGTAAGTCTCATAAATCAAATCATTTGCCCACTTCTTTCAATATACCTCTTATGAAAATGTGGTATAAATATTTTTTTAAATTTAAATGCACTTTTGAATCACATTCATTTAGCTAAATCTGCATGGTTTAATACCAGTAAAAAGCTGTAGATACTGTATGTAGCACATGTATAAATACACAAATAGTATGATCTTATCAGGATACATTTTTTCTAGGATTCTTTTATTTTATTGTTCGACTGTTTTTCTTGCTTCCATTTGTCCATTATTCTTTTAAGAAATATATTGCTTGTCACTTTGATGGAAGCAAGAAACTTTACTGAACTGAAGGGCTAGCTACAATTAACAACTTCTAGCCAAAGTAATTTGGTTGTGTTCATGGTTTTAGAGCACAGCATTACAAATGGGTTACATGTATACAGTGCTGTGGTAATTTTATGAAAGTGCTTTGCACACCAGGGTAGGTTGACAGTGGTATGATTCAAACAGCATGCTTTGCTTCATGAGTCTGGAGCAACTAACCACTGCTGGACCTCTGATCCCACTATGGTTAGTCACCTATTACAACATATAGGTGGAATCCCTGAGTGGCTGAGTAGTCTAAAGCATTCCCTGTAAAGGATTACTGCCATCTCACCTCTGTCTGTGTGGGTTTGAATCTCTGATTCGGCCAATGTGGGTATGTGAGGAAGCTTGCCAGTAGCATTGCATGGATTGGTGGTTTTCCTGGGTTCTTCCTCCACCATTTATACTCGTTGCCATGCATAACTTATCTTAATGGTGTTAAACCCTACAATAACAACAAAAACAACAAGGACATACAAGTTGGTAAATGACATCTGTTGCCAATGATCTTAAATACACTCTTATCTTAACAAACCAGAGAGAGAGAGAGAGAGAGAGAGAGAGAGAGAGAGAGAGAGAGAGAGAGAGAGAGAGAGAGAGAGAGAATAAATTCACCATTTGTCTAGAGAGGGTTAATTTGTGTTTTCAGTAAACAGCACATTATGTTACCTGTATGTGTCATTGTGTTTTTTGATTTTTTTTTTAAAAAAATACTCATTGCCTGTGTAGCTACAGACATTACTTAATCCAGCATGTTAGGAACATTCTCCTTGTTTTGGTTTTCCCAAGCTATGTTCCTTGGGTAAAATGACTTTAATATGCAGTCAACAATTTTTCTGCAAAATAAGTTCTTAGCTTTCATTTTCTAAATTAGTTTCAATCAATGCCTCATTAAGGTGTGTCACAAGTCAGAAAATTGATCCTGCTGATGGTCCCATGTTTCATTACAATTTGATACCTGTTGGTGTACAGTCGACCATAAAATCCAGCAATGCCTTTGTAGTTTCAAATGTATCAGAGTCTAGTCCCTGATAACTGATCAGGTCTATTAGCTCCAAATTTCATAAATTAAACCTTGTCTCCAGTTTTAACCATGATTTATTGAGGCAGTGCATCATAACCAATCAACATTACAAGTCACATGTTGGCTGTGGTCAACATCATGGAAATATTTACTGTACAAAATTTACCTGATTATAACTCTAGTTGCAAACAACCAAGATCCTGAACTGTAGTATCCTAATGTGCCTGCAGATTAGGATTTGTGTTGTTTGTTCTACTGATTATTCTTAACAGACTGCACAGACCCAGATCTGCCATCACATCATGTGCCAGCAGATCTGATTCTGTGATTGCAGTTAGACTTATAAGCACAGTTTGGATAAGCAAGAAACAAAATTATATTATGTTGCAATGCAATCAAATTCCTTTATTCTATGCATTAATTATATTTACAAACTTCAATACATTTTGTTTTCCAAATCATATCATTAATACCTTAAGTAAGCAGCCTTTTAATAGGATTCATCTAATAGCCATTACATTCATTCTGGATGGTACATTTAGTATCCATTTCATCCATTTTAGGATAATTCAAATATCCATTCCATTCATTATTGGAGGAATAATCTAGAATACATTACATTCATTCAATCATTGGAGGATTCATCTAGCATCTATTATATTCATTCTAGTAGGGTTCAGCTTGTATCCATTACATTCATTCTCATAGGATTCAGGTAGTATCCCTTGCATTTATTCTACAATGTAATAGGATTCATCTAATATCCATTACATTCATTCTAGTAGGATTCATCTAATATTTATTGCATTCATTCTGGTAGGATTTGTCTAATATCCATTTCATTCATTCTAGTAGGATTCATCTAGTATCCATTACATTTATTCTAGTAGGATTTATCTAATATTCACTACCTTCATTCTAGGAGGATTCATCAAGTATCCATTACATTTATTCTAGTAGGATTTATCTAATAGGCATTATATTTATTCTAGTAGGATTCATCTAGTATCCATAACATTTATTCTAGTAGGATTCATCTAATATCCATTGCATTCATTCTAGTAGGATTCATCTAATAAGCAGTGCATTAATTTTAGTAGGATTCATCTATTAGCCATTACATTTATTCTAGTAGGATTCATCTAATAGGCAGTACATTTATTCTAGTGGGATTCATTTAATAGGCATTACATTCAATCTAGTAGGATTCATCTGATATCCATTACATTCATTCATATAGGATTCATCTACTATCCATTACATTCATTCTAGTAGTATTTGTCTAATATCCATTAAAATCATTTTTGTATTCTTGTTGGATTCATCTAGTGTCTGTTACATTCATTTTAGTAGGACTCATCTAGTATCCATTACATTCATTATAGTAGGATTCATCTAATATCCATTGCATTCATTCCAGTAAAGGGGTGCCAAGTGGTCTAAAGCGCTCTCTGTTACAGATCACTGCCATCTCACCTCTGTCTGCATCCTGGGTTTGAGTCATGGATTTGGCCAATGTGGGTATGTGAAAAAGCTTGCCAGTAGCTTCTCATGAATCAGTGGATCTTTCCTGGGGTTTCCCAGGGTTCTTAGAGCCACCATTAACACTGGCCACCAAGCATAGCCTATCATGTGCTGAAAAATAGTATTAAACCCTACAACAACAACAACATTCCAGTAAATCTGATATCCATTGTATTCATTCTAGTATGATTCATCTAGTATCCATTGCATTCATTCCAGTAGGATTCATCTAATATCCATTGCATTAATTCTAGTAGGATTCATATAGGATTCATTTAATTTCCATTACATTCATTCTAAGAGGATTCATCTAATATCCATTGCATTCATTTCACTAGGATTCATCTAGTATCTAGTACATTCATTCTAGTAGGATTTATCTAATATCCATTACTTTCATTCTAGCAGGATTCATTTAATATCCATTACATTGATTCTAGTAAAATTCATCTGATATCCATTACATTCATTTTTGTAGGATTCATCTATAAGGCATTACAATCAAAGAATCTAGTTTAAATAACCAAGGATATAAATGTCACATAAAATTTAGTTTATCTTAATTCTAGATTGAACCTACTTATATCGTATTTGTATAATTTTGACCATGTACTTAAAAAAGAAAAGACTGAAGAAAGTGCAGAAGCATTGAATGTGTAAATAAAGCTGAAATGAAGAAGACAACTGATCATCATTTTTACAAGGCAAATTACACTGGGGCCACACCATCCACAACCATGCTTGGATTTCCAGAGAATTAACTTCAGGAATTCAATAATTTTTTTCATTTCCAGTAGATTCTGAAAATATGATTTTTTGTAGGTTCCCAAATAAATGTCATTGAAGAAGAGAAAGGTAACTAAATTTAAGAATGAAATTGTGCTTAAATATTTGTTTTCTCCAAGACTAATTTAGTAATCAGTTTTTGATATGAACAATTTTATGAGGAATGGCTCACAATTTCAATTGCCCTACATTTACGATATACCCCAAAATGTATTTGGGAGTACCAGATACCTTTTCTTTGGTGTCAGACTGTGTGTGTGTGTGTGTGTGTGTGTGTGTGTGTGTGTGTGTGTGTGTGTGTGTGTGAGAGAGAGAGAGAGAGTAAGTAAGTAATTAAGTAACTTATCTCCTACAAAATAATATTGCAATATTGAGTATGAATACTTGAGTTTTCAGGATTCTAAAGTGCAAGGTAATGTAGTACAAACAGTGTACTCTTTACTCTGCTTTATGTCTGCTGGGTCTGCACTTTACAAAATAGCTCAGAATTTGTAATCTTGTGTTTTATATTGGGTGAAACTACTGCACTTATTTTGCATGAGCTAGTTGCTTATAACATTTTTCCCAGTGCATTATATTCATTCAAAGAGTAGCATACAAGCAATGGAAACTTTGAACTCTTCTGCTCTGCAGTAAGATCATTGTGTATTCCAAAGTGCATATTAGTCAAAATGTGTTCAGAATCTGTGTATCTTCAGGTGTTTATCTGTATAATATTTGGTAGATGGTTTATGCAGAAAAAAGCAGATATAATGCTGAATGAATTGTTGACGATTGTTTTCTCCATTGATCTGCATCTTTGGATTTGTTCGAGATTCTCTTATATACATATACTTTATTATATCAGCAGATGGAACTTAATATTTGCTTCCTAGAAAAAAGATTTTAATGCAGATGTACAGGATTAGCATCTTCCTTAGGGAAAAACCTATATTTATGTTTTCAGTTCAAAATGTCTCTTTTGTTATTACCACAGAATAAAGTAATCATGTAGGTGTATTACAACACCTGGTGTTTTGTCATTTGCTTACATAATGAAAGAAATCTGTATAAGCTGTATTTGAATCATGCCAAATCAATGGTAGAACTTGTTTTTGATGTGTTATCTATACATGACTTGTAAAATGGTTATTTTCCTGAAGTTCATGTTTCCATTGACCACCACGAAATTCAGCATGCCACTGGGAAAGACACCACAGGTTATAAATGCATAATCCTAGTCAAATAAAACTGGTGACAGAAAAGAGACAGATTGTAGCAATATTGTGGGGGTTTTTTTGAGTGGGGAAGATGAAGATAATAAGGTGGAAATCAGTAGTAGAAAGATCAGTGTAAATGTTCACAAGAGCTTTCATTTCTGGTTTGCATGTTAGAAGCATTCATTAGGGGTATATCTTGAGACGATCTGTTTGGGAAGAAAACAAAGAAAACTATAGGTCAAAAACAGCTCACATGTAATAAATTGTGACATCAGAACTTTTATTTTGTAAACTTGTGTGGTTGACAGATGATGCATTTTATATTCAAATGACAATCGCAGAAAATGCTATTGATGACAGTAGACTTTTAAGATAATACAGGAGATGCTGCCCAGCTGTGCCATCAACAATTTGCCCCCTCCCCCAGTGCATTTCAGAATTATGCCAGAGACCCAGAGGCTATTGTACTGGATGTATCTCTAGCTTAGATAATTATTGAATGTAATTTTAATATTAGTTAAGTAAAACCATGCAATAATTTTGACAGTTTTGATTGCATATCCAATCTATCATTTATTTTTTCAGTTGAAAATATACAATATTAAATGTTTATGCATTCATTTCATTTTATATCACATACCATTAGAATTGCCCTACATATTTTACCAGAGTCTTTTCTGGCACATAAGTTATGTTGGTGGAGATTTCCCTCAACCTATTTTTTTTAAAAAAAGTATTTTTTAAGGAGGGCTATTGAGATTATTGAGTATTAGCAAAAAGTAGTACTTGCAACTGTTAAGTTTCTGGTGTAATATTTTTAACAATAGAAATGAAATAAGTACAAGTAGTGCAAAGACTGCCTGGAATATACCCTGTTTTAGTCATTTTTGGGGTTATTAAACTCATAATCCTCTATATTTTCATTATCATTTTTATGTAGATTGAAAGTGATTTTTTTTTCAGTTAGTTTATTATGTAGAAATTATAATAGGAATCCTCAATTTTTTGTAATTTTGGGGGAAAACAATAATTAAAATAAAACAACATGGAGTAACGTTTACTCGTTTACTCGTATCAATTCATGTGAAAAGCACAAAAATGCATTTTGAATTATTTAAGTAGGTAATTGTAGCATACCACAGCTAGTCAGATGAATGTGGACAGCTAATCAGATGAATATAGACAGCTAGTCAGATGAATGTAGACAGCTATTCAGATACATGTGAGCAGCTAGTCTAATGAATGTAGACAACTAGCCAGATGCAAGTGGACAGCTAGTCAGATACACATAGTTAGCTAGTCAGATGAATGCCAACAGCATGTCACATGAATGTGGACAGCTAGTCAGATATGTGTGGATAGCTAGTCAGACGAATGTTGACATCTAGTCAGATGAATGCAAACAGCTAATCAGAAGAAAGTGGACAGCTAGTCAAATACACATGGATAGCTAGTCAGATGAATGTGAACAGCATTCCAGATGAATGTGGACAGCATTCCAGATGCAAGTGAACAGCTAGTCAGATACACATGGACAGCTAGTCAGATGAATGCAGACAACTAGTCAGATGCAAGTGGACAGCTAGTCAGATACACATGGACATTGTTGTTGTTGTTGGGCTTTACACCATTTTTCAGCACACGATAGGCTATTCATGGCGGCCAGTATTAATCGTGGAGGAAGAAACCGGAAAATCACCGGAAAGAACCACCGACCCACGAGAAGCTACTGGCAAGCTTTCTCACATATCCACATTCCTGAATCCTAGACTAGAACTCACTTAGACCACTGGGCCACTTGGGGCATGGACAGCTAGTCAGATGAATGTAGACAACTAGTCAGAACCAAGTGGACAACTAGTCAGATACACATGGATAGCTAGTCAGATACATGTAGACAGCTAGTCAGATGAATGTAGACAGCATGCCAGATGAATGTGGGCAACATTCCAGATGCAAGTGGACAGCTAGTCAGATACACATGGACAGCTAGTCAGATACATGTAGACAGGTAGTAAGATGAATGTGGATAATGAGTCAGATGCATGTGGACTGTAAGTTAGATAGGTCTGAATTTGTTTGGATGCTGAAAGGAAACATAATTGAAATCATGGATTATTCCTTATTTTTAATTTGGGGGGGGTGTTTAGGTATGAGCTCATTGCTGTGCTATTTAATTTTTCTTCAGAGGAAGTAGTAATGCTTACTGCTAATTGTGAAATATTTGCAGGCAAAACATTTGGTGGATTCAGAATATTATTTGTTTTAAAAATGTTAAGAATTTTTTTTCTTGCCACATACTTTGTGAAATTGTTTATTGCAAATAACATATATGTAAAAAATTGATGTTGCAGAAATATCGTTTATTCCAGTACCTGATACTTTCTGTATATTTTAAATACCTGTTTTCATTCTGTTAAAAAGCATTACATGTGAAAAGTTATGCCTTTGCCATCTGTGGTACAATAGATATAGATGCATATAACAAATATAATGTTAAACATCTAATAATTATTCATGGCAGTTAGAGATTCCAAGTAACTTTTAAAGGTAACTGTAATTTTCTATTGATTTCCAACCATTTGTATTGATGTGTGCATTGAAGTGCAAAATTATTGATGCATCAGTGAATAATGAATAATTTAATCTGCAATAATCATGCTTACGTTTATCTTAAAGTGACTGTTGCATATCATTTGATCTGTTTATATACTTTGTATATATTAGTATTCATTCCACTGACTACTCTGTTTCCAAGGACAGCTGTAGATTGATAAAGTCAGATTTATCTATTTATTGACCTAAGAATCGGTTTTGTAATGCCAGTATTGCAGAATACATTTCAGAGCATATCAGGAGTTGCCTGGATCATATTTGTTAATTGGGTTGTCATTTTTAATATACTCTTCTTTCATCTTGTCAGTACATGATTTGTTAACAAAGATTATCTCCAGTTTCTAATTATTTTCTTTGCAGCATCTGATATATATGCTGTCATATTTCAGTTCAATAGTGTCAACATAATCATAACTATAAAGCCCGTTTATTTGGTATACCCTTCCTTGCACCTCTTTGCTCTCTTAAATTTTTTTTTATGTGGATGCAGCATTACCTGGCTTTGTGTGTCTTCAGTTATTGTAATTTACTTTATACCTGTTAAATATGAGCTTTTGACCAGTGTGCCCCCAAAAATGTAAACTTGGGTGTAAATCTATGCCAGTTTCATTCTGTGGTGGATTATAAAATTATAAGTACAGTAATGACATATAATTGATGTGGGAGTTTTCCTGTATTGTAACCAGGGGATAATAAGATCATACATGTGCCTTCAATGTAACCTCAGTTATAGCCAAGTTTCTATTGATTGCAAGTATTTGTTTGGATGTGTGTGAAAGAAAACTAGTTTCATTCATGCCTGTTTTGATTACTTAATATCTGTGTTGTTAGGAGGTTTTGCAGTCTTGAAATGAATATACACCTAATGGAATTCTGGGCTCCATTTTAAACTGAATTATATATTTAAATTTATCAGATACAAAGATTTTGAGTTTATCTTTTAGGACAAGAAAATTTGTTTCTTAGATTGATCTGTTTTAAATTGGAGATTTGAATCATATGAAAGACATTTTCTCATTTTTTTCCACAATTGAATTGTGACTGATTAGCTTGTATTACATGTATTTGCTATAGTTAAGATAAATAGGTTCTTTCAGAAAAAAAAGATTTTTGTATGTGTTTTGACTATGGATTGAATATGTATTGCATGTAATTAAAATAAAGAACACATTGTATCAGTTAGTTTTAGAACATTTGTTCATCCATTTACATTTTTTGTTGTAGAATAATCTTACTTCTGTATGCAGGAACCAGATTTGATGTTTTTCTGATGTCAGTATGAGGATAATTTAATTTCACAAATCATTCCTCTTTCATCTAATTTCTTTAAACAAGATCATAGCATGAAGGAAATGTAACCATATTTTCACAGTCTAGAGTCTTGGTCACTTGTTGCATCTCAAAATTTTTCAAGAAGGCCAGGGCGTGCATGTTGAACTTTCAATCAGAGCATTGCTGTAAAATATATGGCCTTGACCCCATGCTCTAATGTTTGAGAAGTCAGATCTCATAATGAAATGATTAGCTTTCTAATGATTCATTTTAATATGAAGGAAATAAATCAAGAGGTTAAGCAAATAATGAACCTAAAACCCTGATGCAAAATTTGTTATATGAGAGTGACCTCTTAACCCCAGGGTCAAAGGGATAGGTGAATATGTCACAGGATGAATTGCCTTTGCTTCATAATGATTCAATCCAAGTATGAACAAAATCCATTGAGGACTTAGGAAATATAAGCAAATAAGAAAACATTATCCAAAACCTTAAGACATGTTTTTCTTTGTGAATTTGTCTCAGAGATTTTAGAGTGAGTAAGCATGTCACAGATGAATTGTCTTAAATCCTAATGATTCACGCAAGTGTGATGAGAATCTTTAAAAAAGTTTATTAAATCTGTGCAATGAAATATTTGAACTAAAATCATAACAAACTGTTGGTGACAAGTACTGCCATTGGAAAAGTGACTGCTGTATTGATTCCTAGTAACATGGTTCAAAAAGAATGTTTTTCAATTCAGTAAATAATTGTTATCATAAATAAAGGATGAATTAAATACAGTTCGATATTATTTGCAGCAGTTCATAGATGTTTCAGTAATTCTCCATTCATAGAACCAGAGGGCCAGAATAATAAATTGGTCAAATAAAGAGGACTGGGCTTATTGTCAGACAAAGATGTTCAGTGTGATAACATTTAAGATATTTTTCATTTATTCACAGAAAATCATCCAAAATATCATGCTAAATTGTATACTGCATATGTCAACAAACATTATATATTGTACTCTAAAATGACTAATGTCAATATGGTGTTTACACTGTTTGGAAAATCAAACTCTGTCACACCCACACAAGTTATTGGTTTCTGAGGGATGGGATCATGAATGTAGTATCTATGCTACTGGAATGTATTTATCTTCACACCCTTATTTCTTTTCTAATTTTAATTTCAAGAATGGTTAATGTATAGGAAAATGCTTAGCATGCTGTTTGGTTACAATAATCAACAATTGTCTGTATTGTCTGTATGAGGCCCTAATCATTGCTTTTAATAGCAAGATAATATGATAATATTAGTTACACATTAGCTTACTAGGTTACATATAATGATTGTCTTGAAACCAATACATGCTGTGCTGAGGAAAGGATGTATGGGGTTCAGCATGGTCATAACATTCTCTACTCCCTGGTTAATAAGATTTAATAATTTTATTACCTATATTGCAAGATATAATTAATTAATTCAGGTGTAGAACAGGGTTGCACAACTCATTTGCATGGGCCAGAATCAACTTTGATTGCAACTAAGTGGGCTGCTCTGCAAATGTTTAGTAAATGTATCTATAAAAAAGAGCATAAATACACAAGTGTAAAGTTAGGACACAGGCCATGGGTTGCATTGTGCGTGTGTGATTTAGATTTTTAACATAACTTTAACAATTTTTCAGTAATATCACTACAATGTCTATACATAAAGATATTCTGAACAATTTACAGCAATAAGTAAAAATGATAAAAATTAGATAAAATCATGCTGCAGACATGTGGCATGATGTCCCACCTAGTCACATTATCTTGACACCAGGCCAACCAGTCCTAACACTAACCTCTTAATGCTGAACACCAAGTGAGGCAGCTGTTAGTACCATTTTTTAAAGTCTTTAGTATGACTTAGCTGGGGTTTGAACCCACGACCTCCTGCATCAAATGGTTGCATTGTGCATCGATTGGAATAGAGCATGAAAAATATTCAGCCAACACCATTTAGCCTCCAGTCTTCATATCAACATTTTTCAGTGATTCCTTTATATCTATTTGATTCAGACATGAAACCCATTACCACTGAAGAAATAATTCTTCACAACATAATTTTGAAGCTCTGGTAACCAGAATCAACAAAAAGAAATCACTCCTTCTGTTGTTACATTGTTGTTCAGACCTCACAGGTCATGCATGTTTTGACTAAGAACAAAATGTAGTAAATTATATTATAGTGGTTATATGATACTAACTAAAGGTAAGGTTTAAAAAATGAAAACAAAGAAATGCACAAATACTTAAAGAAGACATACCCTTCCAAATAAATGTAAACATGTGTATGCTGTTCTAGCTTATCATTGCAAACCAAAACCATGGACTCTTAAATAAATAATATTGTCCAAAATTTACTTTCAAATTCTGATTGGAATATTGTAATAGTTTCAGTTTTCACTTTATCTAGAGAATAAAATCTCTAATCATTGGAAAAAAATTTCAAATGAAAATTACATGTGCACTGTTTCGTCGCTCCACAGATAAAGCCTGCTTCTGTGTGCTTCAGAGAGACTACAAGTCACACACACACACTGACATGCACACATATATTGTTATGGTCATAAACTAAGGAACAGAAGAGAGCAAAAAAAAGTTTTGTGAAAATTAACAAATAATGTAAATATCAAAGTTATAAATGAAAATTTGAGAGGAACTTACAGTATTATGAAGTGAATCCAAATTAATCCTGATAAAGTTATATGAAAGTCCTAAATGAATTAAAAGTTCTGTTTAACTTTCAAAACCAGAAATGTACTAGTCTGCCAAGAATCATGACATTTCAACATGGCATTGTCCAGAACTCCTTCAAATAATTTGCAACAGTTCCAGAATAGTGTTATAGTCTAAATAATGAGCACAATCTATAACTACTGTACAGCCCAAACTAATGTTTTTCCACTTGAATAATATCAAAGTACCACATAAAGCACATCTGCAGACTTAAAATAGAAACAAGAAATGAGGATGACTCCAAAATCAGAATCAATCTGGCTGCTCAGTTCTCTCCTTATATACACCTTCTATTACAATTAAATTTCACAACATACTCAATATGACAGATCATACATCTCATTTTATTGTGAACTTTCCTATTCATTTGACCTAGCCCAACGAATGGGAAATTACTTAATTCTTATAGAATAGTCTGAACCCGTCAGCAAATGAGAAATAAGCCAAAGTCATCATTAAGATTATTATTAGTACTTATCTGCACATGCGTAAGCATCTTTTTATAGATCCTTTTTAATTTTATGCTCTTAATGGACTCAGGTCATCTCTGAAAAATATATATATATATATATATATATATATATATATATATATATATATATATATATATATATATATATATATATATATATATATATATATTCTGAACAATTTACAGCAATAAGTAAAAATGATAAAAATTAGATAAAATCATGCAGCAGCAGTTATTATATATATAATAGATGGACCTGACAGATTATGTAGCATTACCTGTATTCATTCATAAGTGTGCTTATAGAAGATTTCATAGACTAATAGATACACATCATTACCTGGGTGACTGATTCTAAATACATTTTAATAGCTTTTTGTCCACAATAAATTTCAATATTAAATAAGACCTGTTGCCTGATAAAGTGTCCATATCAACTGTGTATCTCTATGGTGATAACCCCAAAGCAGGTGTGTTCAAACAATATTGGTTGATAATCTCCAAAGACACATGTATGGTATAAATATGTTGTTGATAAAGCCTCATGCAGTAATTTAAAAAGTATTCATAGGTTACATTCTGTAAAGCTGTTTTTATGAAAGATTTACACAACAATAGATTTTAATTACTCTGCAGACATTGTTAGTACCAATATAGATATAGTTTTTGAGTGCTAAGTAAACAAGGGTAAGATTTTTAAACAGAGATCAATATTTTGCAAAGACATGTCTAAACAGTCTGAACCAACAGTTTTTACATGGAGAATCTGTCACATAATTGCTTAAAAGTTGAGTACAACAGAAAACAACATATATCCTGATAAGTTGTCACAAAATATGCCAGCAGATCAGGGTCTGTGTTGTTTAACTGATTGTTCCAAACAAACTTAATGGATCCAGATCTCTCAGCGAGTAATGCAACAGAAGAACTAGTCTGTGCAATTTACAGTTAGACTTATAAGCAAATATGTACAGTAATATTGTTTTGAAGTTATTTTTTAAGTTTTTGTTTCTTTATCAAGGAATTTAATAAAAATTACTTCCAAGACAAAATAAACACCCAATGAAATTTATTTAACTATAAATCCATTGAAATGCTTAAGAGTATATTTTTGATCACATAGTGGTTTCTGCCTACCCCTAACCCAATAGATGGCTTTATAAAAGGAGTGGTTTTCTGGTTATGGGGATTAAATGGTAAAAATCTACTACTTTGGAGCTAAATTTGCTGGCCACTTAACAGGGTGTGGCTTGTCTTGAGATGAACATTACTGGAGGGTGCCACTATACATGTATTTGAAAAATATGTGAAAGCATGAGGTTTGTGTTTGGAACACAAGACATTCACAATAGTGCCTTATATGATACATTTTTCAGCAATGTTTGGAATAGCAAAATTTGAATATCAGAATAAATCTTTTATACAGTGAAACCTGTTTTAAAAGACCACTGCTATGTGAGACAACCTGTCTTGAGAGACCATATTCTCAATGCGCAAACTTAATGATTATATAGCACTGTGACCTATTATGAAAAACCACCTGTCTTGAGAGACCATACTTTTCTGGCAGAAAGGGTGGTCTTTCAAGACAGGTTCTATTGTATTGAGATTTTAAAGGGAAATGGCATTTATTTATTTGTAATTAACTGGCTGCTGTCATTTTATATTAACCTTACAAAATTGGTAAGTTAGGATATTAGTAAAAATGAATAAATGTTTAGTTTACTTTTAAAGGTTCACTAAGCATTGATGAATATTTAAGAGGATTTTGATTTGGTTTCAAAGTACTTTACTCTTTGATTAGGCCAATGCTATGGGACAAAAACTTCTTTCTCCATTTTTACCTAGCAGCATTAGGCTTGAATGGATAATTATAAAGTTCCATTGAATTAAATTAATTCATTCCCTGGAGTCATAGGGTGTGCTGAATCAATTTCAGGTTGATTTATGTTCCACCTGAATCAGCATTTAAGAAGGAAAATGTTTGTTTATATGGTTTGGAGACATGCTTGATTGGGTTTGGCACAACAGTCATTTAGCATTGTAATTGTGTTTTCCATACAATAAGGTATTCAGGACTGGAATTAATACTTCAAAGCTTTCTCTCTAACCTGTTAAAGTTTACACAAAATATGCACTTTGTACATATTTTGTATTTTAGTTGATAATTTTTTTAACATGTGAAATGGTGCCAAAACTCTTGAATTCTATGCTGCAAATTTTATGTTGCTACAGCTAAGTTATGTACTGTAACTCTAATATTAAAGTGCCAGGGAAAATGGTTTTCAGCTTTCTAATGGATTTGAATTGAACACAGTGCAAACAAGTAAACAAGTATTGTCTGTTTAGCATGTTGCCAAAACACCACTCTGCAAGTTTTATCTATAATGTCAATTGTGGGAAAGCCGAATGGGTATCTACTGTATGCAGAGTGACACCTACATATTGTAAGCAGTATATCGTCCTTAATATGAGATTCAGGCTTTCAAGTTCTTGAAATAAAACACTTCAGATCCGTTAAATCACTGAGCTGTTTGAGTAGAAAGTAGGCAAGCAAAAGAAAATTAGATTTTTATCCCATGTAAAGAGGAATGGAAGATATAGTGATTGATTTTTATAATGGACAACTCAGACATAAACATTAAACTCATACTGATGTGTTTCTTTTAGTATTAAAAGGATAAATGGATTGAAATCCTTTGGTCCTTAGTGAGATTACACAGGAAATCCCACTGAAAGAAGAGTTTAGTTTTATGGAACAAAAGTATAGGATTCCCTTCCATCCTATATAAGACTATCTGCTCATCAATAAGTTTAAGAAGTTTTTTTTGGCAGATATCTGTAGAGAGAATCATTTATATGATTTTCTGTTATTCATTATTACTATGGCAAACTACACATAACCAGATTTAGCATCACATAATGCACTAACAGACCTACTTTAAAATCTCTCAAAAAACAAGTTTCATCTTTTGGAATTCCCTTTCTGCATTGTTGGCCTTGTATGGTGTTGAATTTGACAGCCTATCAAGATCTAGTATGTATGTCTTGCAAAAACATGATTTGCTGGTACAGTTTGGAAAAAGTATTCTATTTTGTTTACAGCCTTGTGACATTAGTATTAATGTTAAGGAAATAGGAGATAAAACAGCCAGTGCTATCCTGCAGTCACTTATATCTAACTGATAGTGACCTCAAGTACTATATAAATTGGCTTGTTGTATGTACTTGGCAAAATATGTGAAATGAAATGTGAACTGAATTGGTTCAGTTAAAATGCACAACTCCACAAACTGGCTTTGGAACATCAAACCTATATTTGGAGGTTGGCATCCATCGTACAGAATAAACTGTAGAGAAGTGGATAGTGTACTAATTATTTATAGGACACTCATAATTATGCAACCTCTTGAAGGATTACACTGCTTGTGTCTATTTACAGTTGAACAAATTCTTGCCAAGTGTAAGGATTTCCACCTTGTGTGACAAAAGTTTTTTGATGTGAACTCTGTTAATAAACTTTATGATTAATTACCAATGGAAAAAATCATGACCTTTTGAAAGAATTGTAACCCGATGTCTTTTAGTAAGCCTGAAACATTTACACATGTAACAGCTTAATTTAATTTACTGCCCCTAAATGTGTAAAAAAAATATTTTTTGCCAGATATAAGTGAAAAATATATGCCAGTGATGAAGTCTTTTCTTAAATTATAGATGATGATTACATTGTGGAATTGCTAGGAAAAGACCCAATGTTGATGAGAGCTGGTTATACCACACATTGCACAACATCACCTCAGGTTGATTTACTGTTAATGTTGACAACAGTTTCATTAAACTACATTATTTACTTTGTAAACAATTTTTATAACACAATCATAGATAAATAACATTTTATTTTAAGGAAACACTGTTTAAAATTTGTAAACCAATGAATAGTTTCTTGGTCATTGTTGATCCTACAAAAGCATCCTTTATGCATGTCCAGGCAGTGCATCAGGTTACAATGTGAATTTTGTCTTCATGTATTACTATAAAAAAATCTTGTACAATAAATTTATCAAAGGCATGTCTTACAAAGTGAATCTTATTAAGAGGTAAAACATTAAATGAAACAGTTAAATGTTGAGCAAGGCACAGTTGTCAATAGCTTATATAGTTGTCAGCTGGAAGACTGGAAGCCAGGTCAGCGGAGAAGTTGAGTTTTGAATTGGTTCAGTTAAAATGCATCATTTTGGTTTTTGTATAGCATGTACACACATTTAGAAATTTTGGTAAATATTATGGCCTTATCTTTTAGTTTGTTATAATTGTTGTTTACCTGTATTTTGGAAATGTTTATCTTTCCAAAAGTTGTTTCTTAAAACAATTTTCTGCACATACTTGTATTTAGAACTTACCATTCAGTGCAACTATATAGCCAGTATTGTGCTAATGTCCAGATAAACCCAACACATTCATCTTTACATACATATTTATCATTTTTAGTAAAAATTGGTATAAATATCAGTTATTAGCAAAGAATACATTACATACATTTGTGTATATGATCCTGCCATTAAGGTCAAGGTCACCAGTCAACATTGCATTCTTCATGTTTAGTGCTGAAATTTTTTGATTCAAGATACTTGATAGATTTTGGTATACAAAATTTAATGTAATTTAGAGTATATATGAAATAATACTCATTGTTTGTCTTTTAAATTCTAATTTATAAATCAAGATTGAGGTATTGGTATGTAAAATGGATTGACAAAAGTGTCAGAATTCTATATGATATTCATAATCATAGTTCTGTGGCACATGCACTGAATTCACTTTAATTCCTGACATTTTTCTTTTTTCAGCTTGTTTCGCTTGTAAATCACCTGATGAAAGAAATGAACCACTTGAAAGATGTAAACAAAGAGCTTATGGATAAAATTCAGGGTGTAAGTATGGAATTTTAAATCTCTCATGGACTGTAGTTTTCCAACTTTGATTTCAAGAAGAAAAAGGCTTCATTGTTTGTAGACTGATTATGTGCAATGGTTTTTGTCAAACTATAATGCTAGGAACCATAGCCATTTATAAAGTTTTCCCATAGCATTTGAGGACATGTTTCATCCTTACTATAACCTCGTGTTCAATGCTTAGAACTTTGGGGGGTTTTTTTAGTTGGAAGATGTAATAACTACCAAATTTACTAGTATTCTATTATCTTACTTTCAGTAGAATAGAATGATAATGGTCATGAAAAACAAGAGAGAATATGACTCTTCATGTTAGACTCAGAATACAATTATAAACAGCTTGAGTTGGCAAGAATTTCTTTATGAATTGGGTTTTGGAAAAGTAAAGCTAACTGGATGGAAATGTCTAGTTTAAAATCATCTCATATATTTACCCAGACAGAGCTTTAAAGTGGTCAGTGTGTGCATTTTAATTTCTTCTCTTCGAATTTATACATACTTTTGCAGGGTTCAATATGCTTTTCATTTCTTAAGTCATATGGTTTGTATTTCATTTAAGTTGTTCCTTACTCACAGTAAGACTAATCTATAAAGGACACCTGTCCAAATAAGATATACCAAATGTCAAATGCTATAATCAGGGCTGGGTCTTGAACTAAAACCAAGTAAACAACCAATTTATAGCTATTAACAAGACAACCAGCAGGTATGCACCAAAACTCTGTCTTCAATTATGGACAAATGTCAAGTGCACAAAATAATATATACTTTACAATATAACCTACTACCCTGCAGTAAATTGCTAAACCAATCCAAAACAAACTTTTCCATGTCTTCAGATTCATTATTGCCTCCACACTTTTTAACCTACTGTCCTATAGTAAAATGCCAAACCATTCCAAACCAAATCTACCTATGCCACATTACTGTAAAATTCTGCCCTGTAATATGATGCCATACAAAATGTATACATGCCCTCTGGTTGCCTCAGAACTGTATATCATGCTGCTCTGCAGTAATATACCAAACCAATCCAAACCAAATTTACTTAGATCTGTTGATTTGTTGGCATACAGTTACCTTGGATGAGTTGTTTCATTTGAGTGGTTTAAAACAGTTTCATCAAAACTCCCACATGCGTGCGCGCACACACACACACACACACACAATTATGAATGTTTTTAAACTATCATGATTTTAATTTATTGTGAATAAAACATAAAATAATTTTGCTCTGAGGGAAACAAAACTACTGTTCCGTTTAGTATGAATTTCAATGAACCAGGTGGGTATTGCAGAACAAGCAATTATGGCAGAATTTTCACATTTTGTAAGGTTTGTAATATTCATTTAAACCTGGGTACTATGTTGATCAGTGTTGTGTGTGTAAGATGTGTGACTTGAAGAGTGTACAGTACATTGGTTCAAATCAATTTCCTCAGATCAGCCTAGGCTGGTTGCATGAACATATCTTGGGTAAGGCAATATGCTCAGTTTGGTAGTAAACAACCTACATGTGTTACTGTGTTGTAAAACCTAATCTAATAGTAGTAAGACCCCTCTTTAAGACAAGACAATCGCATTTTTAAAAATCTAATATAATATATTTAATACAGTAGGTACCTACATATAACACCATGTCTGTATTAGAGACAGTTACATTAAGTTGAAAAGGTGGCTCTCTGATACACGTTTTACATACAGATTTATGTCACTGTGACCTAATTTCTAACATAATCTCTTTGCACTGTCTTTAAGAAAAATAATTTTTCCTTTTATGTAATAATTATAATCTCCATTACTGATGTTCTTGGTGATAAGCTATAGAATCACAAAGATTTTATATCTTTGTTATAAATGATAGAATGTCAAGTATTTTACATCTTTGCCATAAATTATAAAATTTCAGATGTATCAATAGATAATAAAATTATAACACTGTTTAAAGATTTCAGTATCTAACTTGTAGCAAATAATTTTTGTACATGTTTTTCACAAATTTCATATCAGATATGGACTATTTGGATGTAGTTCATGATTATACATATCTAATTCTTTGCTTTTATACTTTTTCAGTTAAATATTAATGATTTGATGAAGAAAATAAATTCCTTAGAGGATAAATTGGTAAGTTCATTTTTATAAGTTTCAGCTAGAAAATTGATCAATGGGATTAACATAATTTTAAATGCCAATAGGGATTTGATTTGAAGCTATTTTGCTAGTAAAATCACAGGAGTCTGCAGCTTTATCAATAAATCATGACAAAATTTCTGACATGAAATCACCTTAACGGTATTTTAAAATGTTATTTTATAATACCATTAAGGTGATTTCATGTAGTCAGAAATTTTGTTGTGCTTTATTAATAAAACTGCAGACTCCTGTAGTGAAATTCACATTTGTACAGTAAATATAGGTAACTGCCTTTAAGCACTCAAAGTTCATGGAATACCCAAAATTAAGCCGTCATTCACTCCCTTTCTGTTGTGTCAAAAGTTTTTTAAATATGAAAAACAAAAAGAATATTCCTATGCACTTTATTATCTTATCATTTTCATTCTTGCTTTCTATACCCATATTATAATTTACTATATTTTCCTTTCATTTGACTCATTCTGTCTCTATCATTCTTCTTTTCTGTCTAAACTTCGTAATAGTCAGGGTCTTATCATATAAGCCTACTCCATTTTGTAATTGTACCAAGGTATACCCCTTTGTCGCAACATCAAAGAAATTTGAATATTCATGATCTTTTTTTTCTTTTTTTTTTTAAATACCTAAAATCCACGATGCCAGTATTTGCATCTTAATGCTGGTCATAGACAAACATAAATTATTAATGCAGTGACCTGTTATCTGTTTTCTGTTTGGACAAGTATGCTCTGGCTACCCATTCTAAATTACTGAAAGAATTGCTGTAATACATGCATTGATAACAAGGTCCAACTGGCTGTAAATGAAAACAAATGGTGTCCCTTTCCCATCCAATATGGTCAGTACTGTGGCTTTCTTGAAAATGTTATCAGCATATGGTTTTTACAAAACAATTCTTAGTGTTTAGTTTTGCCTGAAATATGGTGGTGCTGATCTGACATCTGATATGGTTACCAGGGATGGCTGTCTTGAAAATCGTGTGGCTTGTTCACCTAAACAAATGATTGCCATAATGACTTGGGGTTTTGATTGAAAAACTATTTATGATGTCTAATTGCTCATAAATATAGTGCCAATTGGACATTCAAACTATTATCACTTCTTATCCTGAATGGATGGTCACATCAACATGGATTTTTCAGAAATATTTGATGTCTAGTTGGTCCTACATGAAATGGTGTTGATTTTATTACAAATCAACTTCCGGGGTTTTCACTTGAAAATTTTATGTAGCTGGCGATTAATAATTGGTGCCAATCTGACATGGCAGCCATATCTAAACTTATTATTGCAACATCTCCTGAAATGATGGTTCTTTTGACATGGGCTTCTCAAAAAAAATTCTTATCATATGTATTAGTCCTTAATGAATGTGTTGGTGATTAGATCTCGGCCAGTGTAGTTGCCATAGTAGCCATTTTCAAAATTTTGTTTTGTATGCTTCTCTGGAATGGATAGTCTTAATGACATGAGTTTTCCACTAAAAGACTTATTGTACTATTTGGCTGGTTCTAAATAAAAATTGTACTAATTAGACCTTTAGCTGCCATGGTAGCTTTCTTGAAAATCATATTAAAGCTGCTTAACTCTCCTTAACACAAGGTCATATAAACAGTGATGCTATGTAATAAGAAAGGTGCTGATCAAGTTAAACTCCAGAGCTTCATGTTTTGTACAGGGTGAATTCTAAATAAAAAGGGAACCTTTACATTTGACCATGAGATCAAGTGTTATATAAAGTTTAATCCAGAAATGCTGTGTTAAGGCATGAGTCAGTTCTATGTATGCATTCACTGTGTACCAATGCTGTGGATATTTAGCTCAGTATCATATTACCACAGGGTTTGAATGCAAAACTGCTCAACATGAATGCCTACTATGCAAAAGATAAATCCAGTACCAAAATTTTCATATAAGATTTAAAAATTTTGGCTAAGCAGATTTTCTTTCAAATTTGCCAGAAGAATGGCAGATTCAGGTACCATATATACTCTTGTATAAGCCCATTTGCATATAAGCTGACCCTCCAAACTGAATAGATATGAACACTAAAAGGTGCATGATCCGACAACCTAGAAGTTCTAGACTAATGCATGTGGTAAGTTCTAAATGTACAAACTATACTGCATGTACTTATAGCAAAAAGTACATGCATGCCACTTTCAGGGTTATCATGTATGATTATTATATAGAAATGGTATATATTTGTTTGGAATTTTCTGTTTTCTTATTATTTATAACTTATTCATTTTTGTGTAAAACTTGATCTGACGATGACAATCATTAAGCTTATGCGGGTTCCTGTAGCAATACTTTTTCCTTTTGACTGAGTGTTTGATCATGAGTTGTTGCATTAGACTTTTTATATGAGTGCACAAGTATGACAATTTTATTTTGCCTTAAATCTTGGTATGATCATACTGTGTAGATGCTAAAAGATTTGTTTGTCAGTATGGGGATAGGGAAGAAGTACAGATTTCACCTGCATTTAATGCATTTTTATTAGTTCCCAATATGGATTTAAACTTGTATGGAATAATTCTAATTTAAAAGTACATCAAAACCTTCAGCTAGACAGAATTTTATTTTGGGTCATAAAGATTCAAAAGGTCCTTATAATGGGTATTTTTAATTACAAAGATTACACCTCGTGAAGACTTACTATACTATAGATTGTAACCTCAGCCCTGAAATATACTGGTATGAGCTTGTCATCACTACTGCTCTTAAAGGGATATTGGTGTATGGAGTATTCACTAAAACACTTCCATTGATATATATATTTGGTTCAGACTGAAATTGATGACAGTGTGACCTTCCTAAATGTGACAAGTCTTGTAAGAGTTACTCCTAAAACAGATTGCCATGCAAAATATTTTATAATTAAAGATGCTTTTTCTTGCATTATATAGTTGTTCCTGTATGAAAATGATGTTGACCCAACTTCCAAATGGCTATTTTGATGGCAATCTGAAAATCTTTAATGGCTTCTAATATAGAATGAATGGTCCTATCAACAAGGAGATTTCTCTAATACACTCTAACAATACACAGTAGGTTCTGAATGAAAATTGTGTTCATCTGACCTCCAACATGGCACCACATTGACCATGTCAAAAACCATCTTATCACTGCTCTTTCATGCATAGTGGTATTCAGATAAGGTTTTCTCTAAAAGGGGCTTCTTGCAGCATTTAATTGGTTCTGAATGGAAATGGTGAAAATATACAAATCAGACATAATTGTTCTTGTGGTCAAGTCTTCAGGCCATTGCATGCATTTTTTTTACTTCACTGAGCTTATAATTACATTGATGTATACATTTGCAAGTTTATTTAGGCTGCAGTATTTTATTTTTAGTTGCATTCCAATAGAAAAGATATTCAGCATGTGGCCATTGATTTTAAGGTCAATGGTCATGACAGCTATATTAGTTTGGGAGCGTAAAAGCACAAACAAGTATGAAAAGATTTTTTTGTCAATCCCAGTTTGTAGATATATTTAAAAAATACATTAAATGATACAAATTCATTAACATTTTTAAACCTGAAAATACTTTTGTATCATAGCATACTTAAAATTTGGCAAAATCTTGACATGTTTTGAAACAATTCATTGTTGTGTGAAATCGGGTTAAATGTCAAAGGCCAGCACAAATTTTGTTCTTCACTTGTATGTATTTTGTAACATGTCAACTCAAACATGTAAAAAAATACTTTTGTTACAGAATTTAGCATGTTGGAGTTCAGAAGAATTTCAGAGATGGTTTCAATGCTCAGTGATTAAAAAGAATACAACAACAAGATATAGATTTCTCTTGAATTATGGATTTTATTTTTGACCAACAGGATTTTGAGGGACTCTTTCATAAAATTTGAATTTTTTTTTTGAATCATTTACAGGCAGAATTAAACAAAAAATTTAGTGAACTTCCAACACCAGAACAGTTTGCTGAATTTGTGACATGGCCAGCATTAGAGGATGCCTTGAAAGGATTACGCACAGATATTGGAAGTCTGAAGGATAGAGGTGAAAGAATTGTCATTGAACAATCCATTCAAACAGAAACAGTAAGTTAACTGAAACTTGTTATGTTTTTTCAGTACTTTAAGTTGGATTAATTTTTTAAGAAGATTTGTCAGTTTTCTAGTGTAATTTATATCAATCATGATGGTGTTTCTAGATAATTTTTCATGCTGCATATATCTTCAGTATGTTATGCTTGTTATGTGCATGTCACATAGTTGTAATGTATTCACATTTAACCCATTTTGAGTGTTTTTATGTTAAACAGCAAATCTAGAAGGTGTGTACAGTGTCACCTGCACAGTCAAACCTTCCTTAAAGGTCTCATTGATTAAGCAGTCACCTGCCTTGAATAGATACTTTTACAACATCTCATTAAACTTTTGGTAGAAAATAACCTGTATAAAGTAGCCTTTTGGCTTTAGAGGCCATAATTTTCCCATCCTAGAGATCATGCTTAAGACAGGTTTGACTGTCCATTTTTTTATTCATGCATACATGTGTCTAGTTAATTTTTATATATTGATCATCATTGCAGAAAATTTGTGTTCCATGAATACCCCTATTTGAATTAAAATGGTTGCCATTACATATATATGTTTTGCAAATTATATTTTTACATTACATTAAATTTATGGCATAACTACTAAAATTAGGACACCTTAAAACTAAATTTCATGAAATAAGTAATTAGGTAAAGTCTAGTTCTACAATGTAAGCAATCAACCCAACCCAACCCACCCATTATGCACACATCAGGGTTGATGCCTTTCATTGCAGGACTTAACTAAAGGCTAAAACAGATATGTAAAGATTTTGCTAAAACTCTGCAAACACATGCAGTAAAACATCCTCAGTTAGCAAATATAAAGTTAAGTTCAAATTTCACTACTTAGAAGAACCTTTAAAAGCTCTGGACATTATTTAGGGAAGAAAAAAATCCTGATAAAACATAATTTTAAGGCTCTACCCACCAAAAGCATAGTGCTGATGTAGTTTGAGAATCAGTAACTTCCTACATAAAAATCTATTACCATCTTTGTGAAATGTACTTGCTGATTTTGTTTTGATGACTTTATTTTTTTAATAAAATTTTTTTCTCCATTGATATTGCGAAGAATCATTACTGTTCATGTACATAGTTTAGATCTGATTATTTCCCCCATTGTATTGATTACAATACATGTCTATTCAGATCCTACTTGTGAAGAAGGGAGTGCTTTAGTTCCAGTGAGCTATTGGGTTTTAATTTCTGTATAATTGCATGTTGCCTAAATAAACAGTCATTTGGGAAGGAAAGTAAGTTTCTGTCTAAATTAAACAATGGGTCATGGAGCAAGAATGGACCATATATCGTAGTCTTTTACATTTTTTAATATTTAGCTTATATTTATGATAATATGCTCATGTGGTGATCAAAGTGTTGTAAATTACAGTTGATATAGCCATGTGGTGATCAGAGTATTGTAAATTACAGTTGATATAGCAATGTGGTGATCAAGGTATTATAATTAATGTTGATATAGCCATGTGGTGATCAAGGTATTGTAAATTACAGTTTATATGGCATTGTGATGATCAAGGTATTGTAAATTACAGTTGATATAGCCATGTGGTGATCAAGGTATTGTAAATTAAAGTTGATATTGTATTGTGGTGATCAAGGTATTGTAAATTACAGTTTATATGGCATTGTGGTGATCAAGGTATTGTAAATTACAGTTGATATAGCATTGTGGTGATCAAAGTGTTGTAAATTACAGTTGATATGACCATGTGGGAATCAAGATGTTGTAAATTATAGTTGATATGGACATGGTGATCAGAGCATTGTAAATTATATCTGATTTAGTCATGTTGTGATCAAGATATTGTAAATTAAAATTGATATGGTCATGCAGTAAGAAGTTCTTATTGTACCTTGAAGTCCCATAAACATGAGAGTGGAAACCAAAGTTGATAGACCTTCCTAATAAAATAAAATTTTGTATTTACTTTACTCTTTCTCAGTTAACATAATATGTATGATTGTTTAAATTTTGATATCATTTTTGGTAAAGAAAGGATTATAAATTTTTCCTTATGGACTGATTGAAAATTGGACCATAAAGTTTAGAGGTTCATTACATCTAAATTATCTTGCAACACAAGGCATCACGGAGAAAAGAACTAGGAATATGTATCTTGGGTTATCATTGAAGCATTTGCCTGGAACATGCACATGGGCATTATTCAGCAGCTTTGTAAACCTTGCTTTACTGTGTGAATGGTATCTTTTTGAACGGTTTAGTTACTAGATTTTCTATTTCACATCCATAATCAGGCAGATTTTATAATGTTTATTAAATGTAATAGGTTATACCTCTTTCCTACCTCAACCAGGTAAAATATAAAATTATATCCTTTTGCTGGGAATAAGGTTCTTGTCCTTACCCAGTATGAATATTTTAATAGTTAACAAAACATTAGTGATTTGAATCTTTGATGAGCAACACTTGAATGATTGCTAGATGTGTCTTATCTAAAGCTGTGCCTTGTATATTTTGTCATTTCATCCGCATTTCACTCTCATTAAAATAAAGACTTTTTATTAGTGTGTATATTCATCTTCAGTTTTGACAGCCTTAGTATTTTAAATTCACAACTTCATTATCTGCAGTTTCTTATTGCTGTCATTTCTCTCTTACTCAGATTTATATGATGTAAATAATTATAACTGAGTTTGCAAATTTTGTTTGCTTATTTATTTTACTTGATCAGTGACAAGACAAAATGTCCACGAATCCAGCAATAAAGCTTGCTAATTTATAAAGTATAATCAGTCAGGTTTTGACTTCAACAAAAGAACTTGAGTTTAAAAATGAAAGGCAAGTCTTGAATTCATTGGTATTGCTTTACATTTTATAAATCAAATATATTTGCAAATATTTGACAGTAAATTTAAAATATATGGGGCATGATAGTCCATATTTAGATTTTGTCTTATTAAGGTCATAGCTGAAAAGCATGTTTTCTCCACACACATTATCCCACACTCATCCTACACCCAGTTAGAATAAATATTATTCCTTTCTTATAACTTTTCTAAATTTCATACGGCTTTTATCTGAAATTGAGACCATAGTATTTGTACCTGCTAGTAAAACTCTACTCACTTTGTTATTCATCTCCTGTTTTCATATTGAAATCATTCATTTAGATACCTCTGTATGAAATGAATTTCGAAAAGGAATGTGGTTCTCATTTGTCACTTTATCAGCCACATATTAAGGTAAACCTGACTTGTTAAGTACCAGTCTGTATGCTGGTAAATCAGTTGCCCTTCCACTCCACAATGTTCTATATTTCTTCTTTGTTTAATGATTGCAGGAGCAGTTCATAACCTTTAACATGCATGGTGGTGTTTATTACCTTTCATGATGTTTGCTGTAATTTCATATGATGGATTGACACTGTTGGGAACAGGATTTATTACATCTGATGGCAATTCAAATGAATGATTTACAACAGGATCACAGCCATTATGCATAGCCTGGAATCAATAATTGTGATTTTACATTGGGCTTGATATACAAAACCTTATTTAATAAAGTTGTACAAATGCCACAGTGGTGGAACATGTGCATGCATTTTTCCAGTAATCGGTGCATTTCGTCTAATTGTGGTACAGTGTAGGACTGAATTGTCTTGTTTACATTGATTTTGGTGCAGGTTTTTGTTGTATCTTTCTCAACAGATTGTCATTAACACTGGAAAGTCAGACTTATTTACAGGAAATAAGAGAAACAAGATGTACAGGTTCCAATGCCATGACATGTATATTCCGAATGGCTGTAAAACAGCCATAGTGGCTCAGTGGTTAGCATGCTGGACTTGTGACCAATAGGGCATGAGTTTAAATCCTTATTACCCAGATCAGTTTTGGGCAAGGCACTTTGTTCCAGCTACCTCGGCACTAAATAACCTACTTGTATTGCTGTGCCAAAAAAGCACCAAATTAACAACATGAACATCCATTCCAAATGGCTGTTATTTAAAAAAGCAAAAAAAAATGCTGGAGCAAAATCAGCTTAGATGGTGTCAGTTACTTACCATTTCATCATATTCCTAAAAATATTGATAAAAATGGATTAGGTTTTGTACAGGCATGAAAAAGAATAAAAGCATTTATGAGGTTTTTATCAGATCGAGTCCAAACTATGATTTATTAAAATGAAAGTTAAAATCATTTTGAAGAATTATTGTTTTGGGGCTTAACGCCTTTTTTTAGCCATTGAAGAATTAAAGAAATAAAAAAAAATATTTAGATCAGGTTCAACATACAAAGTTTTTTTGATTACAGCTGTACAATACCAGTATTAAAACCTTTGTGCATTTTTCCAGTAATCAATGAGTATGATTTTTCTAATTTCAATACAATGTAGCTAATGATATAAACTGATTTAACTAATTACATGTATATTAAATAATGTACAGCTTGTACTGATTTCAAACAGAAATGTAACAAATTATTTTAATCCAAAATATGTTTTTTTACAAGCATGCTGTAATTTATTACCTTCAGTATGTTTTAATACTTTATTTATTACATGCATTTTAATGTATGTAATATAAATACTGTCTGTACATTTTATATCTTTACCGTATGTGAGCTGAGCCTTCAGCTCAACATTGTTCAAGAATCAATAAAACATTATTATTTTTTTTATTATTATTATTATTATTATTATTATTATTATTATTATTATTATTATTATTATTCAGATAAAACTACTAAATAAGTTATGATTGCTGTGTTTTCCTTGCCATATTTCGAATTATTAAAGGTGTTTGTCAGTGTTAGAGATATGGTATGAATGTATGTAAAATTGAATACAACATTTACATTTGGCTGGTGTAGCTTAAATATGATAATTTCTATAATTATGGCCTCTTACAATATGTGCTTTATGAACTACAACCATAAATGAGTTCAATAAATATGATGATGACTCTTCACTTTTCAAATTGTGACATAAAATGTCCATATATATATATATATATATATATATATATATATATATATATATATATATATATATATCATAATGTCCTACCTAGAATTTCTAATTGATATGATAATCTTGTACTTGCATGTAAATAAAAAAATTTCCAAATTGTCAATTGCAAACAAAAATAGATAGGAATAAAAGGGAAACCAATTTTGCATTTAGTAGTAATGTACTAATTTTGTGACCAGGAAGACCATAATGGGAAGATGGTTTTCTGAAAAGATTGGTTTAATTTTGTATTTCAAAGCACAGAACAGCAAGACAAATAGATAACTTAGTTCTACAGCAATTAGAGAGAAGTATCATGTTGAAGTTTACACATCAGTAACCAACTTAGGCAGACTAACCAATCTGGTGACCTAGTGGTTAGAGCATCCGTCTCAGATGCAGGACGTTGCGGGTTTCGAACCCTGGCTGAGTCCTACCAAAGACTTTAAAAATTATGCTAACAGGTGACTCGCTTGGTGCTCAGCATTAAGAGATTAGTGTTAGGACTGGTCTGCCTTGTGTCAGGATAATGTGACTGGGTCGGACATCATGCCACATGTCTGGGGCATGATGCCCCAGGTCTAGACATCACTATAAACTGTCACACTGCAGACATCATAGCGACCTGACTGAAAAATTGTTAAAGCTGCATTAAAAATTTAAGAGTCACACACACACACACACACACACACACACACACACACACACACACACACACACACACACACACACACACACACACACACAGGCAAACTCATGGTAGGATTTGAACCTACACGATTTCAGTCATGAGTCCAGTATGCTATCCTCAGGACTATTGTACAGTTACTAGTCTAACAGTCAGATCACCAGTATCACAGGTGTCACAATTATCAGCTATACTTTAAGTCAAGTCAAACAGCAGATAAAATAGATTCTGATCCACCATAGCATAATGTGCCTGCAGATCAGGGTCTCAGTTGTTGTATTACTGATTACTCCAATCAAACTGCACAGACCCAGATCTGCCAACACTTATGCAATGACAGATTCAATGTGGAATTGAACCCATCTTATAAATGAGCATATATGGTAATGTTTACAATGTACACTTACCTAGGAATAGTGACATCACTAGGGTTGGTGTCACCCAGTGTTGTAACTCATGGACCCCCTTCCTGCACAAAAATTCAAAAATTTTATAGACAGTCATTTTGGTATCACCCCCACTGGTGTCACCTGGTGTGGTCTGCACCCCACCCTCCTAGTAATGCTACTGCCTAGGAAGTGGTACAGTTTTTGCAATTACAAATTGATGGTTCTTCCATATTTAGTTTACTCAAAACCAAGTGCAACTTGAGGCAAAAGATTATCCGAAAGAGATTGCTATCCCTCCGAATGTTATGAAAAGCAGAAGTAATATTATTGTGACAGTTTGGAAGTAATAATGGTTGCTAAAGGAACAAAATTTTGCCTTATAATCAATAGAGCAAGAAAAGAACATAATACAATGACCAATTTAATTAATTATTGTGATTTTTATGACAAACTGAAAAATTGCCATATCAGAGATAACCATACCTACTAACTTGCTATAAAATATAATATCAAAGATCTTTTGGAAGTTTATTTTTGTTAACAGAGTTGGAGATTTTAATAACTGGTAAATATGTCACAAAATAATAAGTGAATGATGGTTACATTGTAATTCTGTATTTGAAGCTACCCAAATCATCTCTCTCTCTCTCTCTCTCTCTCTCTCTCTCTCTCTCTCTCTCTCTCTCTCTCTCTCTCTCTGCTTCATAGTCAATTAATCTTTTGACACCCAATGCTATTTTGTAATAAAAAAATTTGGCTTAGTTAGAAAGTTAACAATATTTTATTGAAATTTTGAATAAGCAACAAGTAAACAAACAGTTGACTAACAGAGCCAGTGGTAGGTATTTTGTGGAGCTTGTAGATTTGTCAGTTGCCAGCAAAACAAGCAATAAATGATATCTAGATTTTAGATAAAAAACATTTGTTGTTATAGCAAAATATGCCTAATTTTTATTAGAACATATTGCTCACATTATTTCTGAAAAAAAGGTAGTGAGTGCATGATATTCTGTTTGCATTATGTTTTGCTACTATGTCACTGTTTAGGAAAGTTGAATTTGACTTGGAATGGTGGTGGGGTGGAGCAATAGTTAAATTGGTTAACATATACATGGATACATGTAACATTGCTAAATAATTACATAAGATGATAATTTGATTATTAGTTTTTTGTACAAACATGTTACATATGACTCTTTCCAGAGTTTGAAGATAAAGGTAAGCTTTTTTATAAGAGAAATCCATGGTCTTGACTTGCTGCTTGAACAATTAAGTGTGATGTATAAATTGTGAATAATCTATCCTAAAAGAGTGCTAAATAAAATGGCAGTGTTACTTTTCAACGTATGAATCAACAGATTTTCTTTTTCTTTTCTTGGCATGACAATCTTCAGGATGTACAATTGATCGGTCTTCAGACAGACTTTGAAAATATAGAGGAAAATACCAAAAAGATTTATGTCCAGACATGAACCAACTAAGATATTAATGTCAGTGCTAATTAACTTTGTGTAAGTTTTGATGATGGTTTTGGTTACAAGTTACCTTTTTGAAAAAATTAAAAATGGAGATGTGACTGTTCAAAAAAGTATAAATATGTGGTTATTCTAAGACAGATAATTTAAACAAAAATATTTTTAAGTGTTAATTTCTTTAGCTTTATGTAAAAATATTAATTTCTCTTTTAAAGTAATGACTTATTTTGAATGATATCTATCAGTTTTGATAAAAATGGATCATTTGATTTTGCAAGATTAAGTTTATTACTTAAGTACTAGTATATAGTTCTCAAAATTATAGATTATTTAAGATTTTTATCTGAATAATTTGCTTGGATCAAAATTATTGTAAATTTACTATGCATATTTGTTTTATTTTATATAAAAAACATGAATCATAATATGGACAGTTTTGGGAAGAAACATGGGTAGAAAATAAATTTATTCACAACTTTTTAGGAGCGCACAGCATTTTTTATTTCAGGGGATGGCTTATTTTGGGTAATGGGATTCCATGTGTTGTATAACATTGTCTGTGATTGCTGGTTTCAGAGAAATCTTTAAACTTTAACAAGTTTTGTTTTCAGTGTGATAATTAATTTTACAGTGTTTTTTAGAAAAGATAGTCTGCAGCAAGCATTTTTGTTTAATGGACAGTGCAGAGATTTAGAAACAGTCTGGGATTTTACCATTCAATGAACACAAAAAAAAGAGTCGTACCTATGAGCATGTATGACCTTAAGAACAATGCTTTGTTCCACATCCAACAAGAGAAAAGGACCATCCATATAAATCTTAGCTTTAATTCAACTGGGTTTTAGTTTCCAATGCAAACATATGAGCCATGGAAAGTTCCTGTCAAAAGTGGTGGGAACTTGTTTCACAATTGACCTAAAATAAATGTCAGGTTTTATAAATTTATATTTTTTGTTTTTTGTTTGGGATAATTGAGGTTGAAGGTATAGCCATTTATTCTGGTTTATGATTACTTAGTGAAGTATAATGTACTGCAATAAAAATTTTTGTGTGTGTACATTTATTTACTGAATGAACTCATCACAGTTTGTTACTTCATGCACTGTACTGTTTATTGTGGTTTGATTACTTTCTTTTATTCAATCACTCTAGTATTTTATTATTAAAGAAAATTTTTATCAGCATCTGACTGGACAAGATAAGAATATATGTCTAGTGATTAGTATTAAAAGTTATTGAACTTGCATAAATTCTGTGATAAACCATTAGTGTATACTTAGGCTATCCTTTGAAACTTAAAATGGGTAGGTCACTGTGTACTCTTCTACAGGTTATATGCCTATAAAAATGTGTATATAAGGATGAAACCTAAAATGGGTAGGACACTGTGTACCTTTTTACAGGTTACAGGCCCATAAGAATGTCTATATTTATATTTATATTGAAATATCCCATCAGTCTTGCATACATGGACCACCAGACTTTTATTTATTACAACAGGAAAAAGGGCACCTGTGTGTCTATTGTAGTATTCTACAGTTTATAAGATTTACTTTATTGGGGCAATTTTTTGTAATATTTGTTTAACATCTGCAAATAGTAGATATTTCATTAGCTTGAACATTGGCACATAGTAGAAATTTTTATAATGGCTGGTTAATAATAGTGATAAATGCTGTTTTCTACAGTCATTATACTTGTTATCTTTCATCAAGTTGGTAATCAAGTATGTTATTATTGTTGCACCAAGATCAATGCATATATATATAAATAAATGCCTTACTTAAAATGAAAAAAAAACTTTGATTTTCATCTTCACAAAATTAACTAGGCATAGAACGGATGTGTATTGGATTTATTGTAGACTCGTGCAGTCAAATTTTCAGTTCAGACATTTTATTTACCTTTAACACACCAAGCACCCAGTGTACTTTCATCTCATGCAGAGGGTATTAATTGCCAAGCGGCTTGATTCATTCACTTTCATTCGAAAAGACATAATGGAAATTACTTTGGCATGAATACAGTGTTAGAATACATGTTTCTTGGATTAGATGAATAGACACAAAACCACAACAGGAACTTTTGATTTCAGTTGATCTTCACAATGCTCAACACCAGAAAAAGCACAAATTAAATTCCCAGCATTCCCATTCCTCTAATATATATATATATATATATATATATATATATAAAAACCCTTTTAGTTCCAAAAATACTTCACACTTAAATTTATTTTATCATCTACAGGCTGTATTCCAACCAAATACAAAATTATTTGTTTTATCAAATGGAAACAAAAAAAATCTGAAAATACTTTTATGGGGCAAGATCTTCAGACAGAATCATTTGTTCTTCACCCATCATTGATATCCCTTTGAAAGACTTGCTGGTCAGTGGCCTGAATAATAAAATGGTTAATCTGCAGTTCTGTTTATACAATGTCTTGAATCTTTGTCAATGACAGTATCATATTTGTTGATTATTGTGTATTAGGATTTGTATCTACTTTTGCTGCAATTTTAGTGGTAGTATTTGTTTGAAAGAACCATGACTCCCCTCCATCATTTATTACTCTTCAAAATTAATAGCAATGCTCATAGAAAGTTTATTTTGATAGTTATTTATTTTCAGTAAATTATAGGAGTTTATTCTAAAAATGAAAATTAAGTAGGGAAATTTCCTCTCCATTTGAAAAAGGGGGACTTTTTGACATTAGGACAGATATAATAAAGAAATAAAGGTAGGGCTTGAAAAAAAGAATGCTCAAATTTCATGTATTTGGTTGATTTTCTGTTCAATTTATTTTAGAAATTAACATAATTGTGTTCTATACTAATAGTCACATGGGTCATGTATGTGCATTTACTCATTTTACATAAATAAAAATTATTCTTTTAAAATTTAAGACTAATTTTCTTTAAAAAAGTTTATTCAGTCCTAATTATTGAATGTTCTGCACCTTAATTATCACACAGAAACTTCCAGATGAAAATAATCTATAGCTGTGGACTTTTAAAATGGTGGCCATGTACTAAACTTGGATCAAAATAAGAGTACATCAAGTAGAGTTGTTACAATCAAGGGTAGTACAAATTTGCTTATCAATAGCTTTCATTATGACATCGCAGCATGTGACATTAAATCCAGATTTTACTGGATCACATCTTTAGGTTCATTTCATTCAAAAATGTATGTGCACTTTTACATTGATTTTGCTGTATGTACCTATCGGGGCATCTAAATAATGACCTTCCAAAGGTGGCGCTCTATAGTTTCGTATTTAGCATAGGGTTAAAATTTTAAAGAAAAAGAGTTTCCCTGGGTTTCCTCACTAGTTATACTGATTATTTAAAAGAGACTTTTTATATCTTAGGTATTGTTCAAAGAACCTTTAATTCCCTTTATTTTGATGTATGATTGATGGGTGTAATATGGGTTAGAGAGTATACAGCTTGGCCTTACTCCAGATGTGCACCTTTCAAAAAGTGCTAGCTCTACTTGCTCATTTTCACTTCTCGAACTTCAGAGGTAAATTGTTAAAAAAAGAGCCGATAACTTTTTTTACATTTTATATATTTGGTAATTCAGTCATTGCACTTTTAGAAGCTGGTATTATCTAGTTTGGCGAAATTCATTTCCCAAATTTTAATAGCTGCCAAGAATAGTGTACTTTAGACAAATTTAGGTTGATTTTTGGAGCACAAAAGAGCAGTCATTATAGTTAGCAGTGTCCTAAGATCATTTAAAATTTCCAAAAGTACAATATCCAAAGAAATTTCAGCCACATTATATGAAAGTAGTATATAGGTATGCCAACATTCTCTCCACTGTGCATGTTTAAAATGCAAACAACTTCACCTTACATACATCACTCTCTCAAAAGTACATAATAACTGGTGAGCGCCACCAATGGAATATGGATGTGTATGAATCCAAATGAAGGTATGTAGAATCAAATTCTAAAAATGGCACCAATTACTGAAATAGTCGGTGTTGAATGCTACAAAACCTGTTTGACTTGTACTATAGAATAGACCCTGATACATGCGATCAATATATTAGTCGACTAAAATTGCAGACTTCTTATAAAAATGATGATTATTTTTAAATAACCAATTCCAATACTTTGTAAATACTTTCAGGTACCATTATGTTTTGATAATTGAGATGTTTAGTTTTACCTATGTACAATGATTGTATTCATCTTCTAGACACAGATTTACCCAGGCATTATGTCATGGTAGATATGAGTGTGTTTTGTTTGCAATTAGGTATTAAATATACTTGTTGCTGTAAAATGGACAGCTAGTTTTTGTTTCTTTTCCAGCTTTCTGTCAAATTTCATATTGACTGTTGCCATGATAAACTTCTGATGTATTATTGGAACTTCACCAGTACTTAATGTCAGTCACAACCCCATTGACTAATGAGTACAAATTATACATGTAACCTATTTTGGATGACCTCTTGAGTTACAGAGTTGAGTTCATTAGTTAAATCAATCACTTCTCTTTAAACTAAATTTCATGGGCCATTGCTTTTTTATGGCACCTTCTTTTATTAATTGGCTATTCTCATTTATAGGTTGAATGTTCAGTTGTGACATTTATAGAAGTTACCTTTTGAGATTGGATGTAATGTGATAAAGATTGAGTCAACCACAGACTGCAGTAAGTCTTGGGATAGGTCAGTCTCATTGTTGAATGCAGGTGACTGTGAAGTGTCTTTTTTTCACTTGTAGCTTACCCAAAATATTGACCAAACTAATGTTGCTTCAAGTGTTTGTAATTTAATTTTCTCTTTGACACAGCCTTCGAGACCATCCTCCTCCCGAGTAAGCACATCCCGAATGAGTACAAGCTCAGGACCATCTGATCAACTTCTGGATATTTTGGAGCGACTTGGGAAACTTAGCGAAGATCACGATGTCCTTGTTAAGAGAGTGGATGACATTGAGGTACACTTCAGTTGCATGAATTGATAAAATATCATGAAATCAGAACTTAATCTTTGTTTTTTTCTCCAAGACTTAAGTTAAAATAACAAATGAAGTGTGACTTTTACAAAAAGCCACATTTTTGTCTTTGAGAGATTTCATTTCCTCCATGCTTATGGAATAATATCATTGTTATGTTTCTGAATAAAGTTTTTAAAAATAATAACAAACTTATTGGTCTGCTGACATCAATTACATAGAATATCCACTGGTCTTTTAGTCATTGTTTTTTTTTTTATACATTAAGGGAGGCAACTCAGATTTAGGTAAGGTGGCACTTCATTATTATATTTTGCATAGGGTTAGATTTTTAAAGAAAAATAATCACCAAGGTTTTCCTAACTGGTTATCCAGGCTGTTTAAAAAGACCTTGTATATATCAGGTATTATTGAAAGAATTTTTAATTTTCTTTATTTTGGTACATGATTGATAGTTGTAATTTTGATTATAAAGCATACAGCTTGGCCAGTGTGCCTATGAAAAAACTGTTTGCTTTGCTTGATCATTTTCACTTCATGGACTTTAAAGGTAATTGTAAAAAAAATTCAGCTGAAAACTTTTTAAACTTAAAAAAATATCTTTTGTAATTTGTTTTTTTGCGCTTTCAGAAGTAGGTATTGTCTAGTCTGGCAAAATTAAATTTCCCAATTTTAATAACTGCTAAAGATAATGTATTTTAGATTAATTTAGGCCAATTTTTCACAGGCATAGGAACAGCAATTTTGGTTAGTTGTAAGCCTTGATATATTATTACTACTACTACTACTACTACTACTACTACTACTACTACTACTACTACTACTACTACTACTACTAATACTACTGCTACTACTGTTACTAGTAATAATAATAATGAAGATGATAGAAGTCATTATTTCAAGAGGGTGAAAGAGTTAGTAATAAAAAATCCAATTTGCTTTGGACCTCGATTATCTGCATATGTACATGCAGATATATAAAATGCAGCTGAGAAACAAGCATCATACAGAAAAGATAAAATCATGTACAATCTCTACAAGTATGTCCAGAGAAATTTCAGCCACAGTACATGAAAGTAAGATATAGATATTGCAGTATTTTCTCTATTGGGCATGATGCAAGTGCAAATAATTTCACTTACAGCTGTCACTCTCTCAAACTCCATAATATCTCTGTGTGTGTGTGTGTGTGTGTGTGTGTGTGTGTGTGTATGTGTGTGTGTGTGTGTGTGTGTGTGTGTGTGTGTGTGTGTGTGTGTGTAATGCCAGTAGTAATCTCCCTTGAAGATTGATGGTAATACTTTAATTGACAGTATATAATGCTTTTTAAAGAAAATACAATCCTTTTTTTGAATGATGCTTCAAATGCTAATATAAATTCTCCAGTAACAAAAGTGACTGAATAGTAGAGTCTCTAGAATTAAGTTCTTCCATCACTTCCACTATGAAAACAATCAATCCACTCCTGACTGAGTAGTGACTGTGAACAAATTAGGCCAGTAATATCTTAGATAAACTTGTTCATGATCAGTGCTTTTTCCCCCCAAGCTTTTGCTTCACCTGGCCACATTTCCATGCCAGCATACAGTATAGTCGTGGCCACATTTCCATGCCAGCATACAGTATAGTCCTGTGTTTATTGTCCATCGTGTGTAATGTGTCATCCCTTGTCCATTGTCAACCTGTAATTGATGTCTTCAATTTCTTCTGAAAAACTGCTCAGCAGAATTTCACCAGATTTGACCAAAATTATTTGGCATGACTGTCTTTCAAATATTGTTCACATGATACTCTTCTGCCATGAAGTATTACCACCATTACTTAAAAGTAGAAAAATGTTTAAGCAGCTTCCTCTCAAACCCTGCTAAGGTGGCGCTCTACAGTTTCGTATTTAGCATAGGGTTAAAATTTTAAAGAAAAAGAGTTTCCCCGGGTTTCCTCACTAGTTATACTGGTTATTTAAAAGAGACTTTGTATATCTTAGGTGTTGTTCAAAGAACCTTTAATTCCCTTTATTTTGATGTATGATTGATGGGTGTAATATGGGTTAGAGAATATACAGCTTGGCCTTACTCCAGATGTGCATCTTTCAAAAACGTGCTAGCTCTACTTGCTCATTTTCACTTCTCGAACTTCAGAGGCAAATTGTAAAAAAAAGAGCCGATAACTTTTTTTACATTTTATGTATTTGGTAATTCAGTCATTGCACTTTTAGAAGCTGGTATTATCTAGTTTGGCAAAATTCATTTTCCATATTTTAATAGCTGCCAAGAATAGTGTACTTTAGACAAATTTAGGTTGATTTTTGGAGCACAAGGGAGCAGTCATTTTAGTTAGCAGTGTCCCAAGATCATTTAAAATTTCCAAAAGTACAATATCCAAAGAAATTTCATCCACATTACATAAAAGTAGTATATAGGTATGCCAACATTCTTTGCACTGTGCATGTTTAAAATGCAAACAACTTCACCTTACATACATCACTCTCTCAAAAGTACATAATAACTGGTGAGCGCCACCATAAAGAGAATATAGGTATTATTATTGTATGATTTAATTTTGATTGTACAACTGAAATATTTAAGTCGCAAGCATCAAAACAGTCCTTTGTAATAATTGTCATGTATTTCCCCCCTCAGAACAGCATTTATTAGAGTCAGAGTCTTAAACCGGTACAGCCCCCCCTCCTTATGATAAAAAGTGAACTATTTTAAAAATGCACATTGCATTTTGTCAACATAGCAACCAGTGTTATGCTGATAGACAGGAACATGAAACTAGCCATATTTATTCCTGAGATGTCAACAACAAATTTTACAGTTATAAAAGGGATATAACAGGTGAGGTTCATAAAGGTCAAAGGTCAAAGGGTAAATATTAACTAATTCTTTGATATGGAAGAAAGCAAATTTGATTTGTTATCATTTATTTTTTAATTTCATTGCAAATAAATGAAATAAAACATTTTCACTATGGATTTCTTTTACTTAATGCAACATTTTTCAATTTAAGTTGACTTTATTCCTATATTCTAAGACTTCTAATTTCCCCATAATGAAGGTCACTACTCACCCAAACATGCCTCATATCAAATTATGTATGCTAGAGCAAAAATAAGCATAATTAGCATATTTTCATGAATAAAATCATTGTTAATGTACCATTTTACTCAGAACATCATACATAATAATATGAAAATAAGAAAAATAATTTCATAAATGTTTATATTTGTTTTTAAACCAAATGTAACCATATTTGACAAAAAAAAAACGTCCTGGCATGAAGGTCTTTTAAACTTGTTTAAATCATGCCAGTGGAAATTAGATATGGTCCACATTACTAAAAATAGACAAACTTTTCAACAACTCAAAATCCACTGAATAGAATTTGAAATCATCCTGGCATAGATGGCTTTCAATCGTGTACATGTGATGCCATTGATGCACCTAGGATCCCAAAGGTTAGGAACACTGCATACCCCACCCTCCAGATTTGGGGAATACACAACATTTTAAAGGAGCAAAGGAAAATGGTAGTACATTATGTACTGGAAACACTAAAAAAGATAGATCAACTTTATATGAATTGGCAGTTTTGCAACTATAATTTTGTCATCTGCATTGTACTATCGTATATTCCTTCTAAGACACATAATTTTATTTAAATAAACATTTTATCATGTGCAGAAGAAAATCATGAAAACATTAACATGTTTGAATATCTCATTAACCTGAAATAAGCTGCACCAGAAAATGTTCCATTCCAGATCATGGTCTCATTTAAATTGAGTATTCATATGTAATCTTCCAGTATTTATTTTAATAATTACCCATGCTTTCTAAATTAATTTTCTTTTCAAACTAATAAATCATTCATTAAATAAAATTGTGTATTTGCATACATTAGGACCCTCTTGTCATTTATTCAACCACAAAATAAATTAAATTTTCACCACCATATTCGTAACTTCAAAAATGTGTTACACTATAGTCCGATGGTTCATCTCCGTTTGTTTGTACCCCCATACAGATTTCAATAATGGAAACCTTTAATTTGATAAAAAGTGCAAAGAACTTAGTCAATTCATTCATTGATTTATATTTTCTAACCTGAATGTGAGAAGAATTGCCATAACACAATCATCGTCTGCATGTTTCATGCTTAACGGAAGTTTTCAATGTAACAGACTTACATGCTTGAGAACCATTTCCAGTTTCTGGACCAGTCCATTTTCAGCAAAGGGGTGTATGCATGACTAAAGCTGTACATACAGTCTGCTTCTGATATTTACAGTGTTGAATCAAGCAAAGGAAATGAATGAAAAAAATTTGCCTTTCACATGGATTTAACAACCGGTTTCAATAATATGTTCACATGGCAAAGGAATATAATTCCAAAGTCAACTTTATGGTAATTTATGGAGTTATCAGGCAGTTACCGAATAGGATGAATTACATCATTATGTTGTTGGATGGAAATAAACTACCCCATAGTGTATGGAATATGGTGCCATGTTAGTATGGAAAGTCTGTTAAGCATGAAAAGTGCAAGGGGATGCCAGTATTAGTGCCATTCTGGTGACAGGTTAGAAATAATAAATCAATGATTCAATTGACTTAGTTCTGTGCACTTTTTATCACATTAAACTTTTTAGTTATTGAAATCGGTAGGGGGGTATAAACAAACAGGGATGTAGCATCGGACTATAGCAGCCATTATAAAATCCTATATAGGAATCAGATTTATTCATATGATGCAGATTTGATATAAAATATAGCCACCATTGCAGAAAAAAGAAAAGTCTTTAAATATAACGTCTCAAAAACTGCTCAAATGGAATTTAACCAAATTTAAAGGATAGCATCCTCATATGAAGGTATTTCACTTTTATTCCTTCATATTATGCCAGCCTGCCAATAGTATAGCTAATGTTACTAAAGATAGAAAAACATTAAAACTACTTAAAACTGCATTGCAGAGTTTGACAAAATTTGACAGAAAGCATTCTGGCATAAATGGTTTTCAGTTTTATATGACAAGTGTGCCTACAAGTAGAAAATTCTTAAAATAACCTGTCAAATACAGCATGACCCAAATTAACCAAATTTATCACAAACTGGCATTCATATTTACACAAATGAAGCCAGTCTATAATGAAATATTGCTCTCATTATTACAAATGGACAAAACTCAAAATGACTGCTCTCCAGAAGTGCTTAGTAGAATTGACAATTTAAAAGAAGGTATACCAGTAATAAAGGCTTTTGTATTTATACAAATTATGCCAGTTTGTGATCAATATTGTCAACATTATTAAAACTGGACAGTCTTATACTAAATTTATTTTCAAAAACTGTTTTACAGAATTTGATTAAATTTTACAGAATGCATTTTGGCATAAAGAGCTTTTAGGTTTATGCAAATGATTCCAATCTGATTTCATATATATCTATTGTTACTAAGAATAGAAAATCTTTTAACAACTTTTTCTAAAACACCACTATACAGACTTGGATCAAATTTGACAGAAAGTGTCCTGCCTTGAATGCCTGTTAGATTTATACAAATGATAGTACACCATCACAAATATGGCATAAAGTAAAAAAGAAATGCTAACTTTATTTTCCAAAACTGTTGAAAAGACTTTGACCAACCTTGACACAGCATTCTGGCATGGGAGCTTTTCAGTGATAGCCTAATGATGCTGATGTGTCATCAAATATGGAATAAAATACAGAATCTTGAGAAACCACGAAACATTTATGTTCATAAAAAATGAAATTGAGAAGATTAGAAGAAATGGAAGAAATTTCAACAGAAAGCATCCTACTAATATTTCTTACTAACGTAAATCAGAGGATGTTAACTATGATTGGTACAATTTAGAATTGTTGGTTTGTGTCTATGTAGTGTTCGTCCCATGTAGAAAAAGTTTAAAAGACAAAAAGATTAATTTTAGATTGCAAGATGCTGAAATTTCAATAGAACAAGTTAACAAAACAAATGACAAAATTATGCATATTTTGGATTATAATGAATTATTTTTATAATTTAATCAGAAGAAAGTATAAAATATCTATATACCAAGAAACATTTATTCTCTAGATTATTCAGTATCACTTTAGCTTATGAATACTTATATCTTTTTCATTTTTTTAAACAAAATGTCATGAAGTTTAGCACATTAAATTCTTTATATTATTCTAAAAACATTACATTTTATGTCATTTCAACTACATTGTAGCCCTATATTGACTTTGGTTACAGAATATAATGGTTGCATACACACAAGACATTATATTTTATGCCAAGGTTTAACCACTTCTTGTGTAGTTTATTTAAAAAGATGTTCAGTATATTCAACAATTTAAATAATGTATCCATGCTTGAACATGATTAATGAATGTTAATATTACCAGTCTCACAGACTGAACAGTTTCATACAGTGAGATTGGAACCAAAGATGGGCAAAACTCTGAATAGAATCCTGAATAATGAGAACATAAAGTTTCAGTTCTTTTGTTGGTTATACCAGGTGAGTTGGGTTTGGATTTCACACCTTAGTAGCCTATGACTTTGTTCAACTGCTGCAAAAGAGGCAACTTGTGGCTCTTTAATCCATTCATCTTTGTCTATTGAACATTGGTCAGTCTTTATTAGTTCAGGATTGCAAGAGATCCAGAGAATCATTGGCCACATTGTAGTATTGTAAAAATCAGGGTTTTTGGTGTGTGGAAAATGCAGTGAAAGTTCAGAGATCTAATTTTCATTCTTTCTTTTGTTTTAGGAGCAGCTTAAGAATAAAATCAACAAATCTGACATTGAAGGTTTGGGTAAGTATTTTGCTTTGGTAGAACTGCCAGTATGTGAATAATTAGCTCATTTAAGTTGACAGAAAACGCATAATTTTTTTGGTGTTCAATACATTAAACAATCTAGTTTTAAAGATAATTGCTTTTGAAGTGTTGAAATATTTACCTAAATTGCTTTTGAAGTGTTGAAATATTTTCCTAAGTTTATTTCAAGTTTTATTGGATTCTTTCAACTCCATTTTAGATATTTTGACATTTATGTTGGGGTATATCAAATATCATATTATCTAATATAGGTAAGAGAAAAGTCAGACCAACCTATGCTTTGGGTTCTGAAGCTAGTTTTACGCAGTCTCCATGCATCTAGATGAACTGGTCAAAATTTCAATAGATTCATTCGTTAAATTAAATCCAGACTTAAGACATTTCGTTAATTTAACCCAGATTTATACTAGTCAGTCACATTACTTAAATCTTAAACTTAAGTTTAAGCCTGGACTTTAGTTTTGTTGGTAAAATCCAGGCTCCATTGTCTTCCATACTAAGACTTCCCATTATTATCATTCAGAAACCAATAACCTTAATTTCATGACTCAGAATGGACATGGATAAACAATTAACCATAATTTATCCTGTGTTTGTGTATTCTGCGTAAATCAAAAAGCATCAATTTAGGGACAGATGTCACAGATCTTGTTGGTATGTATATTGGTTTTCCATATATATTAGTGATGAGATGAAGAATAAAACCAGTCTTGTATATGCTTCATTAGTCCATAGTCATTAAGCCTCTATGATGTAGATGGTGTTAGTTGTTTATGTTCCTCTTCTGAATTTTTTTTCCAGCTCAGTACATGACAGTATACTAAGTTTTACTTGTTAAAATCCAGTATACTAAAAAAAAAACAATTTGAATTTTTTATTTTTGAATCAAAATGAAAGTCTAGTGGAATAATCACAGTTATTTTGACAATTCACATCTTTATAATGACAATAGGTAAAGAACTTACTGTTGGTATGAGATACACCAATTTAATAATCTAGATAATTAACTTTTATATAAGCAGTGTTTTGTTTCTTTTTTTTATTCTTTGTGTATTCTGGATTTGACATTAAAAAAAACTTATTTGCTTCATCTCTGCAATACATATTTAACCTGAGAGCCAGTCCCAGCTGTCAATTTGTGATGCATTGGTGTTGAGACAAGATTGTTTTTTAGAGCATGACAGCATTGAAATATAACACGAGGTCATAAATTGGTAGGGTTTTCTTGATATTTGCAGCAATTAAAAGTTGATTTTATAGAATATTCCTAAAACCTTTTACACATGCCTATAGACTTAAAGAGATATTCAGCTTCTTATATTATTTTATGAATTTGACCTGTCCATTCAGAGCAGCTGCTTTTTACCTTTTGGGGTGGCAACTCAGATTAGGTTCATGGTATTAGCCTCACAACCCATCAACAATACAACCCCCACACACTTATTGGGGCAATTTCATATTGTTAAGGCTGGTCTCAGCAATCCACTCAAAACAGTATGATGACCCATATGTTAAGAACCACTGTCAGCTTGTCTTTATGCCTCTTTACTATGAACTTTGAATGCATCCTTAGTATTAGTTCACTCAGGGGAGAATTTACCTGCACCTGTAAAGACACACATTGACACCAATAATTAGAAATGGTTTCTGGAGAGTTGCTATCTGTAAAGACACACATTAACACCAATAATTAGAAATGGTTTATTATTTTTCAGGTGTTCCTAATGAGCTCATGGACCAGATTGCCCAGCTGAAGCAGGATCTTGACAGACTCTCACAGATGAGGGAGAAGGTAAGGACAGATCATCTGTCTCTATGACTAAAAGAGGCAGGCTGAGATCCCTAATGGTCAATGCCTGTCTTTAACTTGGACAGAAATGGACAAAAGAATTCCATGCTCTGTATGGATTCCCTACAGGGTTTGTATTACTGAAACAATTAATGACTTGATTATGATAACCCAACTGTTTCAAAACTTAGCATATCAACTATTTGCTTATCCGTTCAGGGGTTGATTATGCATACTTTATACAGCCAAACAAATTTGATCATAATTTATTATTAAATAAATATGACTTGTGTAGTTAATAAATCTCTTCAAAGGCAAGAATTTCCATTTATATATAAAAAATAAAGCATTTTTTAAAACTTGACCATCATTTTCAAAATTATTTAATGCATGAAACTATGTTTTTTTTCTTTTACTTTTCATGCAAATGAAAACGTGCCAATAAAAAAAATGTGATGTATAACATATTTCCATGAGAGGGAGAACAGAAAGGATGAAATAACAAGAGCATGGAATATTCTTTTTCTTGCCATATTGTTTGATTTGTGTAACTAAACTTTTTCTAAAATACTTCCTATTGGACTATAGTAATGATAGAAAATATTCACTTGTAACCAAACCCTAGCAGTGCAGAAATCTTGTTAATCTAGTAGTGAGCTAAAAATAACATTAGCTCCAATTTATGTCTTCAAGTCTGCTGTCTTTGTGACCTGTGCATAATGCCCAGCAAATTGCTAGATTCAGATCTATTATCACAATTCACAGTTTAGATCCACATATATGCTGTTGGGTTAAAATTGTAAGAAAAAATAATGGACTAGTCCCTACTATGCTGGAGTGTTCTGTGATGACAGATTGGGATCTACACTCTTTGCAGTTGGATACATGTTTTACGTAGGTAAAGTGGTATCTGTCAGGATTTTTTAAAAAGCTTTTAGAGACTTTCAGAATAAGATATATGAAGAAGTCCACAAAATGCAGTTGTTAAAACAACTTGCTTTGTATCTATGCAGTCTTGAAGTTTGATCCCAATACAGAAAAATGAAGGATTAGTAGTTTCCCATGGATCAGCAATTGGTAATTTTTCCAGATGTCACACTTCAAGTAGCCAAGCAATGCTCAATGAAGTACTTCTATGAAGGAAAAAAAAATGAAGAAAAGCTGTGACATATAGAAAATATGCACTGCAAGGGGAATGAATTACATCTTGAATATAGTAGTAATCTACAGCAATTGCATGTCATATATTCAGATGTATTTTTGATACTTACTCTTACTTCTTTACCTGCTTAGGACCATTATACATAAACAGATTACTCATTTTAGAATAAATGCTTACTTAGATGCTTTGATTCAATCCACATTCTTAATTCAATGCATGATTAATTTTAAAACTGTGATAGAAATGGTGTCGGAGTTTCTCATTTTCTGTTTTTGTAGGTAATTTTATCATAACTCATTCAAATTGTAAAAGCATATGCTCATAGTTTGCTAAATAAATCTTTTTCCTTTTCATTTCTAGGTCTCCTAACTTAGCATCTATGTTCTTTCTTTGACATCAGTCTAAAATTCAGCAGGCCTACCTTATTGACTTAAATACACAATAGAGTTCTTAAATACATAACAGAGTTGGACTTTTTTGTCAGAACAGTATGATCCAGAATTAATATTTATTTCTGAGCTAAGTTTGTATTGTGAATTGGGATCATTGTTCCATAGCAGTATTTTTATGGCATAATCATGGTTTGGGGTCAAGTTTTAATTGAGTTAGAACCTGAGATGGAAAGTTAGATTTTAAGTAGTATCGAGTGGAGTAAGTTTTTAAATCCATAGTGATTTTATCTGCATAATTTATATTCTTTATCTTCCCATGGCAGGAGTAGAATAACCAATTGCCCAGAAGCCCGGGACAATGAAAAATCCATTGTCCAGAAGACTGGGACAATGAAATATTTATTGCATGGTAGCCTATAACAATGTTAAGAAGTTTTACCTGTAACACGGGACAACACAAAATTAAAACTGGACAACCAGGTTTTATTGGTACTTATATATAAAATAAACATATTGCAGTTTGCCATGATGCAAGTCAGTAATATCGGCAAACTAAATGAAATGACATGAAAAACATATCTTTGTACTAATTTTCACATGATATGCAATGCTAAATTTTGAATGATTGAGTAATTAATTAGCAGTTTTTTTTGTAATTCAATCACATGTTTGTATTTGGTAACCAGATTTTTCAGTTTGGTTGACTAATGGGTGAAACCATTCTTGCAAATGGCTTGCTCAGGGTGATTGTTTCTGTCTCTTTCATGTTCAAGGATTAAAGTGCAGTGTTGCACATTCTTTTAACTTGTATTTGGTATCTCATGGAATGTGATATATAATTGCATAGATATATTCAAGTGTTCTTAGCATTTCGATATCTTGCTTTTATGCACTAGATTGATTTTGTGTTCTTTTTATTATTCATGGAATTGATTTGATGTATAAACCCATTCTTTAGTGTCCATTTTCTGGGTTGTTTTTGATATTTTTGACATGCTTGTAATAATGTAGAAATTACAGCCCTTGGTTCTGCTTGAATTGTTTATTGGTCCAGTCATTATCCCTTGGTTAGTTATTACCTGTATCCAGGTTGTCAACACTTTAAGATATTTGGCTGTATACTTTATGGTCCTATGGCTTTCTCTTTGATGTAGTTCAAAGTCTTTCCTCTTCTTCAGATTAGAATTTAAGCTGGTTAATAAACCAAAATTCTTTAACTTTCTTTTATTATGTATCATATGTTCTTGCTCATAGGTTGAGAGTAACTGCCAACAGCGTATACCCAGATCTTCAGTCACATCATTCGCTAGCAGTTCAGTGTCTAATGCAGGTTGTTTTGCTGATTACTCCCAACAAACTGCATCAACTCAGAGCTACTGGTACATTATGCACAACAGATCTGGGTCTGTGCAGTTTGCAGTTAGACTTGAGTTATAAATGAGTACATATGGTAATTGCTCTCCATTGATGTTAATTGAATTGTTGTTTTTATGATTGACTTTGTATCCATTTGATCAGCAAGACACACTGGCCAGTTTTTATGTTTTTTATGTTCAACATTCTTCATTATGGTATATATAGTGTAGATTCATATTAATGATATGACATCTTTGGAATGGACTTGGATAGTAAGAAAATTATAAACTGACAACATTTCATATGTGACAGATCTGTTAATTGATAGGTAGGGTTTTGATTGGTCTAAGATCTGATTCCCACTGATTATGTTTTAAATCATTACCATCTCTAATCACTCTTTGGATCTTATTTCTGCACAAAAAGTAATTTTCATGTAGAATATCACATTTTATTTATTTATATTTTGGGAGAAAAACTTTAAGAGCTGCAATATTTTTCAGACTTCTCATAATACTTTTTATTTCCATTTTTTGACGGATGTTCTGACTTCTCTTATGACCATATAGTGCTGATATTTTTGGTTTAACGATCCTTTTGTACTGTCCTTTGGTGAAGGAATTTCCAGTCTTTGTGACTGCTCTTTTTAATTTTTTTTAAATCTGGTATTTTAGTGTTGCATGGGTGGATGAGAGCAAAGATTTAGATACAATGTATTTTTATTAGCATTGTATGATGCCATTTACCTAAATATATTTCAGGATTCAGAAAATGAGGTAAAACTCCTACACCACCTAGAATGTAGAGTCTTGGTAGCAGAAACAATGTTTGTAGAATTTTGGTAGCTCTTACCTCTGAATTGTTTGGCTTTGGGGATTATGATTGCTTTGACCTCAGAATGTTTGTGCTTTCAGGATTTGTTGTGGGGACTAAATGAAACTGTTAATAGCTAGGCTTTAACCCAATATAAAACAATTGAAAATGATGTATACAGTTGGTCCCTATCTCCCCATTTATAAAGTACAGAGAGGGAGAGAGAGAGCCCTGACAAGCATGCAGAAGAACTTATACCATACAAATGGTGGTGACTAGCAAGATCAGCCTGATGATGCAGAATAGGCATTACCAAATGTACACCTTTGTAATTACAGCAATTCTCAAGCAATGTTGTTTGCAGTCATGAAGTATTCAAAGTGTATATATTCTGAGGAGTATTACTTCACCATACCAGATGTAGGTCAACATGACCTAGTTTTGGGGCTCAAGTTATCATGCACATTTAGGGCAGTTTCTGGGATGTCATTATAAACTTTATATGTGCATACATTACAGTCATGGACAAAACTAGACCAGAGTAACCACCTACTTTTACATTAAATGTTTGCATTAGTTCAGTTTTTTCTCACTGTTTTATATACAGTCATGAAGATTGATGAGTAATCTTTTTGGAAGTTATTATTCACCAAAGGAAAAATAGTAGGTAACAGTAACCTGCTTTTCATGCTCTAGTGACTATTCATGATTCTGGATTATGCCACAGTAGTGCAGAGGAGAGACATTGGATTCCATGAAATTCTTGTGTACCACTGGTCCACCTTAACAACAGACATCTTATAAGGAGATCATTTCATTGCAGAATAAAAGAAAGACCACAGTTATTTCTAACTTAAGCAAATTTGCCCTGAACATTTATCTGCATTATAGTAAATATATTTATTTCCAAAATAATGGTTCAAGTCCCCATTCTTAATTTACCAAGAAAAATCCCTGTGAAAAATATTTCTAAAAGTATTCTGAATTGAGTTCAGCTGTTGAATACTGTTATGTTTTTCTTGTTAGATTAGTTAAGATTTAGATGCCACAAAAATAAACTTTGGCTTGAAATTATTAAATACTTTTCCAAAGATTACAAAGATAATTGAGAGCAGATAATCATACACTGTCTTTGGCATATCATGTTATATACAATCTAAGTCTTTTTAGCTCTTCTGGTGAAAAATCAAAGTAGGTTTTATTGGCACAAGGTTTTCACTGCATGATTTGTCATGATGTTTGGCAAAATTAAATATAATGTTAAATATGGACACCATGTTGAATGAAATGCCTAAAAAATTTGTTAAAGCACCTGCTCTTGCAGTTTTAATACATTGCTGTGAAACTGGGTTCATCATCAGAATATATTCCTGTTGTACTCTCATTCCCCTCATACTTTGTAAGAAGAGGTTTGCAATATAATATACTCCTCTCCGTTATGGGGTAGGGATAGGATAAAGGTACATTGTTTCTTTTTTCTTCCTCCATCTTATTTATAGACCTATTCAGACTTCACATTTGTGATTATATCTCAACATTGTCTGAGACAATTTATTTGATCTTGTATTCATGATATAAGATTTGAGGCCAAAGGTCATTCACAAAATCAGTGTTGTACTGCACTTAAAGGTATTTAGTGAGTGTTTGAACAGTTTGTGATCAAATTGTCACAGTCAAGTGTACCCATAATTACATAATGTCTGTACAGTTGCCAACATATAGTATTGATAGTTGTCTTTAGGTATTGGCATATGTTAGAATTAAACATTGATATATGGCAGTAGGTTACAGTATTCTCCTAGGATAAGCCCAGTGAGAAATCCTAATAAATTTTCAAAAAGTAGTGGGTGATCTTATTATTAGACAAGATCTCTCTAATAAATATTTGTAGAAATTTTGTAGAAACAGGTGGGCTTTATCATCAAGCATTACTTATCAGAGAAATGTGGAAATTATAGGGAATAGCGGGCATCTTCTTTAGAAAATTTAATCTTTTCTCAGTTTTGTCTTACCTGTGAACATCAGCCAAGACATTGGAATCACTTTCTGACATGTCATTGATACTTTTAAAATAGTTGTCAAACTTAATGGGTATATTCAGTTTGAATGGTACCATTTATCATTGACACAGTGACCTATTTTATGCACCATTGATTACAGTTGTTTTGCATTAAGATTTTGCATTTAGCTCAGTTTTTTGTATTCAGCTTGAAGTATACTACTTACTATAGGCAAATGTTGATCACTGTGACCTAGTTTTTGCACATGAATGGTCAAATTAAAGTCTTACATTTATGTCACTTTCTTGTAAGCTATTGTATGTACAGCCATGCAATTTTACAGGAATGTTTTCGAAGGACACTATTCACCATGGGCAAAAGTAGGTTATACTGACCTATTCTTCAAGATTAATTTAGGTATATGAACTTGTACAGTCAGGGGCCCCAAGCGGCAAAGTGGTCTAAAATTCTCATCATTATGAATTACTGTCATCTCACCTCTGCGTGGGTTCAAGTGTTGGATTTGGCTCATGTGGCTATGTGGGAAAGTTTGCCAGTAGCTTCTCATGGGTTGGTGGTTCTTTCTGGTATTTCCAGTGTTTTTCATTCACCATTTATACTGGCTACAATGTATAGCCTATCTTATGTTGAAAAATGGTGTTAAACCCTACAACAACAATATTGTATTGTCTTGAAACTTCCTGATGTACTCATCTTGTGAAGGTACTTTTCACTCAAGCTATAGTAGATTATGATATGGTGTCCCACATTTCTTGCTAGATTAATTTTGAGATGTGTTTTGCATTATGCCTTGGTGGAGCAGGTGAGACATAACAATCTTTGAAATTCTTGTTTTCCATAATATTGTTGAACTTAAATTGCCAATGTTTAACTTGATGGATTATTTTTTTTTTCTTTTTTTTCCTTCAATGCTGGATATCTGAATCCTGTACTATTTAAAAAACATACAGTTCAATTACATAAACCAAAATATCTATCCAACAGTTGAACTCCAGAATATAGTGTATTTCCATTGTCATACTTTAATCTAGCATATCTACATTCTCAGTATTTCTTATATCTGTTTACTAATATTCTTTTTCTTCCTTTCTTCTCTTTGTCTTTGTAGCAAACATCTGATGCACTTTCTGATTCTTCCTCTCATCCTTCACCTAATCCTCAGACTCCTGCACATGCTGTCTCTCAAATAGCAAAAAGAAAATCTTTGCCTGCAACTCCTGTTGAGTTAATCTCATCAGGTTTTGAAGCCATTAAATTGGTGCCTCCTATTCCTGTTACGACAGTCCCATCAGGTTTTGAAGCCATTAAATTGGTGCCTCCCATTCCTGTTACGACAGTCCCATCAGGTTTTGAAGCCATTAAATTGGTGCCTCCCATTCCTGTTACGACAGTCCCATCAGGTTTTGAATCCATTAAATATGTGCCTCCCATTCCTGTTACAACTGTACCATCAGGTTTTGAAGCCATTAAATCTATGCCTCCCATTCCTATTACAACAGCCCCATCAGATATTGAAGCCATAAACTCTGTGCCTCCCATTCCTGTCAAGACATTCCCATCTGGTTCTGAAGTTGTTAAATCTGTGCCTCCAGTTCCTGACAAGACAATGCCATCAGGTTCGGAAGTCATTAAATCTGCACCTTCTGTTCCTGTCAAGACATTACCATCAGGTTCTGATGTCATCAAATCTGTGCCTTCCATTCCTGTTGAGCCATTTCCATCAGGTTCTGAAGTCATCAAATCTGTGCCTTCCATTCCACTCAAGACATTCTCATTAGCTCTTGAAGTCATCAAATCTGTGCCTTCCATTCCTATTAAGACATTCTCATCAGGTTCTGAATCTGTTAAATCTGCACCTTCCAGTTCAATTGAGTCATTCCCACCAGATTTTGAAGTTTTTGAAAAGAGGCTGAAATTTGTTGAAGAAGGTCTTAAAGGACTAAAAGATGATTTTGTAAGTATGAATAATTTTCAATGGCAGCCTGATGTAGACAAGTTACCAAACTGGTTGGGTAAGATGGAGCTAGAAGTTCAAGAGTATTTGGCTACTGTAACTCCTAGCCTGAGTTCAATTACCAACAAGATTAATAGCGAGAAGAGTAAAGAGGACTTAAAGAAGGAAGATTCAAAATTGGATAATTTGAACCTGGTAGCATTTATGGAGGAAGGTATGAAAGCTATTGATGCCCAATCTCCTTCTGACCCAGGTGTATTTAATCCTACCAATCAGAAAATCCGGGATCTTGCCAGTATCCTTAATGAACAGCTTCAAGGGGTTCGGGAGAAAGTGTTTTTCATTGATCATCAGCTGAAGCAGATGGCAAAAGGGGTTGAGTTTGCTCTGTTTCGTGCCAGATCAGTTGGGACATCAGATTTGGTTTGTTCATATTTTTTTTTTCTTCTTAACATTCATATTTGAATTAAATCTACCAAAAATGTAAGATATTACCTTTAAAATGCATTGGAGGAATGCAACTGAAATTGGTAAAGAAACAATGCAGATATAAGGCTAAACCTTGTTGATAACCTGAGCATTTTGGGATTAATTAAGTCAGAGACATTACGACTGAAGCAAGAAAATGGTTTTCTTTATAATGGAAATAGTAATACATTACACACCTTGAGCAGACCATGTGCTTTGAGTAAGAAATACACCAGTTGATTTTGGGGACAAAATCAAATCTCATTGTGGCTGAAAGAGGAAAAATGACAATGATGACAGTAACATTAGTTCTACATCACAGGCCAGGACCAGACTTTGTGGATAACTAACACTTTTCGTAAGGAGGAATTCTATTGATAGAGGGAGGGGGCATCAATAGGTTAAAAATCAAGGTCACTGACAAAAGGAAAAAAGGTTCCTGCACAAAATGTTTAGTTCACCATCATGTATTATGACTAAATTTGTGGATGACTTGAATACAAACAAGATCAGATCAATGTGCATGTACTGATGATTTAACTAAAATTCACCAACCAAAAATTTATATTTGTCAGGTTTCATTCTGGAAACCAAAAGTCCATTTGGTTGAAATTTAAGCCCAATTTGAGTTTGACATGTTAGATGTCTGGTATTAAACTTTACAATTTTGCTGAAATGTGGGACCTAGTTATAGCAATTTTAGGTAATTAAATTATGAAATTATACAATTTCTACCATGGTGTCTTTCTTGATGTCACTGCCTCCAAAATCAAAAGACATGACATTTCATAGAAAACAATTTCATTGGTGAATTTAAAGCCCATATATTTATGTTATGTTTTTCAGGTATGTTTCAAGACATATATTCTGTAACTTTTCTTCCATTGTTTCTACCTGACTTCCTCCACTGCATCTTTCACAATTAAGTTAATCTGATATCTTTGTTGCTTTATTTGTGCCAATTTCCATTATGCTTTTTTTTTCTCTTTATTCTGTTATTGTACATAGCAGTTCCCAAGGCAAATATCTATAACAGGTATGGCAAAACCTGAAGATGAGAGCATAGAAACATCCATTACAGGTGTGGTACAACCCACTACAAATGACGACAAAGTGACATCCATAACTGGGTTACAGAAACCTAGCATTGACAGTGTTACAATGGATCAACAAAAACCTAGTATTGATAGTGTTACAGTGGTTCAACAAAAACCTAGTATTGACAGTGTTACAATGGATCAACGAAAACCTAGTATTGATAGTGTTACAGTGGTTCAACAAAAACCTAGTATTGATAGTGTTACAGTGGTTCAACAAAAACCTAGTATTGACAGTGTTACAATGGTTCAACAGAAACCTGGTATTGACAGTGTTACAATGGTTCAACAGAAACCTGGTATTGACAGTGTTACAGTGGTTCAACAAAAACCTAGTATTGACAGTATGACAACAATTCACATGAGACCTGACAGTGCCAAAAATGCCATATTAGATGATACCAAGCCAGTCACTGAGAGCACAATAGTGACTATCACAGATGCTCTGAAGCCTAGGCATGATACTAGACAAGTCAACCAAACTGATGAATTGAAGTCCATGAGAGATAGTTTCAAAAAGGCCACACCAAGTGGATGGATGCCTGGCAGTGAAAGTGGCTTTGACAGTAGAAGTGAAGCTGAAAGCAGTAGTGATATAGGAGAAACCAGAAAGATTATGGTGCCTTTTGTTCCAGTTCTCCTTGTTTGTTCAGATTCTTGTTTATTTTCTTGTTCTATTCACACACAGATTACAATCAAATTTTAATGGCCAAGCAAGTCTTCCAAAACAGACCTTTGATATATTCACAAAATGGTAGTATCATATAAACATTCATTTTAATCTGTTTTCATTAAAAGTTGATTTAAGGGGGTTATCTGCAGGTTTGTGGTCAAGGTCACAATAATCTTTTAAGATTATCATACCAATGGTTTAATTTTTGAAAAATGACCATTTAACCCATGCATTGATGTTAATTAGAAAATATATACTATCCCTAATGTTTGCTCTATTTTTTGTAAGTTCTTATGTTGTCAGTGGTCAAGTAGAGAAGTTGATTAAATATTTTCACAATGTTTGTCAAATCATTTATAGGCAGAAACTAGATGTAGCAACAATTTTTTTCTGAAACCTCATTGTTGAAGTTTTTATTTTAGAAGTCTTGCTTTGCTAAATTAATGCCCTCATTATCAAAGAGTAGGCACAGGTGCAGCATGCAGACCATGGCCAGCGTATTGTAAATATTTTATTTAAATCAAGACTAACATCAGCATCTTTTATATGTGCCAAGTCCCAGAAGTTATTATCAATTTTTTACAATTGTATATGTGGTTATTTAGTTAATTAGACTTTTCAAGGACATTTGTTCCATGTAAGAGAAGAACAGTATACATTTCATAACTTTTTGAATTTTGTTTGGAAGCTCTTCATCAAAATCAGTTGAAATAAAAATTGCATTTTAATTTTAAAATAATTTTGATTATTTGTAGATTTTTGACATGAGGCTTTTCTTTCAAGCAGATCTGAAAGCAAAAGTTGGTTAAATTTTCTTTCAAACATTTTAACAGTATTATATAAGACCTTGAAGGTGTAATGGTTTTCTTCATTAACTGCTATGTGTTACTGGTATATGAGCAAATCAACAACATTTTCTACATTCAATAACATTAATACAAGACTATGCTCAAATGCACCCCATTTTACAACATAATTGATTACCTAATGTTATAAACAGAATATACAAACTTTCTATATACCTTTTCATGGTTGAATAGGAGAAATAAGAACAGCAGAAGACTTGGTTGTCATGGGAACAAAATTTGATCCACATGAAAAGTAGAAAATAGTGACCAATCTGAAGTATCTCATGATCTGTCTTCTTCATTAAGAAATTAAGCTAAGTGTTGACAGATAAAAACCAGTGATTGAAGTCCTTAATTTTGTAGTCCTTAAAACTTGTTTCAGTGGAAACTGTTGCTTTTTCCCTCCATTTTCCCATCATGTTTTATTTTATATTATCAGTTTTCTAATATTACACATGTATAAAGCACATTTTAATTTTGTTTATTTTCATTTTGAAGCTGTCATGTTGTCAATACAGTGAAGGCTTGATCTACAGTTGTTCTTTATTTGCAAACTATACATGCATTGTATTAATATGCAAAGTTAAATTGCAACATTTGATGTAAAATCTACACATGCCTTACCAAGCACCCCCTCCAGACAACAACCCAATAAAATCTCTTATAAAGAATTACTGGGAGACAAAACCAACCTAGAATACAACAAATCTTGGAATTTGGTTAATTTCATGCATACTTGCTCATTCAACCTATTTTTTAATGCCAAATGAATCTCAGAAATGGAAAATTATGTATTTTATTGGGCCTTATCAATGTGTGGAGAGAAAATAAACCAACAAATTATATAGTCAAAGGGAGCTAACTATTTATATAATCATGCACATGATGTGTCTTTTTATTTTACATTAAAAAAAAAAAAATCATTGATTTGCACTATTACAGATAACTTCAACCAGATGAGATTTACGCCAGTCATTTTTTTTTTAAAGTGTGCAGGGTGGATATTCCATCAAATTAGAATTCTTAAATTCACTTGTCCAGTATTTACATAATATGTAATAACACAAATAAAAGATCTGCCATATCAGATAAAGACCTGTTTTACTTATTCTTCTAATTACTCCTAACAAACTGCATAGACCTTGATCTTCCAGCATATTATACACTGGCAGATCTGGCTGTGTGAAATTTGCAATCAGATCTGACCCATGAATATAAAAAAGTACATCAAATTCAAATTTAAAAAAAGTTATTCCTGTCAGATTGATGGAGAGTAAAAAATATATGTGACATTTAAATTAATTTTTCAGTTTCATGAGACCTAATAATTTTTTTTGCATAAGAAGTGTACTGATTTTGAAAACATGCATTTCAAAAAATTTCATTTAAGCACATTAATGAATTGATTTTGAAACTATAGTAATAACTTAGATATCAAGGTATAGCCTGAAATTAAGTTAATTTTGATTTATTTTTTAATTATAAATAGTTCATACAGTGTATGAGAGAATATTTCTGCTTCTTCTCATTGTACTTTATCAGCTTGCATGTGTTAAGAACATTATGTTCTTCTGTTAGTTGTACTGTTAGCTTTGCTTGCATGTTGTTCTTTTATTCTGTTTTGTTTTTCAGACTTTCAACAGCTATTTTGATTTTTCATTATGCATTGGATATCCTGTTTTCAGACTACATTTCACATTGTTGCTACTTGAATATGCAAGCAAGGAGTTTAAATTGATACAGATTTAGAGTATTAGCATATATAAAGGAATTACAAAGATGCCATCATGCAGATAATTTAGAATCTTTTTATAGACATGAAAAAGTTTAAATAAAATTATTTCAGTAGTCATGCTAAAATAAAAAAAATATCAACAATTCATTGTATTATAGTTGAATACAGAAATAACTACCTTCATATTTGGAGTTGGCATTTTATATGTAATAGATAATTTTTAAAATAAAATGTTTGAAAATACATGTTCATTCACTGTATTGAAAAATAAGATCTTATATGCTTATTATAAAATGAAAGAGTAATAGAAATAATAATTAATTTCATTTGAACAGAAAAAATTACAAATTCTAGGTATTTGATAGACTGAGTTGATAATCTTCATTATTGCCTCATTATGCTGTTTTGGATTGTTGTAAACATTCAGCATATATAATTGCTAATATATCTGTAAATCTTGACAAATAGGACAGTGAAGCTCTCAGCCGAGCCCAGCAGGCCATTCTTAAACTACAGGCAGAGTTGGAAAAATTGCATGGTACAACATCAGACCTCATGGATGAGAACAGAGAGAGAATAAAGGAACTTGAGGTAATTCTAGATGGTTCATTGTAATTCCCAAAGGTTAAAATGCATACAAATTTCATGAAAAACAAATCTAATAACACAATTTAAACTTTCAATGAGCAGAGTTATTTTTTTTTAGCATTACTCAAAATCGGAAGTGAAATGCCTTTTTTATATATATGTATAAATGTATGTGTGTATATTTGATACAGTAAAAACATTTAATGAAGCACAGTATTTCTTTATAGGAGATGTCCATATTATACAATCTTATGTTTGTGCTTACTCGTGAATTATGGTTGTAATTTTTGTATGCGTACACAGAGTAGATTTACTTATGAAAATAGATAAAATTAAAATGTGTACTGCTTCAAAAGTGGTGGTTTTTGGGCTAGGAAAGGTGACTTCATAGGATGGGCATTCATCCCTCTAGCAATTGCAATATTCATAGGTAATAAAATGTTAAAACCTTAAAATGTAAGAATTCATCATACTAACTTAGCTTTCTTGGCCATCATCTCTTGAATTTAGTTTTAAAGTAGATGTCATCCTGATGAGTAATCTCAGATCCGCTTGTTTGTTTTAAAAGTGTTTTAGTTTTCTTTTTATTTATTTTGTTTTATTGACATTTTTTATTTCATATTTTACAGAATCTGCTAGCCTTCTGCAAACGCCTACAAGAAGAAAAGGCAGACAAAGAGGCCACTCAGAGAGAACTGGACATGGTGATTATATTTATTTTACAGATCAACACCATTCACCACCATTCTTTTAATAATCTGCATTTTTATCATGCTCATAACTGTATTGGACCTCTTCAGATATGATATGTTTTCATAAAACTTTTTTTGTCAGAATTTATTTAAAATATGTAATCAACATGTATAGTGACAGTTTTATTTGTTAGTTTTATTTTTGCTTGAGTTTGCTGAAAAAAGAACATGAAACAATACCTTTCAGAAACACACTCTGACATTTAAATTTGGATATCTTCAAATTTTAGATGACATCATTGTTATGTGATGGGTCGTTCTAAGTAACATAAAAGAAAGTGAGTACAACAAGCTTTATATGTTTTAACAATGATATAATTTATTTTCCTAGAACTCATAAAATAATGTAAATAATTTAGGTAAGACTTACGGTTTACAGAAATTATCCAAAATTTTGTTCAAAAATAAAAATATAAGTCCTGTAAAGAATTTTAAACAGTCTGAAAGTGTATGGTGTTCCGGTCCAAAATGGCGGTTGACCACATCAGACGAAGGCTAACAGCAAATTCCAGAATTTACACAGTAAACAATGTATGTGTTGTCCCATTCCAATATTAGGGAGAAAACGTCCAAATATGTAATGTTGTTCTTTAGGGAAATAATTATAAAGACGAAGTGAAAACAGTTCCTTTAACATGGCATAATATTTTACATAGACATAAGGACATTTTCTTCTAGCAAAACAAATTAGAAGTTGTATAACAGATTCGACTACGACAGTCTGTCCATGACTGTTGACTCTCGACCAGGACAGTCTGTCCGTCCAAATACGTAATATTGTTCTCTAGGGAAATAATTATAAAGATGAAGTGAAAACAGTTCCTTTAACACGGCATAATATTTTATGTAGACATAAGGACATTTTCTTCTGGCAAAACAAATTAGAAGTTGTATAACAGACTTGACTACGACAGTCTGTCCGTGACTGTTGACTCTCGACCAGGACAGTCTGTTCATGACTGTGTATGAATTACAATATCTCAAGCATATATATGAAAGCTAATGCTTTGTTTGAATTGCACATGCACTAAGTGGCATGCAATTTCGTAGTACTTCTGGACATTCAGGAAAGCCTGACCCAGTAACAACCAACGTTTTCGTGGCTATTCCTGAATATTTATTTGTAATGAATTTTTGTCATCATACACAGCACATGCCAACATGAATCACATCTACAACTCAAGTAAACACTTATCAAAAACATGTTAGACGATATAATGAAATAAAAAGATTTATACAAAATTGATTCCTTAACACATACTTTAACTCCAGGGTCGTAACAATCATACAAAACTGATTGTTGTACATATATGAAACAGTTCATTAGATGATCACACTAATCACATGTCAATCTTGTATTTACAGTACATTATTAATGTGTTAGAGGACCATGTTGACCACATGTGATTTGAGTATTTACAATACTGAATTATAATGTTAGATAATTTCACTAAACACATATCATTTGAATACTTACAGTACTATATTAATGTGGTAGAAGATCCCACTAATCACTTTTAAATCAATTATTTACAATATTATCATGTTTGAGAAACCCACTAATCAGTTATCAATCAATCAATTTACAATATTAACATGTTCTTTTTTTATTTTTAGAAAGCAGATAAGCGTCTCATGGACAACAAAGTCAATCACAGCCTGTTTGATAGCAAGACTAGTGAGATTGATAAATTGATTCAAGAAATCCTGGATAAACTTGCTGGATATGTAAGAACACATACAGTCTCTGTCAAAGTAAACTTGCTGGATATGTAAGAACACATACAGTCTCTGTCAAAGTAAACTTGCTGGATATGTAAGAACAAATACAGTCTCTGTCAAAGTAAACTTGCTGGATATGTAAGAACACATACAGTCTCTGTCAAAGGAAACTTGCTGGATATGTAAGAACAGTCTCAGTCAAAGAAGCTTTTACTTCATGCCTTACTTGCCTTAAAATGACTATATTTCTTTGTTTGATATATAGTATTTAGGACATTTAATATCAGTCACTTTCTGTCTGGTGCAGGCAATGGTCATTTACTAAAAACGGTTTTCTAACTTTAAGCTGTACCTCTTGCTCTTTGCTGTTTAACAGCAATCATAACAGTTTGACGATAATTAAGAAATGAAGGCATTTAATTTTTGTTAACAGAAATGCCCAATGTGTTGCAATCAAGAAAAAACAAGTTTAAGTTTGAATAGTCTGTATAAGTATAACGAGTTGTTATATATCTTTTCACATCAGATGGTTTTTCTTTTCTTTCTTTGCCTACTGATCTGAAATATGCTTTTGATGCTGTTTTTGTTTTTTTCCTCTTTCAGTTATAGAGTAAAAAATAAATATATCATTTTGAATATTTTAATTTTATATTTATCCAATATATAGCAACACATTATTTTTTGGGAATAAATATCAGGCAAAAGTAATTAGATTTTCATTATAATTGTGTCTCAGTAATGTGAATATAAATAATTAGTGGTATATATATATGTACAGTAAGCTGAGATAATGATGTAATCTGTGACAAAAGAATGTAATGCTACCATCTTGTTTACAAATTATAATTGATAAACAAATGGTTTTGATTCCTTAATGTTTATTAGCAATGTTATATTGCAATAATAATATTTGACAGAAGTTGTTTCTTTGTTTTGAGTACCAGAGTTTTCAACCAATTTAAGTGTTGCATATTTATTAAATATCACTATGATGTATGTGAGTTTTTTTGAAAGATGTCTGTTGATAAAGATTTATTTGTCTGTGTATAGGAGTCTGATTGGAAACAGAACTTCAACAAGCTTATGAGTGACATTGATGGTAAACTAGATCGCCTTGAACTTGACCCACTGAAGGAATGGCTTGAAGCACAACTCAAGTCATTGAATGAAAAGATCAAGAGGTACCAGAACACAGTGGAATGGGGTGAAGATGACGCTGCTGGAATCCGAAAGTAAGACAACAGTGATAATTGTGTCATATTTTTAACAAATCGTAAGCATCTTCTGCTTCAATGGACATCATAAATTGTTAGACAGCAGTCACATTACTTTCACTTGTAGAGTCCAACATCAAATTTTGGCTTACATTTTTCTGAAATAACTTCATCTGGGACCCTGTTAATACAGCAGCATTGTGCAAACTGTGCTTCATGGTTTCAGGTTTCATTGCTGTTTTAGAAACATGTAATAGTAATCTATCCAAGATCTATTCTAAAAACAAAAATTTAGGATGAAAATTTTCCTTTCTTTGAAAATAAAAAAGAGGGAAGAATGCAAGCCTACAATCCATTAAGAAACTGTATGCAGTACACATGTAAAAAAAACTTGTACACTTGATGTTATGTGTCACATGCACATGGATCTGATACACTTGATGTACAATTAATATAATCTTGAAAGAAATGACTGTATCTCTTTTTTATGGCTATCACATTTACATTTTTAACTCATTGCCCCCTGGAAATTATTTTCATTTTCACATGATATGGGGGTAGGAAACACTTTTTTGGGGTTACTTCAGAATGGATCCAAGCACATATGTTTCTGAGAGATTTTCATGTAACTGGATGTTTAACTGTATTAAAAACATTTTTTGATCAGCTATTTCAGCTACGCATGTGTAATAAGAAAAAAATTGAGATGGGGTTGGGGGATGTCCTGGCCTCATTTTTTTTCTCCAATGTGAAATCTATTTTGCTTTTTGCATGCTTGGGTTCCAAAACTGTTAATTTTAGGACTGAAAAAAAATCAGATTTCAAAAAATTATGTTTTCTCAATTGTGTTTTGTAATACAAGTAGAAAATCTAATATAATTATTCAACTACATCTTTACCCTTTTCAATAATACTGCCTGCTTTGGTGAATCATAAAAGATGTTGGCATTACTGTAGTACTGCTTTGTAATGTGTGAACATGGTATACACGGTTAATGAGTTTTGACATCATTCATTTCATGTTTCTCATGTATACATGTTCAGAAGCAATATTCCATTTGAATGAATATAATATATGATATGAATATAAGTTTGGCATGCTGGTAAAGTCAAAATGGTTAACAAAAACCAGCAGTCAAAATTTGAAAATATTTCTGGCAGGTAGAAAATGGAAAAATGAAGATGAAATGAAGCCTATGTGCAGCAAAGGTAATTTATTTACATAGAAGTAACATCAAGTTGCCAGAGGATACTAAGCACCTACATAACATGGATTTGAGCACGATGGTGTGCCTCTTCAGGAATAACACCAACCATCCATTAGATGCTTTGAAAATCTGTGGATATCCCTAAATAAGTAGCAAAGTTTTCAGTGCCTTTTCCTTTATTAATGGTTCTGATGCATTGATATTATGGGATGTAGCATCCGGGAAACATTTTCAGCATAGTTCATTAACGTTATCATTTGGTATAATTGTGTGAGATCTCTTCCACTCTGGATTAACGTTTGTTCTCAAAGTTAGCCATACTATCTCACATTTGATAATCTCTTTCATCTGAGTTTGCCCAACTCCCATTTCTGCTGCAACTACATCACTATTTCTTCCACTATCCAAAAATTGAATTGCTTTGATTTTCTCCTGTAATGATAAATACTACCTTGCTGTGATTTTCTCCTGTAAGGATAGATACCACCTTGCTTTTTAAGCCAGCATGTTGACACCTTTGAGTGTGACTGGAGTATGGTAAGTACAGTTGAGATATGAAACATTGCAATATTTACACTGTATGCCTTTATCTAAACAATTCCTTGCTCATTAAAGAAAGGAAGCATAATTTGCATAATTGGAATGGTCACTGCTGGTATGCTCCAATAACTGCATAAGGCATGGTGAAATGACCATTTGGTTAGAAAGCACCTAACAGCCGACCATGGAAGGCAGGTGACCATTACAACAGGGCATATATATAGGAAATTTGCCAGGAGGAAATTAAAATGAACATTCTGACACTGAGTACAAGTGACTGGTAGGACAGGTTTATGTGATTACAGTTATTGTGCAGTTTTTAAATTTTGCATTTTGCAAGATTTCATCACCTGAATGACTGAAAGTTTCTATTGGGGGCCAAGCTAAATGTTTTGTGAGACACTCCAGCAGGACTTTGCATGGGAATGTCAGCATTATTTTGATGGTTATTTACATCATGATTAGTTAAAACAGTTATTTACACTGCTATTGGTCAAATCATTGGAATTTGGTGATACAGATTTCTTACAAAGAATGTTAGTGATTTCCTTTTGTGTACCAAGTGTCTTTGGCATAGATGTTTAAGATTGCTAGGAAACATCAAGGACAAAGTAGTTTTGAGCATGGTTTGAAAGCATAATGATACTAAAACAGAAAACAAAAGTTTCATTGTTTGATTTATAACAAACGGTCTTAAAATTCTGGTTTCTTCTTCAGTAAAGAGTGTATAATGAAACAGATGTCAAAAGAGAAATCAAATTGGTAAATTTGAAATATTGAGGAGCAGATTATTATGATAAAACAAATTTTTACTGTTATAATTGCATCGTTAAGCTACATAATTATAAGCTACCTATGTTTCAAGTGAATACAAGCTAATTATATTTAACCTGAAGTCACTGCGATCAATCTGTATATCTTCAGATATCTTTCAATGTAACTGACTTATAGTTTTTCTTTTTAAAAGATATTTGTATATTTTAGAAACATAATTTTCAGTGACCAAGAAACAGATTATCACTTTGACATTCTTGGTAGGGAAAGTCAGCTTCACTATTGTCTACTGTGACAATATAAGCTGACATACAAACAGAATAATTGTGTTTCTTAAAGGACATCTAAAATGAAAAATATTTTGTAAACATGACAGCTCTGTTCTCATCTATGTTTGTCTTTTGCATGATTACTTAATGGATTATTTAAACAGTAGCAATGTGGTGAGCAATGTGAAGGGGTACAGACTGTCTGAGAAATGGGGCATTAACCAAGAGCAGACTATACCCCTCAATATTGCCAATTACAAAAGCTGTTGCCATAATTGCATTGAACATGTTGAACTTGACATGGAACAATTTCTTTAAAATTAAGAATATGTTGTGTTTACTTCCAGGCAACTTGTCCAGCGTTTCCACTGTATTTCTTGTGACAGGCCAGTTGACATGGTTCCTACAGGGTAAGTTACACAGCATTGGAGAGTAAATTCAAAGGAATAAATAAATCAACACCAACAAATTACAATAAAAAATTAGCAGATACGCAGGAAATAGTGATGGTACATGTTCATGTCATCTGTTATATTCTTTTATGTATATCTGTATGTCTTATTACCTAATAGTTTCTGTAAGGGTCATTAAGTTTTTGACATTTATAAGGATAATATTCTGCAGCATAGTTTGCACTTTAAAGATGTGTCTTGTACATAAATTGATTCATTCATTGGCATTAGATCCAGGTAAACATCATGTGATCTAATTTAAGGACATGATTTCTAAAAGGCTGGCTGACCTAATTCTTGAATAATTAGTGTAAACCATGTGACCCTGTTTACTTGTAAAGTGATTTCAGAATACTAACGATTAATTCAAAGCTTTGTATTGCATTCTTTATATTGAATAATAGCATTCAATATAAGAGAATGAATGCTTAGAACTATGTATTCTTAGTAGTACTGTCAGTCTTGGAAGAGTTTTTCATCAGAAGGAATTTATTTAATTGAGTCATTCATTGAAATTATGTTAATTCATTTAAAGACTATTTAGAATTAAACTTTTGGAATTAAAGTGAATTCATTTAAAGACACCTTGGTATTATATCATAGTGATTTTTGACATCAGTACTTTACTATCATTTAGAATAATTTTGGAACTCGATGAGATTATTCAATACTGTTGGAATTGATGAACATTTAGAATTTTAGGATTTTATTTTTAATTCTTTCACTTTGTGTTTTAGGGATATTAATATTTTCTGTTATATAGAACTTGTTGGCTTTGCTTTCTTGCAACTTATTTTAAGACCATAGAGTTGTAACAGTTCATATATTAATCAATTGCTAATACAAAAACACTATTATAAATCAGAAATTAGAGGTCAACCACTGTTTTCATTGACATCCTTTAAAGGAATACCTTTGAACTTGGTCTGTCATAAAGGTACATGAATGCAACTCATGTATGATGCAAATTTGGGTCATGTTAATGAAGCTTATGTTATTTGTCTCTACAAAGATTTTGTTGTTCTTTTGTTACATTTGATTAAAGCACAAAAGATATTAAACAGGAGAGCATATTTTGTGACACCAAGAAACATATCTCCAACACCCATGTATAAGAACTGGTTACATGCTCATCAGGGGTGATGAAACGGTTATCTTCAATTAGTTTTCTTGACATCAGGAAAATGTTTGAATGTGTAGAACAGACCTGTGGGATTTTATGATATTTAATATATACTGTAATATTAAACAAAAAATTCATTTCTAAACCTATGTTTTTATTATATTATATACAGATTAGATAGGTAAGCTTTTTGGTTAATAATTGATTTATTCTTAGTCTGTTATGATTTTGCACTAATATTTTGATATTCAATTATTAGTTACTCTTAAAGTTGTTTTTATGTCCCACCACAAATTAGCTATCCTAGACTGTTTGTAGAGATAACAGTTTATCACATCTTGGTCAAGCTTTGCATTTAGACCATTTTTAGGCACTGTGGTGGGGCATCCATGTTCGTTCTAGTCACACATTTCTTGTTCACTTTGTTTCAACTCTTTATACATAACTTACATCTTGACTATTCAATAAATATTAAATGGTGTTAAAATATATACAGTACATAAATTCAGGTAATTCATTGATATCGATATTACTAGAATGATCCTGAACATGATATCAGTACTTATTTCTCTTGTATATTCTACAACCATCTGTAAAATGCATTGAGCCAAATCTGCCTCTTTGTAAAGCAGTGGTAGATTATAGTCCAAACCGTTCATTCTTATTACAAATTCAGGTATAAAAACACATTTGTTATTGCTACTTCTCCTGAACTACCTGGAGAAAATCACTGAAACTTGGCATTCAGTTCCATCCATTGATCTAGTTGGTCAGACAAGAAAATGGCCACCGTTGGACTTTTGATATGGCCATTAATTGCTATCTTAAAAATATATTGCCATCTCTACTCTTTCTGAATTGATGGGAATTTCAACATGGTGTTTTTGTGAAAAACATCATGTGATATTCACAGGGCCCAAAATAAAAAAGTGCTGATCTGACATCAAACATAACCACCATGGCGGTCATCTTAAAAGTCTTGTCATTGCTATTTCTGCTACTTTTTTTGGAATGGGTCATTGTATCAGCATGGGGTTTTCACTAAAAGACCTCTTTTAATGTCTTGCTGCCCTACATAAAAATGGTGTTTTTTTGATGACCAGTATGGGTTGCATGGCAGTTTTGCTTGTGTTAGATAATGTTGATGTCATTACATTATAATCTAATGTCATAATTGTACCCAAATTAAATATCATTGTAAATAGGAATCAGAAACTTTACCTTGGTCAACACCATATACAATAATCAAGTTACCTGGACAAAAGTCAGTGTCATTAGTAAGAGAAAGATGACACATTATGTCAGTGGTTTTCTTGTTGAACTCTTTTGAGCATATGAACAGATGAATTTTGACCAGACTTTGTATTTTGTTGTTTTCATTACACTAGTTGATAATCAGTGTTTTGACATCAATTTTAAGGGAGAGGTCTTACAGTATTTCAGATTTTTATCTTTGATTACTTGTGAGCAAGATAACACAAACATTCATAAATTAACTTATTAACTTTATCATCTGTAGTTTGTGGATATATCTGAAGAATACATTGAATGATGCCAGTTCAATAAATTTTTTGTTTGTTTAAAAAGAGAACTTATTTATTTATTTATTAAACCGAATTCAGCATGGAGATATGTTTGGGCAGTATCTGAGACATGTTCAGTGATTTTCTATCCATGTTATCAAGATCAAGGTCAAAGACTATCAAGGTCAAAGACCATGACAAAAATACTTATGATGAACAGACATAAAAATATTGCTTTTGCCAGATTTAATTATATTAGATTATTTTAAGAACATCTGAGATGATTTCTATACTTAACTGTTAAAAATATAAAGGCAGGAAAGAAATGGACTTCTTAGAATTTTTGCATTTTTTCTTTTGGCCCAAAGAGCATCATTTCCTTGGATGGAATCTTTATTTTGATATCTTTGTAATGTTATCATAAGTTACCAGTATTACATGTCCACTAAATCAAAGCAGTCAAATTTTTAGCTTTAAAAAAGGCAATTTTAGATCATATAAATAATGACAATTAGAAATAGTTTAGGAATTGAGGTGCTGCCTCACATATGGCAATGGGGGGTGTATGGTAAATGTACTGTTTTAAGGACAGACATCTTTGTTATTAACATTGTTCAGTGAGTGTTTTCTTATTATTTTCATTGGTCTCATGATAAATAATTTATTTAGCATTGTTTCAAATTAATTTGTCAATAAGTTATTTTAACTTTTTTTCAATATATCACTTTAGAATCTTTTTCTGTTTTTTATTTGAAACAAACTATTTTTTTGGTTAGTATGTACAATATTCACAGCTGCATTATTGTGGAAACATTTTTGATGTTTTAGATGACAAGCTAAACTTCTTTTATCCCATCTAAAATAAATTGCATCTTAATATCACTTTTTAATCACTGCAAGGCACAGTCTGATCAATCAATGATGTCAAAGTACAGCTTATTAAACACAGTTAGTTAGAATCTCACTCATTAAATATACTTATTTGATTTAATTGATGTTTAAATAGACTGCACTTAAGATACTCAAAACTGAAGTTGAAAGAGTTAGTTATTTAACATGTAGTTCATAATATAGTTATTCATTGATTGTAACACTCATTTATTTTCTAGTAGATTAAAATTCCTTTACACAGTATGGAGCATTATGTAAGATTCAGGATATATGTGGACATGATTCTCTCTGATACAAGTCAGATATATATTCATTTTACTATGAAATTTATGCTCCAAATATAATCAAACCTGTTATATGGGTAACCAGTGTATAGCAGTCACCTGTATGAAATGGTCACACACAGAAAGTCTTATTCCAACATAGCTTGGTACATACACCTTGACAGAAAGGTCACCTGTTTATACAATGTAAAGGTCAGTATCAGCTGGGTATTTTTGGTAGGTTTGACTGATATTTTCTAAAATCATATACAGTATAGTGTTAGTTTTCCAAGAGTCACTTATATAGATTTTTCTATAATAAAGAGACTTTAGAAAGTACTGTTTGGACCTGTAATAGAAAAACTGCAAGTGTTAATATCAACAGAACTACAGAAAAGGCTAGTATATTCTTTAAAATTATATTTTTTGAAGCAAGTGAAATAGAAACCCAATTTTGCTTTGAAAATTCAAAAAGATTTTATTTAGCAAATTGTGATGTTATAACAGTTGGAGTTTTACATGCTATACAAAAATTACCTTCCAGTAATTATCCAGAAATGAAATTCATTGGTTAAACAAAATTAGACCTTCATGTATGACTGCTTTTCCCATTTTCCATGTTGGAAAGGCTTTCCCCATTTTCCATTTCAGCTGATTATAGTTAATTCAGAAAAAACTATTGTCAAAAAATATCATATTTATTTAATCTACTTTTTTCTTTTTGTGGCTCACATGATAAGTATGCACTGTATAGGCTGAAGTTGTGGTAATTCTTCCTAGTAGAGGTCTTCAGTCTTTTTATATTTTTATGTTCAATATAGTCATCAAAGGTTTTATACTCTACAAAAGCCTTTTTTTCCTCAGATTTCAAATCTCTGTTCATTCTATGTCTTAATTACCTTACAATGTTATATCTAGTGTAGTAAGTTCATTATTCTATCATTGCATTAGTTCCAAACATATATATATATATATATATATATATATATATATATATATATATATATATATATATATATATATATATATATATATATATATATATTTATATATATCAGAGATAACTACATCAACTTTAATTTGGTTAACACTGTAAAATGTAATTGCAAATTACAGCACTGGATAAAATTTTATTACAAACAAATATTTGGTTTTAACATATTGAAGAGTCAAAAAGGTTAAATTTAAACAGAACCTCCATTTTGTACTTTTCAGTACTGTGTTTAAAAGGAAAATACGCTAAATATGATTGAAAGTATTTTGTTTCAGGGTTTGTTTCAGTTGACAAAAACATTAAATACTTGGCTGTATTATTTTGAAGTTTGTATATCTCACTTTTTCTAGGCTTGATTCCAGATATCCATATGCAGAAAATGAGTATTATTCTGACCAACACAGGTTTTAAACTACTTACATACTACCAGTAGTAGTCACTCAGTTTGGGTAAATAAGGGTTTTCATTTCTTCTGTAGAAATAAGGGTTTTCATTTCTTCTGTAGAAATAAGGGTTTTTTATTTCTTCTGTAGAAATAAGGGTTTTTCATTTCTTCTGTAGAAATCTTAACATCATAAAATTTTATAATAACACAGGATGAACAGGTATTTTTTCATTTATACAGAGTTAGAGACTGGTTTTTATTTACATTACAAAAATTTAATTTGAATGAACTCTAACTGATTAGTGATCTTTAACATACCTTTGACCATCCTAACTTCTTGCCCATCGTTGATTCATGTGCCATGTTTCTTGTGACCTTTTGTGCTGATGTCATCAACTGGATCTGTGCCTTTCATTGACACTGATAAATAAGAGCTGATTAAGTAATAGTCAGTAAATAAAATTTAAATACATACCACATTTCAAATGGAAGAAAGCACAATGGAAATGTCCAGTTTAACTAATGCCATATTTACAATAAGATTGTGGCTCAAGAGCAAGTGTTAGCTCTTCAAGCCTAGTGGTTAGAGCATTCGTCTTGGATGTGGGATGTCATGGGTTCAGTCCCCAGCTGAGTCATACCAAAAACTTATAAAAATAGTATTAGGTATTAACAGATGCCTCGCTTGGTGCTCAGAGCTCAGCATTGAGAGGTTAGTGTTAGGACTGGTCAGCCTGGTGTCAGGATAATGTGACTGGGTGGGACATCATACTACATGTCTGTGGCATGATGATGTCCCAGTGCTAGACATCACTATAAATTGCCACACTGCAGACATCATAGCAATATGACTGAAAATTATTTAAAACTACATTAAAAATCAAAAATCACACACATACAGCCGGCACACACACACTCAAATGAAAGAAAACACAATGGAAATGTCCATATTTACCACAAGACTATGGCTGGGGAGTGAGTGTTGGCTGTTCAAGCCAGGTAGGATGCTCACATGCTGGTTTTCTTCACCTTTTTATTAACTGGAATCCTATGGCAGCAATTTTCGTGACATCAATGGCATTGCAAAAACTTGGTTACTATAACATACACTTCCTATATCATGTTAGGAGAAATGGATCGATTTATACATCTTGGCCTAATAGGTACATACCAATCTTGCAAAATGTGGCATTTATTTCACAGGCATAAACCAACCAGAAATAGACAAACTTTGATATGTTTGATAAAACAGTGGCTGGAATAACAAATTTTGAGTTTGAAAAATTTTAAACCACAAATAAATGAAGCAGATATTGTTGAATACGTTAACTTGGTGATTCAAATAGTTTTACACAGTATTATAATGCAGTTGTAAATTTCATGTTAAGGACATGAACCATGGCAGGTTGATGATACTGGCTGAATGGGCAGCAACTCTTTTCAGCATTTCTTGAATAACAATATTGTAACAAGCACAAGGCTGCATCTTCAAAATCAATCATTCTGAAGTTTATGATCTGGATCACTTATATATTTATTAATTATATTAATTGATAAATACATATGATCTTACTTTTTGTTTCATTTCTCCTTTTTCTTAAATCTCCATTTTTGCAGATATTTGTTTTTAGTCTTCATAAGATGGAATGTTGCTTTTTTGTATAACAGTGAAATCAAATTTAGAATGCTTAAGCAGGTTTCTTTTGTCTTTCTTAAAAGTTGAAAAGCAAAATATTATCCGATTTTGGTTAAATATAAAATGCTGTGATTTTATTTTTGATAGAAAGTTTTATTTTAAAAATTTACATTTGTGTATTTGTCACACATTAAGAATGTACCTTGATTTAGGTGATTATTTTTTTATAATTATATATCATTTCATTTTACACTGATCGAAGTGATTATTTATTGGTAATTTTCTAAGATAAAATATATGTCATTTTGCTTGGAAAGCAGACTTAATATAGATGGTTGATTTCAAATGGTATTGTAAATGGTACCAAGTACTACATCTTGAAACATATTAGTGCAAACAGCTTGAAAAAATGTAAAGAAAAAAATTATACATAGGCCTTAATTGTTTACAATAGTTTTTTCTCCATTATTACAACCAGTATGGACACAAAGCACCCTCAATAGTTTAAGAATCTTATAATGTACATTTTTATCACCCAGGAAGTGTGGCTAGAAGTTGGTATTTTTTAGGGATGGTCCTCAAAGAGAACCTAAAGTTTAAAATTTCATACACTACTGCTGTCTGTATAATGATTTTCAATCATAATTTTCCCCTTAAAATAATGAATATTAAACAATTTATGTGTAAGAGAGACAACTTTATATAAAAGGAAATAAAATGTTAAAAACAAAATGCTGAAACAGTGCATGACTGGAATTAGGTTGAAAATTGGAACCAACTCACCAATGCAGTGGGAAACCCTGGCACAGCATGGCAGTAGTCATTAATTTCAAGCTTTTTTAACTTAAAGATCAGATGAATCATACTGTTTGCATCAATGAAAGACAAAATGTTATGGAATTTTAAAACCAATGCAAGATGACTATTTTTCATTCACTTTTCTATCAAATATATTCCATAATCACATTGCCATTAGGAAAATAGCATCCCTCTTAAATCTAGCCAACCCAGAGAAAAAAAATTTTCATTTCCATTAATATACTATATTATAGACAAAGGGGATATTTAGGGCTGTTATTTTCTGTTTTGTAATTTATTGTCTTTTCTGAATACAATATCAACAGAGTGCTCAGAATGCAAGAATTCAAGGTCAACAAGGAAGATAACATCACTTGCCTTGTTTATACTAAATGTATATCAACAAAACCTTATAGTGTTTTTAGTTATTGATCAGATTTGGGGGGACATGGTTCTCATTCCTGTGGAAGCATTTGAAGTGAGAGAGAGAGAGATGAAGACAAAGTTGAAATCATTAGAGTGTGGTAGTTTCAACCTCCACCTAAAATCATATTCCATGGAAAATATAAGTGGGTGATATTCTGACACCTTATTCTCCAAAACTGCTCAGAGAGGACCATCAGCTACCATCACATCCAAGCAAATAGAGATAAATGACTTGGTGGTACCAAATGCAACCATGCTACACCATTTTTACTATGTTCCTGGAATTGTGCATGAGGAGGTTGACTCAGGAGATGACAGTGCAGTTGCTTTCATCAAGGAAATTCTTGTTCCCTTTATTCATCAGGTTCTTCTCATACTGTTTTGAATTTGTCAGGAGATTGTTCTTTTGATGTTTGGCAGTTAAGTTGGTACCAGTCTTCCAGCATATCTGAGCACAGTCTTAGGGCCTCTAAGACAGGTCACATGGGATATGACCTCACCAGCTCTACCAGCCATCAAAGCCTCACACAACTGTCTTGGTTGCCACCTTTCCAGTTCAGCATTGTTTCAGCATACCAGGCAATAGAAGATCAAACCTCTGAATGGGCCATGCCATATTCCAGCTCTCTAATCTTTATTCGAAAAACCAAACCAGTTAGAGATAACAGATTCATCATTATCAGGCCTGGCAGAACATATATCATTAGTTGCATGGACTCCAACATAGCTGACTGTATATCTGGTAGAGAAGTGCAGATCTAGAGATGATGGGACTACTAAATCCATACTGCTAGGTATGTTGTTTGTGGAAATGGAAGTTTTACCTGACAAAGATGACTTAAACAGTAAGATTGGTGAAAGGTTTAATCTGTCAAATGCTGTAACTCTGTTCCTACCATGGAAAAAATGGAGTTCAGTTTCACTGCTGTGATGGAGAAAATTTATCAGATTTCAACACCATCTGACTGCCCAATGCTTCCATATGTGAACTAGAACTCTAAGGTCAAGGCATGTCATCAATGCTTTACTTAACATTTGTTGATCATTTTTTGCCAGAACTAATTGAAGGCAATTAATCTGCATGGGACTCTATGGCCCACATAGCCTAAGTCATAAAAAGTGCAGCACATCATTTCATAGCCAACTCAGTTATGACTTCTTCTAATCTCAGTTTAGTATGATGAGATGCTTCTGTATTCTGTACCTTTGAGTCTCATCACTCTTTAGCTTTATGATCTTTGTTGTTTGGTTCACTGCTGTTGAAAATGAAGAAGTGGTGATCCTGGCAAATAAATCTAAAGCACTTCTTACCCATCTTATCCGCTTTTGCATCCTTAACATTCATGGTCACAAAAGAGAGCTGTAGAGAGGCAGAGGGTTAGGTGACCACATCCCATTCAACAACAACAGGAATCGGGCACAACCTAATTTCAGATGGCAATAGACTATTTAGCCTCAAAAGCAATTTAATACAGGGCAAAGGAAGGAAAGTTTCTTTTTTCTCATACCTCTCAACAACCAGTGATTTTACCACCACCACCTGAAGAATCTCCTCACATGGTGCCAGATTTCTCCTTTTTCATCAAGTTTGGATCAACCTGTTTCTTCTGAACCAAAGAGTGATCCAGATAGTTTCAGAGGTCATCAGTTTTAATTTATCCAACATCTTCCTTTTGGTGTTCCTTATAATGATGCATATGTCATGTAGACAGATTGTAATAGAGATCACTTTTTACTCTCAGAAAGGGGGTGGGGGGTGGAGAGATTTTGAAAACTCACCAGGTTTTATTCAAAGCGTTTTTCTGGTATCAAAGGCCAGTGGCAAACTGAGACTGGTAATAGATCTCAGCCAGCTTAACAGATACATTTTAGCAGCAAAGTTCAAGATGAAGATGTTTCAGTCATTTTGCCTTTGCATCATTCACAATCTGACAGCTGCTTGCTTTTCATGTTCCTATCCTTCCAACTGTGTGTAAGTTTGTCCAGTTGACCTTCCAGGAAGTAATTTACCAATTTTAAGCTCAACTTTTTGGCCTCAATCTCAGAACATGTATATTTATGAATACTGCAAATTTGTACCCTGTGTAGCAGCCAGTGATTGACATGCTGTTTGCAATGAAATGGATTCACAAGCTACCAAAACTTTGTATCTCTAGTCCTTGATCCAAAGCAACTGTTCTGATCCTGGTAGTCACTCAGAGAAGCAAGGATTGGACTTTCAAAGTGGTTCTGTTAGCCACTCATAGGTGGGATGAGTCTTGAGGGAACAATCTGCTTGATCTACTAATTGATGTCCCCAGGAAAATCCTAGAGACATTCAACTTGCTCCAGTAACCCAACTCAAAGTTACTCCATCCCTGCTGGGACAAACTTATTCACACTTAGTTCTAATGAGGAGATCCTTGTCTCTTGGTTTTCTAGGTAGAAGGAAATGCATGAGTGAATTTTCAGGGACTGGTAACATCCCTTTGAATGCTTAGATCTCAAAAGTAGCTGAACATTTTTCTCCTGCTTATCTAGGATAAAAAGTGTACTGTCGGGGGATATCATTCCATGATTTCTGACACATTTAGGCATAATGATATAGTGAACATAGGCCACTCCAATGATCTATAAGACTTACTGGCCAGCTTTGCCTTAAATATACCTAGACTTACAAGACATGCTTTCTGATAGCACTGACCTCAGTATGCAGGGTGTGTGAGCTTCATCCTCATTCAGTGAATCTGAATTATCTCCATTTCAGAGCCACTTGGTTTCACAGCTAAGAACCAGTTGCCATCTGTGGCAGTCAGAAGTGCTCTCTCTCTCTCTCTCTCTCTCTCTCTCTCTCTCTCTCTCTCTCTCTCTCTCTCTCTCTCTCTTTCTCTCTCTCTCTCATATTTTCACATTTAGCTCTCTCTCTCTCTCATATTTTCACATTTAGCAGTAATACAAGACCCACTCCATACTCTCAAGCATCACTTGAAATGCAGAGAGACAAGAACCATTGGTCCCAACAGTACCTCGTTCTTTCAGTTAATGTTTGACAGGAAAATATAAGCCTCAGTTCCTGGTATCAGGTTGAAGTGGGTAATGCATTCAGTGCATTCTCAACTATCATGAAGATTTCATGCCATTTCATGGAATCATGGCCATTGTGGAAAGTCTTTTGTTTGAGTGCAACATTTCATTCTGAAATATTGTAGAAGCTAATGACTGACATACACAGTCAACCTTCAAGAATTTTTGTCTTCAATAGAGACCAGAATTAAAACTGGTGGGCCCAGTGGTTGTGGCCCAGATGACCAAAAGATCCATTTTTGGGGGTTGGTACAAATTATGGGCATGGGTTTGGCACTTTCACTGGATTCACTCCAAGTTTTTTTTGCTCTGTAAGGACAAGTCACTGTTGTTTCCTTCGCAGAGTATTATTGTTCCATATTATGTGTCTGTCAATTGTGTTTTTTTCTTATTATGATTTTTGGTATTTTCTTATTTGGAAATTCTTCTTTTGAATGATACAGTTGTTAGAGGTTGGATGATCATGCAATTCTTGCACTTTTTACTAAGTCTTATAATGTTAATGTAATCTGGGAATGTATTTGACAGAGAAAGTAAAGGTTTTACTAAATTATGTTTCTCAAAGAATACTTACCCAATGACATTAATATTTAAATCCTTCCACATATTCCTGCAAATGAGAGTCTGCTTGCAGATTTTCACTCGGCCTAAAATGGTACACACATGGTAATGTGTATAGCATTGGTAAAGGGAGGTAATTAGTAAGTTTCATATTTCTGGGATTGATGGATTTAAGAGGCAATGGAACTTATTTCTTGACTTTACTGTTATCAGGTAAGTTTTCTCAAAGAAACAGTTTACTAAAAAAGTTTCTTTTTCAGGCTGTTTAAAATGATATTTTTGTAATATAGCACCAGATACCATTCACGATGCCTTTGAAAACACTTGACTATTATGGTGCGGTATTCAGTGTGTAATTTATTCTAATCAACCAGTTTTTCTTTATATCATTTATACTCACTTATATATGTCAAGTTAAACTTCAAACAACAAAGATCTTGATTTGCTGTAGCACAATGCGCCTGCAGATCAGGGACCATGTTGCTTGCTTTTATTGCTCCTAATCAACTGCACAGACCCAGATCTGCCAGATCATTATGTGACAGTAGATCTGAATGAAAATAAAGTTGTAAATGTATAGAGAAGATTACAAAGGTATAAGCAGGTGATGATAAAATTTATTTTAACCCTTAATTTCAAATTTAATAAAATGTACAAATTTATGTATAAGAATATTGTTTTCACTTTAAATTACATTCTTTCAAGGAAATCTAGGTTGGTAATTTTTTTCATCCAAGTGAGAGGTAAAAACTTATGAATAAAAATCTGTGATGCTCAGTCATGTAATGATTGACAGGATTCCTAGTAAATACAAGTAGCATGTAAAACTGCTGTCTTTATTGTCACTAATGTTTCATCAAGAAGACTAGTACTTGCCACTTCACAATATTGACTTTCCCTGTACAATAATCATGTGTTTCACAATGGTATTCTTTGTGAAGGAAAATTTTTGTGTTTTTTTTTAAAATTTGAATTATAACATCATGAGTTTCCAAAATTGAATGAATTTGTCAAGCCATGAATACATTAAAAGAATTCTTGAATTATTTGCATGAATTGAATATTGCCAACGAGTACTTTCACAGAAATTTAGTATTATTATCAAGGAATTATCTACCTACAGGTTGTAGTTTTGTTTTTTTCAACCAAGCAATATAGTTATTTTCTTTGCTGGTTTTCTTCAGGCACAACAAAATAAACTTTAATATTTGCATGCAGCCCCTAATTTCCCCATATTGGAGGAGTTTGGAAAATATATAAAGCAAACTTCATTTTGCTATTCACTCTATCTTATACATGTTTTATAATTTGGTGTGCTTTATTCACCTAAATTTTGCAGAAGAACATTTATGACCATAATTATTAATATGATAATACAAATTAATATAAAATATAAGTATTAATTTATGCAGTAAAGACATTGATGATATGTTGTTTACTATAAATTTCTCAATGAATTTTAATAAGTGTGAGATATAGCCCCCTTCAACAAAACCTTTACAAATTCTGATAAGATCTTGTACATGCACATAAAGAATGTGGAAAAGTTATGTTAATGTTTTGCTAAACACCATGGAAATGGAAAAATGTGGCATTTTCACTGACACACTTTTCTGGATATTCGTATATGAATTTTCTGTGCATTAGCAGACAGATATGTTTAACAGTTGATGTTTGTTGGGTGTATGCTGTATATACTCTTTTACAAGTTGTGTCCAACTGTAAACAGCATAGACCCTGATTTGCCATTGTATGTGCTGGCAGATCAGGGCCTATGTTGCTTATTCTAGTGATTACTTGGGACAAACTGCATACACCTAGATCTGCTGGTGCACTGTGAGATAGCAGTTATGGGTTATGCAGTGGGACCTAACTTAACAGCAAGTAAAGATTGTATCTAAACAAATTCAATAAATGGGAATGAATTCTTACGTGCTTTTTTAACAGATGGAAATGAATATTCCTGCCTTTTTAATTCCATATACTCTGACTTTAGCTCAGAATGACATAAAAACAAACTGGTTGGAACATTCTCTTCCGCTCTATTAAAACAGTCTTTTCAGATACATAGCAAAAAGTTCCAGCACCCCCTAAAAGAAAACAAACATATTTATTTATTTGTTTTATGTGGGAATATGGGAGAGGGGCCTTTCATACTAGGCTTGGACACCCACCACACCCAAACAGTTGTGGGTGTTGCATGGGTGTTTTCAATGCCACTGTGCCTTTTTGAGCCTTTGATAAAGTCCAAATAAATTTTAAATATTTATGTCAGGTATCTGTTTAATGTGTATGGTTTCAAAATATTTTAAAATCATTTGTTCTAAAGTTAATACTTTCATGGTGATTATATACAGTTGGCTCCACTTAAATGCATATCATTTAATTGCATAGATCACTAAGTGCATAGTGAAAGTATGGTCCCATTTTTCCTTCATTAAAAGGTATTGTAATCAATATCAGAGAAATGCATATTGGTTAAATGCATAAATCATTTAATTGTATACAATTTGCTGGTCTCAACCATTGACTTTATACATATTTGACACTGATTAATTTTATAAACATGGTCCAGACATCTAAAGTGGAGGTCAATGCTGTATACATGTATATTTACGATGCTATCACAAAGATTGTAGAAAATTGTAGACTACTGCCCCGGCTAACCTCTGCACTCATACGCTAAGGCTTTACATTATGAAAATCTAAAATGGCTGAAGGCACATGTAAAATGCTATTGTTGGCGGATCGTGTGGAAGTGATGAAGAAGTTAGATAATAAAGAAAGTCGGTCATCGTTTGCATAGTTTTTTGGTGTTAACCAAAATTTGATATCCAAAATTAAGAAAAATAAGGAAAAGATTCCTGAAGAGTGGCAGAGTCAAGGCAATCCAAACAGAAAGCATCAAAGGGCAGAAAATGGGAAGATGTCGAGGAAGCCCTGCTGTGATGGTTCATCCAAGTGAGGAGTTGACAGGTGCCTATCAGCAGCCCACTGTTGCTAGAAAAAGGTGATAGACTAGCACAGGGCTTAGGCATTGCAAATTTTAGGGCAACAAATGGCTGGCTAAAGAGATGGAAAGATCACAATTCTATAAAGTTCAAGAAGCAGCATTGGGAGAAGGAAGACACTGATGACTTCACTGCTGAACGTGGATAACTGATAACTGGATTTGATCAAAGATTATAAACCAGCTGATATTTTTAATGCTGATGACACTGGGCTTTATTGAAGAACTATCACAGATGGAACACATTCATTTAAAAGTACTAATGTATCCAGGGATAAAGTTGTGAAAGATTGGGTGACTGCTGCATGCAGCTAACATGGATCGGAGTGAAAAACTAGAGCCACTAGTGATCGGCAAAAGTAAAAATCTGCTTTGTTTTAAGAATATTAAGACATTTCTCATGCCATACAAAGCAAACAAAAATGTGTTCATCACAGGAGACATATGGCAAGATTTGTTTAAGAAAATTGATAAACAGATGCAAAGCAGATAACACAAGATTCTCATGTTGTGCGAGAATGGTGCTATTAGACCGTTTCTGGAAGTTTATGGGTATGAATTGTATGATGGAATTTATAAGTTGCAGACTATTGTTCACCAGATTGGCCTCCCCAAGTGTGTTCAAAAATCAATTACAAACTTTTTACCAAGTAACTTGCAAACTTTTTGCAATGACTTTAATGTCTTTCTTTTTACATAAACTTATTATTTTACTGGAAACTAATTTTAGTAGAGACTTGTATACTATTTTGCTACCAAAGAGCAATACACACTGTCAATAATAATTTTGGCAACAACAGTTTATAGTGTTTATCTGAATTTACATGTACACATATTGTGGAATTAAATGTATACATAGATGTTTAATACAATGAGACACATTTATATAGCATATGAGTTTAAATAATGAGTGTAAATATACATGAATTCCATTTATATGCATAGCTTGGGTCTGGTCCTGAGGCTATGCATATAAGTGGAGTTGACTGTAGTTGAAAATAAATATACAAGACTTAATGTTTTCTTAACACCCTCATTTGATAGATACATTCAGAAAGAATTTAATATCATAATGTTCAGAGAAATACACCATAAATGTATCTTTCCTCTCAAGAGTATACCATAGGTTGATTCCTCTAATTTCTACCCATGTGACAAGAAGTGCTTTAGAAAAGAAAAAGAAATATTATATACCTATTTATTTTTCAGACCTGTTCCATCCTTGCCTAACCAGTCTGCTCTTCCACCCACTCGCTCACCACGCCCCTACACAACATTTGAACTGGATCAGATTCGGCAACAGGCTAAGAGGTATGGGATAAAAAAAAATTATGTTTGATCTGTTTGATCTGATTTTAGTTACAAGTTTATAGAATATGAATTAACTGTTTTGGGGGGCATCAGGCCTAAGGATAATCAAATGAGGTTTCTTTTAATAGCCAATCAAATTTAGTGTTCTTTGTGTATGGTTGACATAAGGTCTCAAGGTCAAACTGAAGCTCAAAGGTTTAATTATTGATAGGCCTGGTTTTAGTGAATATACAGTCCAATCTTAATAATTTGATCACTTTTTATCATGTGACATCTTGGGGAAGTAATATGCCCATGAAGAGGCTATCAGTAGCATATATACTATTAATGACAAATGATATGATGTTATGTAACACATGCCATATGGACTGAATTCTGAATGTATTTGAGTAATTTCACTGAGCTATTATGTGGTTTCATACAAAAAGAAGTATTTTTTTATCACACATTACACACTGTTATTTTTCTCTTCATTTCAAAATGAATTTGTGAAACAAGTTTTATAATTTCTGTCTTTTGCAAACTGTGGTGATCCCATATCGACTACTAAGGCTTCTCCAAAATAATTCAAGTAATGGTGCCATTTAGTGACAAAATGAACCTATTTAAAAAGACTAAAAAAAGATCCATTTATGTCCAGTAATTGTTTTGAAGTATATATGCTTGTGAAATGAGTAACTTCAAGAGACAATAAACTTATTTGCATTTTGCTTGGAAACACACACACACAAACACACACACACACACACACACACACACACACTTTATATATACTAGTATATTACAATCTGATTTCTTTAATTGTTTATAACAAATAAAGTTAAAAATATTCATCTGTAAATAATAGAAACTTTTTCTTTTTTGGATAAAGATAGTAATTTCCTTACAAAACTGAGTCTTGAAAATGTTTTCCTGATAATTCTATACTATTAATAACGTTCTGAACTGATTTGTATCCACTGACATATGCTTTTCAGCAGCTTTTCCTTGAAATTATGTCATTGGCAATAATTATTGTAACTGTTTGATAGTTATGTTTATGATACAAATAAACTTCAGATGATATCTAGTAGAGTACTACAAATCAGGTTTTCTTTTTAACATGAAGTTTGTAACCAACATGTCCCTTTTCTGTGTGTAGAAAAAGATTTAGTGACATAGAGGTCCAAATAAATAAATATCACCGTTCTTCAAAATGTAATTTGACACAATATTCCACACATTTCATAATAACATTGCAATCTGTGCAGAAAAATATTGTGTACCCATTTGTTATTTTTTCATCAGAATTCCGCCCAATATGGTTTATGAAAATCTTTTTTAGATCTTTTCCATTTACACCAAACCATGCTCTTTTTCATGTCATTTAGATATCACAGTGGTGTTGACAAATACAGTGTTCGGTAACTGCTTTATATGTTGGGAATGATCATCCTGCTTGTCATTGAAACATTTAAACCAAACTAACTAACCCCATCGTATCTGCACATCATATATGTAGTTTCCCCACTGAAAGCACAAGTCCAGAGTTAGCATGGAAAAATTTAGGTTTGAGAAATAATATATTTTATCAGATGTTTTTTAAACATTATGCAGACAAGTCTACACTTTTAATAGCCTGCATGAAAGACGTGGTAGGTTGGAAGAGGCTGCATGCTTTTCAGGGTGATTTGAAATAACTGGGCATGTGCATGTCATTTCATTAGCCTTTCCCCATACCAGCAATGCATTTGGCCCCTTCATTTCATTCATTCATATGTTTATGAATAAATTTGATAATAATAATAATAATAATAATAATAATAATAATAATAATAATAATAATAATAATAATAATAATAATAATAATAACAACAACAATAATGATAATAATAACAACAATAATGGTAATAATAATAATTACTTTATTTAAATAAGAATCTCATTTGGTCAACCGACCAATCTTCCATGAGGCCTTATATATATATATATATATATATATATATATATATATATATATATATATATATATATATATATATATACATACTGCACAAAAAAGGAAATATATATACACATACATACCTACCTACCTGCATGCATGCATGCATACATACATACATACATACATACATACATACATACATACATACATACATACATACATACATACATACATACATACATACATACATACATACATACATACATACATACATACATACATACATACATACATACATACATACATACATAAGATGAAGTGTGGTTAGACAACAAATTTGGTTAAAAACTAGATCACTTTTCTACTGCTGCAATAAAATATGCACAAGGCTTCAAGGATGAGTGCACACCTGATTCCTACAAAGAGTGTAAAACATTATAGGAGAGTGTATGATATAACAATGTTTTAAAGTGTAGTAGTACGAAATTAAACAAAATCATACAAATGATTGTTCCTATAGATGTTGACTGACAAGTTTTTTGAAAGCTTGGCATGAGTCAGCTGATTTTATCTAAGGTGGTATGGAATCCCATAGTTTGGCTCCAGAAAAAACAAAACTTTTGGTATAAAACTCTGAATTTAGTTTAGGTAAACATGACCTTTTGCTTGAGATGGATCATAATTCATACATATGTACATTTTTAACAAATTTATACTTACATTTATAATAATCAGGAGCCAAACCATTTACAGATTTATAGACTAGTAAACCCTCCTGAAATTTAGTTTTCTGCTGAAATGGAAGCCACTTTAGGGTTTTAAAAGATCCGTTGATATTAGATGTAAATCAGTATCAAGAATAACTCTCACTGCTCTGTTTTAAAATTTCAGTAATCTTTCCTGATTTTCTGTACCACTATTACCCAAGATAGAACAATAAGTGTGGTGTGTCATCAATATTTTAGACCCAATTCACCCTACACTCATGAAAGTTGGTACATTGATGCAGGAGAATATTTCATCAATATCAAAAACAAACTCACACTTGAGTGACTTTAACCTCTGCATCTGAAAACTGTTTCATATGCCTTCATGAAATTATGTATGTGAATATGTGTCAAGGAGTCAGATGTGTCAGAATAAGGTCCATTGTCACCTAATTTTCATGCTTAACATTTTTCATCCAGTTTGTAGGTCACATCCACAGTGACATCCTATTGCAACTTGGCTAATTAGGCTTTGTTGTTTGAGCCTACACAAATAAATCTATGTACCATATGTACTCACTTATAAGGCAAGTCTAACTGCATACTGCACAGAACCAGATCTGCCAGTGCATAATGTTTTAGCAAATCATTGTAAGTGCAGTTTGTCATTAGTAATCAGTAGAACAAACAACATAGACAGATCTGCAAATACATTATGCTGTGGCAGATGAGGATGTTTGTTGTTTGCAGTTTGACTTGACTTATGGATGGGTAGATAAATCTTGCTTAGTAATATATTTCATCAATATTTTCTATATCCATAGTGTTCTAGTTATTAGCTTATTATGTTTATGTATATATGTATTGTTACATACACCTGTAAATTTATCATCAGAATGGATTTGCACATGTATCTAATTCTATATTTAAATAAGTCATGCTACTGTTAAATGATGATGGTAATGGTAATGATCATAATAATAACAATAACAGATGTATCATACCCAATCCATAATAATAATAATGATAATAATAAGCATGATCATCATTATTCCCTTTATTATTATTATTATTATTATTATTATTATTATTATTATTATTATTATTATTATTATTATTATTATTATTATACACTAATAATATTAGGAGATACATTATCAAAAAACATTTTTTTTCATTTCATTTATTTTACCATCATCATCATCAAAAGATCTCTTTATAATGACTAATTTGTCACTTCCCTAGGAAAATTTTAAAAACACCTTCATGCTCAATATGCCTTATGTGCATTGCCATTTAAAAACCCATGTTAACAGATATCACATTTTTTTAAATCATACATATGTAAATTAGCACATTTAAAAATGCACACTGTGTGCATATGAGAATGAGAATAGGGTACTTGACTTACAACTATTGATTAATGAAGTTGACATCTGTCCAGACCAGCCCTTGTAATCTTTCATGGCATGACTGTGCAAGACACTTCACTGCCATTGCCATTCTAATCTGTATAGTACTGGCTAAGTGTTGCTGTTGGCAAAGTGAACATCTTGCTAAATTTCTTAATTTAACTGTTGTGGTTTTAACACAAATGCAGAAGTGTAATCAAAATTTTTCTACTAGCAAAGTTTTGTTGCATACATGTGCTTGTATTAAGTTTGTAGATTCCTTGTTTTATCTTGCTTTGAAAGTTAAGGAAAAATGTTGTAATGACATGAATATTTGCTAGCTGCTTTTGCTAATCTATTTATCTGCGTAAAACATAATATTTCATCTTTCAATATTGTTTGTGCTGTGTATGCCTAGTTCTTTATTCAGCAATTTGCCTATTTTGCACTTTTTTTAGTTTGCTGGGACATCATTCCTATTTTGTGCACTAATTAATGAACTACCTTGATAGTTATTCTTACTGCACTGATCTCCCTGTGTGCCATAATGGGGTCATACATTTTTTCTAAATCCACCCAGTCACTTTCATTAGGAGACCTAAATTAATGCAGTGGTTTTATGTTAGTTTTAATTTGCATATTCTGTGTTATAAGAAGTCTGAGAAAGTCAGACATATGTAAAGAGCAGGATTGTCATTTTGTTTTTGTTACTGATCCTGCCTAATGAAGCAATTCATTTTAGTTTATAATTAAACATGTATTATTTGTTGAATCAATGCAAGAGAATAACAAATATGTTTTACCTGCAAGAGACTCATACTTTTGCTATTGAATATGAAAAAAAAAAATGATCCCAGTATGGACTTTGTAACTATATTATTATTGCATAAATGATTATATTTCTTTTTAAGGTGGCGCTCTACAGTTTCGTATTTAGCAGAGGGTTAGAATTTTAAAGAAAAAGAGTTTCCCCAGGTTTCCTCATTAGTTATACTGGTTATTTAAAAGAGACTTTGTATATCTTAGGTATTGTTCAAAGAACCATTAATTCCCTTTATTTCGATGTATGATTGATGGGTGTAATATGGGTTAGAGAGTATACAGCTTGGCCTTACTCCAGATGTGCACCTTTCAAAAAAGTGTTAGCTCTACTTGCTCATTTTCACTTCTCAAACTTCAAAGAAAAATTTTAAAAAATGGAGCCAATAACTTTTTTTTACATTTTATGTATGGTAATTCATTCGTTGCACTTTTAGAAGCTGGTATTGTCTAGTTTGGCAAAATTAATTTTCCATATTTTAATAGCTGCCAATAATAGTGTACTTTAGACAAATTCAGGTTGATTTTTGGAACACAAGGGAGCAGTCATTTTAGTTAGCAATGTCCTAAGATCATTTAAAATTTCCAAAAATACAATATCCAAAGAAATTTCAGTCACATTACATGAAAGTAGCATATAGGTATGCCAACATTTTCTCCACTATGCATGTTTAAAATGCAAACAACTTCTCCTTACATACATCACTCTCTCAAAAGAACATAATATCTGGTGAGCGCCACCTGAATGAGTTGGATGTCCAGCATTCCATAAAATCATATATAGGAGTTATTGCTCTTGATTGTCCATCCACGTTTTGTCTCTACATTAATTAACCAAGAATTGTTGATTCACAACTTAATTCAATATGCAGCTCTATATTGATCAGGGCTTTTTGGAGTTTAATTTCAAGGGTTTAGTATTATCATGTTGAAAAGTTATGACCCCTGAATGCCCATTCTCCAATGTTGGTTTCAAAAGTATAACTAAGGAATGTATTTCAACTTTATTTTTGCACAGTATATTGAGGAAACCTTCAATAATTTGAATTCTTGCATCCAACATCATTTTTATCAAGTATTATGGCCATTGAATGCCCATTTTCTAATTTTCATTTTCCAACACTGGTTCCTCTGTTAAAAACCTGATTGAGAAAACTACTGAGTGGGGTCCTGGGTGATGCATCCATCACTGATAGTTTTTAATCTTAAGCTTAAATCAAAGTTCATAACTTCTAAAAGATGAGAAGAATTTTTTGGTATACCTGATAAGGTCTTTCTACAGTGGTGTCCATATACTTTGTGCTACTTAACAACTTTCAGATTAGAGAATGGTCTATCAAGTGAGAAATAGGAAGATTCTGAGAAGGCAAAATGAATCTCAGATGTAATAAATTAATTGCAAATAGGAAGGTGAGATAAATTACATTATGATAAGTGCTCATAAACATAGAAAATACATTTTAAAGCAAGTAATATTTATAATAAAAAATGAAAGAGAATAATTTATAATTATTAGAAACTTATTTTACAGGACAGAAAAACTACATTTTTCATTACTTACAGAATACCCCCTCCCCAAGATTTGAAGTGCAATAATTTTCAAAAATGGTATGATAACTCGTCAGTTATATATATAGTACTGTTTAACAGCACCTAAGCACAACAGTGACTATATAAAGCAATGACTAATGTAACAAAGCTGAAGTTCCACTCCATAGATTTATATTTTTGCACAGAGTTGAGTTTTTAAAGAAAGTGAATCAGTACAATTGTTGTGAATGCACCATTTTGAAAAGTAAAAATGACTATCAGTTGATTTAAAATTAAGAAAGTTTTGCCAGTTGGAGTTTTTCAAAATTTTGTTTTGGGAAAGGCAAACGTGGGTGCTTAAATCTCCATATTAGTGAGCTTGAAGGAAAATTCATGTCAGAATGAGGGTACTGCAGAAATACCAAATTAGGGAAATTTTTATGTAGTTTTGCTAGTTCACTAGATGAATTTAAATGGATGTGGAATAATTTTGACTTAAAACTATGATAAAACCATGAAGCAGAAGAAGAATTTTTTTGATTAGGAGAGTTGAAAAAGTTGTAATGAGCCTTTTTCATGACAAACACTGAACCACATTGCAGACAGTATATGTCTGAGGAATTGAAATTTTGTCAAGACTATGGCATGTTATATGCAACACTAACTCTTTGCATTATATAAATGTATATTGAGAATATTGAGGTTGATCTTGGAAAGTTCTACAGATATTACTCAGACAAGAGTCTGACAGACATTTGGATGGTCTCTATTTGTAAGAAAAGTTTGGGATAACTCTTAAAATGCTGATCAGACAGACTCCATGTTGACACATTGTCTAATCATGGTATCAAAACATACCAAACTTCATGAAGGTATATTGAAAGGTTCAGGAGATATTTTATAAACAAAAGTTTGCTAATTAACAGATGGATAAACTGACTCTAGTACACCCCACACCAAACAGCCTTTTTGGAGTGGAATAAGTAACATTGGACCAAGATTTAGAGATATGATCATTTTCAGAGACCTTCCTGTTTGGTACAAGTGTTTTATGGTGGGATATGGACTTCTTTTGAGACTGGTCTTGTCATTAGTAGAATTTTTTAAAATGTTTCTTAACATTCATTGTGTAATTGGCATGGTTAGCTTTCTCTTTTGCCATGATGAGAAAGAAAAAATAATGGTTTTATTCTTCGACATAATTATGATCAAAGACTGATTCATTCTCAGTATGTATTGGAATTGCTTGCTCAGAAAATTGAGGACACTTTTACATAGTCATTGTGAATCTACATGCATTCTGAGTCTATTTTTGCCTGTAAATTTGTTGGGTTTTTTTTCAGAGCTTTAATGGGATTAATATATACTGCTGAAAAAAATGTATGAAATATACAAGTACAGCACTCCCTTATCATAAACCCTTCATTATATTACATTTTATCATAAAGCATGTTTGATTATGGATTTAGGTTTTTTAAATGGTCATAAAATTATATGTATAATGTACTTCATTATAATTAGTCTCACTTCAAGGTGGTGTATTCTGTAGCACTGACAGTGTTAATAATTAGGGAGTACTGTATGTATTATGTACTTCATTATAAGGCTGTCTCACTATAAGATGGTGTATTCTATGAATCCCATTGACAGTGTTATAATGACAGTACTGTATGCATAATATAATTCATTATAAGTCTGTCTCACTTTAAGATGGTGTACCCTTTAGCATTGACATTGTTATAATGAGGTAGTGGTGTATTGGTCAAATTTGACTTAATGAGACATGTTAGATTGCCTGGTCAAATTTCATGATTATTTATCTTTGTCCTATATATAAATGTTTTTTTTTTTAAAAAAAAAATTATTGACAGTAGTCATTAGTCTATAATTCTGCATTTTATTTATCATTATTACATGCTTTTTATTTGAAAACGTCATAGATTGTAGTTGCACTATTTGCTCTTTAATCTTTTCCAGCAGTATGTGGTTTATATTATGTATATACCTGTATTCTATATCTCCTGCTAAATGCTTGTTTGCTAAAGTAGACTAACCTGTGCTTGCTTTTCTTTCTCTTTGCACTTCTTTTCCTGCTTGTGAACAGCTATGTTTCGGGAAGAAGCAGTGTAAACTTTGAAAGAGCTTTGGCAGAGAAACAGCTTGCTAGACTGAAAAAATCTGATCTTAAAGCATTCCTAGTACATTTTAAGCATGAAATAGAGGCAGCCATGGGACGATGTACTCAACCAGGATGTTTGGATGGTCGAGAGTAAGTCTTACCAATCCTAATAACTAGGAAACAAGTCATTACAGCCAAGGTGTGTGTGTGTGTGTGTGTGTGTGTGTGTGTGTGTGTGTGTGTGTGTGTGTGTGTGTGTGTGTGTGTGTGTGTGCATGCATGTGTGTGTGCGTGTGAGGGAGACAGACCTACTCTTTACTAGTGTGATGGGGACCAAATCAATTGAATATGTTATAAATATTGATTCATGAATATGAGATATTTGTCAAAACTAACCTAATCATTTACTTTAGGATTTATACAAATTCTTCATATATACTAAATATATTATTTGAATTTATCTAACATTTTCATCTCTTTCTATAAAATAATCACAAATCAGTAAAATATTTTTTTTGTATTTCTAAGTCATTTCAATATTAACATAATGGATTGTAGTGCTATTAGTGAAGAGGTTATCATCTGAATGAAACTGCTGTTAACAAAAAAGGACTTGAATATTACAGTCATGCTAAGCATCTGAAAACTTTTCATGCACCGACTTTGTGCTTTTCATTAACCAGCTATACATGCTTGTACTAACCTTAATGTGTGTCATGCTATGTAGCTTTGGTAATCTGTTTGTTCACAGTGTGCTGTGCATGTATTGTTGTTTTGTTATGAAAGAAAACTGCTTATCAACTAGACTGGAGGGTCTTGGCATGGAGTTTCAGATGCAATAAAGAAAGCAGAAATTGCTTGTAAATACATACTTAGAAGCTCTGTTTGCAATATATCACTGTGAAATATAGACTTTTAGCTCTTTTACTTGAAATCTGCAAGAAATAGATCTAAATCTACAAACCTAGCTTTGAAGTTTTGGTCTTGTCCAGGAATAAGACTGAATTCTTCCCATGGCTTTCATGAAAGGAAAACAGATCTGCGTTCCTTTCATTAATTAATTATTAATGTACCAGTACAACAAAATTTTGTATATTTGTGTAATTTCTAGTTTTATCATGGGGTTTTAAAAATGCACTGCCTGCCTTATATAAATTACAACGTAACAAATACGTTCTTTATATAGATGACAAAAATATTTGTTTCTAGTCAGTTGACTATTTCTCATTGCCACTCCTGCATTTTTCTTTGATTGTCAGACAAAAAGAAATCACATTAAATATAAATAATGTTTAATGTTTAAAAAAGAAATGACCCTCCAAACCTAATTTTTAAATCAGTGCAATAGGAAACACACATTTGTTTTGCCTTTCAATTGTAACAAACACATACTTTATATAGATTACAACTGTAAAAAACACATACTTTATATATATAGATTACAACTGTAAAAAACACATACTTTATATATATATATATATATATATATATATATATATATATATATATATATATATTACAACTGTAAAACACACATACTTTATATATATATTACAACTGTAACAAACAAATACTTTATATAGATTACAACTGTAACAAACACATACTTTATATAGATTACAACTGTAACAAACACATACTTTATATATATTACAACTGTAACAAACAAATACTTTATATAGATTACAACTGTAACAAACACATACTTTATATAGATTACAACTGTAACAAACACATACTTTATATAGATTACAACTGTAACAAACACATACTTTATATAGATTTGAACTGTAATAAACACATACTTTATATAGATTGCAACTGTAACAAACACATATTTTATATAGATTGCAACTGTAACAAACACATACTTTATATAGATTACAACTGTAAAAAACACATACTTTATATATATATTACAACTGTAACAAACAAATACTTTATATAGATTACAACTGTAACAAACACATACTTTATATAGATTACAACTGTAACAAACAAATACTTTATATAGATTACAACTATAACAAATAAATACTTTATATAGATTACAACTATAACAAATAAATACTTTATATAGATTACAACTGTAAAAAATAAATACTTTATATAGATTACAACTGTAAAAAATAAATACTTTATATAGATTACAAATGCATCCAACAAATGCTTTATATAAATTGTGACTGCAAGAAACTCATACCCTTTTTTAAATTGACAGCATTGCATATAATTTTAAATTTGTATTTAACTGTGTTTCAAAAAAACAAATAAGGTAAATATTCTTCATCACTATAGAAACTATGCCTAAATATTTTAGTTATTTACATAATTCCATGATAAAACTAGGAGTATGTAATAGTAATTTTTTTTCCCTTTAATTAACAGTTTATTTGAATTCTTTATGAATTTATCAAGTTTAACTTTGTTGGTAATTTAGTATGCTTCTTAGACCTGTTTTTAAAAATATTAAAATAGTTTTATACATTTTATTCAGTTTTGGCAGTCCAGAAATCACAGACTACTATGCCACCCCACGTCCTTGCGGTGGTAGTCATACGATGACATACCCACACAAACGAATGACCAGGCTCACTCATCTTAGGTAAGAAATTAATGTTCTGAATATCAAATCAGATGTAAATTACATTTTTTATGATGCAATAGATAATTGTCATACCATATTCGATCACTTCTAAGTCAAGTCAAACTGCAAATAACAGATCCTGGTCTGTCATAGCATAATGTATAATGTGTTTGCAGACGAGAGTCTTATGTTCTATTAATTATTCCTAACAAACTGCACAGACCCATATTTGCCATCACATAATGTCAAGGCAGATCTGAGTCTCTTTAGCATGTAGTTGGACTTGTCTTATAAGCGAGTGCAATGGTAGTTGATTAGAAGTCATATTTTTACTACATTTTATTGTATTTGATCATTGTTAGTTATCTATAAATGTGTTGTGTTAAAAGCAGTGTTTTTGCAATGTTTTTTTATTACATGTTAGAAACAGTTGCACAATAAAACCATCTTCCTTTAGCTATAATGTTCCCTTTTTGTGGGATTCATGTCAATTACTCTCATTTAGATCACAAAAGTCCATTTCTTATCTGATGCAATTTTTGTACCCTTATTATTTTTTCAGTCCTTAATAAATGAAGTTGGCTGAGCCCTAAAGTAATCACATTTTCTGTCTGTCTTGCTGTTTGTGATCCATTAGCAGTTTGGGTTTCTTCAAGATAACTTTATGGCAAATTATTGGATATTTTTAAAAACAAATTTAAAGCAGATTTATTTCTAAGATCTTGAAAGAGTTTTTATTCCAGACTTCTTTGTCATCATTTGGTTATATCTTTTAATTGCATGTCATCCTTACTTTAATTGCCCAAGTTTAAGTGTACCAATAATTAACATGCTTTGTATTACCTTGAAATATCCTTGAATTTGAGGGGTTCCCTTAAAACATTTTAAATTTAAAACTGTTGGTTTTACCAATGAATCTGTTGAAAATTTCCTTAAATTTGGCCAAAACCTTTATGAATTTATTTGAAGGAATTAAAAAAGTCAAAATTAAATTAAATATCTAACTTTTTAATTTAAAGATTGTCACATGCCTCTTACAGTATTATTTCTAGAACCAGAGAAAGATGGACAATTAAAATTTAAATAGCTCCTAGCCCCCTGTCAGGAATGCCAATGCTCAAAGTATATTTGTAACTCATGATGGAAAGTATAATAATTTAATAATATATAACAAATGAATTCAGTAATTGTCAGACAGTTTCTCAAATTCAGCTCTTTCAAACTATTACAATCAGTGATCTTTTACACTCGGTTACTCATCTGTCACTCTCCCAGTCATCTTTGATACTCTGATACCCCTGTTTATGTGCTCTCCTGGCACTTCGGTGCTCAGTCACACACTCCTTCTAGTATTGCACCTCAACCTCTGACATCACTTTGGCGTCTTCCTTGCACTCTTTTCCATGTTCCTGCTCTTTGAGTATCTAACATCCATGTCTACCCAGAAAGCTTCCTTAAGAGTGTAGAGTTAGAAGAGATGTATGATCCAGTCTCCCTACTGTACTATAAAGAAAATTCACTGCTTTCTGCTGGATCAATAATCAGAATATTGGCAAAAAAAGTAACTCATGCAACTCACATCTAAGTATTCGTTACCTGCTTTGTTCTATAATAATTGTGCTACAATAATAGTATTATTAATGAGTTCTAATACATTCATACATACATCCTTGCACGCATGCACACACATGCACACATACATACATACATACATACATACATACATACATACATACATACATACATACATACATACATACATACATACATACATACATACATACATACATACATACATACATACATACATATATACATACATACATACATACATACATACACACATGCACACATACATACATACATACATACATACATACATACATACATACATACATACATACATACATACATACATACATACATACATACATACATACATACTCATCTCTAATTGTTAACTTCCTGATGTAGTAAATTATCATCATCAATAGCAATAGTATGCATTTTCCACCCTATGAGTTATAAAAGACATATACAAATATATAAAATAATATATATGTGTGCGTAAGTCCAACAGTGTCTATATCTTCTTCACATATGATAAGGATGTACAGTTCCAACACAGGTTACTGTAAATTCAGCTATGCATTATGATGCAAAATTGTAGTATGTGACACAATACAAAAAGATTTCAGTTTAGCAATCTACTATTGTTACATATATGTAATTTAATTACTTATGTGTTAGTTTTAAATTTTTTATTTTATTTTTATTTCATTGCAAATTATTATGATAACTTTATTCACTGGATTTGACTCTTTTTCCAGAAAATTCAGTCTTCTGTTTTGAACTGATTAGAATGCAGAAGTGTTTCTTTATACTATTTTTAGCTCACCTTGGTTGAGATGTTTGTAAACACCAAGTAAAAATGATTGGTTATTACCAAGGTCATGTTCTGCCCATGTGTTAGCTATGTTGTAAACAGTTTTTTTTTTAATTATTCAGTTCCAGCATAACATTCTGATTTTTAGATAGGGCTATTCTAGGCAACATGCTAAATGGCATTTTTTTTTACATCGCTGCTCAAATTAGTGATCACGTAGCCCCATCATGTGAGCCATTGATCTAAAATTGTGGGTTAAAACAGACATTTTCTAGTAGATTTGTCAGTTGTATTTCCAACCTTTTAGAACTCTAAGTTATTTTGTGTTCTTGCCAGTCGAGTTGAAATTGTTATTTAAAATAATTTATTTTTCCTGGAAAATAAGTGCTTTTTCATCAATATTCTTTAACAAATACATTTGTTGGAAATTCTTCAGAATTCTAAAGCTTGAATATTGTTCTTGATTCTTTTAATTCAACTTGCTGGTCAATCTTTTCCCATTTTCCCAAAGTCTGAATTTATTTTATGTCATTAGGAAGTCACAGACAATTTGCAACACTAGCTCTTTGACTATGGTCTAGCAAAGAGACTGGACAAATCAATGATCTTATATGAAAATTTAGAGGACAGGAAGTAATTATGATTTTGTTGATTGATGGTGTGCCAAAAAGTAAGGTATAAAAAATTGCTGACAGGACAGTTTAATATTTTCTCATAGCAAAACCACTTCATAAGAAAGGAAATAAACATGGAGCATTATTGTCAGGCTTGTATATGGTGAGATATGTGTCTCATTTTAGGTGGCAGTAGCAGCTGCATAAAAAGTCTTAGAACTTTGTATTAAAGTGTTTGAATATCATATACTCTACCATACTCACTTATAAGTCCAACTGCAAACTGCAAAGACCTAGTTTTCCTGTCACATGATACACCAGCAGATCTGGGTCTCTGCAACTTCTTAGAAGTAATCATTTGAATAAAAAAACAGACCATGATCTACTGGTATATAATGTGATGGCAGATCAGGGTCTTTGTTGTTTGCAGTTGGAATAGACTTATAAGTAGGCATGTATTGTAACATCTATATCAGTTGAAGTATTGAGCTATAAGGTGGACAGCATTATAATAAGCCTAATTTTGTCACTGATATGCCAAGATTTTCTTAATAATGGAACAGTTGAAAATTACCTTTTTTCCTTATGAGTTGAGTCCAACAAAAAACTGCATCAACCCAGATCTGCCATTGTATAATGCACCAGCAGATGTATTTCAGTACAGTTTGTTAGGAGTAATTAACAAACAACACTGACCCTGATCTATTGACATGTTATGCAGTGGCATATCAGGCTCTTTTTTGTTTCCAGCTGGAATTGTCTTGTAAGTGAGCATGGATGGTGATCACAAACCATTCCATTATACCATTGGTAGTATAAAAATGATATGTGTATGAGGTTTAATTACATTGGCTTGTTTGTTTTTACCAATGCTGCTTTTAAGTCATATACCAAAGTTTAAATGGATGCATTCATGATTTGACAGCTATAGTCATTATAGGTATTATTGATAGGTACAACTTTTAGTTGGAGTTTGTTTTTTAACATATCACTAATTTGGTCTTGCCCCTACATAGAGGATAGAAAACTAATTATCTCCTTTAGGTTTTAATGCCTTAAATTGCTGCATGATTTTTTTGCATCCATTTCAGCATCCACTCTTCATGTTTTGCATCCATTTCAGCATCCACTCATTATGTTTTGCATCCATTTCAGCATCCAGTCTTCATGTTTTGCATCCATTTCAGCATCCACTCATTATGTTTTGCATCCATTTCAGCATCCAGTCTTCATGTTTTGCATCCATTTCAGCATCCACTCATTATGTTTTGCATCCATTTCAGCATCCAGTCTTCATGTTTTGCAGTCATTTCTTAAATTGTGAGGTTTGATGACCCCAATGAAGTCCCCATTTTAAGGTCATGGAAAGAGATGACATTGAGGATATTTTGATCATAAAACATATTGTATTATTTCAAAACTTGTTCAGAAGTATGACACTATGGGACGAATCCAAGTACTCAAGTAATAGTAGTTTATAGCAAGAAAAATAATTTTTTTAAATCCTATTTTATTTATCATTGGCTACCATTTTTGATGACTTTATCATTGATTTTATTAATGATGGTATGTTTGTTTGAATGTTGAAATGTATTTTTTATTTGCAGGAAGTATATTTTCTCTCTGTATTCAGAAAGTTTCTTTTGATTTCATCTTTGTATGCATTGTTTAAAGAAAATGGTAAAATTTACTCTTAGAGTTGCTGTCAGCTTCTCTTGCACACATATGAATTTATTACCACTCTGGCTAAGACTAGACTAGTGGCTTATTTAAAAAGGTTTTTTTTTACTACACTGATAGATTGGGGACATAGTTAAAAAGTTAAAATGTAATTAGAAAGAGATAACAATACATTTTCTGTATCTGTCCCCCCACCTTGTTGCATTTGATGCATGCACAGTTTAGTAATTGACAAGAGTTGAGATAGTATAATGCTGATTGTATGTCAGACACACATGCCTGCATACCTCCTGAAGGGAGAATCTTGATCTGAGTGCCAGTCTTGTTAAGTATGATGGCTTCCACCTTGTGAAACAGGTGTTGTTTATTTTAACTGGATAAAGATCATTTATGATCATTTACCACCTGAGAACATCTTTGAACATTTTGAATGAATTTGGTTTTTAATTTTTGACAATATATTCTAAGGGTTTTATATTTATACCTTTATCTTTTACTTTATACACACTGTACAAAATGTTGACATCCATAATGTATAAGTTTTATATTATTTAGTATTTGTGTTTTTGGAAAGCTTTTATCCTTCTTAATTTCTTCATTAATTCTTTATTAGTTTTTACAAATTTTCTTTTAAACATTATCATTTAATCATTGGTGTGCTTACATGCTATTCATTACTATTACTACTGCTAATACAACTACTACTGTGGCTACTACTACTACTGCTTCTACTACTACTGCTACTTCTGCCACTGCTACTACTACTACTACTGCTGCTACTATGACTACTACTACTACAACCACTGTTTAATAAATTGTTGGCATTGCAAGTAATTGTCCTGTTATTTCCATCCAATGTCAAGCAATACTAAGACAGTATATCATTATACTTGAGTATGTGAAATAGACAGGAAGTCCTGTACATGGTAAAACGGCATCTTGTATTCAGGCTTGATGGCTGCCCTAAAAGCTGACATGGTTAACGTCTGGAGATTTTTTATTCCTACCCTAGAACATGATATGGGGCTAAATTTATAGGTTTGGCAATTAAGACCTTTCTATCAGGAAGGAGATGAATGAATGCAGATGTTTAAACCTTTTTGTAATCACCAATCTCTCTGCAAGGGCTAGAAACTTATATTTAGGTGATTTATCCATTGCACAAAGACTTGGAGAGATAGCTTTGTAATCAGTAGTTAGTAATTTATCCACTTGTCATCATTCATTAGCCAGTATGCTTTTAGAAAATACTATTGACTAAGAATTTTGTGTTGAAGATATTTGAAAGGATATATATTTTTATTCATAGTCCTTCATCTGAAATAATAACTGACATCAGAAATAATAACTGAATCCCAATTTCTGTTTGTAGCCATTTATTCAAAGAAGAAGAGACTATATTACCAACAGTTCCAAAGTAAGTTATTTTTTTCAACAGGAAAGAGGTAATTGTACTACCATATTCACTGTTTTCTCTAGGCTGCACCTTTTTACTATTAGCACTTTAAAATTTAAGAGTTCATGCAGAGATCACTAATACATCATCATAAAATCACACAAAAAACTGTTTTTGCTATATGTTTGTCCTCTGTGTGAATGGCCCCCTCATCATCAAGAGACTTGGTTATAATATTCACAACATGCTGGAAGTTCCTGATTGACTAAGATTTTCTTCTGTTGGACAGATCTCTTAGCAAGCAAAGTGTAAATGATTAAAGAATAACTGACTTTGTCACACTGAAAACTGGAGCCATTGAAAGTGATTACAACTGATTGATATAAATGTGGTTTCTATATACTTAGTGGCTTCAGGTAATGAGTGAATTAAAATTAATGACAGTGATGACAGTGGGGGCAAGCCTCTGAATATGAGACTGGGACCTGGAGCAATAATATAAGAAATACTACTAAATAATTCAAAATATAAATGTTGGCCCAAAAATTACCAAAATAGAAGAAAAAAAAATCATTTCTTTTCAGCTTTACAGCATTTGAAAAAATCAACCCATGATGTACCAGTAGTAATGTGTAGTGACTAAATTTGTTCAGCTCTTATCTGCACACATTCTTATCTTGAATAAAAGCATGCAAAAATTTCACAATAATTGAGCATGAAAGAGAAATACTAGCATGAAATAAAATAGATTAAAAAAGAATATAATATAGATATTCATAACTATCATGCTATACAACAGATTGTTCATAGTAATGATGAAATAATAGGCAAATTCCCCTGAAAGTTAGAAGAGTCACATGTGATTAGTGTAGACCAAGATTGGTCACTGCATTATAAAGTAATGTGGTAGATCTTTGTTGGTGTTTTGGGTTCTAATTGAGATGTTTAGTGAACAGCATGGACCAATGACTGCTACAGATTTTTTGCAAAGGTAGATCTGGGTCTAAATTTTTTTCAGTTGGGTACACTTTATTGAGGAACTGCTCCAGTTATTACACCAAACCAGTGATGCATGACTGATAATTATTTTATATTTTATGTAGTAATTGTTGTTTTGTTGTAGATAAAAAAAACAAAAGATGCATGATGTGTTCATGTTTCCATCAGCTACTTAAGAATATGAAGTACAAAGTCAAAAATAAATAATAATTGTGTAATAACTGGTTCTATGCAGGAACAGGTGCAGACTCTATGAATCAGTTATTACTGCACTTCCACTTCTTCAAGGTATAGATAAATAGAGCATGTTTTGAACTTTTTGACCAAAATAAGTATACCGTGGTACATTTTTTAATTTATAGATAGCTTTGGCAAAATGAGTAAAGGCATTTACATTTGAAAGTTCTCTTCCCCAATTTATTAGTATTTTTGCCAGCATGTAGATTTTTTCATATTATCACAACTCCTATGCTTTCATTTGAATAAAAGTTACTTTGATTCTGTGCATACATAAACCTAAACACCTTCAATAATATACACATACTCATAAGTGTTTCCATGTGCACATAAACCAAAATGCCTTCAATAATATGCAGAGGCATACTCCTAAGTGTTTCAATGTGCACATAAACTAGAATATCTTCAATAATGTAAACATACTCATTAATGTTCCCATGTGCACATAAAACCAGAATTCCTCCACTAATGTAAACACACTCATAAATGTTTAAATGCACTCATAAACAAAAACACTTGCAATAATATACATAAACTTGCAAGCATTTCCATGTGCACATAAACCAGAACACTTTCAATAATACACACATACTTCTTATAAGTGTTCTTATGTACACACAAACCAAAATGCCTTAAATAATATACACACACTCATAAGCATTTCCTTTGGACATTAAAATTATACACAGCATGTGCTGGATAGCAGGACAAGATTGAATCTAAAAGCAATGCCTGTTGGATAATATTTAATTTCTGCTGTGTCTTAACAAATATATTAACTTGACAAAGTATGTAATAATTGCTGTAATAATATAATAATCATTAATTTAATTATCATGAATTGCAAATAAACCAATAAATTTTCTTAAAATGTGTTTTCAAATTTTAGCATTTGACATTGGCTGATGGAACAAAATCTCACAGTTCCAATTAATTATGCATGAATGGTCTATATTTAACATTTGCACTATACCTGTCTTGTGCTTCTTTTGTTAACATAATACTTGCATATTATCAGACAATTAAAGGCACATGCCTTATTGTAAGATAGTACAGTATTTTATGCTTACTCAAAACCTGTCAGATTTTGACATATCTTGAACTTGCCATGTACTTATTTATAAGCATGAAGAATATAGCTGTAGATATACAGAAAATAAACTTGCCTTTGGCTTTTTGTTGTTTTGGGATTAATTCCATTTCTCAGCACAAGATAGGTATACATGGTTGTCAGTATCACTGGCATAGGAAGAACTTTGGATAAACTAGGTAAGAAGCACTGACCCACAGACCCACATTCAACAAGCCTGAGAATAAAATCAATGTGGCTTGCTTTTTGTGACACTAGCTTGCATAAAATATTTTGCTTGACATGTTTACTGTGGATTCCCATTTATTTGATAGTTACGCATTTTCTTGGATTTCTCATTCAAATATGTTCCTCAATCACATCAAAATTAGGAATAAAACCCACTGCCTCTCGAATCCAGACCTCCAAAATAGTAAAATTATCTTTCCTGTCTATATTATATAGACCAAGGGCAATAACTGTTGCTATTATCTTACCTTGCCACCTACAGGTGGTGCTAGTTTTAAGCTCTCACTTGTGAACTGACATCATTCACTTTCCCTCCCAAAATTTGTGCTACTTCTCATGCCATTCATTGAGGATTATGTTATCTTTGGATGTATTAAGAATTATTCTAGAGATAGTATACTTTTATTTTTTTTATTTTGACTATAATTTTATGAATTTTTTTCACCTATGTGGACTTAAATTCTCTGATCTCTGACTAGGTGGCTGTGCATGACTACATTATAATAGAATGTGTTAAAGTTCATCTTAGCACTCACTCTCTATTCATTTATTACCCAAATTTTTTGACGTCTCAAGCATTTGTAATGCAGTCAACTTAGTATCTTGTTGTTTTTTCTTTCTTATTTCAACATTTCAGAATTAACTATGATGATTATGCTAAATGCAATAATACAAGCCAGCAAGTTAATCTCATAACTCATAAATTATCTTGCATATACAGAATGTATGCAGCAAGTGTGCCATTTGATTGCGGAATACAAGGTCAACTGTTCTAAGGAAAACTATAAGAAACAGAGATGTTGGAAATCAAAGGACTAAGAGTACTGATATTTTATGTTTTCACCTATCTCTTGGCATCACAGGTGCAGAAAATTGCCCTTTAAGTCTAAGCAAGGCCTTTGGGCCTGAAAGTAGAGGGGGGTTATAAATGACTTAAATAACCGTCTCTGTGCCCTTTTGTCTTCCTCTGTTTTAAGCAAGTATTTCTCACTTTGAAGGGGTTCCCATCCACTTCTAGGCAAACTTAGTGATGCAAGTTCCCACATGTCTGCTTATGGCCCTCTGGCCTGTAAGAATGCTGTATTGGCTGCAAGCCATACTAACCAGTCATCTGGTTCTCAATCTGTACTGTTCAGTGACTGTCTGGCTTCCATTACATATTTGCCTATGCTTTTTCAAGTTGATTCTGTTAATATTACTGGAGATTTTATTAATAGATCCATCTGTCTGCCTAACATTACCATTACTATGTCAGTACAGCTGCCTACATTGGGTCTTTTCATGACACACATACTGGCTATTTTTGTTTTCATCACTCCTTCCATACCAATTTGACATCCTGCTGATACAATTAGTGATTTTTTCATGGCTTATGGTACCATGACAGTATTTGCATGACAGCCATGCTTCCTTGATGCCTCTAACAATGTATTATATGGATATAATCCATTGTGGTGATGAACCTGATGCTCATGCTCAGTTCCAAGACTCAGTATAGCTTTAAGGTGGCATTAAAATTTATCTGGTATAGGTGAACTCAAAATGACTGTCACCCACACTTCTACATAGTTATGCAAGGCTCAAGCTGGTTTTTTTTGACAAAGAGGAAGTCATATCTTCATTTGTCTTCCCCACATTTGGGGAAAATCTAGGAATTTGCAGGCAGTCTGTCTGCCAAGACCAGTGACATAGTCAATTTCAACACCTGTCTTTTTTCTTTCTCTGAGAGTCAACATTATTTGCAATATTGCTGGTATAAGACCCAATCTAACACCTTCATCAAAGATCTCCTAGCATTAGACAAGAACTTCACTGCAGTCAGTCTGACTTCACTTGCTTCTATACAATGGATAAAGAAAATCTGCACACCACTTTGAAGTACATTTACAATATAGTGGCCATGTCTTGTTGGATTTCTGTTGATTTTTAGGATTTGCAGACAAGGCAGGCAATGCACATTTGGCCTTGACCCTGACTCTGTGAACAACTTTTGAATCAACTATTCTGTTTGGTGTAAAGATAGCGGACTTCCAGAGGCATGCAGCCCAGTAAAGTGCCCTTTGAGCTCTCTGCATAGTAACCATTGTCTCTGATACACCTTCAATGACAACATGACCAGAGACCGAGATACAGGATCATTTCTTTCTCAACCCAGAATCCAGCTACAATCTCAATTCTATGCATGAAGACAATCTCCAAATCAGTTTTAGAAGCAGTTGTATGAAGTGAATATGAAACCAAGTTTCTCTACCCAGACCTGTGTGTACACCCACAGTATTTTTCCATATTTAGTACGCAAAAAATTATCAAATAGGAAAAACACGACTTCAGCAGCTGTATCCAATCCTATCCACTGGCACCAGACAAAGAATGGATGAAACCTGGGCTGCAGATGCAATAAGAAGGATGAGGGGGGATTGTTCTTCATTGAACTTTCAGTTATAATGTGAGGAATATTAACCATTCCCCACAGTAATGTCCACTATGAGAGAATCTTCTCCACAGTACGTAACAACAGAGCAGAGGTAGAAACGACACTCTAGAAGCGATGTCGCTTATTAAATCAAAACCTGGTTACCCATTTGAATCCCAACACCAACACTCAGTTGAACATCTCTGTCCACCCCAACTCCTTCACTCTCTCACTATAGGCTCATATCCCTGACAGTACTCAGACAACTATCCAATAGGTGCCTGAAACAGTGTTGGATCATTCTTTTTTCTGAGTGGGCAGTCCAAATTTTCTCTGAGGGGCTTTGATTTTCCCAATCACCTACCCTATCGACCTCTTCCTTCCAGATGAAAGTACCTTATGGCTCAGTAGTAAGAGGTCTGGACACTTCTCACATAGTGGGCATTAGAGATTGTTTTGAATCCACAATCTCCAGATGTTTCTTAGTGATTAGGATGGCTAATGGCTGACTCTTTATTCATTTGAATGAAATTTGCATTGTCTCAATCTGACAGATGCATATTTTCATGTTTCCATCTGTCCATCCTTATGGAAATTTCAGAAAAATTGTTATCAGTTTTGCACTCTGTCTCCCAGCTGGAACATAAATCATTGGGACTTTATAAAACTACTTCATTGTGTTGTATCCATTTTCCATATGGCTTCATCTATTTATGTGGCAGTGTATTTGAATAACATCCTCCAGAAACATGGTCAGGTCCATTTTAGTAAAAAAAGACCATTCTCATTTCCCATTTATCGCATCAAGAATTTCTAATCACTCCAGATGTCCCATATTTGTCTATCCAAACAGATCATCCATCTGGGTATGGATTTTGTTATCCATCTCCACCTAGTATGTCTTCCGCACTTTCAAGGGGGCCCTGAGTGGCCAAGTGGTCTAAAGCGCTCTCCATTACAGATCACTGCCATCTCACCTTTGTATGCGTTGGTTCTAGTCTAAGATTCAGCAAATGTGGATATGTGAGAAAGCTTGCCAGTAGCTTCTCGTGGGTTGTTGGTTCTTTCCATGGATTTCCTGGTTTCTTCCTCCACCATTATTACTTGCCGCCATGTATTGTGTGCTGAAAAATGGTGTTAAGCCCCACAACATCAACAACAACAACAAGCACTTTCAGGGTGTCTGAAATGTTGTCCTTACAGAATCTGTTGCCAGCACAAAATGGAGCACAGTCAAAGAGTTTTTCAGATTGTTTTATGCAGCCGAGGGTCCCATCCCACTGGCTTGTTTCTACATGCAACCTTTGCAGATGACTTTGTTCTCTCAAGGGCATTCCTCTTCTGTGTTGCTAAATTACAAAATCAGTGTAATAAGAGAGATAGTATTATTTCTGGACCAGTGACTCAACCAAGATTGGTTCATGACAGGAATACCTCTCAAACAGCAGCACCTAGCTGTGGCCATGATTACAAAAGCAAGCACCTGTGATTAAGCAACCATTTTGTTACCAGACTTTGACACCATCAACGACCAATGGAGTCCAGGGATACAATATAGTTGAGTCCAGAGAAAACAGTTATCCACATTAATCTCTTGGAGATGAAAGTTGTCATCAAAGCCTTTCATTTTTGAAGCAACCATCTTCAGAACAAGATGGAGCTCATCATGTTAGACGAGTTGGCAGTGATGTCATACCTCCTATTAAACAGGTTAGTACCATATCACCCAATTCTATATTCTGGTCTGGTCATTTTGTCATTGGTATGTACAATACAGCATCAACATCCAGATGAGACATATTCCTGGCAGACTCATTGTCTTGGCCAATTTTCTGTCAAGGAAAGAAGAGATTTCCTGTTCAGAATGGTGCCTCAGTCTGTTGGTATTTCATCAGATTTGTCAGATGGGGGAAATTCATTGATTGATTATTTACAACCAAATGGAATCAGAAACTGTTCTCCTTTGCTTCCCTAGTACTGGATCCCAGGCTTGTTCTTTAGTGTTCATTCCTTTAGTCAGGCAAGTCTGTCTCCCTTTGTTTACCCAACCCAACTCCCTTGGTTGCAAAGATAATACATAATTAAAGGGCAAATTGATTCTGATTGCCCATCTCCAGTGTGATAAATCTAGGATCTCAGTCTGTTATGCCTCATTCTATCTATGTCTATCTACCAAGAAAGATAATGACCAGGATGAATCTTCTCAGACTGCCTCAGACCTACATGTTTCATCCTTGCCTGGACTATCTTCTCCTTTATGCTTGATTCTTGTGAGGAGAACCATGCAGCAGAAACATCTCAACCCTTCAGTCATGGAAAGAATTGCACAAACTAGAATATTCTCGACTTTTAAAGTTAAAAAAAAAATCATCCCTTTGAGAGCCCCTGTCTCACAAGTAGCAGACTTTTTTCATTTCCTCATCAAGGTGATAATATTGGTACTGGTAGAGAGGATCTTGGTCACAACAAAGACCTCTCTGACTTATTGTCTGACTTTGACTTGCATAGGCCTTAATCACACTCTCTTCTTAAGTGGAATCTCCTTGAATCTGACAAATTCAGGCCTTTAGAAAGGACCTTGCTGAAGTCCCTTTCATACAAAACACGTTTTCTGATTGTGTTTGCTTCATCATACAGAGTCAGTGATTACATGCCCCCCTCTATTGATCATGCCTACCTTCAGTTTCTTATGGCTCAGCAAACCTTATGACACAACCAGATTTCACATCCAGGAATTGATGCTCTCAGTGAGCACTCAGTCATCATATGACCTTTCTCCTGTATTGACACAACCTAAAAGTCTTTCAAAACATGGACCAGATATGTGTGCTCACAATTGATCTGAAGTGGACTGAGACAGTTTCTGGAGCAAAAAGATGCCTCTTTCTCTCAGTCATACCTTTAAAAGAGCACATAACCCCTCAAGCCCTCCCATTATGGTTAAAGTAGGTGATACACATGGCTTACTGTGACATGCCACAATAGATAATGGTAATCTCTGCAAGCCTTCCCTTGACAGTCATATATCTATCAAAGATATTGTCGAGGCCATTAGTTGACATAAACAGGCAATTTTCATGAGTTTCATCTATGAGTCTTTGCTCAATGGCAACTAACTCTGCACCCAATCTCAGTCGCACATGTAGCCACCAGATACATTTGAGATCGACACAAGCCCCGGATGGTCACCTTGCATGATTTTTACTGGAATCACCCAAAAATTTTGTGGTACACAGATCACATTATTTCGCCCTTTCTGGAATTATACCATGTTCCCTCTGGTTGTGCTACAATTTGGGGTTAATCTTCATATGGCAAATCCAATATTCTCCCCTTAGAGGTTACACTAGATATGGGTTGGATACTCAACATTCTTTCATCCTATTACTTATTATTGGGGTATGTATTTGAATGAGTAAGCAAGTTATGTTTTTACTAGAACACTTAGCCAATCATATTACTTCAGTACAATCCCATCCTCCCTGCAATCTGAGCATCCAATTACATGATATTCTACTCAGATTAAAACTAGTGCCACCTGTAGGGTGGCTTGGGGAGGTAATGGGCACATAGTCAGGTAAGACATAATTTTCATCTTGTGAGTGCTGCATTCAGGAAGTAGTAAGGCTTATGTTTGTAACATTAATGTGATCAGGTACGTATACTAGGAGAAACATAATTTACTGAAAAATTTGCTTTTTAGTGACTAGAACCATGTTCAGTCAAAGTATGTAAAAATAATCCACATTGAAAATAGTTCACCTGCCACACCCCATCAAGGACACCCTCCCTCATTGAGGCACATGTATAAATATAAGTACTGGTACCTGCAAGGATCTTGTGCAGAGTCAGAGTATATGAGACCAACAGAAATAAATGACCCCATAATGCTTATATTGTTGTTGAAAATCATAACACGTCAGGTGCTAATGTCAGTGTGAATTTAAAAAAAACCTAGGAATTAGTACACCATATGTGATTTTGCCATAAAGCTACGAGCTCTTACGTTAATATCCTGCATCTGGTTGTTGTTGTGGGGCTTAACGTCATTTTTCAGCACACAATAGGCTATACATGGCGGCCAGTATAAATGGTGGAGGAAGAAACCGGGAAATCCTTTAAAAGAACCATTGACCCATGAGAAGCTACTGGCAAGCTTTCTCACATTTCCACATTCACCGAATCTTAGACTCGAACCCACAAAGACAAAGGTGAAATGGCAGTGATCCGTAATGGAGAGCATTTAGACCACTTTTCCACTTGGGGCCCCATTAACCCCTGCATCTGGTATTCATCTTCTGTTGTCCATTATGTTGTCCATGCAAATTACTGTTTTAACTGCTTTTCAAGAACTGCTGAACCAGTTTCAATCAAGCATAGAAGGAATGTTCCACAGGACTTAACTCTCAGAATTATATATTGGGGTGGTTGTGTTGTGAATAATGTGATTTCAGTAGCTTCAAAATTAGAAACCTATTTTTGACTTCTTTCCCAGAATGGCTCTGCCAATTTTTACCTAATTTGTTATTAATATTTGATAGGACACAAAACTATATCCAGGATGCATCCTCTAGCAACTGCATGGCTTCCTTAATAACCAAATGGGTGGGGAAATTTTTTGGAGTTTTACTTATGAGCAATTTTTTATTTTTTCTCTTGAATCATTGAGTCAATTTTGATCAAACTTTGTAGGTGTGTTTCTTTGGACATGCTGTATCAATATTATGTCCAGGATGGCTCTCATAGCACTGGTGTGGCCTCCATCACAAATCTGTTTTTAGTTTCCTCTCCAAAACAGCTGAATTAGTTTTGATCAGACTTAGTATGAATGTTTTTAAGACATGCTCTGTTAAAATTACGCCTTATTATGCATCATATGGCAACAGAAGTGTTTCCATAGTAAGCATGAAAAACCAGTTTTGAATCAGCTAGCTGTTTGTATATAAAGAGTACCTTAATTGTACCTTAATGGAACATCTTTATCTCCAAAACTGCCTTCACATATAAAACCAAATGTTATAGGTCAAATCCTAGCATAAACATCCTTCCAAAAAAAGTAACCAATGCATGATCTATTCAACCTCAGAAACACAGTTAAAGAACATGAGAAATACCACCAGTGTTTCTCCAAGAGCTGGCAGTTACTCCAACATCTCTATCAACCCATTGTACTTGCCCCATTACTACATTTGCCTTGTAGACCATTGCATACCAGGTGAACAATTTCTAGCCCATTTGGGCTTTTTGTTTTATCTACTCAATATACCTTTTGCTGTAAGAATTTTTTTTATAGAATTCATGAAACTTAATGAGATTTGGTGTTTAATTTTTTCAGGGAGGAAGTGGAGATATTTGGAGTGGATGGGCACATCTACAAAGGTAGAAGGGGCAACAGCAAGCTAGAGGCAAGGTTACCAGTAGGTGTGAACAACAATAATGTGCAGGTTAGGATAGATATTGATTTTTATCTCTGAATTTATCATCAAGTCCCAGTGCAGATCCTTTGCATTCTGAAAGATCCTTGCTTTCTGAATATTGACCACATGTAGGTTGAAATACTGTTGAAGATTTTGGGTGATTTTTCTGTCCTGCTAATCAGACCAAATGAGTTTATTGGATGACCTGTTGTCCATTATCTATCCTCAGTTGTCCATTGTTCATCCATCTGTTAGCACAGGCTTGTTATAACTTCACTTTCTAAACTACCTGAAGAAATGCCATGATGCTTTATACTCATACTAACATTTTGTTGGTCCTAAATGAAAATAATTCTGCATGGATATGACCAATACAATGGCCATCTTGAAAGTGTTGCTATCATTACTTCTCCAGGATGGATGGTCATATTGGGATTTTCACCAAAAGATTTATCACAGTATCAAGTTGGTCCTCCTTGATAATGGTGCTGAGCTGACAGCCAATACAGCCACAATAGCAGCTATCTTGATAATCTTATAGCTATATCTCCTAAATGGAAAGTCATATAAGCATTCTTTTTCGCCAAAAGACTTCTTGTGGCATCCAGTTGTTTATAAATGAAAGTGGTGCTGCTCTGACCTCAGTTGTGGCAGCCATCTTGCAAATTTTGTTATCACTACTCCATTTAAATGGATTTTCATATTGCCATGAGATTTTCACCAGAAGATTTTATATGATGTCTTCTTGGTCCTAAATGAAATTTGTGCCAGTCAATCTTATGTAGCAACCATCTTGAAATTATTGTTATGACAGCAACAGACTCTATGATATCTAGTTAGTACTTAATGAAAATGGTACTGACCTGATATTCAATATGATCTCACCAGTAGCCATCTTGAACATCTTATGTTTACTATTTCCTCAAAATGGAAAGTCATGTCAACATTGGGTTTTATAAAAAGACTTTTTAAGGCATCTAGTTGATCCTAAATAAAAATTAAGCTGATCTTTTATCCAGAATGGCCACCATGGTGGACATCTTGGAAAATTTCTTTTTGCTACTCCTCCTGAACATATGCTTAAATCAACTTAAGCAGTTGAAGAATGATGGAGATGGTTTCTATGCTCAACAGTAAAATAGAAGAAATGTTCTTATTTTGGATTCCTGGAAATTCTTTTCAGCCGATAGACAGTAGAGCATCAGTTCCTTCAAGGGTCTCTTGTCTTTCAATTCAGCAACCATGAGATTTTTTTTAATCATATGACACCCATATCTCAGTGACTTTTCCAGGAGATATTATAACAAGTCCTACACAAATATAATGGCACATAGTTTAGTAATGCAAGTGCTTCAAAGTTCTTATCAGCAGGAGACTAAGGTAGCTGTGTAAATGGAAATCTCATTTAAAAGTTAACTGTAAAATTTTGATTGATCTGAGCAAGAAAATCACATAACTTAGAATTGTGCAATTATATCATATATTTTAAACTCATTAACCTATATAAGGGGCAGTCCATATTTTATTGTAGACAGGGATAAATAGTAATCCTTGTGTCTGTCCATTTATCTGTCCATTCACCCAACATAATCTTGTTAGTAACACTTGGCCTCTTTTTTTTAATGGATTACCATGAAACTTAATAAATACTAGGGTCATCACCTAAAGATGCATAGGTCTTCAAATCACTTTGCTCACAGAGTTTGTTGGAGTTATGGCCCATTTTATATTGTAGCTTAATGCTTGGTATGTGGCACACTCAGCTCCTGTGATTTCTGTTAGAGTTATTGCCCTTTATATCCTGCTGATGAATGCACTGTGGTGGCGCTCACCAGTTATTATGTACTTTTGAGAGAGTGATGTATGTAAGGTGAAGTCGTTTGCATTTTAATCATGCACAGTGGAGAGAATGTTGGCATACCTATATACTACTTTCATGTAATGTGGATGAAATTTCTTTGGATATTGTACTTTTGGAAATTTTAAATGATCTTAGGACACTGCTAACTAAAATGACTGCTCCCTTGTGCTCCAAAAATCCACCTAAATTTGTCTAAAGTACACTATTCTTGGCAGCTATTAAAATATGGAAAATGAATTTTGCCAAACTAAATAATACCAGCTTCTAAAAGTGCAATGACTGAATTACCAAACACATAAAAAGTAAAAAAAGTTATCGGTTTTTTTTTTTACAATTTACCTCTGAAGGTCGAGAAGTGAAAATGAGCAAGTAGAGTTAGCACTTTTTTGAAAGGTGCACATCTGGAGAAAGGCCAAGCTGTATACTCTCTAACCCATATTACACCCATCAATCATACATCAAAATAAAGGGAATTAAAGGTTCTTTGAACAATACCTAAGATATACAAGGTCTCTTTTAAATAACCAGTATAACTAGTGATTAAACCGGGGGAAACTCTTTTTCTTTAAAATTTTAACCCTATGCTAAATACGAAACTGTAGAGCGCCACCTGTACTACAAAATCTTGTGAGAGCACATTTTGTTTGAAGACTTGTTGGCCTCTCTTTGAATTACAGCTGGATGCAATGTAGACGGAATTTTAGGAAAACAACTACTCTTGCTGTTACACTTATTGTATATTATAGTCATCATTGAAAGAAATGCTTGTTGAACAATCAATGAACTCAAAATATTTTCACCAGAGTTATGCCCCTTTTTGTTCAAACCCTTAAATGCCTTGAGATCTGTGTTTTAATTTATACCTGTAGGTATTATATCCCAGTGAAATTTTGGACTCTGATGCTTATATTTGTAAATCCTGCTATAACAATGATTATCAAAGGAGAATCATTTGATGTCACATAATTGTACTTTCTTCATTGTTTCATTTACAGACTCCAAGGCCCACGGCTGAAGCTGTCACTGTGTCAGTCAAAACTCAGAAGAGCTCATCCCAGTTGAAAGTTTCTTCTCAAACAAGTCAACGAAACCGACCAACTTCAGCACGAGCTTCCACTACCCCACGACCTGAATCTGTGAAGGGCCGACCCAGTTCCAGGCCTCAGTCTGCCCGACCCACACATTCCTCCAGAACTACTCCTGCCCCATCTGAACCCCAAATGCAGGAGGAGGTCCATGGGGAAACAGAACTGGAGATTGATGATGATGCAATAGAGGTGCCTTTAGTTGATCTGCAGGTGCAGTAAGGAACCATAAATTAGAAAAAGCTGTTTGTCAGCAATTAAAAGATATTGTTTGCAGAAAAGATGTTTGTATACTAAGGTTTCAGAACATTACAAGTATGGATTAAATCAAGAAGCAATTTAATGTCTTCAATAATATATAGCCTGTGATCTAATTTGTATGTAGTCATTTTTGCCAGTTATAATTTGAAATATATTTAATTTTTTTATATCTTCTGTTAAAAAATTTCAGCAAAGATTTTGAAACTAATTTTATTTTTTTATTGGTTAATAAAAAATTTAATATAGTTTTAAAAACCATATTACAAACAATTCAAGTCTGCTATATTATTATTCTTTTGTCAGAGGTGTGTGCCTGCAGAGCATAAAGTACAGTAAAATTGCATTTAGATTGTGTTATGCCATCAATATTTTAAGTTAATATGGAGTGATGATCACCACAAATATGAAATAAAAGAATTGTCATGATACTTCCAGATATTATTAACTGTTGAGCTAATTTTAATTCTGATAAAATTAAAATATATAGTTGTACATGATTATTTTATTAATTTTATCGACTTAATTTTTAATACACAAGATTTTCACAAGATGTCTTTTGACAACTTAATTCCGTCCTTTGAAAGTTATATTTATATTCAGATCTTCAAATCTTAAACTTTGAGATGTTCAAAAAACACTGTTCAGAATCTACTTATGTATATTCCCTGTTTAGTTTGTTTGTATGTTTGCATGCTTATATGTGAAAACATTTGCAGTCTCTATTTATGTATAATTATGTATAATTAGTGCTATTTTTTATATTTTGTTGTGGTGGTTGCACTTTTCTAGGTTGATTATCATCATTAAATTCTAACTTTAAAATTGACAGATAGGGATGTACCATTCTGTTTATATCCATATCCTTGAGTTTGGTTTTCAAATGTTAATAATTCATATAGTGATTTTGCTAAGAGTTTTAATTTATTATATTTTCATAGATTAAATGGCAAATGATTCTTGAACTTTCTGCAAAATTTGTGTTTTCAAAGTTATAAGCAATTTTGTGCCTTTGTTTTTAATGCAAATGCAATTCTGCCACCCACTCGTATATGTGCAACCCTTTTCTCAAAGTGCAATTATTTGTCTACATTGCATAGTTATTGATATATTTACCTACCATGCACTTTTATTGTATTCATTTGATGCAAGTGACAAAGTGGCATTGAAGATCTTTGGTATGAAGCTTCATAGCACTTCTGGACTATTGCAAAAGTCTCTTCTTTTTGTTTTAGAAAAAAAAAAGAATTTTATTCCAGTTTACTTTCAGAATTTGTTTGCATTTTGAGTGATTAAAAATTAATATTTCATCATAAGTTGGCTGCAGACATGTCTTTGTCTGTGAACACAATAGTTTTCTTAAAAATACATATTTGTCCTGCACATTTCTATTTAGTTCCCATGACCATTCATTTTTAAGGTCTGCAGAGGAAACATTTTCACACATACAGTTTAAACAAAATTGTAGACTTTCTTCTTAGATAAAAAAAAATAAAGATATTTAAAATACTTTCTTCTCAGTCTTTATTATAACATGTCACACTCATAAACAGAACAAAATTATTCCATTGGATGAATTGAAGTAAAATATAGAAATATATTTTTAATTGATTTCTCTGCCACAAAAATGAGAGCAAAGAATAAATTATAGATAATGTATTATAACAGAGTCAAAAATGATTTCCGATTGACTGATCAAGTCATGTATACCAACATTAATACAGTATAATAGTTTCCTCCCAGTGATTTCAGTTCTGCATAACAGTCTTTTGTGCTTCCATGGACATTTTCTATTTCACAATATGAAAGTAATAAAACATTTACAGACTTCTGTTTCACATTGTTTTATTGTGTGTTTTACATTGGCTAATATATATTTTACAGCTCAATCAAAGTACTGAGCAAATCAAAAGCATGTAATTTTTCCATATTCAATTATCCTGGTAATTTTATTGTTGAGCTTATGATAGTGGGAAACCAAGACATTGTCCTGCAATGGTAACATTGATGTCAAAGAATTTGTTTAGGTTTTGATTATGGTTTTTCATTTTGCACAAATTTTTGAAATTCTAATCCAACTTGGCATGATTTAATATCAATCTAGGACAGTTCATCATGCAATTTGCTTACTTTCTCCTTTGCTTTTGGGGTCAAGGCTACAATCATAGAAAATTTGCAATACAGAATTGGTTGAAAGTAAGAAAAAAATGCAATACACTATTTGTTCAAAGGACGAATCATTGTGAAGGCAAGACAATTCTTTGACAGGCTTATTGAACTTTGTACATTTTACAACAATGCTTTGATCATGGGTTTGACATTTAGGCCTTGACCATCTTGTAATAAAAATGCTAATAGTGAGAGCTTTATAGTGGACTTTAAAAAATGGAAGTCCAGGACCAATATTCATCAAAATAATGAGAGTCAAGCAACTGTGGAGCATATTTTTTAAATCTGAAAGTCTTGGTAGCAGAGGATGCCACTTCAGAGAGATCTAACAGCACATTTGTGAAAATTCACCAGTTTTAAATTTTAGCATGCAATTTTTTCCAAGAACACTATAAACTCTGAGTATTATGCTTGTACTAAGACAGCATTTAGTAATCAATACCTCAGACATGTACACTTAATATATGACATCTAGTTGCTGAAATTTGATTTCCTAAACCTGAGTATTGCATGTTTCTAGACTGTGGATCCATACAAACCAGACAAATATCTTGTGATTGACTAATTTTACTGTTAAACTATATGTGGCTAGTTCTTTGCATTTGATTTGGAAAATCTTCTATCTTCCCCATTTGGATTATATGCCATTACCTTCATTTAAATTATGATATTATTTCCAGGTATTAAGTGTTGACTGACAGTATATGAATGAACTATAGCATTGTCATATATGTTCAAAACCCTGAGATTCAAAAAGTCACTTTCAAGTTTATGATCATCTTTGGCTAGGTCTCATATATTAAATTTTAAATTTTTCTACATTTTTCCTCTAACTGGAAGCAAATGTCTAAGGGAATTTATGTTTCATTAGAATTAGTTGAGTTTAATATCATGACATTAATCAATCTTATTTCTTTTTTATTTGAAATGCAGAGTTTCTGATGTTAATGTTATTAAATGTGATGAAAATTACTTGATTCTTCAAAGTACACACACGATACACCATTCTGACATTAAATTATTATTTATGGTTACTTTAGTACCTAAGTACACCTACAATACACTGGTCTGGTAAAATTTGTTGTTTTTAGTTAATTTAGTACCTAAGTACACCCACAATACACCAGTCTGGTTAAAATTTTGTTTATTTTTTATTAATTTAGTACCTAAGTAAACTCACAATACACAAGTCTAGTTAAAATTTGTTGTTTATAGTTACTTTAGTAGCTAAGAACACCCACAAAACACTACTTTGGTTATAATTTCTTGTTTGTAGTTACTTAGTAGCTAAGTACACCCACAATACACCACTCTGGTTATAATTTTTTGTTTGTATTTACTTTAGTAGCTAAATATCTTTGTCAAAATATATATTGTGATGAATCATTGGTGCATTAATATCTGTCAACAAGGATGCTCAGTGTATGACTAGTTATATTCCGATCGTTGAATTTGTGATTCGCTTTGCTCAGATCAGAAATGCTTGCCAACCCCCTCAACTTGTGCTCGTCTTCCCCCCCCCATTTAAAACAAATATATCAAATTCTTTGCTGTTTGGATTTTAGAAACAGATTTTTAACTAGCATGCACAATGTGTGTACTGAATATACAAATAGATATGTTTTCTAGTTCACATTTTATAACCAGTAGCAGGACTGTTGTTTTTAATGGAGAATTTTTGTTTTTACTACTCTCCTCTTTAATTTTTCTGTGGGAATCAATGCTCATCATTGCATAATGTCTTTGTTAGAATAAAATTCACATATTTTGTATGAATATTTGGAATCACTATGAAAATGTCTACCACATTTGTCAAAATATCTATGGTAATATTTCAAGCCAGATCTTTATTTCTAATCACAGAGAAGAAAATTCTATTTCTGTAAAATTTCTTTCATATACTGTATAAAATAAGTTAATTTTTGTGATAAAGGCATTACTGTTAATGATAAATATACTAGTATAGCCCTGATCTATGCAAATTGGGGGTATTAGTCAAAGAGTCTGTGATATGCAATGTTATCTTTTGTGCTTGTGTCTATTTCATTGTCTGTCAACATGAATGTTTTCTTGTTCATTTCTTTTTTAAATAACACAGTATTAATGCAAAGAGATCTAGCTGCAAAATGGACCAGCTGTTGTTAAGGTTTCAATTGAAAATAATGACTGTTTTTCTTTTAATGTTCAGAATTTTTACCCGTTAGAAAAATACTTGTAAGCACAAGTAAATGACGTAAATAATTTTGTTCAGCAGTCTCTCGCTAAAACTAACAATTCTGAATATTTGGGCAAGGTTCTTTTGGTACCAAAATAAGTATTACCTAAAATATTGAATAAACTGTGAAATTTCCTTTTAAATTTACATTTTTATCTTCTTTTCATGCATAAAAAAACATTTATGAACTATATCCGTCCATTGAGTTGTGTAAACTCAGTTTATATAATCAGTGATATCTTTTTATGAAACATTGATTTTTCTATACCATAGCCACTGCTGTTCTTGTTAAAATACTGATGTGCATATAGTTCTGTTTGTACAATAAATTCTTTTCACAAAATGTTCTTGCTTTCTTCTAGTGATGTATTTAGCTGTTTTCGTTCCAAGTTACATTTAAGTTTCAGAAAGACAAACTTGACATTATCTGAAGAGAGTTCATTTCATTATAATGAATGATGTATTCTGGACCATTTTATTTATTTAGTGGAAAGTAATGACAGCTTTAGATGTTTTAGAATTGAGTAGGAAGTCAACATTATTCATGTATTCCTTAATTAAATCTTGTACTATATGCTAATAATCAAAACATTTTGATCTACTTTTAACATAATTTATGTCAGAACTAGTCTATTTATCAGCTGTGTTTATGCCAATGGAAAATTTCCTTCCCTTATACAACTTCTAAGCAAATTCAGGTCACTGTGACTTATGGGTTATTAATGTTTCCAAACTACAATATTTCATGTTGGGTAAATTTCCATGGGGAGTTATTTTCGTCAGTGTGCTTTCTTTCAATAGTGTCATGCCAATATATGTGGGTCACTTGGTGAGATATTGTTCATCTCTCTTTTGCCCAGAGATTCTTCAATCTTGTTTGTAGATTGAAATGCACAAAACATCATCATGGCATTCCCATCATTGTGACAGAATTGGTGGATTTTAGGGCTATTGTGACCTCCTTTTACCAAATGTAGGATGTTATGGCAGTGTTGTCTCAATAAGTACTGGTGAGGAAACATCTTGTTGTAGGAACATTGAACTATTATTAGTTCATCTGGCCATCAGACAGTGTTAGTTCATGTTATTACTCATTTTTGGTTTAAGTATGACATCCAGCAACAATTGCTGTTTCAACTTCTTACAAACTGCTAGACTAGTTTTAACCAAACTTGGCATAGAGGATCCTGACATATAACCTTTTAGCATAGAGGATCCTGGCATAAAACCTTTTGGCATAGAGGATCCTAGCATAAAACCTTTCAGCATAGAGGATCCTGGCATAAAACCTTTTAGCATAGAGGATCCTGGCATAAAACCTTTAAGCATAGAGGATCCTGGCATAAAACCTTTTAGCATAGAGGATCCTGGCATAAAACCTTTAAGGATTGTATATAAATGATACTGATCCATCATCCAATATGGCCTCTAGTACTTATATAAATATTTTTTAAACAACTTCTCAAAAACTGCTCAGCAGAATTAGATGAGGTTTTAAACAATAGGGTATGATGACCTTTTTAAAGTTTGTACAAATGATGCCAGTCCTCAATCAAATATGGTCACCATTACCAAAAATAGGAATATATCTCTCATCCATCAACAATTGCTACTTTCTGCTTATTATAGAAAAAACCAACAGACCAATTTCAGATGCTAAGAGCACTATGGCATAAAGTCCTTTCAGATTTTGTAGCATCAATATGGACACTATTACTAAAAATAGAAAACTCTTGAAAGAACTTCTAACTAAAAATTACTAAAGAGATTTACAGAAAGCATCCTGGCTTGAAGAATTTCAGAGTTTTACAAATAATGCTGATATCCTATCAAATATAGCCAATGTAATGATACAGCAAATTCCAATATTCAAATGTTTGCCCCCCCCTTTTAGTGGTGAAGTCATAAAATCTCACAATATTGAAATCTGACTGACCTTTACTGGGCAGGCATTGAAAGAACCAGTTTTTTGCCCCATTGTAAAGAGTATTATAGAAAAGTGCAGAAAAGGGGTAAAAATACATATCAGTGACTTTGACCTTGATGATAAGTCCTTGGCTGTCATACATGGGAATCCACCAACATGAGAAGGATTAAATGTGCAATGTGTTTATTACATTAACTCAGTCATTGCAAAACAGAAACAAAAAATACTTTAAATTAGTGACCTTAAGGCAACATAAAACTTCCTGTGATATTATATAAGTATAACTAGCTTTATCTGTTTATCTTAAAGAGCTTTTTTCAGAAAGTAAAAGGCAAAGATTAATGAAAACAAACTATTGATTTGTGACCTTGAAAATAAAACACCTATAGTGCTGATAGGTGCATATTTTTAAAGTTTCATCCCTTTATCTTAAATGACTCAAAAATTAATGAGTGGAACATAAACTGTAATAGAAAAATTTAACATGTAAAACATTACATTGAGCATGACAATAGGACTCCTAATGTTGTACAATGCACACCTGCTAAGGATGATATCTAAAAGTTTTAAATAGTGAACAAGGAAGTGTGTTGGAAAACAAAATACTGAGCTGTGACATCGACCTCAAAGATGGGACCCAAGGTCAAATGCAACAGACTTTCCAGTGATGATGTATAAGTATGCTAAGTTTCATCCCTGTTCTCAATGGCTTGAAAATTACAAAGCAGAAAGGAAAAATACTTTGAAAATCTAAAATATTGAGTCACAACCCTAACCATAAATCCCTAATGTGGTATGCAACACACCTTTCAGTGATATTCTTTGAGTATATCTGGTTTCAAACCTTAATTAAGTGGCTTTCAAGTTCTGAATGGAAAATATATATGGTCGGAACAAATAAAATATTGATCTATGAGTTTGGCTTTAAAGGTAGCAATCCCTATCTGGGATGTACCACACCTTTTGCAATTAAGAATAAGTTTACCACATTTCACCTGTCAATCTCAAAAAGTTTTAAGTTAAAGTAATAAGAGAAGTAATAAAAATGACCCTGACCTTGAAAACAAGGCCCTCAGTATGATGCATGATGCACCTGATAATGTATACTAAGTTTCATCCCTTTGCCTAAAATGTCCTAAAATCATAGGGATTATGTGATAGATGGACAGATGGAAGCAAATACTATTTCTTTTGCTTTTTTTTTAAAAGGTATGTGTACAAAATAGAAACTTTACCAAAATTAAGTAATAGAATATGGATAAACATGACAGGAAGCATTCTGACATAATGTCCTTCAATCTTAAACATATGATACTGATTTTTCATCACATGCTGTTAATAAACACAGAAAAACTTTTAAATAACACTCTTTAAAAACCACTGAATAGAATTCAGACACACTTGCATCCTGGCATGAAGACCTATATCTGTTATGCAAATGGCAGATATGGTTTTCATTATTAAAGTACAAAAACATATACAGAACTTTGTCAATAAAAAAAAAACAACAGTAAACAGAATTTGTCCAACTTTGACACAAAAGTTTCCTGGCATTATGGTCTTTCAATATAAGACAAATGATCTTGATGTGCAATCAAAATGAAGATAAATAGTAAAACATTGAAACAATTGTTGTCATAATACATGAAAACAGCTTTGGAGGAATTTCAACAGAAAGCAATCTACTGATAAATTTCTCTGCCAACTGCTCTTGCATTAGGCACTTAAACTAATGTCAACTGGTGAGTGATCTCAGGGCTACTTTGTCTTTAAACTGAAGATGATAAGGTCTCCTAGCTCTTTTTGCAATAGCCAACTAGGATTTATGCTTCCCAAGGATTGGTTTTACACTGTACATGTATTTGTTAGTATTTAACACCAATTCAAATGCAAAAAGCTAACACCATCATCTGCAGGGTTTACACTCTTTACTAGAAAATCACAGTGTTCCACAGTATAAAACTTTTCAAGGGAGCTATATAATGAATTATAGGTGAGGTAACCTTATTCTGGGAAACATTATAAGGAAGACTGTGAATAAACAGCCATGCTATCGGCAGAACTGCAGTATGAAAGAGTATGTTAATGTCTTATAGTAAGTAAAGAACTACATTTTAGTGAAGAAATTTAGAAGCAAATTTTTTTTTAAAAAAAAATTACCTATGCATTCTCAAGTATCTATTCACAATTCTCACAGTTTTTCAGAATCTATTGCTATCATAAGACCATTTTGCCCTGGGTCATATAAACCTAGTCTATTGTATCTGCACATTAACACATAGACTGATCTAACCTTCCTTTTAATCACAGACTGAATTTTTTTTAAAAAAATGAGGTAAAAACAGACTGTATAGTGGCTCAGATGTGCTTCATTGTGACATTAATGGTATATTGTGACATCTAACATGTGCTACCTTGTAATGTCAGCCTTGTGCCCAGTCTCTGCAAGTAAAGAATTCCTGACTTTCTCCTCATCTGTATTGTGTAACATTTTCTGCACTAAACCATCGTTAAAACAAGAAGAAAAAATTTATATATATTGCTTGTTGCAGTTATCAAAGTGTACATTGGGGGGAGAAGGCACCAATAAAATTTTCTTAGTCTGCCAAAGGGAGGTTACCCATTGTGACGAGCATTGAATTTATGTAGCTCAGAAAATAAGTGGCCAATAATTGAAAATGTAGAAGTATACTAAGAACATTTTATTGGCCAAGCAAATCTTAGCATTGCTTTTGGAGCAAAACAAATGCTGTGTTTTAATTGGTCATATTTAGGAACAATTTCAAAATGAAGACAGTTGAACAATGCTTTACTTTTGTTGCAAACTGATGCCAATCCATCCATGTATGATGACCATATATGTGTTATATTGTGGACTGCTATATAAAGGTGTACCTTATAGTGAGGACCTACTATATTTAGTTCAAACAGTATCATCCATGATTAGCTGCATTATTAAACATTGTCATATCAGAATCTAGGCCTTTTGCAAATGTAAGTGCATAACATACCAGTAAATAAAGCAATACTTTTTTTCAATCTGATACACCTGCCCATCTTTAATTATTACCCATCAAGGTCATTTGAGAAGTGCAAAGAACAGCTCTTTTTCTATATTGAAGGTACAGTAATCTCTCATTGTTAATGTGGTTAATGGAAATCACACAATAGCATTACATCAAATTTGTGACTGCTTATAATGAATCATGCTTTAAAAAGGTCACACAATGATGTTAAAATACAGCATACTTGATTCTTTTTAGATAAAAAATGAAAATCAGGTGAAATATATTGGGTAACTAAGATTGAATTAAACTGGGATGATTTAATGGAATTTAATACTCAGGACTGCATTTTTGGATGTATTGAGGAACAGTGATTGCTACATGGCAAAAGAACCACTGTGATCATGTTGTGTTTTAATAATAAGGTTGATAAAATGTTTGTACTGTATTTGATTATTTGATTAATACTGTCTATACTTGCCTATAAAATGAGCTCAACTGCAAGCTGTACAGATCTCTAACTGCCATTTCATAATGCACTGGTAGATCTGGGTCATTACAGTTTGGAGTAATCAGTAGAACAAACAACATAGACATATAATGCTGTGGCAAGTCAGTATCTTTGTTGTTTGCAGGTTTACTCAATTTTATAAGCAAGTATATATATTATAATATCTGCACTTTCCTTAACAAGTGTACACTCTTGTTTGGTCAAAAGCCATATACAAATTATCCACTTCTAATTGTGCATCTCTATTTTAGCACACTAGCTTCTATCAGCTTCTAAAATCTGACAAGACATCACAATTTTCTTGTAACCTGCTTTCCACATGATGTTGTCACACTTTAACTTTATGAGCTTAATAATTCTCAAAAACTAATATTACATGTATTTTATTTTGTTAGATCATTTTAAACCTCCAGAATGGAGAGCTTTCAACAAAGACAACAAAACATGTATTCCATTAAAAATTTATTATTCATCATATATTGACCAAACTTCATCAAAATACATTATATTCAAAGCATAAACAAGTTTTAAAACAAAGCAAGGCTTGATTTTCAAAAATAAAGGGAATAATTAATTAGGTATCACATTTTTCCAAACTTATATTTAAAAAATATATCACAAATATAGATATAAAAGCAACAATTCATGTAAATATTAGCCATAAATTATCTTCATTATCACAGTTTAACATTTGTCAGTATAAAATTTTACAGTTTTGCAAGTTTGATGTCCCAACTTTTTAGTCTAAGACACGACTTAGAACAGGTGAAAAAAATTAAAAGATAAAAACATTTTAAAGTTCATTATTTTCAATTGTATGAAAAATACTGAGAACAGAAAGGTAGCAAACACAACAAAAAGGTCATTGTTTTAAAAAAGGAATGTGCTGCAATGTTCAGAAAAAAATATAAAGAATAAAATATACTGGAATTGTAGTTTTTTATGTACAATGAACATAGAACAGCAAAGAGCACAAACCCCACTCTGCCATTGCATAACATACCAGTATATCAGGGACTTCACTGTTGATTCTACATGTAACTCCAAAACAAACTGCTGACACATTATGTAATGGCAGATCTGGGTCTGTGGTGTACACAGATGAGTGTGTAATGTCTTATGATCATGTATCAAAAATTTCAAAATCAATAAATATAGTTTTTGTGCATTTATGATTTAATTTCTCTTTCCATGATAGTTTTGTATAAATAAATATTGAGACAAGGAAATTATTAAATAGCATATTTTATAAAGTCTTTAAATATGAAAGACTTTTTCTTATTTATTTTATAGATTGACCACATTATGCTGGATACCATGTCTTAAATATGATTTTATGTTTTATAATTGGATGGATTCACTAGATGGAATAAGAAATTTCCTATAAATTTTAAAGCAATGCCATGAAAATAGATCAATGTGACCATCTTTTGCAAAACAATAGACTGGTCAGATTTTGTGTACTTAGAACACGACATATACTGAAGGGGGTAGGGGGCATTTGGCGAATAGAAGCTAATTAACCTAGGCTTTGTCATCATAAAATTATGACAAAATTTAAATAATACCAATATTGCTTCAAAACCAACAATAAAATTCTAAAAAGTATACAAAGAGTAAGACACATCAACCTCTTTTTATCACTGGCATACAATATATTACATTAGCTCAGTATAAGCCATTCGCTAGCTAGAGTAGTGTTGGTGCATTAAATGAACTTATTAATTGAGTGAAGCAATTAAACAAGAATTTTTATTAAAACAGAACAATTTTGGATATATAATAGTATGAAAGTGAAATCAATAAATTACATTTATAAAGCAACTAAGTAAATGTTGAGCAAAATACATCCCGTAATTGGCAAGCTAACCTGCACAAAGTATGTCTGTGAGTAATTTGTTCACAAAATAATTGAGATCACATAAGTTTTCTAGAGCAGAAAACCTGCAAAGTTGATATACAGGTCAGTTTTTAAGGCATATTATTAATATTCATAAATAAACACAGGAAAGAAATTTGAGAAAGATTATGATTATCTGCTTATTATCTAATTGTGATCAATTAGATAATTATGTATCCATAATACATTTTTCTTGCTGTTTTTCAATTAAATTCCTTAGCATTATTAAACAAACATGTGACTTCACATTTGACTGTTGTTGTTTTTGTAGAGCTTAACACCATTTTTCAGCACAAGATAGGCTATACATGGCGACCAGTATAAATGGTAGAGGAAGAACTTGAGAAAACCTGGGAAAGAACCACTGACCAATGAGGAGCTACTGACAAGCTTTATCACTACCCACATTAGTCTTTACAATTGATGTTTTGCCAATTGAGACTTATAAAATGGTATTCTGAAAACCTGATTCACTGATTTGATTTTCAAGGAAGAAAACCATTTTCATATAAGTAACCATGACAAGCTATATCTTCACTCACCTGTCAATCTATCACAATGACAAGCTAGGATTGAACTGTCCTTACAGGATAAAATTAGTCTGATCAGGAATATGAATCAGTGACCGAACCTACACTGAAGAAACTAGGAGAAAAATGTAGCATATAACTTTATTAATTAAATGGAGTATTTTATGATTATTATTTATAATTCTAATGGCTCTACAGCAAAGTTATCATAGTATCTCATTCCTTAAATGCCATCTATATTCACTTATAAGTAGAGTCTAACTGCAAACAATACAGACCCAGGTCTATATTAGTATAATGCACCTGCAGATCAGGGTCTGTATTGTTTCTTCTACTGATTACCATATCAAACTGCACAGACCCAGATCTGCTGGTGCATTATGCAACAGCAGATCTGGTTCTGTGCAGTTGACAGTTGGATTCAACCTATAAGCAGTATATATGGTATTTCTTGAGATGAAGATTGTAATTTTATGTTGAAACACCTGTATTTGTGTGACAAGACATGCAACCCAATTAAAATAAGATCTCCTGTCTTACATGAACATCTGATAGCAATTGCTCAAAGTTCATGTTTTGGTAACATATGAATTGGCCAATGGAAATGCAGCTTCAAAAAATTGAAAGTGAATCAAATCCTTTGGCGCACAATCAAACTGATCAGGATATAAGACTTTCTTTGATTGGCTGATACAATTAACAAAAATGATAATATATGTCACAGAACATAACTTCTAAGTAGATCTTCATGCTGGACAGTAAAGATCTGATTTTAATGAGATTGACCAGATGTAATTTTTGAAATTAAAATACATTGTTGAACCAAGTTTTTATTCAATGTTAGAATCAGTTTCAATAATTTGTGCACTTCTTTACTCACATACACCAATATATTCCCATAATTACATTCTCACATCACAAATCATATATACTTCCTTTTAAGATAAGTCCAACTGTTTAGACTCAGACCTGCCACTACTAAATGTACTGGCAGATCTGGGTCTGTGCAGTTTGTTAGAAGAAATCGGTAAAGCAAACAAACGGACCCTGATCTGCAGATGCATTATGCTAAGGAAGATCGGGATCATTGTTGTGTGCAGTTTGACTTGGTTTATAAGTGAGTATATATGGTAAGCACTTGTTAAAAGACATTTTTTCATGCATACTAAACTAAACCCTCATTAAACTAAACAAAAAAACTCAAAACTGAATATTAAAATTGGTCACAAAGGTTTTTGGTTTTGAGTGGTTTCCCTTAGTATATATAACTGGACAGAGCAAACACCATCAGCAATTGAAGAAGCAGGCATGATTAGTATTTCTTTTAAAATTAGGCTATTCAAAATTTGTTATTTTCAATTATAATAAATTCTGCCTATTGAGAAAAATTTTAATTTGTTATGCAGAATGAAATAAAATTGACATTTTGTTGCAGAAATCTCAGACAATGTTGAGATCAGATACATTTTGTTTCCTTCTCTTTTGCCAAAACTCTTTATTTAGGACAAAGTATTGAAGATCATGTTGGAATTCAAGCCTAAGCTAAACTTTTGTGGTTAAGATATTTTGAGACAGGTGAGGCAAGAGTATTCAGATGATCTGTCTTTTGCATTAGCTTTTAAAGCATCGTTCATCTGAATGTTACTCCAAAGCATGACAGAGACCAATATGGCATTAAGAGTTAATGTTCTTGGCTACTCATACTAATATCTGTAACTTTCTTTTCCAGTTTTCATTACACATATTGTACTTTAATATGCTGCCTTCTTAATGCATTATTGGTGAAGCAGTCCATGAACCCTACAGGGGTTACATTATTTGCTGGCAAAAATAATTTTGTCTGGCAGTGAAAAAAGGTTTATGTCTGGTAATGCTACAATTGCATAACCAGTAATCATCATATCTAGCAGCACTCCCAACATAGAGATGTTTCATCACACAGACGTGTTACTTTTTTTTAGCATAAAACTAGATGATGTGGACTGTTTCATCAAGCTTGGTGTTGATAGCTTTGAAATACTTGGTGTAGATTGTTTTGAGCGACTTGGTGTTTTGGATGCTCTTGACTTGTCATCTCTTGTAGCAGCATGGCTGCCTGGTACAGTTTTCTTATTTTCCTGCTGTTCACTGCTAGGAGTTTCGGGGCTAGCATAGGAAAAGTCCATGTTAATGAGCTTTTCATCAGTAATATTCTCAGATTTATATCCTTTGCTGAGCATCCTTTGACTTAGTGGCAGGTCCTTTGGTAATTCTGGGTTTTTAACCTCCTGAAAATACAAACACTGACAACTTATAATTTTATTTCACTGTAAATTGGAACGTTTTAGCACATATGTACATGTCAGATCTGATGATCTTGGTCCATGCAGTTTGGTAGGAGTATTCAGTAGATTCACATAAACCTAGATCTGCTGGCACATCAAGCACTAGTAGATCAGGGTATATGTTGTTTGTGGTTGAACCTTAATTACAAATGGGTATATATGATTGAAAAATTCTGGCACATTCCCAACATAAACTGTTTTGTAATTCATGACTGAATGAATTAAATCATTACTATCCTATGCTGTTGTGCAACACTTGGCAACCTGTGAAAAGTCATGTGGTATGAGTTGGTGTTTTTTATTGTATGTACTTAAAAGTGATAATTAAATGGGTGAATATAACTTGGTTGCAGCACTCTACAAATGAGTGGACCAGACACATTATTTCTAAAACGTTGCTGCTGAAGCCTGCCATAGTAATTAATACAACAAAAGATCCTGATACTCCACAGAACATACACCATCTGCGAGAATCATTTTTTGCCATTCACTGCATCTGTGTTTTCACTTTGACTTTGTAACAGTGCAACTGTGATCATTGGAAACAGTGGTGCATAAATTTAAAAATGTCATTTTTTGACCATTTTTCATATGATTCAAATTACATTTTCTGTGCATGTCTAAAATTTCTCTGAAATTGAATGGCTTTATTTTCATTTTTATTTTAATTACTGAATGTGTAAGGTCTACAAATATCTTACTTGTTTGAAACAGAACAATAATTAAACTTACTGGAGTAGACAGTGCCTGGAACGGTGAACATAATTTTCCATACTGTTGTGTTTTCTTCATTGTAATCCCACCATAGTTCTCCCTGCGGTCTCTCCTGTCCTGTTGCTTGCGACTGAGCTCTTTTTCCACTTTAGTTCCAAGAAATGTCTGAAAAGCGTTGAATATAACATTCACAAGATGTTAGGCCTCAAGAGTTGTTTTGGCACAAATATTGGCAAAGACAACAGAGGTAATTCAAGAAATATCAATTCATATATTTTTCCCTAAAACTATCAATATCTACAGATTGGATTATCAATTATGAATGTTGTAATATTGTATTATTATTTTTTATATTTGTTGTGTATAATATGGGAAGGCAAATTTTCAATGATTTGATATTCAATGCAAAGCATAAATATAAAGACTATGCAAACAATGATCCTTGTGAGGATGTCTTCCCCAATCAATGAATTTAAAATACAAATGAAAAATGTATTTTTTTTATAAACCATACAAATTTATAATATAAAAATAAATTAGTTAAACATATTTATATTCTAGACAAGATAAAAAAAACTTAGTGTGAATCTCAGGTATAATGTACAGCTGTATCACAAATTCCAAAGGATCCCTTAGAAATATGCTATGTAACTGGTGCACTCTATGAATAACTTGACAACAGTCCATCCAGACAATTGGATTACATAGATAATTTTCACTGTTTAACATACACAATATCAAATATTTTTAATTAATATACATGATATTAAATCAATTAATCTACACAATATCAAATCATGCAAATTTAAATATTATCATTTATATATTATGATATTGCTAATCCAATTTTCAGGCATTTTTTTATCATATAAATAGTTGTGTATCAATCACAATGATCATTTTGGAAAATTAAAATGTTCATATTCAATTAATATTTTTTACTAAAGATAACACCAAAAATATTATACTTTTACAAGAATCAATTGTTGAAAGAACAGTTGACATATTATGGATAATAGATTTATACCATTAGCAGAATGATAATGTGAACTTCGGAATGTACATGCATTACTCAGTTAATCTATGATGTTAAGCAGCAATTGCTTTGCATTTATGCAAACCTGGGTTTAATTTCCAGCTCCTAAATATGAAAATATGTCTGCCCTGAAAACAAAGCTAGTACTATTTTCTTGAGTTCTCTACCTACATTTAAACCATTAAAGAATACAAACAACTGTATATACCTGCATAAAAGTTTGATCCAACTTCAAACAATAGAGACCTTGATCTGCTGTCACCTAATATGCTGGCAGATCAGGGTCTATGTTGTTTCTTCTGCTGATTACCCCTAACAAACTGAATAGGCCCAGACCTGTCTGTGAATTATGTGATGGCAAATCTATGTCTACACAGTTTGCTGTTGGATCCAACCTATATGCAAGTATATACAGTGTAGTAATGTTATTAGAACTTTTGCATTTAGTGCAAAATATGTTAAAGAGATCACATGCAATATTCTCAAAAGAGCTGAGCATGAGAAATATGACAAGTCAAAATTTGGCTGTTATTGACAGTGATAAAAAAAATTTAATGGATAAAACAATGTATTACGACTGTTCAAAAGGTCATGACAAATTACCCAATTTTGATAATTTTATCAAGCTTGTCATATGAGCAAACTGCAAAATGTGTGACTCTATTAAGCAGCTAGCAAAATTATGATGAAATTTTCTAAGGCAGCATGCCTAAAGGCTGAATCTTTAAGTGAAATTTAATTCATGCAAATTTATGATCAAGTTTAACCACATGGAATTGTGAAAAGGTGACTGCAAAGCATGTACATTATTTCTAAATTGGATTAAACTCATGTTTTCCAACTGATATGCCATGAAACATACAAAATAGCAGGAGTTTCTCTTTTTACAGATAAACCAAAGATTATTATATTTCTTTCCCATCTCCCAATTTAGGATTGTAGAACAACAGAATTTTACAGTTTATGACAGTCTTTTGCCATGGAATCAATTTAGCAATTAAAATGGTGAAATCACTATGAAACTCATAACAAAATGCATATATAATTATAACATGTAGCAAACAAATCTAGTCTCTCCTTCATAAAATTGTATTTACTCATGTTAAGCAAAATTTTGACATCTGACTTTTAATTTACAAATCCAGCAGGGGCCCCAAGTGGCAGAGTGGTCTAAAGCACTGTCCGTTACAGATCACTGCCATCTCACCTCTGTCTGCGTGGGTTCGAGTCTAGGATTCCGGAATATGGATATGTGAGAAAGCTTGCCAGTAGCTTCTCATGGGTAGCTACTCATGGGTCGGTGGTTCTTTCCGGTGATTTTCCGGTTTCTTCCTCCACCATTAATACTGGCCGCCATGAATAGCCTATCGTGTGCTGAAAAAAGGTGTTAAGCCCAACAACAAACAAACAAACAAACAAACAAATCCAGCTCTTTAATTGATCAGATTATTTTCAATAAAGTTTTATAGTTGGGTGAAATTATATGATGGTGGATTCAAAAATCCCATAATGCACTAGAAATATGGATATACACTAATTGCTCTACTTATACGTCATAGCAAACATGGTAGACCATATTCTAGTGGAAGATAATGTAACAATGTATTAGGGTCTATGCTCTATATAGTTTAGTGCTTATTTTGCACGAAAAAATATGGAAAAATCAAAAACTACTATTGAATCAATATTGCAAAACTTTTTTAAAAAAATTGGCAAGGAAAATAAAATCTGAATTAATTTAAATTGTTTCCTTAATTTGATCCAGAACACAAAATTTCTCAGTAAACTTTATACATTATTTTTGGAGTTTCATTGGACACAAATTAAGCAAACTGTTACAACATTTTTTTATTGCTAAAAATCTCAGTCCATTTACCATAAACATTTTCTGGTAAAACCAACAAGAAGATGCTGTAACAAGAATACTACCTTTGATCGTTCAGGCCTGTTGGTGCCAAGGGAAAAAGTTTGAGATCGTAATTTAAGTTGAAGGTTTGTAAACCCATTTTCCACAATAATCTCCTCTTCTTCATTCATGTGCTGTTTGTGGGAAAAAGAGAAACAAAAAGCCATGCATACCAAAACCATAGAAAACACATGTGCAAAAAACACTGCTCCCTCTTCACTTAACACTTGCTTTGGTGTGGAAAGGACTATTTACAGTTTAATCTTTTTAATCCACAAGCTCTTATCAATAGAATTCTAAATGGTGTCACTACACTGTTAGATAACTGATCTATCTGCATATATTAAACTCCCTACTGGAAACAGTACCAATTCTGATCTGCTGTGGCATAAAGGCTGGTAGACCAAGATCTAACTGTTTGATTCCATGTGTAAAATGTATATCTTCATATATTGTGCATGATGTAATGACCGAAGATTTGAATGAAGTGCATTACCCATGAGCAAATACAGTCAATAAGTATGATATTTAATGAAAAGCAATTACCAGGTGTCATTTTCCATCATTACATCTATTAACACAAAAGTCAAATGATTCAAAATAATCAGGTCAGGACAGTTGCCCTAAACTAAACAACCCAGACCTGGTAGTGGCAAATGAGCCTGATGGTCATGCAGAAGACATGAATTAGAACCCTGATTGCAGGACTGTGCCATATCCCATTACAAATAAAAGATCTGTAAAATTAAAATGAAAATATAATGAAAATGAAGGTGTGGCCAGCAAAGAGTCATATATATGCAGAAATATTTAATAATAATACATAAAATGAAATAAGATAAAATCCAAACACTGATTTAGTAAATTAAAATGGATCCTTACAATTGGAATTGCAAGAGGGAGCAGTTAAAATGTGCATACAAATACAGACCTGCCATCTTGAACTTGCTTATTTTTTTATTTTCCAATGAGTGAATTCACAAGCAAACTACTGTCAGTACTCCCTTATAAGATGAGTCCAACTGGAATCTGCACAGACCCAGATCTGCAGTCATATAATGTGCTGGCAAATCTTGATCTATGCAGCTTGTTGGTAGTAAATAGCTTAACAAACAATATAGACTCTGATTGTTGGTGCATGATGATACAACAGATCTTTTGTTTTCTGCTGTTTGACTCAACTTATAAGCAAGTAAATATGGTAATTTGTAATAAGTGTACCTGTGCATACATTTAACTCTGGATATTATAGACCCAGATCTCCTGTCACACATAGTTCTATCAGTTCTAAGTCTGTCCTGTTTGCTTAAAATCTTAATTAAGACAAACAGGAAAAACCCGGATCCACTGATACATTGTGTGATGGCAAATCAAGTTATACATTGTTAGCAGTTGTGTGAATATATATATTACAAGGAATAGGACAATATTCTCCCATAATAGATGTATCATTTGTATCCATGGAAACCTCTTTCTTTACATAAAAATTGATCTACCTCTCTCCTATAATAACTGATAGATTCTAACAAGATTTACAAGCACATGACTGATGTCTCACCTGCCTGAGACAGTTTACAAACCTTGCTGCACAGTGACAAGATTAAAAAATGTAGGTCATTGTGATCTACTTTTGCCCTTGCTGAAAAGTATCCCATTAGAACCAATAAAAAGTAATCTTATCTTTATAGTGAGGTTATAAAAGCATATCACTGAAACATCACATTAAGTTTTGACAAGTTTTGCTTGTCTATACTTTGACTATTGCAGTATTTTATTGGATTATTTTTACTAGTACAAATCTACAAAAACTGTTGAAATACCTGGCACTCCATTCAACATCAGTTTTGAAGTAATGGAACAGATGAGAATTGCATGCATACATAAGTATACATTTCTAAGAAAAGTAAAAATGATGTATAGATATCCAACAATTGAGTCTCCACATTAACATATATACTCACTTGCAAGTCGTGTCAAACTTCAAAAACAACAAATATCCTGATCTGCTGTAGCACAATGCAGTGTAGATCTTGGTCTATGTTGTTTGTTCTACTAATTACTCCTAACAAACTGCACACTCAAATCTGCCAGTTCATTATGCCTTGGCAGATAAGGATCTTTGTTGTTTGCAATTGGACTCATAAGCAAGTATATACAGTATCTATTTAACTAGAGCAGGGCAATAAAATACTCCTAATCCAAGGTTCACTACTCAAATAACTACTCAAATAATCACTAACTGGGTTCCAAGGGTTGTTATTGCTGGGGTGGATGTGGGAGATAAGCACCCACTTCCCCTAGAAATCCCCCAGTTGCTTGAATCTGAAAGAGCTTCTGACAACCAAATCCAGCTCCAGGCCTTCACAAGTGGCTTAACTACTAAGCCTGTCAGAACCTGTTCAAACTAACTGGAGAAGGGATGGCAGGCGAGTTTCTGGTGCTCAAAACCAGATGCTTCAGGCAGACGGAGCCCGTTAACCTTGGGTGGTAGCCAGTCTAGGAGAAGGTAAACTCTGACTTCAAACTTTCACTGTCTTGTGACTATACCCATACATGGGAAAGGCTAAGGGAGTAAACCCCAACAGAAAATCCGGAGATGGATTACCTAAGGTGACTTATCACTGCTTTTAGTGTTATCTTGGCAACTCCTTAGATGTTGCTGATGCCATGACATATCGACTTGTCCTTTCCCTTAGATCCATCAGCTGTGTGGAGAGGGGCAGTCAGTTGCATGGGCATATCACCCTGCCCAGGCTTGCGCCCTGGAGAGTACACTCCAGCTTTGCTTCTCAGCATCGACACAACATGGGAAGCAACAGTTACTGGTTATAAGTCACCACTCAATTGGTGTAGAGTTAGACGCCAGGGGTTGCTTCCGACAGTGGGAGAGACCAACAGGTCTCATTGAACAGCTATTGACCACCTCAAGATGGGCAGCCCCTAGCCAACAGCTTGCCTACCTTGCTGGGTGAGCATGGCTTAAGATATGTGAGTACCTGACAAGCAAGCTGCAACTACTGCTCCAGAAAACAACAAAAGAAAAGCAGCAAGAAAACCAACAATCCTCAAGCTAGGTACCTGGAACGTCCAGACTATGCTGACACGGCTTTCAAATCATCTCCAGGCAATCAGTGATTTTCAAAAGACTTCAGTCATCAACGACGAACTCACAAGACCTCATGTCGATATCGCTTCACTACAAGAGACACGACTACCAGATTCTGGTTCTGAGAGAGAAGAACTACACATTCTTCTGGCAAGGAAAGAGCACCAACAAAGTCAGTGAGTATGATGTTGGTTTCACCATCAGAAACTCTGTGCTGGCAATGATAGAACCCTGCCAACTAGGAAACGAAAGACTGCTATCTCTTCACCTTCACACCACAACTGGACCAGTTAACCTTATCAGTGTTACGCTCTCACACTCATTGCCACCACAGATACCAAGGATGCATTTTACAATGAGCTCAACTCGCTCATTGACAAAATTCCAAAGGAAAAGAACTTGATATTACTGGGTGACTTAAATGCTAGGGTGGGTGCCAATCATGACTCCTGGCCTTTGTGTCTTGGCAAGTTTGCAATGGGAAGATGAATGAAAATGGGCAACGACTACTTGAGATGTGCTCATACCATGATCTCAGCATCACCAATTTATTTTTTCAGACAAAACCACAGCACAAAGTGTCTTGGAGGCATCCCCAATCCAAAGACTGGCATCAGCTGGATGGACTTGATCATCATGAGACGGTCTGCCATGAAGGGTGTGCTGCTTACTCATACATTCCACAGCCTCGACTGCAACACCAATCACTCACTAGTTTGCTGTAAATTTAAGCTTCAACCAAAGAAGATCCATCACTCTAGGCAAGTGAATTCACTTAAAAGGTGCTCAGTTCAGAACCTACCTACAGCAGTGCCCAAGAGAGATGGGGCAACATCAAAGATATAGTATACAGCACAGCCACAAGAATCTTTGGTAAGAAGCAGACAAAGAACAATGACTGGTTTGACGACAACTCTGCCACACTCATGCCAACAATAGAAGAGCATCACAGTGCCCACCTGGAATACAAGTCTTCACTCTGCCAGAGGACACTACAGGCATACAGGTCTACCAGAAGCAAAGTACAGAGGTTAGTATGGCAGTGCACCAGTGAATACTGGCTTCAGCTCTGTCAGAGCATCCAGTCAGCAGTAGACAACGAAAACATCAGAGGCATGTACAATGGCATAAAAAAAGCAATGGATCCCATGAAGAAAGTGATAGCACCACTTAAGCCTTCTGCAGGCAATACCATCCATGAGCAGATGGAGTGCTGGGTGGAATACTGCTCTGAACTGTATTCCAGAGAACCACATGACCAACGATGTCCTTAGCGCCATTGAAAACCTCCCTTGTATGACCTAATTGGATGAGAAACCTACTGCAGTAGAACTAAAGATGGCCTTAGAGAAAATGACCACAGATAAAGCCCCAGGGAAGGATGACATCCCAGCAGAAGTCATCAAGTGTGGCGGCAGTGTGCTGTTCACACACCTTTACGAACTTCTCTGCCAGTGCTGGGATGAAGGTGCAGTGCCTCAGGACATGAGAGAAACCAACATCATAACCCTGTACAAGAACAAGAACGACAGAAGTGACGACAACAACTATAGGGGCATATCACTTCTCAGCATCATGGGTAAAGTCTTCGCTAGAGTCATCCGGAACAGACTGTAGACACTTACTGACAGAGTGTATCCAGAGTCTCAGTGCAGGTTCACAATTGACATGATCTTCTCTATCAGGCAACTGCTGGAAAAGTGCAGAGAACAATACAGACCCTTTTTCCTGGCTTTTAAAGACCTCACCAAAGCATTCAATCTGGTCAGCAGAGAAAAAACTCTTCAAAATCCTAACAAAGATTGGATGCCATCCAAAGCTGCAAAGCATGGTCCAGTCCTTCCATGAAGACATGAAAGGCACAGTGCAGTATGATGGCTCATCATCTGACCCATTCAACATCCACAGCAAAGTGAAACAAGGCTTGTTTAGACAGCTTGGTTTCAATGTTCTAAGGCGGCGTATCCAGTGTGATTCCTTTTCTTTCCTGGTTTCGGAACTCAAGCTGTGGTTTTTAGCAATAGCGATAAGTATTATATCACTGAAAGTGTGGCCAGGGGAGGAGAAGTGTTCTGCGACTGGGCTTCTGTACAGCTCTTTTGTCATCCAATCAGATCTATGAACATTGAAACCAAGCGGTCTAAACCAAGACTAGAAAATGAAAACTATGCACTAGTAAAATTTAACATTTTCTAAATCTTCTTATTATCCTTCAATTTTTACTATAAGAATAACCGGTATAGAATCAAATATCCGGGATATAATCTGCATTACATATGTACAAAAAGTAAAAATAGATGTTGCTTTGGCTTGTAGACTTTTAGGGAATTATACAATGTTTTCAGTTTCCGCATCTAGTCTATACAAGCTGGTTGTATTTATAGTTTTAGCACATGTGAAGACAGCCATGTAGAGGTTTACAAACACAACGTTTTTGTGTTTATTTGTTTATCGTATATATATTTTCTATTTGCCTTTGAAAAAGACTCATTAAGAGTCGAAAGCGCTTAGGCTAGTTAGTTACTAGTTTCATACTGTTCGTCGTCAGTTTATTGCATCTATATATATATATATATATATATATATATATATATATATATGAGAATTATTTACTAGGTCATCATGTAAGTGTGTCTGCTATGAACGAGCTTATATAACACTGATTCAGTGCCATAATTTTTTGGTGATGCGTGCTTAGTTGTGACAGTATGTGGGCTGGTGCATGCAGGCAAGGTGATGGGTGCCATTTACTCATAGACCTGGGTTCAAAACTCTGTAGAGTATGAATTTAATTTCTCTAACCTGTATGATAGTATTGTTTATATTAAACTATTATTTCTATTATCAAGATTCTACTACAAAATCCAGGGATAGCACTGTCTATTCTGTCTGGTATATATATATATATATATATATATATATAGATAGATAGATAGATAGATAGATAGATAGATAGATAGATAGATAGATAGATAGATAGATAGATAGATAGATAGATAGATAGATAGATAGATAGATAGATAGATAGATAGATAGATAGATAGATAGATAGATAGATAGATAGATAGATAGATAGATAGATAGATAGATAGATAGATAGATAGATAGATAGATAGATAGATAGATAGATAGATAAATGTGTGTGTGTGTGTATGAGGAATTCCCTAACTGATTACTAAAAAAAATCTTTATTGAACAGGTCTCCAATACATGAAGTTGCCATCTAAGGTGGGGTTCAACATGTATGCAAATAAAAGATGTTTCAAATGCATCATTAAAATGTTGTCCAAAGTTCCTATTCATAATTTAATTTTACTTATATCATTGGATGGAGAAAAATCTATACATCTTTGAATATGGCAGGTGTGCAAACAACAGGTTACCATGATCCAAAAAAGGTAAGAATTTGGTTTAGCAAAATAACATAAATACATATATCATGCACTATTCCCCAAATGTTTGCAAAGTTAGGTCATAAATATGGCACTTTAAAAAAATGAGCTTAAATTAAAATTAGAGTTTTTAAATATAAATTTGCTTTCAGTTATAGACATGTGTCCATATTATATATTTAGGTCATTAAAATGTGTTGGGAACAAACTCTCAAAGCTGAAGATATCTGTCTTGAAGGTTCTTTATTTTTTTATTAATAAATATCTATTCACATATGTAATAACTACTGGTACAAAAGAAAACAATGGCTTAATGCAATATTCACAACAAAAATAACAATTTTGATTGACAGAGTCAACACACTGTTCATTTTTAATAAGTCTGCACTCATATTTATAACCAACTTTGGACCCATTCATTAAGCAAAATTATAAGCTCAAGGTCAACATTGGTGAGAACTCCACTCTCATGCCTAACTTGTTTGACACCAATTATTTGACTAATGACATCAGAACCAATTGCCTATTGAAAAGTCAAACTTTTACCATCCTTAAACTAGTCAGAATCTGCCAACATTTATTTCATAACAATGGATCCATGGAAATATGGGACTTGTAGAGGCTATTTGCTTAATATTTTACCCTTATATCGGATAATCATTACACACCACATTAGTCACATAGTCCCTATTATAATATTTTTTTCCATACTTAACTGTCATCTTCAATGTCCAACTGTCTTTAAATGTGGAGATGACAGTGGTATGGGGAAAATATTACCAAACAAAGACTAATTGAATGAAGTAACATGTATGAATAAGTTGATATGAAAGAACAATTAGCCAGCAATTGACCCCTGCAAGTCACACATTTCCAAACATCTTGAGTTACAAACTATAGGTCAAAAAGCACTGTCCCAGTTAGGGACACACATTTTGATGTTCCAATAGACAAGTGACCCTGACACTACCTGTATGTTAGCCTTGACCAATTAGACAACACTGTAGCCAACTTGGGTTGATATGACTATGCAAATGAAATCACACCCTTTTGATGTAAGTCATGAATGCTAAGCAGTAAACCCCTGCAGCTCTGGTCAATGGGTTCTGACATCACCTGTCAACAGTATCTGTGGTGCATAGTGTCAAGCATGCAAGACTCATGAAAGAAAGGATGCATGTTTAAATCCTACCATTAGGTTTGCTGGCTAGGATGGCATGTCCTTATGGCAAGGCACTTTAACCCAAATGCCACAGAACTAAAAAACCTAGTTGTGTTGCTGTGTCATACAACACCAAACCAAACCAATCAAGAAATGGCAGAGAGATGTCAGAAACTCAAACTAACGATTAATGTGTACTCAGCTGAAAACATGATAATTGCCTAATTGCCGATTTGCCTTTCCACATAATAAAAATGCATGATCTTATTCATATCCCTTTTGATTACCTTGATCAAAGGAAACAATAAATTTCCAAAGGTTCCTTTGATTCCAGTCTAATGAGAAAATCAGTACTTGCAATTATGTAAAATGTTTTGATTAAGTGTGCAGAACTAAAATGAATTATTTTGAACTGATATACCCAGCAGAGTCAGAATTTGCTTTTGTAATTTATTGTTTTGAAATCATGTGTCTGAGGAAAGAAAAATTAAATCAACTTAATACAGCATATGAGATGCATGTGTCATCCAGCTTCATAATCATTGACTATTATTCTACCATTACGAGTTAGAAAAATTGTGCCCAAAAATTAAGGTCCAGATTGACAAATTACTGTTACGAAAATTCTTCTGTAAAAATTTATAATGTTTTTAAACCTGAAGTATCTTTTTATTTGAATTATTTAGTGAAATCAGAGCATGGTGACATGTCACTGTAGCTATGAGTGACATGTTCAAGAGTTGATTTTTAAATGTGCATAATACATAATATTTTGTGGTAGAATGTGTTTGCAAAGATCTAGTCCATGTGTGCAGTAATACAGTTTATAATTAAAAAAACCCCAACAAAACAAACAATTATTATGACAAAGTAGACATGGTTGTAAGATTTTTATGTTATATAAATGATAAAAAATCACCTGTATTTTACTAAGATGGAGTAATGGTGATTATATCAAATGTTAGCTGTATTTTATTCACTAATCATGAAGTTTTTTAATCACCATTACTATGTCATTAGTAAATAGTCACAAAGTTAAGATTTTTAACTTTTTCATTTTTCAAAATGACTTCAAAATGACAGGGAATCATATACTTGTTCATTCTTTTTAAGAATCACTTTTGACTAATATGCATTGCATGGGAGATAACTATTGTGTAGCATTATAGTTTACCAAAATGCACTTTGCACATTCTTCCATCTATATACACCAAACTCTGATTTTAATGCTCCGTATCCACAAAAATATTATTTACAGTTTCACTACAACAAATGCATTTTCTCAGAAATAACAGTGAATTTAAAATTAGAACCTTATCTACTCTTAGTTTAATACAACAGTAAAACACCAAACCATCATAAGACACAACCTTGCCCAGAAAAAGATGAAAACAATTTGAACTTAAAGATAAAAAATAAATAAAAATATGATTAAAAAGTGAAAGTAAAACAGTGCAAAAATACCTCAGTTGTTCTTTTTTTGAGTGTGATATCAGAATTTTGTTTTGTGTGAATTAGATCACTGATTGGTACTTTTTCCTCCTTTTCTTTTTCATCATCCTTTCTATCTTCAGGGGGAATAAACTCTTCATTATCTTCCTTTAGATTGTTAGCCTCTTCCAAGGCACTGACTCTATCCTGCTCGGTACCATTTTCTGTGTGTGTAGATATATATATTCTACATGTTGGTGTTACTTATTATATATATATATATATATATATATATATATATATATATATATATATATATATATATATATATATATATTAATTAAATTACTTTATCAGATTTTACATTTGCTTTTGATTACCTCAGATAATACATCCAATGTACATTTTAAATCAAAAATATTTTTATATAAACACATTTATAATAATATCAAACAAGCCTTTGTAACTCTATAAAAGGTAAAATTCATTGGTCATGCAATTTTTAAGGAATCATAAAACCACTTTAAGGTCATAGTTTCTGTGGAAATGAAGCATATAATGATGAAAAAATAATTGCAGAGTAGTTTTTGACTGTAACTGATCAAATTACAATTACTTGTATTCAAAGTACACCACTTCTTTGATAATTCTTGTTCTGGTAAATTGTCAAGCTGCTTATAATGCAGAATCAGGTAAGGATCCCATTTTTCAAAACAGAAAGTACCCCAAATTTAATCCCTATTTGTTTAACTTGAAGAAAATGATCAAAAAATTGGTAGATGACACTTTGATATATCATTCAATTTATAGCCAAAAACAGTAGATAGGACCTGTAAATTTTAATGAACATTATAAAATGAGCAACTTTTAATACGAAGTCATATATTTTATTACATTTTTTTCCAAACGACATTCTCAGTACACCATAATTAACAATAATCAAGGTATTTTCTGTTAATGAAAATATCATTTATCCCTAGTGGAGGAAGTACTTTAATAAACAAATAAATACCAATTATATAAATTTTTATCATATGAAATTTGTGATTTAGCTCTGTCTTTTAGTTATTTTTATGTGTAATCATCATAAATGCAATGTAAAATGTGTCAATCTACGGTAACAGCAATAACCATGAGCATTCCTGAGAGAACTTATTTAAGAGTCAACTGCATTTTAATATCTGACTTGAGTATTTCTTTTATTGTTGCACTGAATTAAAAATTTGATTCCTTTAAATTATAATGTTAATTATGCCTTTTGAATCAAATAAAGATGGTGAAATAGAAGAAAAGTTAAAAGTCATGCAAATTTAACATGCTTAAGATCTAGCGGTGTTGGTCATATATCAGGTGAACTAATTTCATCTGATCAATCGAACACTGTTATAAATATTATTACACACATAATTAAACTACCTTAAAATTAACTGACACAATCATAGATGTAATCAGAGATAGCAAGACAACCAAGTGAAATAAGACTTCAGAAAATAAAGTGCTTTGTTTTACAGATACCGACCATTGTGGAGAATTGAGTTTCAGATAATTTCTGATTGGAGCTAAGATATATCTTAAAGGGTGATATGAAGTTTCACCATTACTTGCAAAATATCATGGCATCAATATTGTACTAAATGAACAACACAAAAATTGAGTGTGATGTGTCACAAAACAAATATTATTATTTTTTGCAAAAGAGCAATCTTGTTTGGTTGTGTATCAGCAGTTAGTCTGCTTCCCTGATATATAGACTCCCTGCTTTATACTATACTACAATATACCAATCTGGGAACTAGACTAATCTACAAAACAAGAAGCAGTGACATGATACATAAATTTCTTTGCATATATGTGATGTTTGTTTAAACCAGTTGGAATAATGTTAACGATCTTTCGGATGTTTAACATTTTGAAAATAAATGTAATTTATACAGAATAATGAACAACTTCATTAGAAACAGCAATTTATTAACAATTATTCTCAATGCAATTAAAAAACAAGGATTTAGTCATTAAAGAGCCCAGTTCTCACCCACAATGTGGCTTTTCATGATATCAAGCAGATTTGGAGGTCCCTCAGTAATTCCCACCCTTGCAGAGTGATCTTTGTTTTTGGACCTCGATGTGCATGAGCTAACGAGAGAAAGGTTTATTACTTGTGATTTCTTACATTTGACTGAGCCATTGCAGAAACTTGCTGATTATGATATACTTTTTCTGAAAATGGTTGCATTCTTCTTTAAAAATAACAAACTGACTTTAAATCTTTAATAAAGCTAAATATCTTCTTTTTGAGCTAGATTGTTTCATGCTTTTAATAAAATTTCGATTTGCTTTTTGAGCTAAATTGTTTCATACCTTTGTGACTTATTTCTGTAGGTGTCCAAGGAGTTCTAGGGTGTGCCCATGTCGTTCGATCTTTCAGATTCCAAGACTTTTTCTGCAAAATTTATAAAGGTTATAATGTTTTTAAGTTTCAAGGCAACTATAATGTTTTTTACCTAGCTCTGTTAAAAAGATGTTTGTATCTTATAAAAGTGTAACAAAATAACTGAAGAATAATGTTTTGAAGACAGGAATTTTAAACTCTGTGTTTGAATTGATATAGTTGCAAGACCATGCCATGCCATCCAAACAGTCAAGCATGTAGTTGACCAATCATGACTAGAAATCATAAAACTTGAGTCTCAAGGTGAATTTACATGATTGGAAAATCAGAAATAAGCTTCAAAAGTATGTCAAATGTGCCTGTTTAAAACAAAATCTCAAAATTTTTTGGGATTTCCAGGCCAAATCTATTCAGAAGTTTGTTCATTGCCATAGCCAGAGAAAATAATTACCCAGCCAAGTTAATCCTTCTTTCATACTAGTGTCCTGTCTGTATACTGTTTTTAAGAATTCGAGATTATATGATTCTTAAATTGATGCAAAGAAACTATTGTGTATCTTTTTTAAATGGAAACAAATCTTAGTCTTTACTGTGAGTATTACTATGGTCTTGTGATAGGCTAAACCTGCATTAAAATTTCAACCAATTCAATTCAAACAACAGAATTTCTGATGATGTATCAAAAGGTATATTTTGGATAAATATTATTTCATTTTTTGAAGTTTGTGGATTCTTTTAAATATTATTATCAGTTGTGTCTCCCTAAAATTGCTTGGAGATGTCCATAAGAGAAAACATGAATGCATTGTAAAATAATTTCCATTAGTTAAGTGAGAAACAACTTTTTAGTCCCTGTAAAAGATTCTTGAACAAATCTGGTTCACCTGCATAGATTCTTATCAGCATAAACTCCCACAAGTTTTTCTGTGTTGACATTTTCAATTAGATTAAACTTCAATATAAAGTTACAGATCTAGATTTCAGTTCACTGATAATCTTTCACCTGTTTGAGGAGGAGGAATCATAAATGTGTTATTTAGGAAGCATCAGTACTAAACTTGACACACTTCACAAAATTGTTTGTTCAAAGTTTGAACATTACAATAAAATTTAATGCAAACTAATATCATATGTATATAGATCAGTTTTTCCATTTTGTACATATAGGGTAAATAAATGGTAAACAACATAGGCCATAAAATAGACCCCAGTTGAATTCCTTTATTGATGGACATCATTTATGATTCAATGTCACCAATAACAATTTGTTGTTTTCAACCTTAGAGATATGACTTAAAACATGAGAGTATTTGTAATTTTGGAGTCTATATGTATATAGTACAATCAATTCTCAGTTTTCTACAGCATGCAAAGTAGTTTTTTAAGCACAAATTGACAAGTGATTCTGTCTAAATCCTGATTGGGATGGGTGAATTAAACAGTACTTTGAGATTAACCATAGAGATGCTTGGAGGTAAGTCTCTGAGAGAGATTATATATCTTTGGCTGAATGGATGTTGGTCTATAATTATCTGGATTTGTTTTTGATCTCATTTTATAAACAGGTAGAACCTTGGATGCCTTAATATGATATGTGAAGATTCCTTTTAGATTGCTTTCAATAAATATGGATGTAAGAAATGGACCAATATTATCAACACATTTTAAGATGAATGGATCTATCTGATCAACTCCAGTTGATTTCTTAAAATTTAATGTTTTCAGTTCAGTTACCACCTCCACACATTGACATAAATGGAATAGTGAATTGAACATTTTCAGGACTTTTTACATAAAATATTGTAGGTTTATTTTTCACATTAGCATTTGACATACTGTTATCCTTGTTACATCAATGAAGTGCTGATTAAATCTGTCAACAGTATCATGCATAATATCTGTGATTGCCCCTGAAATTATTGACCCTGAAATTATTGACCCTGAAATTATTTGTTGATCTGTGATCTTACTGCTCCTATCTGGAGTAAAATCCTTCATACTTTTCCATACCTCATTTGAACTTTCTGTATTTTCCAATGATAATTTTTAAAAAAATTCTCTTGGCAGACTAAATCATTACCGTATATCAAAGTTGGCCAATGTTACCAAATAAAAATTCTAATTACCTGTCCGAACGTTCCAATGAATTCACCCTCCTTAAGTGTCCAGAGTCTGGCAGTCTTATCAGTGGAGGCACTGAGAATGAACTCCCCTGTAGGATGTTGGACATACTCCAAACTGACAATTGCTGAGTCATGTGCTTTCCATGATGCTTCTAGTGGTGGCCTCTCATTCACCTTCTGAAGATAATTTAAATGATAATAATTAAATTTAATATATCACATCTTACAAGGACTCTGTACAGTTTTCTGTATGTAAACATTGGCTGGACCATGCATTGTTTCCTGTATAGTTTTCACACTGTATGAATAACTGGGTCATGGGTTGTACTAGGAGATCAGGGGCTAATTGTCATCTGTTCTAGTGATCACTCCTAATTACAATGTGCATAGACCAAGATGGCAGAATATGCCATGCCAGATTGGGTCTGTACAATTTGCAGTTGAATCTGACCTATGTGTCAGTATATATGGCATTTCATGCAAGAATACAAGGCAACAGTACCAATTTAATATCAATTTAAGCCAATCATCTTTCCCTTCCAAAACTAAATAGAGAAGTCTTTAAGAAAAGTTTTGAATATTCAAGGCTACTGACTTTGAACAGAATCCCAAAGGATATTAGGGACAGGACAAATATGAAAATATTTCATTGTAATATAATCACTGGAATGAAATCTGAAAACTAATTAGACAAGGACATTACAGCTTCAAAGTATCAACTCCCTAAAATTCCACTTTAATGTGTCAATGTTTTGATATTGTATATACCTTGTTGGAGCATGCTGTTACTGCAGTTTCTGTTTATTAAGTTCAGACCTAAATATAATTTTTTATTTCTCACTTTTATGTTTAGAAAGAATCAAGAGTTACATTGATTTTTTGTGTGTGCAACTATGAACTATGTATGTAGATAAGAAAATAATTAAGGGTTCAAGGAAGATTAGCTCCATGCAGCTAACTGTGTCACTCTCTTTTAATAATGCAAAATTGTTATTATTATTATTATTATTATTATTATTATTATTATTATTATTATTATTATTATTATTATTATTATTATTATCATCATCATCATCATCATCATCATCATCATCATCATCATTATTATTATTATTATTATTATTATTATTATTATTATTATTATTATTATTATTATTATTATCATTATTACTGAGGTTCAAGTAGCATTATTGCTGGAAATTTTTGTTCGAGCCTGTGCCACCAGTGTGAACTGGTAAAGTCATGCAAATGAAAGTGCATAAGTGGGAGTTTTGTTCCAGTGTAAAGCATTAAAAAAGAAAACATTCAGGTTTTCCTCGTTCTTATAATTCAGTATAATGCAGCATCCTGGTTACAATAAACACTGTATTTTTACAAGGGGTGGGGGGAATAGGTTATGTCATCTTTATAGGCCATACAGGACAGTCACTCACCTTTTCCTGTGCCTTGGTACAGTACTTTGAGATGTCCCAAACTTGTATATTTCCCTGGGTATCTCCGGTGAATAGAAATCTATTTTCTGAGTCTGTACACATCCCCAAGATGGACTCATCATGGTTATCAGGGGCATAATACTCTCCTGAAATTTAATGTGACAATCCTATTATGTGCATTCAAATCTTTCTTTAAGGCCGTCACCTCTAGTATATGAGAAACGTGACCTCTAAAGACAAGTGATTGCTCAATAAAGGTCCATATTACTAATATTATTATTTATTGAACCTTGAAAAAGTGGCTGCTTGAGGCAAGTGATTGCCTGTTACAATTAATGCTTAAGGCATTATCTTAATGACAGACAAATCACATGCATTTGCTGTTTACAAAAATGACTCTACTTGCACAATTTGTTTTTAAAATCTGGAATTCTCCTTGCTTTTGTTCTAATTTTTCTGATGTTGTTGAACCTCGGACAAATTTGTTGAGAAAGAAAAACAAGTTTTTTTGGAGTGAAAAATGTCAAGAGCTTTTAGTTAGACTAAAAGCCATATTTGAAAGTGCACCAGTTTTAATGGCTCCAGATTTCAGTCAGCCATTCAAATTATCTGTAGATGCGAGTGATGTTGGGGTTAGAGTAGTTTTGCTTCAAGATGACCAAAATGGTGTTGAACATCCAGTGTGTTATTTCTCTCTAAGAAATTGAATAAACTCCAGAGAAACTACTCAACAATCAAGAAGGAGTGCTTGGTCTTAATGCTAGCATTACAGTATTTTAGAGTCTATATTAGCTTGGCTCCTTCTCCGGTTGTTGTTTAGTGACCACAACCGCCTCACTTTCATTGGCAGAATGAAAAATAAAAATCAGAGGATTTTGAGTTGGAGTTTATTTGTACAAGAATACAATATTGATATCAGGCACATAAATAGAAAAGATAATTTAATTGCAGGTGCACTTTCCCCGTGTGTAGAAAAGTCATCTTCATAAATTCATAAGAGTTCTTATGTAATTTTTTTTACCTTATATGGAATTTACATCTGGTAAGAAAAAGAAAGTTTTATTACATAATGGATGTAGGTGTTATGACCCTGTAGTTTAATTGTGTGTGTGTTAAGGAATCAATTCTGTATAAATCTTTTTATTTCATTTTTTTAAATTAAGTGTAATTATTAATATTATATTAATATCGGTCTAATATGTTTTTAAAAACATCGTGTTTACTTGAGTTGTAAATGTCACTCATGTGAGCACGTGCTTTGTATGATGGCAAATTCATTACAAATAAACATTCAGGAATAGCTATGAAAATGATTGGCTGATACTTGGTCAAGCTTTCCTAATGTCCAGATGTATTGTGAAAGTGCATGCATCCGCTGTGCGCGTGTAATTCAAACAATGTATTAGCTTCATTTCTATGCTGAGTTATTTTGTAAGACAGTCTTAACAGTTGTAGATTCACAGAGTCAAAGTTTATTGTAACATCTTAGAGTTATACAACTTCTATTACCTTAAAAAAGGTATTTTTGTGCTAGAAGAAGTTGTCTGTTCATATGTCTGTGTACAACATGTATTTTGTTAGAGAAGCTAATTTTACTTCGTTTTTCTAAATAATTGTTTTTCTGGAGAACAAAACTACTCATTTGGACAAAGACATTTTCCAAAAATATTCTAAATTGGAACAGATCAATACAAACTGCTTTACTGTGTAGATTCTGGATTTTTCTGCAGGCATATCAGTGAAGGTCTCTTGACATCTCATTATACACAGCCCATGGTAGGCATATCAGTGAATGTCTAATGAAATCTCATTATTCACAGCCCATGGCAGGCATATCAATGAAGGTCTAGTGACAGCTCATTATACACAGCCCATGGCAGGCATATCAGTGAAGGTCTCATGACATCTCATTATACACAGCCCATGGCAGGCACATCAGTGAATGTCCAGTGAAATCTCATTATTCACAGCCCATGGCAGTCAGATCAATGAAGGTCTAGTTACATCTCATTATACACAGCCCATGGCAGGCATGTCAGTAAAGGTCTAGTGACATCTCATTATACACAGCCTATGGCAGGCATATCAATGAAAGTCTAGTGACATCTCATTATACACAGCCCATGGCAGGCATATCAGTGAAGGTCTAGTGACATCTCATTATAATAAACCAATGGAAGGCATATCAGGCAAGGCTTGGTATATGAGTAGCTACAAAAGTTTGACATAATGGAGGTCATTGTGTGATACTGTTCCCCAAACTGGACATAAATATAGAAAATACAGTAAGTTGTTAGTAAAACCAGAATTAACTCTAAAAGTAATTGCTTTGATTTTGCTTGCTTCTACAAATTTTCTTTCTGTCTGAGACTATGTATCAAGTCTTAAATTCCACAACTGTCAAAAGATTACATCAGCTTTTCTTTATTTTACACAAATCAACATAGATGGGGCTCAGAGTTAAATTTTGATTAGTCTATTCTGTCTTACCCATTTCATGTTTAGCACCATAGAGACACCACCATCTAAGCACCCCTCCTTCACTGGATACAAGGGTAGCTGACTCGGAGTGTCTAACTGCTCCCCGAGACTTCAAAAAGAGTACTTTATCCACCGGAGCAATTTGACTGATAAAAGGAAATTAAATAACATATTTAGTCAGAAGGAAATTAAATCACATTATATTTTGTCAGAATAAAATAAAATGACCTGTTATATTTAATCAGAAGGAAATTAAATCACACTATATTCAGTCACATTTTTGACAAGTACAATTCTCATCAGGGCTGTCTAAACAATATTTTAAGTGAATGTGCAAAGATTAGGTTGGGAACTGGTAGCATATGCCACAATGTTTGAAATATAACCATGACTAGAAACAATGGCATATGTCTCTTTCTCTGTAATTACCTTTGGTTATTTGCAGGAAAGAAAGATTAATATCTCATCATTTTTTAATTAGATTTTGTTAAAATTGTTGTGATGGCAAGTTGCTTGGTTCTTATGCTTTTTCCCCAACAAAATATCTTTCAACCGTATCTAATAGCCAGTGCTATCTTATAAAGATGAATAAAGATGTCTACAATGTGCTACATGTAGTTTAATTTTGCACTGACTGATTTCAGATTTTTATTTGTGTTTTCATTTCACCTTTGGGAGTCATATGGGATAAAATATTGTGGAACTAATGTGGGTGTGAAATTTTGCCAAGGTGATATATTTTTATGTGCAAAAAAAAATGTTCCCAAGATTCTGTACTCTAAATAATAATGGTGTCATGGCCACCCCCACCCTCAACTTCATGCTGGTAGTGTCAGTGTGTGCAGAGCCAATAACTGGATGCTTTAACAATGAGACTGTTTCTGGTCAAAATATAATAGTAAACAATCTATTGATAAATTAAATTTGTGTTGTTATAAAAAGTCTTTGCAGATGCCAGTAACACTGCTGCTCAAGAGATAGCTGTCGTAATTATGTGGTACCAGGACTGAATGACTATATAAAGGATTCACATAAAAAGTCAATTTTTTTTTATCTATGGCAGGATAATGGCAAGCATGATTTTCTATGGGAAACAATGAGAAAATCCAGGGCCCAGTTTACATATGACTTAAGATTATATAAGACACAACCAGATACTGGGCTGACTCCTAAAATATTACCAAAAAATTGAACAGTAAAAATGTTAATACTTTTTGAAAAGATGTTTGCCCAGAGACCAGCAAACACTCTCCCTTAGGCAATTCTGTGGGTAATATGACAGACCAGCAAGACAATGTTAAAATGTTTCAAAATCATTATTGTGACATTCTCCATTCAATTAAAGGTAAAAAGCACACAAAAGTAGTGTATTGGCTGACTTAAATAAACATCTTTCATGGATGTTACGTTTATACATTGGCATGATACTACTGCTTACTGTTGATAAGACAAAACTGGTCGCTAACAGTGTATTCATTCTCATCAAGCATAACATCTTAAAATTGCTAGTGAAAGGTTGCATGTAGTTTTATTTCACTAAAATACTTGTGCATCACTTTATCTATTTGACCTCACTAAAATAACTCCCAGATTATCCAATAATCAGTCTCTTTATCTATTTAACCTCACAAAAAAACTCCCAGATACCAATAAACTGTCATTTTATCATTTTATCTATTTGACCTCACTAAATTAACTCCCAGATTATCCAATAATCAGTCTCTTTATCTATTTAACCTCACAAAAATAATCCCCAGATGCCAATAAACAGTCATTTTATCTATTTGACCTCACTAAATTAACTCCCAGTATATCCAGTAATCAGTCTCTTTATCTATTTAACCTCACAAAAATAACTCCCAGATACCAATAAACAGTCACTTTATCTATTTGACCTCACTAAATTAACTCCCAGATTATCCAATAATCAGTCTCTTTATCTATTTAACCTCACAAAAAAAACTCCCAGATACCAATAAAAAGTCACTTTATCTATTTGACCTCACAAAATTGACTCCCAGATACCAATAAGCAAGATGAAAACCAATGAAATATCATATCAGAAACAATTATCAACTTATATCCAAGCTTAAGATGTCATTTCAATTGAAGATGAGAAATTGAGCTCACATGCTTTAGATGACATCCCTTTGTTGACACATGTCTGCCTGACTTGGAGGAAGTCATTAATTTCTATGTCGATAACTGTAGTCCATATTACATGTTTTTTAGTTACTAGGAAGACTTTTTACCAAATCTATCATTGAACCCCATTCTGAAAGGCAAATGTTCAAAATGCCAAAATGTATCTTGTTTAAAATACTTCTTTCATTAAACCCTATTCAGAAAGTTAATGACAGAAACATCCCATTGGATCTTGTTAGTTTGCTTCTTAAATGGTATGACAAACAGTAATTTGTATACAGTGGAGTCAGACAACTTCTAAGACTTTCAATCTGACAAATGGTTTGTGGCAAGAAGGTATTTTATCCCCATTTTTGTATATATTGATGACCATAATCATGATTCCAATGGATCTTATATCAGATGCAACATAGATGATTTATTTATGAACAACTTTACTTAGCCCATATATTGGTGGATTATTAAAATGATCAAGAATATGTGAGTGCTTCACATTAGCAAATGATATCTAGAGTACAACACACAAAAGACTATATATTTGTTTTGGATCTCAAAACATGAAAGAAAGAGTCAACACCTGAGGTTAGCCTTTGCAAGAAAAACTTGTTTTGAATAAGTGTGCTTACCTAGGGCATGTAATTCATTCTAATTGGTTTGATGATGCTTACCTAGATCATGTAATTCATTCTGATTGGCTTGATGATGCTTACCTAGGGCATGTAATTCATTCTGATTGGTTTGATGATGCTTACCTAGGGCATGTAATTCATTCTGCTTGGTTTGATGATGCTTACCTAGGGCATGTAATTCATTCTGATTGGTTTGATGATGCTTACCTAGGGCATGTAGTTCATTCTAATTGGTTTGATGATGCTTACCTAGATCATGTAATTCATTCTGATTGGCTTGATGATGCTTACCTAGATCATGTAATTCATTCTGATTGGCTTGATGATGCTTACCTAGGGCATGTAATTCATTCTGATTGGTTTGATGATGCTTACCTAGGGCATGTATAATTCATTCTGATTGGTTTGATGATGCTTACCTAGATCATGTAATTCATTCTGATTGGCTTGATGATGCTTACCTAGATCATGTAATTCATTCTGATTGGCTTGATGATGCTTACCTAGGGCATGTAATTCATTCTGATTGGTTTGATGATGCTTACCTATTGCATGTATAATTCATTCTGATTGGTTTGATGATGCTTACCTAGGTCATGTAATTCATTCTGCTTGGTTTGATGATGCTTACATAGGGCATGTAATTCATTCTGATTGGTTTGATGATGCTTACCTAGGGCATGTATAATTCATTCTGATTGGTTTGATGATGCTTACCTAGGTCATGTAATTCATTCTGATTGGTTTGATGATGCTTACCTAGGGCATGTAATTCATTCTAATTGGTTTGATGATGCTTACATAGGGCATGTAATTCATTCTGATTGGCTTGATGATGCTTACCTAGGGCATGTAATTCATTCTAATTGGTTTGATGATGCTTACCTAGGGCATGTAATTCATTCTAATTGGTTTGATGATGCTTACATAGGGCATGTAATTCATTCTGATTGGCTTGATGATGCTTACCTAGGGCATGTAATTCATTCTGATTGGTTTGATGATGCTTACATAGGGCATGTAATTCATTCTGATTGGTTTGATGATGCTTACCTAGGGCATGTAATTCATTCTGATTGGTTTGATGATGCTTACATAGGGCATGTAATTCACTCTGATTGGTTTGATGATGCTTACCTAGGGCATGTATAATTCATTCTGATTGGTTTGATGATGCTTACCTAGGTCATGTAATTCATTCTGATTGGTTTGATGATGCTTACCTAGGGCATGTAATTCATTCTAATTGGTTTGATGATGCTTACATAGGGCATGTAATTCATTCTGATTGGCTTGATGATGCTTACCTAGGGCATGTAATTCATTCTAATTGGTTTGATGATGCTTACCTAGGGCATGTATAATTCATTCTGATTGGCTTGATGATGCTTACCTAGGGCATGTAATTCATTCTAATTGGTTTGATGATGCTTACCTAGGGCATGTAATTCATTCTGATTGGCTTGATGATGCTTACCTAGGGCATGTAATTCATTCTGATTGGTTTGATGATGCTTACCTGGGGCATGTAATTCATTCTGATTGGTTTGATGATGCTTACCTAGGGCATGTAATTCATTCTGATTGGTTTGATGATGCTTACCTAGGGCATGTAATTCATTCTGATTGGTTTGATGATGCTTACCTAGGGCATGTAATTCATTCTGATTGGTTTGATGATGCTTACCTAGGGCATGTAATTCATTCTGATTGGTTTGATGATGCTTACCTAGGGCATGTAATTCATTCTGATTGGTTTGATGATGCTTACCTAGGGCATGTAATTCACTCTGATTGGTTTGATGATGCTTACCTAGGGCATGTATAATTCATTCTGATTGGTTTGATGATGCTTACCTAGGTCATGTAATTCATTCTGATTGGTTTGATGATGCTTACCTAGGGCATGTAATTCATTCTAATTGGTTTGATGATGCTTACCTAGGGCATGTAATTCATTCTGATTGGTTTGATGATGCTTACCTAGGGCATGTAATTCATTCTGATTGGTTTGATGATGCTCACCTAGGGCATGTATAATTCATTCTGATTGGTTTGATGATGCTTACCTAGGGCATGTAATTCATTCTGATTGGTTTGATGATGCTTACCTAGGGCATGTATAATTCATTCTGATTGGTTTGATGATGCTTGCCTAGGGCATGTAATTCATTCTGATTGGTTTGATGATGCTTACCTAGGTCATGTAATTCATTCTAATTGGTTTGATGATGCTTACATAGGGCATGTAATTCATTCTGATTGGCTTCATGATGCTTACCTAGGGCATGTAATTCATTCTGATTGGTTTGATGATGCTTACCTAGGGCATGTAATTCATTCTGATTGGTTTGATGATGCTTACCTAGGGCATGTAATTCACTCTGATTGGCTCGATGATGCTTACCTAGGGCATGTATAATTCATTCTGATTGGCTTGATGATGCTTACATAGGGCATGTAATTCATTCTGATTGGTTTGATGATGCTTACCTAGGGCATGTATAATTCATTCTGATTGGTTTGATGATGCTTACCTAGGGCATGTATAATTCATTCTGATTGGTTTGATGATGCTTACATAGGGCATGTAATTCATTCTGATTGGCTTCATGATGCTTACATAGGGCATGTAATTCATTCTGATTGGTTTGATGATGCTTACCTAGGGCATGTAATTCATTCTGATTGGTTTGATGATGCTTACCTAGGGCATGTAATTCACTCTGATTGGCTCGATGATGCTTACCTAGGGCATGTATAATTCATTCTGATTGGCTTGATGATGCTTACATAGGGCATGTAATTCATTCTGATTGGTTTGATGATGCTTACCTAGGGCATGTATAATTCATTCTGATTGGTTTGATGATGCTTACCTAGGGCATGTATAATTCATTCTGTTTGGCTTGATGATGCTTACCTAGGGCATGTATAATTCAATCTGATTGGCTTGATGATGCTTACATAGGGCATGTAATTCATTCTGATTGGTTTGATGATGCTTACTTAGGGCATGTATAATTCATTCTGATTGGCTTGATGATGCTTACCTAGGGCATGTATAATTCATTCTGTTTGGCTTGATGATGCTTACCTAGGGCATGTATAATTCAATCTGATTGGCTTGATGATGCTTACTTAGGGCATGTAATTCATTCTGATTGGTTTTATGATGCTTACCTAGGGCATGTATAATTCATTCTGATTGGCTTGATGATGCTTACCTAGGGCATGTATAATTCATTCTGATTGGCTTGATGATGCTTACCTAGGGCATGTATAATTCATTCTGATTGGCTTGATGATGCTTACCTAGGTCATGTAATTCATTCTGATTGGCTTGATGATGCTTACCTAGGGCATGTATAATTCATTCTGATTGGTTTGATGATAATGATATAAATGACAATATGAGTAAGCATACCTTAAAGTTTTAAAACATGTTCTACTGATGTAAAAATATTGTTTTTAAATCCTATTATAGGAATCTGCATTGTGCGCCTCTCTACACACATATTTCACTTTCTACAGTAATGCAGTTAAATATTTGCTACATCAATGCATTTAGATTTTAATGGGTTAGTATAGGCACCATAGTGCTTTGGGAATGTTTATAAATGATGATGTTTACTGCCTTTTGCAGTTTGCCTAAAAAGAAAGAGTATTTATTTAGAATAATATTGCTATATGTAGTAGTAACAGCAGATACTTAAAGAATGAGTTTCACATTGCATGCAGCTGAAATTCATCAACAATAGATGTTGGAGCAAATTATTGTAATTAATTATTAACTAATAACTTGTGTGACACTGCTAATTTTTGCATAATAAATGAAGTTATTATTACATTATTATTATGAACAAACTGCTAAGCACCAGGAATAGTTGTGATTCCCCATGTGATCATAAGTTTTATTATTATTTAATAATAATAATAATAATAATAATAATAATAATAATAATAATAATAATAATAATAATAATAACAACAACAACATCAGATTATCTCAATTTCCATCATAAAAAAAACAATTTATGTCCTCTGCCTGATGTGCTGATAAAGGACACATTATTAAGTTTCAGTGACTCAAAAATATGACAATGGAATATTAATTGTCTCACTGAATTCTAATTTTGCTTTGAAAAATTGGACCTTACAAATTTTTGACCTTGACCTTAAAGCTGCAAAATGTGGTGTACCATTATGTAATTTCTGATTTGTGTTCAAACTGTTTGCAGTAGGTGTATGCTGACACAAGAAAATATGGTATCTTACCCTGCCATGATTTTGAAAGCTTTTCTATGCCTAGAATTGGGCCTGGAATTCAAGGACTTTGGCCTGATCTCACCATTAGTCACAATTCCACTTTTCAACTCTTCTATATTTCTTCCTCTGCAAATGAGACAGTGATTTATTTTTGAGGTAACAAAAAATTAAGCGTGATTTTTTAGATGGAGGGAAGTAATTAAGATTTTAATATTTTGCCCTCCTTACTTGTCACTTGCCCTTGCAAAATGATTTATTCTAGATATCCAAGAAATAATTTTATTTACAAAAATGACTAAAGTCTTAAAATACAATAAAAATCAAATACAATAAAAAAAATTTATTGAATTTTGTATATGTCTTGTGAGAAACATTTTTCAAAAAATGTGACATCCAAATGCTATATTAAAGGTATTTTTGGAAGTATGGAGTTATGACAATAAATATTGTAAACTTAAAACCTACATGTCTGATGGCTGTCCTTTTCTAAGTCTCACAAATATTTTTTCTGTTTCAACATCCCACACTATAATCTCCCCATCAAAACTGGCTGTGACAAGAAAGTTGGGGGGACAGTAATCCATGGTCAAGATGTCATCTTGGTGAAGTTGACCTCCCTTCCAGTTACACTGGGCTGGTACATACATATTCTGTAACATGAATAGATCAGTGTAACTCTATATAAGATCAATGTAACTCTGTAAATAAGATCAATGTAACTCTGTATAAGATCAATGTAACTCTTTATAAGATCAATGTAACTCTTTATAAGATCAATGTAACTCTGTATATAAGATCATTGTAACTCTGTATAAGATCAATGTAACTCTTTACAAGATCAATGTAACTCTTTATAAGATCAATGTAACTCCATAATATCAATGTAACTCTTCATAAGATAAATGTATCTCCATAGGATCAATGTAACTATTTATAATATCAATGTAACTTCATAAGATCAATGTATCTCTTTATAAAATCCACATAACTCAATAATATCAATGTAACTCTTTATAAGTTAATGTAACTCCATAATATCAATGTAACTCTTCATAAGATCAATGTAACTCCATAGGATCAATGTAACTATTTATAATATCAATGTAACTCTTTATAAGATCAATGTAACTCTTTATAAGATCAATGTAACTCCATAAAATCAATGTAACTCCATAAGATCAATGTAACTCAATAAGATCAATGTAACTCTTTATAAGATCAATGTAACACTTTATAAGATCAATGTAACTCCATAAGATCAATGTAACTCCATAAGATCAATGTAACTCTGTATGACAGGAAGAAAGGTAAAGCCAACAATTATTCATACATACTGTTTTTGCCGGTATTTAAACTCTACTAAAACCAAATGTGGCCATCATCAACCCTGAACTGCCAAAATATGCATTTAGATCAGAGTCTACATTGTCTTCCTGAAATCATTGATAGAACAGTAAAGATTGATCAGCAGTTGCATTATGCAATGGAAGGTGTGGGTGTGTGTTATTTGCAGCTAGACATGATTTACATTATACATGAATACAATATATACTCCTGTATAAGTCATATCCAATTGCAAACAAAATAGAACCTCACCAGCAATGTCTAATGCAATGGCAGATCAGGGTCTATGGTTTCAGTAAAGTCCTAATTATGCGCATTATGTACAGTAAAATTATGGTGATCTAGATCATTCCTGTAGGTTAGAAACCAGGTAGTGTATTCTCAAAACATTTATGCAGGTTGTGCATTAACTATTTTTTAAATTCATTTTGTAGTTATTACTAAGCTCAGTAGTATGGTGGCAATCCACTAATATTACATACTTGTGAAAGAGGTAAGGTGAAGTTGTTGGCATTCACAACATGCATAGTGGAGAGAATTTTTGTATCCCTCTATGATACCTCAATGTACTGTGGCTGAAATTTCTTTGCAAGCTGTAGGTGTGAAAACCAATTTTCCTAGCAAAATATGTTTCTTCAAGAATATTTACCCAATCATAATACCTTAGGAGAAATACTTCTATGTCGCACATCCAGCCCTCTCAGAATCTACTTTTATCTAAAGGGAGCTAAAAAGTTATCTTCCAATCTATTTCGTGGTTGGGAACAGTAATCTCCACTTAGGTATAAGACTTGGTGGCAAAGTCTAAGAAACAGGCCTAGACCTAGGATAAGGCAAATGAGGAAATCACCTTGGTCCCTGCACTTTCAGACAATGCAATTTTTGTGCTTGTGGCCACATGCTCATCACTTGCTGCCTTTGGCCCCGCATCATAGGTCTGGGCCTGCTAAGAAGATTTCAGTTTTTACTGGAGTGGAAGGCACTCTCTCTATGGATGTAACTGTGGGGTAAAAAGGAGGTTGTATGTGTATATTGATTGGGTAAATATTCTCAAAAAAAAACAGTTTACTAGAAAAAACTGATTACTTCTTTAAATATATTACCCAATCATAATACCTTATGAAAACATGAGAAAAAAGGTGGAGGGAGCTACATTCTCTTACACCAGAGATACCATCTACAGTCCCCTAAGGTATGTGAGACAGCTTTTAGGTAACCAGACTGGTGGGAACTTTACCTATTGAAGCACAGCTTCAAATAGGTAAACATTTTTCTCTGCAAATCCAGTGGAAATGGTAAAGCAGGATCTTAAGAAGCTGTTGATGAAAGAGTGACCTATTTGAGCTGTTGATGTAGGTTCTACCAGATCAAAATGAGCCCTTAGGGATGACAGATTTTGGAGATAAAAGCAAAAGAATGTGGACTCCAATCTTCATCCCACAGCCTGAATGATGTCAGGTAGTGGACAGTTCAGGATGAATGCCAGGCTGGTGGCAAATGCTCTAACCTCATGAGTCAAAATGTCTAACAAGTTCATTTGAGCCATGGCTGTTTTTCTATGTGCCAAGCAAATAATCGACTTAATCCAGGACAAGATAGTCTGAGTTGATATATCCTCCTATCTTGTCTTGAGAAGTAAAAAGATCTCCCTTGACACAAAAGCTCTGTTTCATTAAGGTACTACTTCAAAGTCTGAATTGAGTTTTGTAGGTGGCCTTCATCTGCTGTGTTCACACAAGACAGAGGTTCATAATGAATAAGAAGCAGGTATGTAAGGTGTGCCATAGATGCCCTTGAATTTGATTCAAAAGGTGTCTTATTCAACCAGGTTAATACCCAAGATAGGTTCCACTTAGTCATAGGGTTAGTGTTTCATGTATGTTAATGTATATGTCAACATTAATGTATATACTCAAAGTTGGCAAGTAGGTCAGATAAGTGTTTGTTTTGTTTGACATTATCTCTTCCATGATGATGAATGGTGTCAGTGATAGTGGAGTGGAAACCTTTTATTGTACTTGGTGCAAATTTTCTAATTTTGAAGAGCCAGAGGAGTAAGTTAGCTATCTGCTGTATAGAGGCTTGGAGAGGCAAAATATGTATGTGCAACACTGAGGGAAATTTGCCATTTGCCTTTGTATGCTTTTAGGGTCTTAATGTCTGAGCAATTCTCTCCATGATTGGTTGTGAGGACTGTTTAATTCTGAGGGCCTGTTTAATATAATCCAGATGTTCAAGTTTAGTAGCTCTGGGCAAGGATGAAGCACTGGTATCATGGTTGTTTGAGTAGATGAGAGAAATTCAAATACTCTGAGGAGTTTCCAATGCAATATTGATGAGGTCATTGATCCACAACTTTTCCCATTGGAGTGGTGCAATGAGGATGGGGCAACAGATTTGATTTTACTGCTTTCTGTATCACATTTTAGAATCAGTGGTGTTGGAGAGTAGGCATGTGCATTCAGGTCATTTCAATCTAGCAACAGAACATCAACTACCCAAGAATTTGGGTCCAGGACTGGAGAGACAAAGGTTGGAAGTTTGGTATTCTACCTTGTTGCAAACAGGTCAACAGTAATGGGTCACACAGGTACATATCTGAGAGAAACCTGAGATATGATTATTCTGTCAGTATTAGTTAAGTTGATTTCAGTTGTGCAGAGACATAGAATGAGCCAATCTGTTTATATATCCCAGGATATGGTGAAAATATATGTGGATTTGTTGACAACACCACCTTAGAAAATCTTCTACCATGATACCTAGGTCTGGGTTCTTGGTTCCTCCATGTCATTTGAGATAAGTCACTACTGTAAAGCTGTCGGACAGAATGTGGACTCCCTTGCCTGTCACCAATGAAAGGCTTTCACAATGGCTTTTATCTCCAGAAGACTGAAATGTACATGGTGTTTCTCGGGTGACCATACACTGCTGGATTCCTGAAAAGATGGTAGTAGGTGAGTTCTCCAGCCATTCATGCTTGCTTCAGTTCAGATTTTAATCTTGGGTAGTTGTTATTGTAGAGTTATACTATCCTTGAGCCAAATTTGGATGCCCTGATTCTGCAGATCTTGTCTCAAATATGTGCAGATGGGGCAAACTTTTGGCTTCCATTGGGACAGAAGTGTCATTTGTAATGGGCACATAAAAAGGCAAACTAGGACAATGAAGTCTGCTGCCTTGTTTACCAAACCTGGTAGGAAAAGAAATTCCTGTATGGATAGAAGTTTCCTTGACAGTAAAGAAGCTAACATGGTTTAGAATTTCAATGCCCACTCCTGAGGGAGATGAACAATGTTGTCTGAGTATTGAACTCCATACCTAGGTGAACAAATTACTGAGATGGTACTAGGTTAGGGTTTTTCCTTGCTGATGAGAAACCCAGGTTAGTAAGCAGTGTAATAAAGGTTATAATATCTTGTTTATTTATAACTCACCTGATCTTTATGCACGATGTCATCCAGGTAACTTGATGTTTCTACCATATAAATAGTCCAGATATGCACTATTACTTGTTTATCAGATGAATGAAGACCCAGGGTCTGATGTTGAGTCCCAATGCAAGTGCCCTGAATTTAATGTTGTAGTTGAATCACAGGAATGTCATGGAAGCCTTGTGAATAGGGACATAAAGGCATGCATCTTTAATTCCACACTGATGAAATCTCCCTTTTGGATGGCCTTCCGAAATGCACCATGGTGTTTCCAATGACAACCAAGAGGTATGAATGAATTGATTGAGGGTGCTTAGATCAATGACTGGAGTCCAAGTGTCATCACCTTTGGAGCCAAGAAAAGTCTGGGATATGTACCAATTTGTAATGGAATTGCACATATATTAGAAGTTTTTATAAGAGCTAGAGACTTGCACATATATAAAATAATTATAGACTAAAATTAATGTAAAGTTGCTCAGGCTCTCTGTGCAAGTACTTAAATGTGAGACAATGAGGTATTAGCAAAATGTAAAGATAGATTTGTTGGCATAGGAAAAGAAAAAGTTGGAAATATAGATGAAGTATTATATTCTTAGAAGTGACAAGCTCCTCCAATTTGTAATAGTACATCTTCCACTTAGATTCTGGCTTTTGCAAGGTCTCTCATGATGACAGCATGGTTCTTGGCACCAACTCATCCCCAAATCTTATACCTAAGGAGAGTGCACTATGCCCAACCACCACATAGGTCGGCAGATAAAGTTTAGCTTGAGCTGAAAATGGTAGCTGAATTTGCAAGATAGTAATAGCCCTCCTAAGATATTATGACTGGGTAACATATTTAAAGAAGAATCACGCATGATCTAAGCACACTGTGCTGATAATCATCATTTTAACAAATCTGAAAGACCTTCATGAAAAGATGCTTTCTGCTACATTTGGTCAAATTCTGATCACTGTCTTTTTTTTTAGTAACAGTATTGATTGCAGATCAGCATCATTATAAACCATCTGTGTCAGGATGTTTCCTACAAAATTAGGTCAAATTCTGTTAAGTAGATTTTTTGAGAAGACATTCAAAGTTGTTTTTCTCTATTTTTAGTAATGGTGGCTGTATTTGCTGGCAGATCAGTATGCTTTGAACAAATTTGAAAAACCTTCATGCTAGGATGTTTTATGTCAAATTTGTCATATTGTTAAGCAAATGTTGAGAAGTCATTCCAAGTTCTTTTAATATAGCAATGGTAGTGATATTTGATGGAAGATTGCATCTTTTAATAAATTTGGAAGAAGTTCAAGCCAGTATGGCTTCTGTAAAATTTGGTCAAATCCTGTTAAGTGATTCTTGAGAAGACACAAATCAAATGTTTTTTCTTTTAGCTTTAGTATCAGTATCTCATAGCAGATTAGCATCATTTGAACAAATTGGAAAAGAACTTCATTTCAAGATTCATGTTCACAATTTGATGAAATTCTTTTTAGAGGTTTTTGAGAAGATGAAAATAAGAATTGTTAACAGATGATGCACACTGGAAGAAGATCCATGCCATAAGCTAACTTAGACATATGACAAGGTCAGCTACAAATCTCAAAAGGTGCTAATTACATCAGGATCTGCATCATCATAGATTGCCATTTTCCGGCTCCAACCCACAGCAATGATGACCTTCCTGTCAGTGTGTGGGTAAATCCCAGTCACCTCAGCTTCTGCAACTGGCTCCAACTTGTGCAAGTTGTGTCCATTCTGGAAGTTCCACACCTTGAAGACATAATTAAGCCTTGCATCAGAGAGAATTTTATTAAGAAATTGTTAAATTTATTTTTTCAATTACACTTTCATCAAACTGACTGGTGTAACTTTTGGAATCTAAACATGTAAAAAATGCTTAGCATTAATATTACCCTGTGCATATTATTTTATAAAATCATCCTTTTCCTTCCAGAAAGGTGTTGATTTTTATTGATTTTTTATGTTTCTGAAATCTGACTTTATAGCAATAGTTCTTCTGTATTCTGTATGCGAGTGTCATAATGCATCCTAGGTAATTATAGCTAAAAGGTCAACATGTTCCCATTAATCACTTATCTAGGTATTTAAAGAAATTGGGGAGATAAAATGAATAAGACTAACCTTTATTGTTCCATTTCTGGCCCCTGTAAAGAGTCTTCTATATGACCTGTCAAAAGTCATACAGGTTATTTCCTCATCTTCATGTGCATTGGAGAACATTACAGACTTGTTCCCTGTCTCTATATCCCAAAGTGCTATAGCTGAGGAGTCACAGCCTGTAGCCACCTGAAACAAGTGAACATTAAGAGATATAACAGACTTGTTCCCTGTCTCTATATGCCAAAGAAGCTATAGCTGAGGCGTAACAGCTTGCAGCCTACTGCTACAAGTGGACTTTAAGTTACAAAACACTTGAAGAATGAATCATACAATACATATGTCACCCAATTTACTGCCCTACATTATAACTTGATTGAAATACTTATTTAGTAAAGATAAAAGTACACATAGGTTAATTGATGAAAACTTGTGATTTAATAAATGGTTCTTATTAACCATTACAATCTGGCAATATGAACAGCATTCAAATTGTAAATACTGCTTTGGGTAGTCCATTGGCTCCTAGTCATGCATTCATGGGAAAATTAGAAAATGACTTCTTGAGTAAATGGCTTTTGAAACAAGATCTATAGCTAGAGATTTCTAGATGATATCTTTATGATGAGAAATTGTTTTTTTTGAAGACCATCATGTTTCAAATACTTTTATAATTTTCACCATTCAATTAAATTTCTCTTCAATGTATCAAACCCAAAAATGTACCATTTGTGAATGTAGATTTTAACATGAACATATTGATTTAATAAATAGTGCATGTTAAAACACAAATGTTCATCCATATTGAATATTCTTCTTGTCATACAAAAATCATGTAAGGAAGGAGCAACATATACTCATAGAAAGTGTTATGACTATTGTCTTAAAAATAAGTAAGCAAAAAAGAGCAAAAACCAACAAGTTTTGTAAAATTGCAAATAATATATTTATCTAAAATACAAAATGAAAATTTAAAAAGAACTTGACATTTTTGTGAATTAAAACCCAAATAGTCCTGAAAGTTGTTTCACAGGTCCAAAAGTATATAGTATTCCAAATTCTATTGGTGTTTTGAATGAATTCCAATATTGAAAGTGCTGATGTACAAATGTCCTGGAGTTGTGCTGATGTGCTAAGTGTTGATGTATCACAATGATATAATCCAAAAATGTCTTTAAACAAATTCACAATAATCACCAATTAGTTATTTAGTCCAAATGTTATTACTGAGGACTTTGTAATTCCAGTGACTAATTTAATTATAGATCTTCTCAAATTAAAAAACCTGAATAAAACTAAAATACTGATTCAACTTTGGATATTGAGATAGAAATAAATAATTTCTGTTTACTTCTTCCTTATATAAAAAATTAAGTCACAATAACAAAAATAGGACAAGGGTTATTTTCCAATCAAATACATAAATAAGATCCTTATAGAAACTTCCAAAGTTAAAAGTTAACAAAAACATGCTTTTCTCCTAGTAACAATGATCTTAATATATGATCTAAAATCACAGACAAGAATTAGCTATGTAATATGTTGTTTATAAAACAAATTACATTAGTCAGGTAGGCCCATATCCTACCCTCAATCATGGACAAAGGTAAATCAAAATACAAATCAAACATCCATAGCAAAAGCAATACAGAAGAATTATTTTTGATGACAATGTAATTTGATTGAGTGAAACAGATTATCAACAAATACAGGGATCTCTTGCACTTATTTTTCAATGTATTAAATCACTTTACTAAAGAAAAGAAACACTTGCTTACAGATGATTTAAGAATTTAAAAAACCCATTTTCAAGAGGTTCATTTGCTAAATGTAATAGATGTCAATATTTGCACTGTTCTTTTTTTAGTGAAAATACTTATTTCAGCAGCATTAACACCTAGATAATGTTTGTTTGTTTGTTTGTTGTTGGGCTTAACGCCATTTTTCAGCACACGATAGGCTATTCATGGCGGCCAGTATTAATGGTGGAGGAAGAAACCGGGAAATCACCGGAAAGAACCACCGACCCACGAGAAGCTACTGGCAAGCTTTCTCACATATCTACATTAGCCGAATCCTAGACTCGAACACACGCAGACAGAGGTGAGATGGCAGTGATCCGTAACGAAGATCGCTTTAGACCACTCGGCCACTCGGGGCCCCCCTAGATAATGTAAGATTCCTTATGATACTTTCAGTATCAATTCTAACATTATCATTTGTGATACCTTGTAAAATGTGTGGTAAACAAGATGTTGAACAAACTTATCAGTAAGCATCTGAATGCATGAACATAAATATGACATAAATAACTTTATCATTCCATCTTTCACATCTCATACTGCCACACATTTTAGTGATGGCATCAATTAAGTTATTTGATTTTTCATTTATGCCAACAGATATCATTAATTCAGAAATGAAATGTTTGTTAAAGGGAAAACATACTCATTTCACTATTTGGATACTGTCCTTTCAAATGATTTAAATTCAAAGATTATAAACAAACTTAACTAATTATTTCATGCATAGTATTTCATAAATTTTACAAATTTAAAGGAAACTAAAACTGTTTATTTCAATTTCTGTATGTATTTTTTTCATTGTCATTTGATTATAAGGGTGAGTATTGTCAAATTTTGTATTGCATTATAGTGCAGTATAAATAAGAGTGTATTTGAATATACATGACAGTGAAATGCAGTATACAGGACAATGAAATGCAGTATACAGGACAGTGAAATGCAAGATACAAAACAATGAAATGCAATATACAAGACAGTGTATTGCACTATACAGGACAATAAAATGCAGTATACAGGACAATGAAATGCAAGATACAAGACAGTGAAATGCAATATACAGGTCAGTGAATTGCAATATACAAGACAGTGAAATGCAATATACAGGACAATGAAATGCAGTTTACAGGACAGTGAAATGCAAGATACAAGACAATGAAATGCAATATACAAGACAGTGTATTGCAGTATACAGGACAATAAAATGCAGTATACAGGACAATGAAATGCAGTATACAGGACAATAAAATGCAAGATACAAGTCAGTCAAATGCAATATACAGGTCAGTGAATTGCAATATACAGGAAAGTGAAATGCAGTATACAGGAAAGTGAAATGCAATATACAGGACAATGAAATGCAGTATACAGGACAATAAAATGCAAGATACAAGACAGTGAAATGCAGTATACAGGACAGTGAATTGCAATGTAATATACAGGACAGTGAAATGCAATATACAGGACAGTGAAATGCAGTATACAGGACAGTGAATTGCAATGTAATATATAGGACAGTGAAATGCAATATACAGGACAGTGAATTGCAAGGTAATATACAGGACAGTGAAATGCAGTATACATGACAGTGAAATGCAATATACAAGACAGTGAAATGGAATATACATGACAGTGAAATGCAATATAAAAGACAGCAAAATGCAATATACAGGACAGTGAATTGCAATGTAATATACAGGACAGTGAAATGCAATATACAGGACAGTGTATTGCAGTATACATGACAGTGAATTGCAATGTAATATACAGGTCAGTGAAATGCAATATACAGGACAGTGAAATGCAATATACAGCAGAATGAAATGCAATATACAGGACAGTGTATTGCAATATACAGGACAGTGAAATGCAATATACAGCAGAATGAAATGCAATATACAGGACAGTGTATTGCAGTATACAGGTCAGTAAATTATATAGTACAAAAGAAGATATAGTTTCATATAACTTTTTGTATATATCTAATTAAGTGAATAATGATTAGAAAACAGCCTTATATGTAGAAGAATCTCAGCCACATAAGACAGACTGTGGAAACAGCCTTATACGTAGATAAATTTGGGCAACATAAGACAGGTAAAGGAAACATCTATACCTGTAGATGAATTTGGCCAACATTTTAAATAGACTATGGCAACAGCCTTACATGTAGATGAATTTTCGCCACATAAGACAGACTGTAAAAATAGCCTTACATGTAGATGAATTTTGGGCACATAAGACAGAAAATGGAAAGAGCCTTACATGTAGATGAATCTGGGCCACATAAGACAGACAATGGAAAGAGCCTTAGGTGTAGACAGACTATGGTTTCATTTGCATCTTCTAAACTCTGGCTACATTGGTGCTTAAGTATGCTAAGATGAGCTAATGCAAAAATTTACATTTGAGGTTTTTCTAACATGATTATTTTGCGAGAACATATACATAAAAGAACTAGTCATTTCTGCATACTGATTATGAGTGTATGAAGATTTATCATGGATTCTGGCACAAATATGACAGCCAGTTCAGAATCACAAAGTAGAAGGCAGTTATAGACCCCAACTATACGTTATACTGAGAGAGAGCTGTACATATATAATTTTAAATTGGTAATTTTAGTAATATCAGATTTTTGTGTCAATATTAAACATGGCAACAAATAATGCTTTTACAGTAATTACTGACTCGTATAAATACATTTTATTTTGCATTACAGTATTTGTTACAAATTCAGTTTTCTTACTGATTTAAGAAAAATTCTATGCTTGTAAAAAATGTGATTTTACATAATTTGCAAAGGAGATGGTTATTTGTGTCTGCTGACTCCAGACAAACTTTAAAATGAAAACTGTAGGAAATTCGCAGAATTTTTTTTTTAAAGTTTCAAGCACATGCGCACAGTTTAAGCATGTAAATTTGTGACATGTAGCTCCATTTATGGCCAAACTATTGTTTGTGTGTTATTTAATTTTTTAATGGACAGGCTTGCACCTTGTTACAATTATTTGTCAGAACATCTACTGGTTATTCCCACATGGAGCAGTACATCATTTTATGATGATGTGAAATACAGAGTTGAAAGAATTTAAATTAAGTAAATTCTCAGTGCGCAGCTTATTCAAAAGCAAACAAGAAAAGAATGGTTTAGGTTGGCATGGAGAAGACTCACCTGTCTGAATTTGGAGTTGTATATGGCACAACACAATTGGGTATCATGAGTTGTAGCCGTCACACTTTTGCTTATCCCAACATGGCCAAGTTTCAGCAGCCCAAGGTAATCATTACATGTGACCAGCAGGACATTTTGGGGGGCTGGTTGAAGGTGCATTGGGAACTGTCCATGTTCAGGCATTCTCCCATGAATACTGCTTGGGAATTTAAGTACAGTTGTCTGTAGACAAGCATGCTCTTTGATGTCCCACACTTTTACCACCTGTATAAAAACAAGAACTGTATGCATGTCATTTAAATGAGTAAAAACGTTATGCATATAATTTTATTTACATGCAAGCCACTTGTCAAAAATATTAAAAGAAATGCATTTAAAAGGTATTGATTATATTCATAGATTTATTATAAGATTTTCTGTTCCAACAGGCACAACCATGCTGATAACCATGCCACAGAGTTGACCTTTTGACCCTGTCATCTGTAAGAGTGGATTCTTCCTTCCAATGTTGTAAAGAGTGACAAGTCATTTTTCCTAAATATCAGTGACAGCACATTTAAGAATTCTAACCATGGCAGTCAAGGTACAAGACACTGCAATTTATTATGTACACAACTTTTAACTACAATAAACAGCAGGGCACATGTTTGCTTATTTTTACTAAATTAATGTGCTTAAATTCAAGATGCTATAGTATGTACTTACAGCATCCTTGGAATAGCTAAAGACTTGCATGAGACCTTCATGAATTTTTACTGCTATGACCCCTGTGGCATGACCGGTCATAACTGCAGTGGGTTTAACAGTGACATAAGGGTTCCATATTCTGATCGCATGGTCCAAACTTCCTGTCACCATAATGTTCAAGTTCTTGTTGAAGTCAAATGCTTCTACACCCTAAGGAAGAAATTAAATAAAATATTTTGATGAGGAGTATGATTTTAATTTCCACTAATAAAAATGTGGGTTTTTTTTATACCCATAACATTCTTTTAATGTGACTTTCTCTCCAGTTACACTCTAATGCAACCTGTAATTTTTTTCATATCACTTTTTTCTTGTAAGTTTCTTCCTGTGATTTTTTTCCCCGAGGTAAACATGTATATTTTATCCACATCTTTTTACTTGTGATTTTCTTTCTGGTAACTGCCTGAAAATGGACCTTGTGAGTAAGCTATCTTTTGTTTCCTGAGAAAACTAAAACTATTTTTCAAAAACTGAAGAATTGCTATCTATAACAATATTTATTGACAGTTAACTTACACATATCCTTTTCATGTCATCATATTAAATCAGTAATTGGATAAATGGAAGTTGTATAAAGACTAAATTAGACTGCAATACATTTCTTTTGCTGATTAAATACAGGAAAGTACATGGGTTTAATTTTAATCATTTATCAAGGACGTCAAAACTCAAATGTCACAAGTGAGTTCCATGACTTTTAACTGGTGTGAAATATTAAACATAACCATTCTACTTATTACATTGGACATCCAATGGTGTGAAATTATTACATTGGACATCCAATGGTGTGAAATATTAAACATAACCATTCTACTTATTTCATTGGACATCCAATGGTGTGAAATATTAAACATTACCATTCTACTTATTACACTGGACATCCAATGGTGTGAAATATTAAACATTACCATTCTACTTATTTCATTGGACATCCAATGGTGTGAAATTATTACATTGGACATCCAATGGTGTCAAATATTAAACATAACCATTCTACTTATTACATTGGACATCCAATGGTGTGAAATATTAAACATAACCATTCTACTTATTGTGAAATATTAAACATTACCATTCTACTCATTACACTGGACATCCAATGGTGTGAAATATTAAACATTACCATTCTACTTATTTCATTGGACATCCAATGGTGTGAAATTATTACATTGGACATCCAATGGTGTCAAATATTAAACATAACCATTCTACTTATTACATTGGACATCCAATGGTGTGAAATATTAAACATAACCATTCTACTTATTTCATTGGACATCCAATGGTGTGAAATTATTACATTGGACATCCAATGGTGTCAAATATTAAACATAACCATTCTACTTATTACATTGGACATCCAATGGTGTGAAATATTAAACATAACCATTCTACTTATTTCAATGGACATCCAATGGTGTGAAATTATTACATTGGACATCCAATGGTGTGAAATATTAAACATAACCATTCTACTTATTACATTGGACATCCAATGGTGTGAAATATTAAACATTACCATTCTACTTATTACACTTGGCATCTAATGGTGTGAAATATTAAACATTACCATTCTAATTATTACACTTGACATCCAATGGTGTGAAATATTAAACATAACCATTCTACTTATTACACTGGACATCCAATGGTGTGAAATACTAAACATTACCATTCTACTTATTACACTGGACATCCAGTTGTGTGAAATATTAAACATAACCATTCTACTTATTACACTTGGCATCTAATGGTGTGAAATATTAAACATTACCATTCTAATTATTACACTGGACATCCAATGGTGTGAAATATTAAACATTACCATTCTACTTATTACACTGGACATCCAATTGTGTGAAATATTAAACATTACCATTCTAATTATTACACTGGACATCCAATGGTGTGAAATATTAAACATATCTATTCTAATTATTACACTGGACATCCAATGAAATATTAAACATAACCATTCTGCTTATTACATTGGACATCCAAAAATGATTTGGAACTTTGCTTCTGGATTGTATGAAAAAATAGCCATCATGGTCTTTCAATGTTGAGAAAATTATCAATGTGCTTCAGCCATGAACTAAACATGAATAAACCATTATTCAATAAAATATAACCACTGATATCGACAGCATGCAACAATAAACCCTCCTACACCTGAAGTAGTTACAATTAGACAAAATGCATAGCTAGGTAATATGACCAATAATTCAACAGGTAATTATTCTCAGCATTTACCAAATGAAATTATCAGAAATAATGTTTAAAAAAAATCTTTCAGTAAATTTATTTTATGTATATACTGTAAAAAATATTTGAAGAAAGACACTACACTGCAGCTGATACTTAAAACTCATAGATGAGTCAGTTGATCATATACAAGGTCATCTGACCATATTTAAAGTCATCTGACTCATTAATGGATTTCAATAGGTATCTTAGTGGAGGACATCTACAGAATCAATCATTTGTATGATTTTTGTCTAATTCATTATTACTCTTATTAAAACAATATACTTTCATGTACTCAACTGTAACATCCTAAACAGGTACATTACTAATCTTTTTATGAATCCTCTATCTACTCATCTTGTATATGTTTACAGCAGGAGTATATCAATTATGTAATTATTTTAACAGAATTGTTGTGTAAAGCCAACATGGCTTGTAAAAATTATAATATATATATATATATATATATATATATATATATATATATATATATATATATATATATATATATATATATATATATATATATATATATATATGTATGTATGTATGTATGTGTGTATGTGTGTATGTGTGTGTATGTGCAATTTTAGAAGACATGATATAGAGGATTGATTTGTTGACCAGATAAGTTCCTTCTTTATAATAATAATAATAATAATAATAATAATAATAATAATAATAATAATAATAATAATAATAATAATAATAATAATAATAAAATGTTATTAATAATAATAATATTATTATTATTATTATTATTATTATTATTATTATTATTATTATTATTATTAATAATAATAATTGTTATCATTGTTATTATTATACACACCTTGTCTATTTTAAATGTGTAAGGCTTCATCTTTTTCTGCATGTGTGAGATGACAACAGATTTGTGGGGACTGCTACAGGAGGAGATAATCGTGTTACTCTCTGGAAGGTACATAATCTGCCTAATCTGTTCTGGATGGACATCCTGGATGATCATGTGACTCACCCATTTACTGTGTTGTTCAAGGTTCTGGAAAATAATTATAGCAATAATAATACTGTGACATTTTTATGGTTGCTACAAACCACAGGTTAAAAGGTCTAATGAAAACTGGTGGAACAATAAGATCACTTCTCCCAATCCATGAATTTATGACTAAACATATTTGGCTTTTTGCAATACCAAGAAAACTGATAATTTAAGGAATTCATACTTATAATAATATAACTCGCCCTTGACAACTCCTCAGCATTAGGATCCATAAATAATTACCAAAGCATAAGCAGGTGTGATATAGCAAGGGAATCAATCTTTTGCTAACACTAACAGTTGGAGAGATAGGTCCTAGTAAACTTTCACTGACAAATGAGAATTATATAATCTTTTTTTTTCCAATACAAATGCAGTCAGACCTGTCCTAATGGTCACCTGTACATAGTAGTCACCTGGTCACAAAGGCCATTCTAATTTTCCCCCAGCACTTATACTACATAAATTTCCTGTAACATATACCTGCCTAAAATGCACTCATCAGGCAGGTGTTTCCTAACCAACAGTAGTATTTCCCTGCTTTAGTCAATCAGTGGAGTATACTCACAGTGAAAACTCTAAGAATACAAATTAAACTTTGGCTTAAAACTATTGTTTAATAGAGGCATATGATGTAAACATTTTACTCACCATACTCCAGTCATATGGTCAGTCAATATGTTACATTTAAAAGCAATACAATGTGTATCCTTATAGGAGACATTTGAAGCAATGTGTGTGCTGGATGGTGGAAAAAGTAGCTGTATTATTACAGCAGTTACTTTTTGTGCCATACTGACATGTATAGTTTGATATTTTCAGGTATTTTCTTGTTTATCTATGAGAAGAGATACAGGTTACATTCTTTTTCGTTAGGGTCAGATGTCATTCAATATTTAAAATTTGTATGTAAAGGTAAGCAAAATTTAAATTCTTGGGTCACAAAATCAGCCATCTATGGCTTCTTCTAATACCCTATTCATCACAGGCCTCTCAAGTAAACCAACTTTTGACCTTGACAAATTGAGTGATTGTATAATCCATATATTGGTTTGGAACCATCAACAGTTGTTTCCAAGCCTAATTGAGACAATCTGGCTTACCAGAGATTCAGTCCTGTTTTACAGTCATATGTAAGCTGTCAATCAATGGTGAAATCAGTAAATTGATATGGTGCACAAAACAAACATCATTGCTTATTTTAAGTTGGTGATGATTTAATTTACAGAATGGATTAAATGAGCAGGATACAGTAACCTTGTGCTGAACTTACATGATATTCAGTGTATGGTGATTGTTCAAAAACCAATTTCGAACAGTGAACCTGCATACAGAGACCACCTATGTACAAAACCCAGTTTTGATTTTTCCCATTGGTGGCCACTATTGACAGGTTTGACTAATTTTTATATAATGTAATTTAATATCAATGGATATTTGATCTTAATAAGTCAATACAAATTAAGCATTGATAGAATACTTTATAATACAAATCAACATGATATGCAGTACTGACAGATTGCTGCATCTGTATCATTTGAGTTGCCTCCATCACAGTATCAGCATTGATATGTATCATATGCAAGTACAAATGAACTAAACCTCAACAGCTAGAATTACACTTAAACTGACAGAGCAAAAAGCATCAGTATGGTTTTGCTAGTCAATTCCTCAAGATGGCAATTTTAAAAGCCACCACATGGCCATGACTATGTTCCTTGTGCTAATAAAAACATTTGGTATATGGCACTTGACCTATCTCAGAACACTGCATAAAAAATAACAACTAGACAAAGAATGATCAGAAATATCTACAACTAATTTGAACTTGCAAATTATTTTCTATATTTTATTGCTACCAAAGTTGAAGAACAATCCACAGATTAGACAAAGGTAAATACCTATGAGAAGTCTGTGGTGTTTCTCAAAGCAATCCATTAAGAACTGCAAAAGTAGATGATTCACAAAAGTTTATCATACACTGCATCCAGCTGTAGAAATACAAGTGCAATAACTCTTTAAAAATAATGTAGCACAAAGATTCTCAATATGTGCATCTTTAGATTATGACCAAAATATGTACCAAGTTTCCATGGAAACTACAAAGCAAACTGCATTACAAGATTATGCCTTATACTTTATAAAGCTGCAGGATACAAAGGGCAATAACTCTAGCAAAAAAATGCAAGAGTTCAATGATTTATTGATAAGCACAACTTCAGATAATGGCCATATGTACAAAGATTCATGGCAAACTGTTAGACATACCATGTACTAGTTGTGTTTGCAAGATTCTGTCATACACTACATCCAGTTCCAAGAAAAAATAGGAACTGTAACAAAAATCACAAGGTTATGTTATTCATTACATTCAGTTAAATTTAAAAACAAGGAATTGTAACAAAACTCACAAAATTCTGTTACACACCACATCCAGCTCCAAGTCAAAAAGAGGAATTATAACAAAAATCACTAGATTTTGTCAGACACTAAATCCAGCTCCAAGTCAAGAAAAGGAATTGAGACAGAAATTACTAGGTTATGTCAGACACTAAATCCAGCTCCAAGTCAAGAAAAGGAATTGAGACAGAAATTACTAGGTTATGTCAGACACTAAATCCAGCTCCAAGTCAAGAAAAGGAATTGAGACAGAAATTACTAGGTTATGTCAGACACTAAATCCAGCTCCAAGTGAAAAAAAAGGATTTGTGACAAAAATCATCATATTCTGTCATACACTACAACCAGCTCCATGTAAAAATAAGTAATCTTTTAAAATAACAATCAAAAAATTATGTCATACACTACATCCAGCTTCAAGTCAAAAAAAGGAACTGTAACCAAAAAGTCACAAGAGCACTGAATTTTTCTATGATCACATCATCATGTAATAATTACCAAAACTTGTATAAAATTTCATTGAGATACATTTTGACATGTTGTGGTCATTATTTCAAAATATGCACACATTTTCATGGCATTCCAACCACAATTGAGAGTCTAGATGTATTCACAAGATTCTGTTAAACCTTACATTATCCTACTAGTCAAAATGACTTTAAATCTTATAAAAATTGTGGGAGGAAAATGATTTGACAATATGTGCATCCTCATGTGATGACCATAGTATTTTACAAAGTTTCATGGTAATCCATCACTACCTGCAGGACTAGTTTTGCTGAGGTGACTGAGTGTCAGACAGAAAGACAGATGGATGGACTCACAGATTCCTATATAGTTCTGTCTGTATCAGACAGAAAGACAGATGGATAGACTCACAGATTCCTATATATCCCTGTCTGTGTCAGACAAAAAGATGGATGGACTCACATATTCCTATATATCCCTGTCTGTGACTGATGGATGGACAGTCAAATTCCTATATATCCTTGCCTCTGTGTCAGACAGAAAGACAGATGGATGGACATTTAAATTTCTATATATCCCTGTCTCTGTGTTGGATAGAAAGACAGATGGATGGACATGAGGATTCATGTATATCCTGGTCTCTGTTTCAGACAGATATATAACAACCCAGCACATAATAAGTCTGTTCACCTCCAGTCGAGAGAAAATGAAACAGCTGAAGTCAATGCCCTTCTCATACTGAAGTTTTATTTTTAAGCATATAAACTTCTGAAGTACAGCATTCTCTCAATTTCTTAATTTGTACTTACAAATTAAGTACAGCATTCTTTCAATTTCTTAATTTGTATGCAAAAATTAGGGAAGCAGAGAATCAAGACTTACAGTAATGGTTGCAGAATAACTGGGGATGAGAGGGTTCATCAATAGTAAGTGAAGATGGCAAAAAAGAGTCCCTCGAAGGGAATGATGCTCTACTGGGTGAGTAAGCAAGTATGGCAAACATTGAGGGGTGAACAATCTAGGATGCACTGCAGTTATAAAAATGGGTCATGTAAATGATTTTATGCAAATGAATAAGATACATAAGCAAAGACAGCCATTATTTTGTCATTTTACCTGCATAAATATCTTCTGTGCTCCACTGTCATTTTTGAAGGGAATATCAAACAACTGTGTGACTGGCTTGTAAAATGTCAGAATGTTGATGCTGCCCATGTCATTCCCAAATAATAACATAGAGTCACTGTTTGGATTCTGAAATTGTTTGTTATAAAAGTCAAAATATCAAGAATAAAGTCCATATCTTTAAACATATTTAACTTATTTCATGTACATTAAAGAAATAGGCATACAAAACATTAAAATACTTTGGCACTTGTCATTCCAATGGACATGATAGAGACTTTATATCTTGTTTCTGTTTATCTAAATGTTGTACTGTGAATACTGGCATTTAGCAGTGTATTTAGCTGTAACATTTAACAATTTAATTAGCTGCATCATTTTGTGATGTAAGCTCTTTATATACTGTAATACAATAATCTTGCTTTCATATTAATAGAAACCAAATTTATCAAAGCTAGTTGAACAAGCAATTTAGCCAAAGGTGCTCAGTGCAAGCTTGATGTTTAAAAAAGCAATAATCTGAAGGGAAAAAAAATCATATAATATGACAAAATTAACACAGACTATCCTCATGACCCGTTCTGACATAGGACCCTGTCTACTATAAAAGATATGGTCCTATGTCAGAAAGAGGTCATGGGGGAAATTTGAAGTAATTTTGTCACTTGGTATGATTTTTTTCACTTCAGATTATTGGTTTTGTTCAATATCAAGTTTGTGTTGAGCAACTGTGAGCAAATCCAGAAAATTTTTGTTTCCTGCCTTCTATGGTGCAGTCACCAAAAGTATACAATAATGAAATTGAAAGAGCTGTAGAGTTACCATGGAGACACTGGAAGTACCTGCTAACCATGTTGCATGTCTCTATCTCAAATAGCATTAGAATAAAAGATTACATTAATAGATTAGAAAAGGAAAAGAAATTAATTAATGACTTTGACATTAATGATAAAACCTTGAATGTGATACATGAGATGGCATAAAAAAAAAACATAATCACATAATGGTTCATCTCTTAACATCAAACAGTTTTTAAAATATAAAAAGAGACAAGAGTAACCATGAAATGTATACATGTAAGCTTAATGTTAATGTTAGGACCCCAAATTTAAACTGTAACACACTTCTAGTGACAAGATACAAGTGTACCATATTTCATTAATTTATCTTAAACAAAGCATCAAATACAGAGCAGAAGGAAAAATGAAAATGCTGGGACAAAATAAAAAATGCCAAATACAATTCAATGACCATAATATTAGCCAACAATTAAATGAATTTCATATATATCTGAGTCATACATGTTTCCAGTGTATATATATATATATATATATATATGCATTTCCTTACATATACAAGAATAATCATGCTGTCCACATACTGTGATTCAAACAGCATCAATTCAGGTGTGCAGTTTCATACTGTGCATATGTATCTAGGTCACTTAAGACAACACATTTAATGAACACCCTGATTTGCCAGCACATTATGCAACAGCAGATCTGATTTTACACTCTTTACAACTGGGTACACCTTATACATGGTAAAGGTACAGTATTCATTTAGTGCAAGCATAAATATTGCCTGTAGGATGTACCTTGAAAACCCATAAAACTTATAATACATATGAAAATTATAGGAGAAATATATACATTTTCAGGTATACATTTTAATTTAAAAACTGGTCTTTGTTATTACCATTTTTAAGTGCAGTAAATACAACTGGCTGCACAGACCTTGGAACAGGCATGACCAAGTCTAATAATAGTAACCATATATTTTATGTGGGTGAACTGGTGCAGTGACTTTTTTTAGCACTACAATCCTAGTACATCAGGACTGGTTTATCTCAGGTGATGGCCAATCACACATTGTCATTTTGTGCTGTTAAATCTGTGAGTACTCACCTGTATAGTTAAACTTCCAACATGCAAGCTTCTAAACTATGCTGTTGTGGGTTTAATGCCATTTTTCAGCATCTGATGCAGGTGGTCAATATATTTGGTGGAGGAAGAATCCAGGAAAATCCCTGGAAGAACCAATGGCCCATGGGAAGCTACTGGCAAGCTTTCTCATATATATGTGATGGCTGAGTGTGAGACTCAACCCACAAGAATACAGATGAAATGACAGTGATCTCTAAAGGCAAGTGCTTTAGCCCACTTGGCCTCCTGGTACTCATTGTAAACTAAAGATGTATAGGGCAAATACTTTTTAAAAAAAATAATTTTGAAAAATATGCAGGAGTATATTCAAGAATAAATCAATGGAATATACAGTTTAGTAGAGATGATACATGTTTTGGAAAGCATTTTAAAAGCACACTAGCTGGAATAATCAGCATTAAAAATGAACAAAACACTATTCTTTTGTAGCTTTAACTTTCTAAATTATGGTAAAGAATTCTACTTTACTTACCTTTTTGTCATACCAATAATCAAAACAATTTGGAACATCTGGAAGTGCTGAAATATATGAAGAGAAACCCATTTTCACTTTATAGGTATCTGCTTAAAGGTCATGTTCAATAGCAAAAAATACAGAGACCTAGATCTGCCATTACATAATGCACTGGCAGATCTGGATCTGTACAGTTTGTTAGGAGTAATCAGTAGAACAAACAACATAGACCCTAATTTGCCAGCTCATTATTACAGTTGGACTTGATTTTAAGTTATTACATATGTAACCTAATGCAAGAAAACTACATGTGCATATTTATTTAATTATACATTAGCCTGTCCATATTTTTAAAGTTTTAAATCCTTGGAAATATTTTATGTTTTCTTTTTTGAAAGAAAGTGGGATAAATTGTCAATCGCAAATTATTATAAGTATAAAAATTTGTGTTTATTTTAAATTGTGTCCAAATCTATCAATGGTACATTGTGTCATGTTTAATAGACATGATGTACTGTGACAATTTGTCATTAATGGTACATTGTGTCATGTTTAAAAGACATGACTAACAGGTTTATACATTGGACATAAATGGAAGAGAAACAATTTGTAATCTTATTGAATATCTTTTGCATGCAGAAAATCTAAACGGTAGTACAGCATCACAAATGATCCACAACAAAAAATTCTCTCCCTCCACTTTGATTTCTTTTACAAAATGCCAAAAATTCCATGTAAAATGAGGAAAGAACTTATAATAAAGCACTCATATTTGCTATACAACCATTTTGATCTTTCCAACCATATTTTGTCATCATGCTGGAAATGAAGAAGGGGAGCTGTTGATAAGCACTTAAATCGTACTGAATACAACATCTTGAAACAATTATACAGATACCAGTAGTCAATAATTCAACAGGCTGAGAACAAAGTTGTGTGGAGTTCTGAACTAAAGAAAGGAGTTCTCACCCACCTCTAATATGACACTCTTAGGAAAAAGAAACAATGAATAGTCATGCATTATGTCACATAGAAACCAAGAAAACACATACCTTGGTCTCAGATGAAATAAGAACACATATACGGTAATATATCCAATGCAAAGGAGAAAAATCAATCTGCCTGGTTCACTGATTGTGAACAGTCTATTCACCATGTTTAAACATAACATGCCAGTCTACAAAGCTTAGCTGTAATCTGAGCATCATATTCGAAAGGCAAGAAAAAGTTCTTACAAGAAGTTGCATAAAAGAACCTAGTTTTCTATTGTTGAAATCAAATAACAAAGTGGTTGAATATTTTATAACTCAAATACAACAATTGAAGCTATACACTTTCCAGTCCATCAGTTATCACTATAATGATTTTAAAAGCACAAGCCAACTTTCTTTCTTCATTTGATACAATAATTAAGGTACTTTTAATCAAGTCAATTAAGCTCTCCAAAACTGTTTTTCTCCAAAGAGTATGAAATTTCTGTGTAGACCAAAACAAAAAAAACTAAAAAAAACCACCAATATATATATATATATATATATATATATATATATATATATATATATATATATATATATATATATACATACAAACACACATACACCAACACACACACACACTTTGATGCCATGTTTCAAAATATTTAAAATAATCCTTGTATGCCAAAATATTAAAAAAAAAAACATTTGTATCAACTTTAGAAAAATTAAGTTGTAAAAATGGTTAAAGCTCAATTTAAATAAAAAGCTACTATTATTAATAACATATTTTCAAAGTGTTGAAATTTGTAATCATTTGGACATTTTATGAATGAACACCTATGGGGAAAAACAATTAAACAAAAAACATGCTAATGCACATTGTGCACATCCCCTGACCACCAGAAGCACATCACAGTGATCTACTAATTGTATAATTGTCATGCTCTACTATTGTCATCACTGTTAAATAGAGTACAAGATGTTATGGATATGTCCTATTTGAAAAGATAATGTCACTGAAGAATGATAGTTATGTTGCAGTAACCTAGCTTTTGGTGTGGTTGAATTCGCTTCCTTGATATGCATCCATATCCTAAGTTTCATGAGTACTGGCAAAATTGGGTTGAATAAACTGTAAGTGTAACAAATGAATAGCTAAAAAGTAACAGATAATTCAGGAATGCAAATTAGGTCACAATGACTCACCTTGCATCCTTATTTCATTTTTGAATAGTTTTGGTTAAATAGTTTCTAAAGTTTTGAGCGTGTAATGAACAGATAGCTGAAATTTCAAAAGACACCCAGGTGTGAAAATAAGTCATATTCACTTAGTTTTGTTGAGTTACTCATAATGAGATTAATTCATGTAACAAATTTTATTAGTGTAAGCAAAATAGGGTCAAAGATTTTGATGATAATACAAACATCACTCAAGCATGACAATTAGGTAATGGATATATAATTCTGATGCTGGCTGAATTATATTTCCTGCATTGCATCCACACATACATTGCTAAGACTATAGTTATAACTAACAGAAAGAATTTAACAAAGCCAAGAGGTTTTGTCAAACCTAAGCAACAATCATCATCATCATCATCATCGTCATCATCATCATCATCAATCTTCATCAATCATCATCATCATCATCAATTATCATCATCAATCTTCATCAATCATCATCAATCATCAATCCATTAACCCAAGAAGTCATTGGGGCACCACAGTTGGCTTTACAACCAATTCTTTCCATCATTCCCTGTTCTCTACTGCCCTTTGGGAATCTTCAAATCCCATGCCTGTCCATTCCTTAATGTTGTCTTCCCACCTCTTTTTCTGTGTGCATCTTCTTCTGCATCCTCACACTATGCCTTGCAAGATTGTTTTTGTCAGACCAGATGATCTTGAGACATGACTGTACCAATTCAGATTTCACATTTTTACAGTGGTCAAGAGGTCTTCATAGGATTTAATGGCTCATTGGAATCTGTTGTGAACTTCTTCATTGGTTACATGCTCTATGAAATGGCCAAGATCTTGTAGCATCATCTCATTTCGAAGGTTTGAATCCTTCTCTGTAGATCTGATGTAAGTGTCCATATTTCACAAGCATACAGAAAGATGGATATGACAACTGAGCACATCAGCCTTATTTTGGAACCAAAAACAATGTTGGTATCTTTCCATATTGGTTTCAATCTGCTGCTATTGACTTGGCAATCCAGCAAATTAGTTCTGGTTTGGAGCCCTGATCTGTGATAATTCATCCCAAGAACTTGAAGCTTGTGACTCTTCCAGCTTTTGTCCACTGACCTTTATTTCTGCACTGATGCCACTGGTATTGTTTCATCATTTTTTTTTTGCACTAATCCCTGTACTGTCTGCTGTGGAGGTTGTGTCAATGCTCTCAACCAAGTCAGCCAGTTCTTTTTCTTCTCCTGCTAAACCATCAATATCATCTGTGAAGTTAAGGTTGGTGTTTCTTCTTCCTTCACTGCTGACAGTGTCCTTATGGTCATGCAAGGCATCCTAAATAATCTTTTCCAGGAAAATGTTGAAAAGTGTAGGTAACAGTGTACATCCCAGTCTGACTCCAACTGTTGTTTGAAACCAATCTCTTCTGCTGTCATTGATGAGGACAGCACTGGTGGCTTTTTTGTCATAGATGTGCTCAATAACCTGCACCAGGTTTGAGCTTATGTTGTACTTCTTTGTATTTTTCCATAATGCTGCATGCCATACCCTATGAAAGGCCTTTTTGAAATCTATAAAGATGTGGTATAGATTCTGGTAATGCTGAAGGTATTTCTCACAAAAGGAGTCTGAGATTAAAGATTTGTTCTGTGGTGCTCCTTCCTGCTAGGAAGCCTGCCTGCTCTTCAGCAATAATTTTCTCTTCTTGAGGTTTTAGTCTGTTGAGAATTATCTTCTGCATGACTTTGCTCGAGTGACTGATCAAACTGATGGTTCTGTAGTTTTGGCTTAGCTGTAGGTTTCCTTTGGAAGCATGATGAGTAAGGATTGAGTCTATGTGGTGGGCCATTCTTCTGTCTGCCACATCTTGTTGCAGATTGTTGTTAGAACTGTGACTATCTCTTCTCCTCCTGCTTAAATGAGCTCTGCTGGTATGTTGTAAATGCCGGGATGACTTTCCTTTCTTTAGTCATTGTACAATTCTGAGCAGTATTCTGTCTATTGCTTGAGAATCTCTTGATCTTCTGTGAGGCATTTTCCTGATTTGTCTTGGACAGTGTTAGTTTTCCCTTGTTTGTGGGTTGGGAGATCTTTCACCAGTTGATATGCCTTTTTGCTGTCACTTCTACTCAGATTATCTTCAATTTTGCAGCATTCTCTTTCTATCTTTGTTAAGAACTCAAAGTATATGTCCTGGCTGTCTAAGGTTATCAAAGGTGCAAATTTACCACCTATCATTGCTTTAAAGGCTTCTGCAACTTTTGGATCTTTCAAAGTTTCACAATTTAATTATATATTAGTTATATATGAAAATGTGAGTGAAACTTACAGTATTAAAAAGTGAATCTAAAATAATCCTTATAAAGTTTGTCCAAATAAATTAAAAGTTCAATATAAATTTCAAGACTGGAATTTTACTGGTCTGCCAAGAATCATGATGTTGTCAAAATGGTGTTGTCTAAAACATTTTTTTGAATAATTCACAATAATTCCAGAATAATAATATAGTCCAAATAATGAGCACTTTCTATCTTCACTGAACAGTCTAAACAAATACTTTTCTTTTGAAATAATATTCAAGTACAATATAAAACACATTTGAAGACTTACAACAGGAACACAAGAATGACTCCAAAATAAGAATAAATCTGATTTCTCAATTCTCACCTTCTATTATGACTATGCTTCACAGACCCACATAACAAATCACACTACTCAATTTATTTTGATAACTGCCTATTCATGTGATCCAGCCCAACCAATTGGTAGTTAATGAATTATTAAAGAACCTTCCAAACCACATGAAAACTAAACCCAAAGACATCATTAAGTCTTATTATTAAGATTATTAATAATGATTGTCAACTCATATATAAACATGTTTTTAAAAATTTTAATTTTAGGCTCTTAACAGATCCAGGATCACATAGGCAAAATCTAACAAAAGATGTTCTGTACAAATTACAGCCTTGACTAAAAATTACAAAAATTAGATAAAAATCATGTACCAGGAGTTATAAAAACAATATAGATATACACAACATTTTTGTGAATGTTAGTGTATAGATGCCCACTCCAGTTAAGTGGCATAATGAGTGTATATTTTATGGCTATTTGAAACAACCACCCAATCTGATAGCAATACAGGATACATTATGAAGTGACAGATTTTAAATGGACATAAATAAAAATTTAAACTTGCCATACATACCAAATAAATGGAATTCCTCAAAGTAGTGACTAGTTGACACATCAAAAAATCGGATATCTCGACTAGTAGAAGCTATTGCAATCTTGTTGCAGTTAGGCATATAGATGGCATCTGTGACCCACATCTTGAAACGGCGTTTTTGACCACTCTGATCAGGGTCATCATCATCAATGATGTAATGCTTTTCAAACATCAGACTGGGATACCATACACTTATTGCACCTTCCTAGAACAAACAAGAATACTTTAGTTTACTTTTTACTATCTTTACTCACTTATAAGTCAAGTCAAATTGAAAACAACAAAGATTCTGTTCTGCCATAAGACAATGTGCAATCTGTTTTTTTTTGTTTGTTTTACTGATTACTCCTAAAAACTGCACATAGTATGGCAATGTGTTAAGAGGAAAATTATCCAGATATGGATTCACTATAGTTTCCAATTAATGTTCCAATCCAAGATTATTATAGATGGGCACTTTTGTATTTCCAATAAATAAAAATCTGAATAAAAACGGTCAACCAAAAGAAAAACTGACCTCAACAAGAAGACTGGTTCTACCTTAGATGTTAAATAAAGGAATTAATAATTTCTTAAGTAAACAAGATTATATAAAAAGTCAAGACAAAATAATGGAACCATGATGTTGGTCAAAAGTTCATTTTTAGAATATACTAAGTTGACAAGAAGATAAGGTCAATTACTAAAATTATAATAAAGAACATGGGAAAATCAGGTAGACTAAGTATTGTGATAAGGGCAATATGAATGTCCTAGACTCAGATTAAAATAAACATGTTTACTTCCATCGATAATGATCATAATATTTAATCTAAATATTTAAATATTTAATATTTAATATTATCACAGAGAAATATTAGCCATATAATATTGTTTACATAATAATTGAACTGCTCCAGTGGCATAGTGATTAGAGTGTCCGCCTTGGATGTGGGAGGTTGTGGGTTCGAACCTCAGCTGAGTCATACCAAATTCTTTAAAAATGGTACTAACAGCTGCCTCACTTGGCACTCAGCATTAAGAGGTTAGTGTTAGGACTGGTCAACCTGATGTCAGGCTAATGTGACTGGGTGGGACATTGTGCCACATGTCTGCTGCATGATGCCCCGGTGCTAAACATCACTATAAACTGTCACACTGCAGACATTGTAGCAATATGACGAAAAATTGATAAACTATGTTAAAAATCCAACACACACACATAATCATTGCCTCTAGTCAGGTACACAGTTAACTTTATTTTGGACAATGTCGAGAACAGAATACATATAACACAATTAAATACTTGAATGTTACTCTTACCCTGAACTCTATTCTCAGGAGCAACAAAAAGACAAACTTTTTTAAAAATAAATCAATTAAATGCTAAACTTACCCTACTGATTGTAACATATCTGGTTGGACCCTGAACAGATACTATCTTACTGGTCTGCTCTTGCTGCAAAATGAGATATACAGTACAAAATTTTTAATACATTTGATAAAATAAATAAACAGGACATTATGTTTCCCTCAAGAAATATGGATTGATGGAACATTTACTCCATATTTTAATTTCTCAGTATTATTCATGATGTAAATCAATTATATGCCACACAAATGCAATAGGTCAACAGGATAAAGAATATCATCTTCATTTAGGAGCTCTTTTGGTGAATACACATAAAAGAATAAGAATTTTATAATATTTAAAATATTTCTGCTTACAGTAAAATGGAAACAAACTCTTGCATATTTGTGTATTTCTAATATTTCTGATGCATCTGAATCTTCGCCCTGAAAGCAACGTGCTGTTCCCTCAATGACCACTGACCTATTTCAAAGGGAATTAGCTCTTACATAGCCATGCAGAATGCTTTAAATGGGGACATTTTTATAGATTAATTGGTTGTTACAAATCCCACATTTAAAGATCTAAAAGTGAATATCATTGTTGTGAACGCCATTTTTTGAAGTGCAAAACAACAATGTCACTTTTTACACAGTAAAACAACTTATACCCTCTAAGATGCTTATATGTAGAAATAGATTATTACTTTAGTAATAATAATAATAATAATAATAATAATAATAATAATAATAATAATAATAATAATAATAATAATAATAATAATAATAATAATAATAATGCATGTAATAATAATAATAATAATAATAATAATAATAATGCATGTAATAATAATAATAATAATAATAATAATAATAATAATAATAATAATAATAATAATAATAATAATAATAATAATAATAATAATAATAATAATAATAATAATAATAATAATGCATGTAATAATAATAATAATAATAATAATGCATGTAATAATAATAATAATAATAATAATAATAATAATAATAATAATAATAATAATAATAATAATAATAATAATAATAATTATAAAGTATTAGTTTAAAAACTTGATATAAGTTGTGATGAAAAGACTGTTTGATGGTCAGCAGTGATAACAGTTTCGTGAGCACACATTTACAAATGTTAATGTATTATATATATTCATGTATACATCAGATCCAACTGCAAACTGCATAGATCCAGATGTACCATAATGACATACTGTGATTGGGTCTGCAAATTTTGTTAGGATTAATTAGTAGAACAAACAACATAAACCCTGATCTGGCAGTGCATTGTGCAATGCAGATCAAGTGTTGTTTGCAGTTGGACCCAACTTATAGATGAGGATATATGGTAATTAAAATTCTTGGAAGCCTTTTCAACTAAGATATTTGTCCAAATATTTTTAGATTTGATAACATTATTGAGACTAAACTAAATAAACTCACAGAAAATCTTAAGAAAATTTTAAGTTACATATTGCTTCATTTTGCATTATCAGTATATTTTCATGGACTAGCCAAGATTCTGATATGTTAACCCTATCTACTCCTTGACGTATTGAGCAGATATTTCTGTGCTTCAGGTCTGTGAATTTCATTGGATACAGCTGCAAGCCACTGGGTCCAATCAAAATTAAGTTGTTAAAATTTGAACATTTTTCCTGCATGATTAGGGGAGCACACAACTTGATTGGACTGATAAATAAGCAATTTTCCATTGCCAGTCAGTGTTTGCATAAATACCTTTCACACAGATAGACCAGTAAACTTCCCTCTGGTACATAGTCAGACTTTTGATGTTAAACTTACAAAGTATCCCTTTTTTGGCTAATGTACAATGCACCATAATATTGGTTAGTTGGCATTACACACTAAGAGAGGCAAGTAATTAAATCCAATAGATGTCCTTAGGACAAAGCTCCAATCTATCTAAGTTCCAAGGTGTGGATAGGGTTATCATATCAGAACCTTGGCTAGTGAAGATGGGATTGTGCAATGATCAGGGCTTATTATCTATTGTTCATGATCAGACATAAATCCAAGCTTATATATAACTCACCCTATTCTGTACAATATGTCTGATTTTGGGTTCCATGGAGAAAGGTATTTCTCTTTTTGTCCTCATGTAGTCATTTTCCCTGTAAAGCAGGAGCAGATAGGTGCTAAACTCATTCCAGTCCACATAACCATTAGAGGATGTATCCAGCTGAAAGCAAGCCCATTGTTTGCATTACTGTTGCAAGAACTATAATCCATGGAAAGCCATAACCACCAAAAATATATCTTTGAAATAAGAATCCCATGTAAACTGTTGGTGGTATATTCAGGTATATGTAGTATATTGTTCAGGTGGTATATTGTGGTATAGGTGATATATTGGGGTACTGTATATCATTTTATTGTAAGTACTGTAAAAATGGCTGCATTGTTCATAACTACTTTAATATACTATATATACCTGAATATTAGAAAAATCCAGCTGCATAACATGCCAGCAGATCTGGGTCTATGCCATTTGTTTAAATTAAGTAGTTAAATAAAAACACTAGCCTTTTGATGGCATTTTGATTGGAGTTAATATTTTCTTATAAGTTTGGTCCAACTGCAAACATATTATGTAGACACTTGTCTGCTGGCACATTTTGTCTACATTGTCTGTTTCAATGATTACTCCTATCAAACTGCAAAGACCCATATCTGCTGGCACATTTTGTCTACATTGTCTGTTTCAATGATTACTCCTATCAAACTGCAAAGACCCATATCTGCTGGCACATTTTGTCTACATCGTTTGTTTCAATGATTACTCCTAACAAACTGCAAAGACCCATATCTGCTGGCACATTATGCAGTGGAGGATCTGGGTCTATGCAGTTTGCAGTTAGATCAGACTTATACACAAGTACATGTGGTACATGTGATTATTGGACATGTCTTCTGTATGCATCATCTGATATCATGGATTTCCACATACAGGAACTACTGCTTTAATATATCATCAATACAAGTCAAACTGCAAAAGAACAAAGATCCTGATCTGCTGAAGCATAATCCACATGCAGTTTAGGGTCTACACTGATTGTTCTACTGATTACTCCTAACAAACAGCCAGACCCAGATCTGCCAGTAAATTATGTGACAGCAGATTTCCATCTATACAGTTTGCAGTTGGACTCATTTTCAAGCAAGAATATAGTACTCTGGATTTGTTGTGATTATCCTGATACTCAAGTTAGTTGTTTGGTTCTTAATAAAACTTTGTTTCTCTCACTACCAAGATCAATGGGAGAGATATCATCATTGGCACATGGAAGGTTAGAACACAAAGGGTTGTATGAATGTTGAAAGAACTTTAAACATGAGTTTGAGAAGTACAACTTGAACATTACTGGTCTCTGTGTGCTGGAAAAACTTTGGCAAAATAACAATAGATGAAGAGCATAAGCTCAACTTAAGTGGAAAAGGGGACAAGCACAATCATGGCATTGGATTTCTTGGCCACAAGGGCATTGTGAATAGCATTATGGGTTGCTGCCCAGTCTCAAGCAGTCTGATTACCATCTGCCTGGGGGTGACTCCCTTCAACATCACAGTCATACAGGCCTATGCACTAACATATAACTATGATGACAAGAAAGTGAAGAATTTTTATAACCAACTGCAAGATGCCATTCACAACTCACCCAAGAAGGACTGTTTGTACAAGGAGACTGGAATGCAAAGGTGGGAGTTGATTCACAAACTGGCAAAGCACATGTGAATCCTTCTGCAATGCAGAAACAAATGAAAGAAGACTCAGGCTCTTGGAGTTTGTTGCCGACAATGATCTTGTGCTAGCCTACACATTCAGCCTCACAAAGCATCTAGAAGATGGACCTTGCACAGTCCAGATAGACAACATCACAACCAGATTGACTACATCTTGGTGAAAAATGATTCTGCACATGACTGAATATTGCCAGAACATGAAGTTTTCAAGGAGCAGATATTGGAAATGACCATGACTTATTAATGGGAACATTTCAGCTCCACCTGAAAATGGTCAAAAAACCTAACTAACCAAGAATCAGATCTGACCTTGAAAAATTGAAAGATCCAAAAGTCACAGAAGCCTTCCAAGCAATGACAGGTGGAAAATTTGCCAAGACATCTACCTGGAGTCCTTAACAACCACATTCAACACAGCTGTGACTAGCACAGCTAGTGAGATCATTGGAAAACATTATCAAACAAAGAGGTCTTGGATCAAAACAGATGTCCTTGAACTATGCAACAAAAGAAGAAAACTGAAAAAGGGAAAAAGAGATCATGAAGGAGCTAGAAAATACAGAGAGATAAACATTATGATCAGGTAAAGCATGAAAAAGGCAAAGGAATCCTGGATAAAAAGACAATGCTGCAAAATTGAAGACAATCTGAGTAGAAATGACAGCAAAATGGCATATCAACTGGTGAAAGATCTCCCAACCCATAAACAAGAGAAAAATAAGACCATCCAATACAAATCAGGAAAAAGCTTCATGGAAGATCAAAATATCCTCAAGCAATGGACAAAATACTGCTCAGAATTGTACAATCATAAGACCTGAGGAGATGCTGCAATACTAAATTGCCCTCAGGCAGAAGAAATTGATGACAACCCCATTCTTCACAAAGAAGTAGAAATTGCATTTAGGTCACTAAAGAAAGGAAAGTCATTTGGCATTTACAACATACAATGCAGAGCTCATTCATGCTGGAGAAGAGATAGTCACAGTTCTAACAACAATCTGCAACAAGATATGGCAGACAGGAGTATGGCCCACAACATGAACTCATTCCTTAGTCATCATGCTCCTCAAGAAATGAAACCTACAGCTATACCAAAACTACAAAACCATCAGTTTGATCAGTCACTCGAGCAAAGTCATGCTGAAGATAATTCTCAACAGACTAAAGCCTCAAGCAGAGAAAATGACTTCCTAGCAGGAAGGAGATCCATAGAACAAATTTTCAATCTCAGACTCCTTTGCGAGAAATGCCTTCAGCATTACCAGAATTTATATCACATCTCTATAGATTTCAAAAAGGCCTTTGAGAGGGTATGGTATGCAGCCTTATGTGCAGCTATGAGGAACTACAACATCAGCTTAAACCTGATTCAGGTTGTTGAGCACATTGATGGCAAAGCCAACAGTGCTGTCCTCATTAATGGCAGCAGAGGAAATTGGTTTTGATTAACAGTTGGAGTCAGATAGGGATGTATACTGTTACCTGCACTATTCAACATTTTCATGGAGATGATCATGGAGGATGCCTTGCATGAAGACAAGGGTACTGTCAGCATCTGAGGAAGAACAATCACCAACCTTCATTTTGCAGATGATATTGATGGTTTAGCAGGAGATGAAAAAGAACTGGTTGACTTGATTGAGTGCCTCACCATAACCTCCACAGCATACAGTATGGTGATTAGTGCCAACAAAATAAACTGATGGCAAATAACACCAATGGCATCAGTGCAGAAATAAAGATCAGTGGACAGAAGCTGGAAAGAGTCACAAGCTTCGAGTACTTGGGATAAATTATCACAGATGAAGACTCCAAACCAGAACTACTTTGATGGATTGCCCAGACAAAAGAAGCAATAACAAGGTTGAGACCAATATGGAAATATACCAACATTGCTTTTGGTTACAAAATAAGGCTGATGCACTCAATTGTCACATCTGTCTTTCTGTATACTTGTGAAACATAGATGCTCACATCAGATCTACAAAGAAGGATTCAAACCTTCAAAATGAGATGCTACTACAAGAAGAAGCACACAACAGGATCCAAGAAGCCATTGAATCCTATGAAGACCTCTTGACCACTGTAAAAAAAAAAGTGCAAACTGAAGTGATATAGTCATGTCTCAAGATGATCTGGTCTGGCAAAAACAATCTTGCAAGGCACAGTAAGATGGTATAGAAGAAGATGCACACAGAAAAAGAGGTGGGTTAGACAACATTAAGGAGTGGACAGGCATGGGATTTGGAGACTCTTAAAGGGTAGTAGAGAACAGGGAAAAATGGAGTAAAGTGGTTGTAAAGTCAAACTGTGGTGCCCCAGTGATCTCTTGGGTTGAAGGATTGATGATTATGTTTAGGATGATTACACATTAATTGCTATATTATATTTATGAACCTCTCGGATTATTATTTGCATATATGAAGCAGAATTGTAAAAAATTTTAAAACAAAACAAGCTAAATAAAGTCAATTGAAGTGAAGTCACTTATTATCATACAATGTTTATTTTGTTTAATTGTCAGAATTGTATTGCCCAGATACAGAGAACAGGGTCAGGACTGAACAGCCTTGAATACACCACTGCACTCATCATATACATTTTATAATATTTTTAAATTTATTTTTAAACAGCATTTTTAACATTTAACAATTATTTGCATCTGAAAGAAAAGATAGCATGAAAACCTTATAAAATACCATCTTTCAAATATGAAAACCTAAAAAATACAAGGGAAAATTGAAGAACAATGAAAATTTACAGATTCAAATGCCATTATCTAGATTAGAGTTATCCATATGCTAGTACAGGTACATTAAAATGGCACAAATAACATGGTGTCTTATTATTATCATTTTGTACATTTTATTATTCCTTGATATATAAAAGTAGATGTAGTAATTTATTATTGTTAAACAAAGTTATCCAAGTCTTTACAATTACAATTAATATATGATATATACTCACTTTTAAGTTCAAATTAATTAAAAAAAGAAGATTAGGTTTGTTACATATTTTGGTATAAAATATAACATAATAGAGACATGAATATTTTTCATGTACACATCTCTTATTTATAAAGCTGTTAAGGTGAGCACCTTAGACAACTCATCCACTTGGTGACTCTTTAGTCTACAATGAACAAATCAGCAAATACAGATACATGCCTGCCTATTGATCATTAGGTTTTCAAAGAGAATACAATAAGGCTACTTCAGGTTGTAGACAAATATTTATTAATACAAAATAATTATCTTGTATTCAGAAATTGGTCTTGATTAAAGAATATTTTTGTTGCAACTGATTACATTGCAATTACTGTACGTACATGTTATTAAGTCAAGTCCAAATGCAAACTGCACAGGTCCAAATCTGCCATCACATAATGTGCTGGTAGATCTGGGTCTGTGTAGTTTGTTAGGAGTAATAAGTAGAACAAACAACATCAACCCTGATCTTCAGATGTAATATGCTTTGGCAGATCAGGATCTTTGTTGTTTGCAGTTTGACTATACTTCTAAGTAAGTACAGTACATATGGTTCCTGTAATTGAAACAAGGGCTGATTCCAACTACTTGCAAATACTTCAAAAACAGTAATCAATACAAGGCTACAATTACTGATTATGATTACCCTTGGTCTGTTATTGATTAAACTGGGGAAAAAAAAGATGATTTTTAAATATTTTATTTAATATGTACTGTTTGTTTGAAATCTACATAAGCAAGAGTTTAATGTGTTCTTGAATAAATCTGGTATTTTTCATGGTAACATTTCGATACAAATTTCAGCATTTGGACACCTAGTGAATGGATGTCAATTGGCTGTCTACATTTCAATACTAAAACTGCTTCATATTATTCTTGCTTGCACCATATTGACTTTAATTTTAAAAAGTGTAGCAATCTAAAACAATACATACTTTTTGAAAAAGCTTATCCAAATATTCATTGTATTCATCAGTTCCCAAAACATCCGAGACTGTCTCCTTGAATTCCTCCAAGTTCATCTGCCCTGGAGGGCGAGGCTGGGTTTTGGGTGGTAGAAACCCAGTTCCTTCATGTATTAGAATGTCGTCTGGCTTGTAGGAGGTAAATTTGTTCATAAGTTGCTCCAAGTGATGAAGTTTTATCTCTTCTTCCAATCGTAGGTTCTTATCCTTGTCAAAACTGAAAAAAGAAATAATCATTGTTTATCTAATGACATGATCATCATCATAATTCATTGGAAATATCATATTTTTAAAATTGTGCATGAGTAAGACAATACTATCATGTTAGACAAGCCGGTATAATTATAGTGAAGCATATACTTTAATAGAAATTTGTAAAGATACAGAGAAAATCACTGTGCTTCTTAATCTAATAAAAAGAATCTTTGTGGGAGGAGAGTGGCCTGGGCTGTTGAATGGCCTAAGGCACTTGTCTAAGTTACAGATCACTCACACATCTCACCTTTGTCCAGATGAGTTTGAATCTCAACTCAAGCATTGTGGGTATGTGAGAAAGCTTGCCAACAGCTTCCTTTAGTTCAGTGGTTCTTCCTGGGTTTTTCCTTCACCAAATATACTGACTGCCATTAATTGCCTATCATGTGCTGAAAAATGGCATTAAATCCCTAAAAATCATTCCATATAAAATTAAAAAACTCTTAAAATGATAATAATTGTTTGCATCTTGTTCATGTTGATAAAGATAGAAATGACAAAATCCTTATCTCTCAGGCATCCAAGTAATAGATGCCTTTATGTTAAATCCAGTTCAAAAAAATTTCACATGAAATGCATGCTAATGTATGCTGTACTCTTTCTGTCAAGACTATAATGTGTTGAAATTGCATGGACACCTTGCCAGTGCAAGACAACAGAAAAAACACAGGTTCAAAAAATTTAACTAGAAGACATAACTAAAGTAAAAAGGGAAACATAACTAAAAATAAAATTTGGATGAAATGGTCAAAATCATGGTTGATGTAGGTCTTTTCAATATTAGACCTCAAGCACAACTTGGATTCCATTAATTTAATCTTTCTTAGACTACTGAGAAGAAACAAAATTCATGATACAAGAAATTTTTTCTAACATTCTAATTCAATGACTCCAATTTAGGAAAAGATGAAAATCAAACTTGATATATATAATATCAAGTAATGTTTAAAGTTTATTTTTAATTCGAAAAGTTGTTGACTTGAGATGAAATTTAATAGAGACCAGGCAGAGGCAATGGATCAAGGGTCATGATGGACAGACATAAACCTGGTAGGTAGCAAAAGAATCATGTAGGATGATTAAAAGTTTTGGATAAAATCTGGATAAAACCTTTATTCCTGATTGCATCACTTCCTACTCTAATCTAAAAGTAGGTCTATGTTGGAAGCAATCTGTCAAATTCTTGCAAAGTTTTTTCATATAAGTTATAACATAAAACCTCTGTGTGTGTGTGTTTGTGTGTGTGTCTCTGTGTGTGTGTGTGTGTGTGTGTGTGTGTGTGTGTGTGTGTGTGTGTGTGTGTGTGTGTGTGTGTGTGTGTGACAGAAAGAAAAGAGATAAATGTGTGAAAAGAGATTTGAGGAAAATACTACCAGGTACTACCAGGTAGGAGACTGAGAGAAAGATAATAATGATAAGACCTTTGATAAAAGAGAAATATGTTTTTGTTGTTGCTGTTATTGTTGTTGTTCTGGGGCTTAATACCATTTTTCAGCACACGATAGGCTATACATGGCAGCAAGTATTAATGGTGGAGTTAGAAACTGGGAAATCAGCAGAAAAAAACACTGACCCACGAGAAGCTACTGGCAAGCTTTCTCACATATCCATATTTGCCGAATCTCATACTTTAACCCCTGCAGACAGAGGTGAGATGGCAGTGATCCATAACGATTTAGACCACTCTGCCACTCAGGGCACTGAAATATGTTTTTGTCATTCATTAGAAAAAAAATTGCACATGCAATAGTCACTGGTACTAAAGTGAAAGTTTTCAATGCCATCCTTATCAGATAATTCACTGGTTACCAGTATTGATACCATACAATGTATATTAGCATTGACTGGTTACCAATATTGATATCATACAATGTATATTAGCAATGACTGGTTACCAATATTGATATTATACAATGTACATTACCATTGACTGGTTACCAATATTGATACCATACAATGTATATTAGCAATGACTGGTTACCAATATTGATTTCATACAATGTACATTAGCATTGAATGGTTACTAATATTGATACTAAACAATGTACATTAGCATTGACTGGTTACCAATATTGTTACCATACAATGTAGATTAGCAATGATTGGTTACCAATATTGATAACATACAATGTACATTAGCATTGACCGGTTTTACCAGTATTGATACTATACAATGTTCATTACCACTGAATGGTTACCAGTATTGCTAACATACAATCTACATTAGCATTGACTGGTTACTAGTATTGATACCACACAATTAACATTAGCACTGACTAGTTACCAATACTAATAACATACATGTTCATTTGCATTGACTGGTTAAAAACATTGATACCCTACAATGAATATGTTATCAATATTGATACCATAAAGTAGCCTTTTCAGGTGAATTTCTTACAATAATGTAACAAAAAAAACCTCAAAAACGTCCAAATCAAAAGTACATTCACTTTAACATCAAGCAAATCCAAGATTTTAATGAAAACAATAAGCCAAAACACATGCCTAAATTTCTGAGGTAAATTATTGCTACCAAAAACAATTAAAAAATACATTACCTCCCAGCAGAGTCAATCATACTGATGAATTGTAAAGATATTTCACTGTAAATTATATAGGATCCAGGTATTCATGAAAAAGTGTTCAATTTCTTCTTTGCCTTAGCAGTGCTGCTCATTTTTCAAGTCAAATCAAATTAGTGAAGATATGCAGTGTTTTTTCCTCTGTCAAAACTGGGTATTGCCTGAAGTCAAGGATCTCCTTCATTCATTTATCATATGTTACAGAAAATCATTTATACTAATAACATTTCAAATTTGGATAGAATTCAATAATGTCTAACTCCCCATCTTCCTATCTTTCTTTCATTCTGATAGATTTTCTCCTTTTTCTCAATAATTTTTATTTATAGATCATTATTTTTTCATACAAATTTTGAAAAGTATTCAGTGGCAGTGAGAGAGTTTTAGTGTGATTTAGAGCAAATAGAAATCTCATAGTTTCATTTAGCTACCATTTAGTGAACAATGAAAGAAAAGAAATCTCAAAAGGTAATTTAATATTTATTTAAAGCTGGCAGCTACTCAGTTTTGGACATAGACACCTTTTAAACATTTATTAATCTATTACTCATTTAAATATGGTATGCTTCTACTTTTGTAAACCAAAGTCAAGTTGAGGATTTAAGTCATTATGTTCATAAATCTAGCTACAAGAGTTCCATCTCAAAGAACCAATTTAAAGATAATCTGTTCACTTTTCATTCCATCATTAAATGGATTAATACTGAATTACATATCTGAAATAGAAATTACCAGAAAGAAAGTATGTTTAGTTACCTGTTTACCAGAGATGAAAGCCCAAGAGTGCCACAATGTTATTTTAAAGATCTGTGGCTGCCCAAACTAAATTTGCATGTGCTCACAAACTAAATGATAGGTCATTTGTCAAGTTCCTTCTCTTGTTATTTGAGGCACTTGCAAGGGAAATAAACTATAGCCCATTTCAGAGTGCAATCAAACTAATCAGGGAATCAGCAAAAAGTGGACTTTATAGTCACCTGTGGTCTGGAGCAACACACAGGTTAAATGAATGAGAATGAAGGATAGATAAACAATTAACAATGTGCATATATATAAATCAGATGGATGAATGGATGGATGGGATGAAGCTTGGATAATATAAATTTAAAATAGAGTTTAAAGAACTCCCATCTGTCAGTTTACAACAATGGCTTCCTGACCACTGCATCACTGTTTACAATGTAAGAGTGTTTCCAGCCTGGCTGAAAAATTGCTGTCTGACTTGTTGTAAGATCTTTATGACATATACAATCAAATAGTCATAATTTCAACATTCTGAATTTACCTAACATTTTCTGTAATTACTATTAATTTCTTCTAATTTTAATATTAGGTTTTGCAAGTGTTATGTATATTGAATTTGCATTATTTGTTACTTTGTTTTTCTTTTTTTTTTATTTCATTATATGCTATAGAAAATTGAATGTTGGACTTGACTTTATCCAAAATCAAGTTCATTTTCTACCTTATCTGAATCTATTTTTTTTAAAATTCTGCAAATAACTAATACATAGCAAAGAATTTTCCTATTGAGTATAGGCTTAATATCAGGATTATTATCAATAGAATTAAACATATTTATTTAGCTCTGGGTCTACATTACAGAAATTTGCCTACAAATATGCATGGCTTACCTGAATGTATTCCACATTTAATTCTATGATTTTAGTTGATCATCTTCTAATTGTAACTAACACTTTATTTTGTAAATATCAGGAACTATCTAAAAGTTTACTTTTCTTTAGGTAACAGTTTTTTATATAGAAAATGCTAATTGTAACCTGAGATCAAGTAGAGGACTGTAGAATTTTGTTTTTCTAGAAATTCTTCATCTATGCTCTAAAATCTGAACAGAATCAGTTGTATTATTGTTATTTCCAGTATTTAATTTGGGTAGGAATGTTATTTATTCAAATCATTTATTGACTGGAAATACAAAATGCTCATCAAAAATAACATTCTTGAACATTGAGACTTGAATTAAAGTGAAATTTCAAATAAAGATATATTCTCGGTTTGTATTGCTGTGATTCAGCAAAAGACTGTTGGCACATCACCAGTACATGGGCCACTAAAAGCACATCAATAGTTCCAGTATTGGATTTAATTTGGATTTTCACCAAAGTTTATTCAGAACTATAATCATTAGGGCTTATTTCAATAATTCTATAATTACTTGGAATTTAATTTCCAATACTGTAAGTTCCATTTTAACTTTTTCACCTTGTATTGTAGGGAAATAAATTATTTTCTGAATTTTTTGAAGCTTGTTGCTTCTCACTCTCTTCTATTACTGTTTTTTAGAAAACAGAATAAAAACTTTTATCTTTACATAAACTGCTATGCTAACAAGTTGCAGGAACTATTCTGCTTTATTGACTCATCAATTAAGAAACCATTTAAACTTGCTTATGAGTCCAACTGCAAACTGCACAAACCCAGATTTACCATCATATAATGTGCTGACAGATCTGGGTTTTCCAGTTTGTTAGAAATACTCAGTAGAACAAACAACATAAACTATGATTTGCAGGTGTATTATGCTACAGCAGATCATGGTCCTTGTTTTTTTTTTTGCAGATTGGCTTGACTTACAAATTTGTTTAATATTATCAACAGAAGTTTCATACAATTCCCCTTGTTAATCAATGTTTAATCTGCACACTAACCATTTAGCAGTGAATGAGACAATTCACAGGTGCCCAACTCAACCTTGATAAAACTGACCAATAACAATATAAATGTTTGGTATCACTCAAATAAAATGATAAATAAGAAAAATAAAAATAATTGTATGTTGATTTGTTGTAGACCGCAATCAGCTAGATTAGATGACACAGATCATAAACAATACCTCAATTGAAATTAAACAAACAAAAAAACTATTGTGTACATATTTATTTTAATATGGAATGGAACACATAAATTATTTGTGCAAATCTACACCTGCCATAAGGTAACTGCATCATGAATGCATCATGCATACATTTTTCCTACTATGGACTATTTACTGACTGCAAATATTTGGGGGAACTGTTCCAAGTCAATGCTGAAAAGTCCTAACATTACAAAAAAATGAGCTATGCATATCCCCCCAGATGCACCTTGGGATATTTTCTCAGAATATTTATTATCACAATATTGGAGACTATCTGTGATATAATAAACTATATAAGGTTCTTGATGTTTACAAATGTGTTCCTTGTAGGGTACCTGTCTATCTCCTAAATCTGTACAAAGTGTGTACAAACAATTAATACCACTAAAATTAACAATAAAAATTCCAAAAACATGCATATAACTATTACAAATGATGTTCCAAAGAAGTTTTCAGTACCATGGTGAGATGAACTAGAATTTCTTACCATTATCTTTTAAAGCTGAACACAGATGCCAAGAATTTCAATCTAAATAAAGACACACCACAAATGGATAATCTTTGTTTGATTTTGTCTTCCTAACTGTGTTTTCCTCCTTAACTTATACATTAATAAAGGTTTGTATTTCATTAAGGTGTTGATTATATATTATATAACTCTACAAATCTGTGCATTTTATCACTTCAGTAAGTTTATTACAGAGCCTCAAGGAAGACTAATTATTAGCTAATTGTGTTGCTAAAATTCTTAAAAAAGTAGGAGTAAGAGCTGAAATAGTAGTAGTAGCAGTTTTAGTAGTAGTTGTAGTAGTATACTCAAATGGGTCAAAACCATAAAACTGTTTGTTCCAAAAGAAGATAGTATATTTAAACAGTAGGTTTAAAACCCTTTTACTACATAATCCAATCAAGAAATATATATATATGTTCATGATTTATAATCAATAATGTTAATAATGCCAACCATCATGTACCTAGTGATTTATCAAGAGAACCTTGATATAATGTTGAAAAAAGGAATGTTTGGTTGGTTTTTCTTTGAACACTTTATAGGGCTATCTTTTGTGGTGGAAATGGGTACCAATTATCTTTCCCATTAGGATACACAAAGTCAGCTGACCCAATGGCCTGGGTAGGTATTAATATATTGATGCATGGATTATGAGTTTGATGTTCAACAAGCTGAGCTAATTAGCTCCAAATGGAACAAGAAAGTCCACTCAAATGTATACACATAAAATTTGCAAAATGTATCCAAAGGTACCATGTATACTTGCTTATACGGTGAGTTCCAAAGCAAACTACACATATCTACATCTGCCATTGCATATTGCTCAGCAGATCTGGGTCTGTGCAGTTTGCTAGAAGTAATTAGCAAAGAAACAACATAGACCCTGAGCTGCATACAGATTATGCTACAGCAGATCAGGATCAGTTTGACTTGATTTATAAGTGAGTAAAAATGGCAATGAACTCCAACATAAACATTGTAATCTTGACACTTCATGTCTTGGCATCAAGCAGTATCTGAGGTACAGGGTGACAGAGATCTCCTTATAAAATCACCAACCCATAATTGGTAACCACATACTCTTTATATGAGACAATTTAGGATCAAACCTTGGACCATAAAGGTGCAAAGAAAGCTCATTACAACACTATCATTCCTGATATCAATAACTACCAGGTTTACTGACCTTCCCCAGTTATGGCAGTAAAAAGTATAGATCTTTTAAATTGTAATTATTTTAACATCAAGTATGATGCATCATTTTTATGAATCTATTACTATAAATTAAATTATTTCTTTATGTATAAAATATAAAAGAATATTTGTATGTTTTTTAGCCAAATTGTCAGAATTGAGTGTCATGTTTATGAAATAATAATGAAATAATAATGATACCAGTAAGCAAGAAAGCAGCTTTGATATTAAAGTGTCTAATGTCTGTAAATATGCCTAGTAATGTAAGAATGAAATCAGCCTTGATTTGTAAAGTTGTGTTTAATTGTTACACATTTACCTAGTGCATTTCTTAGAAAAATATATATTCATAAATACAACAAACTGGATCCAGATCTGAATAATAAGTGCAATCCTTTGAACAAGCTGAGCAAAAGTTATTAATACATGTACATACATTTTTATTTCTATTTTTTCTTGGCAACCAAGTTGATAGCTTAATTACCTACAGATATCCTACACCCAGCTGCAAAATGTAAAATCCCTGGTTAATCATCACATACTGTTTCATTGTTTCAGAGCTATATTGTTCACACAGAATTGAGACTGACTAAATATTATTTACCCACCCCTAACTGACATCACCTACTGTTTCATCAGATCAGTGTAAATAACTGCAGATAAACCAAACAGCATTCATCCTAATATGCCATCATGCACCAAATAAGTGTCTGAACTGTTTATATGGAATCAAACCGTATAGATCCCAATCTGCTATCCCAGGATACATGCTGGACTTCATCTTTACCTGATGATCAGTACTTCAGAAACACTATAGCTACTAAAACATGGACTTAACATGTTCATAACTTAGTTTTACTCCATGGTCAGTACTTCTGAAATACCATAGCAATAAAAACATGGACTTGGATGTTCATGACTTTGGATTTACCTGATGGTCAGTATGTCAGAATACTAAATGGACATGGATGTTCATGACTTCAGCCTTACCAGATGGTCAGCACTTCAGAAAAACTATAGCTATAAAACATGGACTTGAATGTTTGTGACTTTAGCTTTACCCAATGGTCAGTACTTCAGAAATATTATTGCATGTTTATGACTTCAGCTTTACTTGAAGGTCAATACTTTAAAAGAGTGTTGCCATGAAAACATTTACTCTGATGTCCATGAATGCAGCTTTACTTGATGATCAGTTCTACAGTAAAAGTATGGACATGACCACACACTCAGGTGCTTTTCATGACTGCAGCTTTATTTGATGGTCAGTACTTAATAAACAGACTGTGGCCATTAACACATGAACTCTGATGTTCATGACTGCAGCTTTTCCTGATGGTCAGTACTACAGAAAATGTGTGGCCACAAACACATAGACTCTGTTGTTCTTGATTGCAGCTTTTCCTGATGGTCAGTACTTCAGAAACAGTGTGGCTATGACTACATGAACTTGGATGTTCAGGACTGCAGTTTTGCTGGATGGTCAGTATGTTTTTGTAAATATCAGCTGCAGGTTCATCATCAAAACTGCTATATTCCATTAACTGTTCAACAATTTATTACTCTGCTTTATAGTACATAATTCAACTGTATCACTGCTTTCAGACTACATATAGGACATAATTCAACTGTATCCCTGCTTTCAGACTACATATAGGACATAATTCAACTGTATTACTGCTTTCAGACTACATATAGGACATAATTCAACTGTATCCCTGCTTTCAGACTACATATAGGACATAATTCAACTGTATCACTGCTTTCAGACTACATATAGGACATAATTCAACTGTATCCCTGCTTTCAGACTACATATAGGACATAATTCAACTGTATCACTGCTTTCAGACTACATATAGGACATAATTCAACTGTATCACTGCTTTCAGACTACATATAGGACATAATTCAACTGTATCCCTGCTTTCAGACTACATATAGGACATAATTCAACTGTATCACTGCTTTCAGACTACATATAGGACATAATTCAACTGTATCCCTGCTTTCAGACTACATATAGGACATAATTCAACTGTATCACTGCTTTCAGACTACATATAGGACATAATTCAACTGTATCACTGCTTTCAGACTACATATAGGACATAATTCAACTGTATCCCTGCTTTCAGACTACATATAGGACATAATTCAACTGTATCCCTGCTTTCAGACTACATATAGGACATAATTCAACTGTATCACTGCTTTCAGACTACATATAGGACATAATTCAACTGTATCCCTGCTTTCAGACTACATATAGGACATAATTCAACTGTATCCCTGCTTTCAGACTACATATAGGACATAATTCAACTGTATCACTGCTTTCAGACTACATATAGGACATAATTCAACTGTATCCCTGCTTTCAGACTATATATAGGACATAATTCAACTGTATTACTGCTTTCAGACTACATATAGGACATAATTCAACTGTACCACTGCTTTCAGACTACATATAGGACATAATTCAACTGTATCCCTGCTTTCAGACTACATATAGAACATAATTCAACTGTATCACTGCTTTCAGACTACATATAGGACATATTTCATCTGTATTACTGCTTTCAGACTACATATAGGACATAATTCAACTTTATCCCTGCTTTCAGACTACATATAGGACATAATTCAACTGTATTACTGCTTTCAGACTACATATAGGACATAATTCAACTGTGTCCCTGCTTTCAGACTACATATAGGACATAATTCATCTGTATTACTGCTTTCAGACTACATATAGGACATAATTCAACTGTGTCCCTGCTTTCAGACTACATATAGGACATAATTCAACTGTATTACTGCTTTCAGACTACATATAGGACATAATTCAACTGTATCACTGCTTTCAGACTACATATAGGACATAATTCATCTGTATTACTGCTTTCAGACTACATATAGGACATAATTCAACTGTATCACTGCTTTCAGACTACATATAGGACATAATTCAACTGTATCACTGCTTTACAAAGTAAATTATTGGAGTAAATATCCATTACAAGGATATGTGTTAAGTAAACATAAAAGGCAATGGGAGAGTTTTAAACAAGCAACAATTTTGGAGTTTTTCTTCTCTACCTTTATTCTCAGTTTACAAAGATCAGAGACAAATATTGTTTTCTTCAAAAAGGTTTATTCTGAAATTTCTAAAATTAAAGACATGGAATTTAATTTATGAGCCTGTATGTCCAAGGCATACATTTAGCAGCAGGTATTTAGCTACTAATTAGAAAAGGCTACCAGCATGAATGTACATATATAGTTCAAGATCCCACATTAATGATTTAATGTTCTTACAAATTACATAATAGGAAGATTATGTACTTGCTTCTAAGTTGGATCCAATTGCAAACTGCATAGACCAGATCTACAGTTGCAGGATGCACCATAAGATCAAGATCCATGCAGTTTGCTAGAAGTAGAACAAACAACACAGACACTGGTCTGCTAGTGTACTATGCAATGGTAGATCAGGGTCTACTTGTGTATATATAATAAATACAGTCCATCCTGAGCTGAAGAATGACTTGACATTATCACATTGTACACAGACCTACTTTCACATAAACAAGTATTAACTGGGTGCTAAATTTTGTTATCTAAACAACACATAAGGAAATGTTCTGGGTAATTGTACAAAGGGGTCATGTAGAATTCCTGATATGGATGACTGGTCATGCATGAAAGTTAAAGGTTCAAAGTCTCCAGGCAATCATGTCCTCCTGCTGAATTTGAAGTACTGTATTATTTTCACATTAATGCTGTACCTCTTGAAAAGCTATTACAAAGCAAAGCATGAGGTTCAACATCAGAGAAAAATAAATCAAAAGTGATTATTGAAAATATCAAGTTGATTAATATAAATAGACATATTATTCTACCATCAATTTCTGTACCTTTTGTGATAATGCTTTCACAACAAGACTGGTGAGTTTTATAGGAACATAAATCATTGCTAAATAAAATTAATATAAAATATGTAAGTGAGGAAGAAAAACAATGGAAAATGCAACTGTTAAACTTATATACCTTATTGTTGTAGAAGTATTAAGTTCACCTTTGTGTTCTGTTAAATTTTGAAAGTGCACAACACCCTATCAACATGTGACTGTCTGACAAGTACCATACAAGGAAAATACACTTTCAATACTAAGGTCTCTCACAATAAGGCCTCTCAGTATATCACATTCTTTCTTTGCAACATACAACCTCTGTCTGCATGGGTTCACGTCTCAGGCTTAGCCTATGTGGGTACATGAGAAAGCTTGCCAGTAACTTCTCATGGGTCAGCAGTTCTTTCTGGGAGGTTTTCCTGGGATCTTTCTCCATCATTTATACTGGACATCATGTATAGCCTATCTTGTGCTGAAAAATGGTGCTAAACCCTACAACAACAACAACAACAACAACAACAACAACAACAACTTTACAAAGTGGATACTCATTATAATATCTCTCAGTATACTACTGCTCCTCTTCACAATACAGTAGGCACTCACTATAAATTCTCTCAGCATACTATTACCTCTCATTACTATACAGTGACCGCTCACTATAATGATTATCTGTACAGCACTTTCCCCCCTTGCAAAACAGTGACTCCTCATTATAATACCTCTTGAAATACCAATTCCTCTCTTTCCAACATAGGTATGACTAAATATGCAAATGATTGAATTCAGTTTTGTTTCAATAGACATCTACAATTTGCTTAATTTAATTTTAGGTCTTGGCTAATGAAAACTAACTGTGTAGTGATTTAATTCACACTTTTAAATACTGTATTTTACAATTTGTATGTACCATTATGATACAGCCTTGTTGGAACATCACTCAGTATAAGGTTCCCTCACTTATAATGCATATATTTGTTTACTCCTTTGAACTGTGTTATAAAGAGGGAGCACTGTTTCAGTGGAATCTTGATAATTCTGAAACCCAGTGGAGTCTCACAAATTTTTTTGATAAAACAGGAGTTATGATTAACGAGTATGGGCTATGCCAAATGTGTATGTCTAGGGGATATATATAACTGTGGTTTGGAGAAATGGAACATTTAAATGAACAAGGTTATGATAATGACATTTTATTCAGTAAAAAAAATACTCAACAAAGTGAACAAATTCTGCAAGTACAATTAAAATATGATACTGTATAATTCTAGAATTAATGACCGGACACCATACAATACAACTGAAAGTGCAAGAGTGGCAATTTGACCCCAACCTTAAAAAGTAAAATAGAATCTGTCATAAATTACATCTCCATATGAAGAATATAGGTATGCCAACATTCTCTCCACTGTGCATGCTTAAAATGCAAACAACTTCACCTTACATACATCACTCTCTCAAAAGTACATAATAACTGGTGAGTGCCACATAGTTAAATCATAAGCAGAAGAAGCAAATATAGCTCTCCATCTTGATAATGAGGTACTTGGAGTCCAGAACTGCCCACCACATTTTGTACTGAACTAATATGGTATTGTGGGTCTATAACGTCTAAACACATTTTGTACTGAACTAATATGGTACTGTGGGTCAATAATGTCTGAACACATTTTGTACTGAACTAATATGGTACTGTGGGTCAATAATGTCTGAACACATTTTGTACTCAGCTACTGTGAAGCAATAATGATCAAAAAACTTCAATCATTGTGTATATGTATGCTGGGGATAGAGTGAGGGATAAACATAATGCCAGTCAGACATTGTAATAATTTTAGTTTATGTAAATTAAATGTTTTAAAATTATAGTGTATATTTAATTTTGTCATATAATAATATCTTTAAAAGGAAATAAAAATATAATACATACTTTAATATTGTTATCTGTCAACACATATTATCATACATTTGATTCAAGCACAATGGTTTAATTTTTGTCACAGGGTCTATAGTGGTACTATAGTATATCTGGAATCATGTGATAATGAAGGGAATTATAACAAGGAAGAGCCATCATGACAAGCTGTGGCATTCTGGGTAAATACTGTCTGGATCAATCCACCTTCCTGCCTGTTGTAAGAAGTTATTAATGGATTCAACCTTTCTCATGGGATAATTTTCAAGCAAGCAGTTTATGTAGAAAATTTGACTTTGTATTTTATAGAGTTGGTTCTTTTCTACTTTTATGTTTAGTCTCATATGCCTTTTTTAAAAACTGTATATACTTGCTTAAAAGTCGAATCTAACTACAAACTGCACAGATCAAGATCTGCTGTCACGTAATATGCTGACAAATCTGAGTCTATGCAGTTTTGTTATAGGTTGTTGTTGTTGTGGGGTTTAACACCATTTTTCAGCATACAATAGGCTATACATGGCAGCCAGTATTAATGGTGAAGGAAGAAACCAGAAATCACCCGAAAGAACCACCAACCCATGAGAAGCTACTGGCAAGCTTTCTCACATATCCACATTCACAGAATCCTAGACTTGAACCCACACAGACAGAGGTGAGATGGCAGTGACGCCTTGGCCTATTTTTTTGTTATAGGTAATCAGTGCAACAAAGAACATACATTCTGAGCTGCCTCTGTATTATGTGTTAGCAGATCTAGATCTATGTTGTTTGCAGATGGACTCAGTTTACAAGTTAAAATATACAGTACAAACATTTACTTGGCACTATATATGTACTATGTGTACTCACTTCTAAGATGAGTCCTGTTGTAGACTGCACAGACCCAGATCTGCCACTGCATAATGTGCCAGCAAATATGGGTCTATGCAGTTTGTTAGGAGTAATCAAAAGAAACAAGCAACATTGACCCTGATTGGCAGGTATATTATGCTGTGCTGTTTGCAGTTTGACTTAACTGATAAGTGAGTATATATGGTAACTAGGATTAAACCCAATACATTGTGTTTAGATGCATCATATACAGTAACAGATGTGATGTAATTGCAGAGTATTATTTACTTTTTCACAGAATTATTACCATTATATGGGAGTTTTATTGTCAACAAAAGCTTTTTGTTGTTCTTTGTTAACTTTCTTGCTTCAAACGTGTAAATTTTAATATTTAAGTAAGTGGGAAAAAGCATATTTTAATTTTCTATATACCTGTAAATCTGTATTTAAACACCCTTTTAGTTAATGTGAGCATATTGAAAAGGTCAAAGAGCTTCTCAGAGACTGAAGGGAAATAAATGTAAATACTCCAAATGAAAGCCCACCTCGGAGATCGTGGGTTTGATCCCTGGTCAAGTCATACCAAAGACTTACAAAAATGGTACTAACAGCTGCCTTGCTTGATGCTCAGCATTAAGAGGTTAGTGTTAGGACTGGTGGGCCTGGTGTCAGGATAATGTGACTGGGTGGGACATCATGCTACATGTCAGTGGCATGATGCCCCAGTGCTAGACATCACTATAAACTGCCACACTGCAGACATTGTAGCGATATGACTGAAAAATTGTTAAGATATTTTAAAAATCATAATCATATCACATCATCAAATGAAAGCAATCAGTCCACAAAGGATCAGTTTATACTTAGTTGGATTTGTGTATTTTTATATTGGCACAATAAAGAATTTATTGGTGGTATACACACCTGTTATATAAATACTTCAACTATTACAGATCACTGCCATCTTACCTCTGTCTGCATGTGTTCTTCGAGTCTAGGATTCGGCTAATGTAGATATGTGAGAAAGCTTGCCAGTAGCTTCTCGTGGGTCAGTGGTTCTTTCCGGTGATTTCCCGGTTTCTTCCTCCACCATTAATACTGGCTGCCATGAATAGCCTATTGTGTGCTGAAAAATGGCGTTAAGCCCAACAACAAACAAACAAACAAACATAAATACTTATACCATTGATGGTATACTCACCTGTTACATATACTTCAACTATTGATGGTATACACACCAGTTACATATACTTCAACTATTGATGGTATACACACCAGTTACATATACTTCAACTATTGATGGTATACACACCAGTTACATAAATATTTCCAACTATTGCATAAATACATTTACTATTGATGGTATGCATAACTATTACATACATACTTCTACTTTATACTATTTATGGTAAACACATATATTACATAAATACTTTCTAATATTGAATGTATATACCCCTGTTACAAAAATAATTGAACTGTTTGTGTTTATTTTCTAAATTGCCAGAAGGCAGTTTAAACACTCTTTTACATTAACACCTTCAAATAATGTGGAAATTTTGACTGAATTTAAAAATGTCTGTAGCTTAAATCATTAAGTCTTTTGCTTTTTAACATCATTTTAATTTTGTTCAAATATCAATAGGTCATACTGAAGGGCTATGTAAGGTATGGCTAAAGTGGGATGTGCATAATTAAATTATTTTCAAAATCACCTATAATTTGCAGCAAAACCTGTTGCCATATCAACTGTGGGGCAGTTTGAAATAATTTTTTTTAATATATTTTTGTGACATCAAAATAAGGCACATCATTAAAAAAATATTTAGGTCAAGTACATAAATGTATTTTCTTTCTTAATGTTTTTCAACTTTCAAGAAAAGATCAATTGGTCATACTGGCTATGTCAAAAGTAGAACATGCTTAATTACCAAAGAGTAGATATTAGCAATTATGAATTAACCCAAACTAAATAAATTGTGACCAAAATAAATTTTAAAGAAAATACATTTAATTATTCAATTGTTTAATAATGATAATGATAATATATAATGAAAACCATGCCATCCCCCAAAACAGCAGAGTTACAAATGAACAAATTCCTTAGATAGCCTAATGAATAATGAATAATAAAAATATAGTTTAGACATGTGTAAAGGCTAATTTCGTGTAATTTGTACTAATTTATTCAAAGCTACAAAGCTACTGCACATGGGTATGAACTTAGAACCAGTTTCTTGATTTTCAGAAGGGACCCCCACAATGGTGCATTGTACCAGCAACACTTGGTAAGTTTTTTCTTATTAGTTAGTTACTTCTAAGTAGAGATAACATTGACACCATTACAGGAGGCTGAGCCAATATCACCACATGAATAATGTTTGACATGAGGTACCATAATAAAACTTTTTAAATCTGTACAGGAGACTTAAACAACCAAATTGACCATCAATTTTGCATGCTGAATATAAAATACAACTTTTTTTTTTTGTTTTTCTAAATTATATTAAATTAGCAACATCTAATTTTTATTTGCATATTCTTAGTTGTAAGTTTCATTTTGGGCACAATCAAGCTTAAATAACCTTGATGCATGACTACAATTCCAAGGTAAACTTATTATACATAAAATATAATGTTCACTATCTTGAGATCATCAGTTACTGTTTATATTTTTCAGATTCCCTTCATTTGTGTGATTAGTATTTCTCTTTATATATTTTTTCACCTTTTTTGGCACACCAACACTAGAAAATAATTATTCTGCAAAAGTATCTACTAGAATGCAATGAATTCTATACCTATTTTGATATTTTGTGGTTTGGATAAGCCAAATAAGTTAAAGTGCATGGGTCAATCACAGAGTCCATTTGTTGCCTTGACCTAATACTTGTTTTTTGACCATTGAGAAAAGCAAGCAAGAAACCAATAACAACAACATTTGCATTGAATAAGGCATTAAAAGTTATTTTTCTTATAACCTAAGTACTGATGCATCATTTCCTTGTTATAAGATCCTTCATTATAACACAGATCCTTTTGTAAGGTAAGTATGATTATGGAAGTAAAATTATATGTACAATGTACTCCATTATAAGACAAGCTTGCTATAAGACAGTGTACTCTATGACTCCCATGTATATCATTATAATGAGGGATACTCTATTATAATGTACTCTTTTATAACACCATCTCATTATAAGACACTACAATCTAAGAATCCCTTGGTGAGCATTATAAGGAAGGAAAAATGAATAAAAGCAGTATTTGAGCAAAATTAACAGGACCATATTTATCTTTGCAAAAAGACTGATTTCAATGCATATTTATGATCTAAAAAGTATTACTCTTCTATATCAATATTAAATAAATGTTTCTTGTATTAATTAATCTACTTCATATATTTTTCAATAAAAATGAAAGAAATGAAGATTCACTCACCCATCCTCAAACTTTACAGATTTCTCTTCTCCCATGTTTGAAAAATGGTAAAACTTCACAAAAATAACACAATCATCATCAGTGTATTCCTTGAACAAAAAGTAACACTACTCATAATATTCATTCCTTTGAATATATTCACAGTCCTAGTAACTGACAAAATCTTTCATTTTTTAAAAAAAATATACTTTCCCAGGGAATGTGTAATCTCAACTAACATGTTGTGGAAGCTATGATTTTTGTCTTCATAAAATTTGTGGAAAACCTTCATTAAATCAATAAATTGAACTGCTCCTTGAATATGTTTGTCAAACACAATAGATCATCTTATTGCAATGCTGTGCCTTTCATGCCAACAACCTGTCCCAAGCAATGTGTTCATTCAAACATTGTGATCAATCACTAGCTTTAAGTGGCGTTTGAAATGGCCCATTCTCTAGGAACAATAGAGTCTGAAAAAGACAGCTTCAAATTACAGACACACTTTCAACAGACCAAAAAGCAGGTCAGTATTATTGAGTAAGAGACACCACCACCTCTTTACTCCCAATGCTTTACTCCCAGTGATTTACTCCAAATGCATTACACCCAATGCTTTACTCCCAGTGATTTACTCCAAATGCATTACACCCAATGCTTTACTCCCAGTGATTTGCTACCAATGGTTTACTCCTAATGATTAACTCCTAATGATTTACTCCCAATATCTCCTACAAATTTTATAGGTATGCCCATAAACTAGAAAATTAAGTCCATTCTTTGCTTACTGATAAACAAAAGCATTATTTAGATGACTTACAGCTTGCTAAATATGATTCAACAGTATTTGTATTGTATTAAATGTACACACAGTGTTATTAACTTTCAATTAACATTGTTACCATAAATCTTAATATATAATCTTACAAAAGTTTAAATATTGAATAAAATTTGCATATAATAAATGTTCTGATCTTGAAAAAAATTCAGAGGAACATAAGTAAGACCTAGTAATTGTTGTTCTTTACACTTATTTTCCTTATTTTCAGCCGATTTACTTAATCTATCATTTATAAAACCAAGCATTTGATCATCAGGAATATTTTGTTTAAAAACCATTTAACTTTTTTTTCTAGATGTCCATGTCCATGTGTAAATCTGTAATTTAAATGATAAACTCATAAGTGAGTGAAAGAAATTTTAAAATGAAATTGCAGATGTTAAATTATCCACTATGAATCCATAGTCTGCTATAAAATCCATCCTGCTTGCACCACAAGTGAATTCAAACTGACATGAAACACTGAAAACTTTACCACATAAACTCACTTATAAGTCAAGTCCAACTGCAGTCTCACTGACCCAAATCTACCAGTGTATAATGCACCAGCACTCATAATAAACTGCATAGACCTTGATTTACTAATTCATTATGCTCTGGTAGATCTGGGTCTGTGCAGTTTGCAGTGGGACTCCAATCGAAAGTGAGCATAATAGGGTATGTCTACCCTGATTTATTTACTGTATTTAGATCCTATCCACCTTGAGATCTTTAAAAATGTCCTACCCAAACTGTGTAACTAATTCAATCAGTAGTTTAAACAAGCAAAGAAAGTCACATCAACCCCTCCTTTGTCCATTTCCCACTTTACACATAATTATCTCATTTCAAATCATTTTCCATTGGTACAAACACAATAAGATTGAGGTTAGAAGATCTCAATTCTGCCTGGCTTTAGAATTATGGAACAATGTCTAAAGCCTGCAAAATCCCTCTGTCTATCAAGACCTAAATACCTAACAGTTGCCAGTGTTTCTATTGGGCTGTACCATAGAATTTTGTCACAGCAATTTTGTTCAATCAATGTGAGACTGATGATAAACTAAACCTAAAAGGGATTTATTTATGACTAGTGGTAGTGACCTGACACGTTGGACCATTTTTTCTCCATACCTTGCATCAAGGTAAAGTGTGTTCTGCTAGCTCTTGAGCATATTCAGTGAATGGGAAATGTAGGTGTACGATTGTGAAGTTTGCATTTCACAGTGTTCCCTCACTTTAAAACCCCTCAATATAAAGAAAGCTTCATATTTTATAATAATATGGGTACAGTCATGAATGATGAATCTAATTCAATTGTTTCTTTGTTCTGTCATTGCTCCTGAAATTATTTCATTTAATTTTCGTTCTTGGCTAATTAGAACCAATTACAATGTGATTTGACATCATTAAGTATCCTATCTTTTATGCAATGGTATAGTCTTGCTGGAACAACTCTCACTATAAGAATCCCTCATTTGTAACACAGGACACTCTTATGACTCCTATGAAGAGTGTTACAAAGCAGGAAGAGCGTATATACCCTAGTGAAAATATAGTTATACTATCATTTAAAAAATTTATTTTTTATTTTGATAAATAGAGTATAATTGTGTTGGTGAAACTCAAAAGAGCTTACAAGGTCCAAATGCATCTTAATTGTCTAATTTACTCTAATGTTACAACAATGGCTTATCGTTATAGTGGCATATCTTGGGGTTTCACAAATATTTAATCTTTGTACCCAAGTGCAGAAATCTATCCAAGTCAAAGTTATCAGGGAGCTTTGTTTTGCCAAAACTCTAATACAGGTGGCATGGTATGATATCAGCAGGTGAAGTGGAGCCTTATAAATATAAATGTGTAGCACTGAATTAATGATAAGAAAACCTTTTTTACAAAAGCACAATTAATGGTACCAGTTTAACATGCCAAGAACTGAATTTAATTCAAGTAGAACAGAAACCATATTGCTCACAATTGGTACCAACAATACCAGTTTTTAATTACCATATGTACTTACTTATAAGGCAAGGCAAACTAAGATCCATAGTAAGAAATTTGTCTTGAAATTGTTATCACATAATAATGTCTTTAAAAGGAAATAAAAATATAATACATACTTTAATATTGTTATCTGTCAACACATATTATCATACATTTGATTCAAGCACAATGGTTTAATTTTTGTCACAGGGTCTATAGTGGTACTATATTATATCTGGAATCATGTGACCTATTAGTTTAAATTCTTGTATTATACATGGATGGAACAAAATACTCTTGTATTTGGTAAATACTCACAAAAGATATTAGGTGCTGACCATGCCTGTCTTGATGTCTGCGACAGGAAAGGCATCACCAAAGCATGCTTGGAGAAGTATTTTTTTAATGGAACTTTCCAGATTTTGATTTAACTTTATTTTTGATGTTTAAGTCAGTCTTAAATCTCAGAATTAAATTATGTACACTTGTATACAGAGCAACCATATAGGGAGAGAGAATGAACCTCTCCAAAAGAGAATTGCCAACATGCCAAAGGGAATTAATTCTTCTATCATATATATATATATATATATATATATATATATATATATATATATATATATATATATATATATATATATATATATATATATATATATATATATATATATATATATATATATATATATAGGGGGGATAGGGACATTGTTTATGATTTTTTTTTGTTGTTGCTGTAGGGTTTAATGCCATTTTTTTAGCACAAGATAGGCTACAACATGGCGGTCAGTATAAATGGTGAAGGAAAAACTCAGGAAAACCCCAGAAAGAGCCACTGACCCATGAGAAGCTATTGGCAAGCTTTTTTACATGCCCACATTGGCAGAACTAGAGACTTGAACCAACACAGGCTGAGGTGAGATGTCAATGATCAGTAACAGTGAGTTCTTTAGACCACTTAGCCACTTGGGGCCCCTGTTTATGATTTTATCAGTAAACACTGAATTATAATGAGATGTAATCACATGCAATTTACTAAAACTGTAATTCTTTAAGCTGAAAGTGTAATTATTATATCAAAATATAGTAGTTATATTTGTTACAACTCTATGGTCAGAAACTAAATAACAGAAAGAAGCAAAACAAACAAGTTTTGCAAATCATAACGAATTTCATTATCAAAGTTATAAATGAAAATATGAGATGAACTTACAGAATTATCAAGTGAATCCAAAATAATCCTTATAAAATTCAATGAAAGTCCAAAAGAATAAAAAGTTCCATATACATTTCAAGACTGGAAATGAAATGATCCACCAAGAATTGTGATGTTGTCAAAATGGCATTGTCCTGAACTCCTTTGAATAGTTCCAAAATAATATTATCATCCAAACAATGAAAAATTTATATTTCCACTGAATAGTACAAACAAATGTTTCTCTTCTCAAATAATATATAAGTGCAATATAAAACATGTCTGAAGACTTACAACAGGAACAGAAGAAATAAAAATCATTCCAAAATAGGAATTAATCTGATTGCTCAGTTCTCTCTTTATATACACCTTCTATTATGACTATATTTCACAAATCATTCCTACATGACATATCATAATACTCAATTTATTCATCACAGAAGAAATATATTATGTGAAAAAGTTTATAACTTTTTATTAATATTGCTGGATAATTTTCATAACAAGATCAGGGAATAATTAATATACTCAGTATTTTTGGAGTCAATGAGGCTTGACTTTTGGCTGCACTCTTTAATGCATTCAATTATCAGATATTCTAAAATCATACTGCATTCACTTTTAACACCTTTATTCATTCAAATTACAAGTAAAATATGCTATTTTTCTCATTTTTATTATTGTTTTATACAATTTTCTCCCTAATCATGTTCCAACTCTGGTCCATCCATCATAAAACTTTAATTGACTCCAAGTCTTACTGAAAAGTATTTTGACCAATCTGAAAGCTGCATTCTGAGTAAGATGTTCCAGTCTGGAGTAAAACTACTTCAATTGTTGATTTAAGTGTCATGATAGATGGTTCTAAAGTTTTGCTTTATTTCTTTATATTTATATGGAATTTGTAATGAACTTTGTTTTCGTAATACAATTTATGAAATATAATACTTAGATCAATTTTATAGATATGACCTATGAGACAGATTATTCAGATGTTTTTGTAACAGTGAATTTTGCAGATATCATTTAAACATATAGCAAATTTAAATTGATGTATGCAATTTTGTAATGGGTTAAATTCATGGTACATGTATGTTTAAAGATGCTAGTACTAGAGTGCATCTGGTTGGGACTTGATTGATTATTAATGAGGTTCCTTTTAATAACAATGTCAGGCAAAACTGGATAGGGGTGAAGATTGGGTTTTGTTTAACGAAATGGCTAAGGGTTGAAATATTGCAGAAACAATGTTGGTACTCTTTGAAATATTTTGTTATAAGTTGAAACTTTGCAGAGATCTGTATATGGAGGGGAGTGGAAATGTAGAATTGTCCACACCCTAGATGAGCATGTGTTAATAATGGTGGTTAGATAAACTGGAGATCTAAAAGGGTAATTAATAGTTTATGGAGTGTTTACCAGGTGAAGTCTCATGTTTTAAAAATGTCTCACAGCATAATCAGGCAATCCAGCTTTTGTGTGAGGAAAAGGTCTTGTCTCCAGGGGTGGGTGGGACCCTCTTAAAGATTGTCCAAGGGATGTGTAGTTGAGAGTCTATAAGAACATGTAACTAGGAGTTGATGTATATGGTTCTGCTAAACGGAACAGAGAGTGAACCTCAAAGAAAAAAGAAAAATAGCTTCCACAACTATGTACATGATAATGAATAACCAGACTGGATAAATATTCCCTTATTCCAGACTAAAACATCATGGTCAATTATCCTCTGGGCATCTATAACCACCAAAAAGCCTGGACAGTTTTGCTGGGTCAAATTATTTTATTCTGGATGGTGGCATTCCAGTCTTGAAACCAATCTTTACAAATGTACAGACTTTTACAGCAACACATAATAATTAACAAAGAAAACATTTTCTGAATGTAGCTTTGGAAAATCTGATTGGCAAAAATGTTAGCTGAACTCTGAATCATCTGAGTGTACTAATTGTTAGGGATGGCTTAGGATGACTGGACTGATTTGGCCCAATTGGGCCCAGTGATCACAGGGGCCCCGCTCATCAGTAATTTTGAAAAGTATATCTATAGAAAGAATTTAAAAGTGATTGAAGAAAATTTTAAGTTCAATATCATAACAAAACTTGTTTAAAAGTGTATTTTTAAATGCTGTGCTGAGAGGGGGCCCCGCATGTAAATCCAGGGCGCCCATCCAAAATGATCCAAATCAGGCCCTGCATTTGCTAAGACCATTCCTAGTAATTGTCATGGATTTAATGCAAAACATAATTTGAAAGACTCAATAAGCAATTATCCATTAGTAAATATAACAGAATCAGGGATTTAATGATTATATTATTAATACAAATGAAAAATGTCATATTTTTAAAGGAATGAGGATCTGTTTTGTTTGATCTGCCAGTTCGGAGTCTGTTAATTTTATAAACAAATTGATGTGGTACATGTAACATATTTCACCAAGCCACAAATTTGTAAATCATTTTGAGCCTAAAAGCTGAACTGTGCTGACTTGAAAGTCAAAGGTTTACAATTTTGATAATTTCAGAATTAAAAAAAGGTGCAGAAATTTCAGAAGTACCTTAATATGGTTCATTGCTACACAATAATATTGTTTGTAGCTACACAAGTTCATTGATATAAGTAAAGCACTTCCATTTCATGATAATGTTGTTTTGGGTTTAATGCCATTTTTCAGTGCATGATAGGCTATAAATTGCAGACACTCTAATTAATGGAAGAACCCAGGAAAACCCTAGACTCACAGGACAATACTGGCAAGCTTTCTCACATACCCACACACACACACAAACACAAGATTTAAACCCAGATGACAGAGGTGAGATGGCATCGATTGGTAAAGGCATGCACCTTACATCAGCCATTCACCTCAGCCTCCCCATTTTATTATGCAATATTAAAATTATGTCATGAAATTTATTATAAGGGGATCTCACTCTAAGGTGGTATGCCCTATGGCTTCCATCAATAGCATGAGAGAACACGGTGTACCATAATTTTTAGGACTTTTATTTTTTTTTGTTTTCAGACAATTTTTTTTAAAAAGCAGAATCCAGTCTACCATTCTCTGTCAATACAGTTCATTCATTTGATAATTCATTATCACAAAATTCATCCATGCAAAATCCATACTTAATGGGAAGCTCATCCCCAACACTTGCAAAATGTTGGCAAATATTTATTTAAGAATAAAGCTTTTTCAATTATATCCCATCTGTAATTTTTCAAAACATTTAATGATTTGACCTCCCACCCCACTTCAGGTTTATCATAGAATAACTGCTATAGTCGTCGATTTGTAAATCATGGAAAAGTGTATTTTATTGATGTTTTAATTGGTCTACCAATAATACCAACTTAATGCATATGCTTTCACACTCAATTAATCACAAGCACAAGTCATTCTATTGATTGTCTATTAAGCAAGACATGTCACTCTGTCAAAAGCAAAAAGTTGGTCCATGTAAAGTGTTTACTGAACATGCTTTGGCTGATTTTTTAAAATTTTTCACATGAAAAATATGAATTAATATTCTTCTATTTTGTATTATATGCTTTAAATCCTTTTCTTATTTCTTCCAGTCAAATGGTTAACCTGTGACATGTTTAATACACATTTTCATGCTAAATAAAATTAAAAAATCATGGTGAATGACCTTGACAATCAATAATTGCTTTATGCTGCTAGAAAATTGCTACCATATTTGTCCTTAAATAATCCACATTACACTGTAATCAGTGATGTTACATAATGCACCAGCAGATCAGGGTCTAAGACAGTTCATATGAAATCATGAGTACAATTAACAATATAGACCCTGATCTGTAAAAAAGACCATGTCTAAGCTGTTTACTACTGGGTGTAAAATATACATTGATACATATGGCAAACTCTCAAATTTTATCTGATATAACAAGTGATTTTTATTGTAATTAGGTGCCTAAATACACCAAGTACCACACTGAGAGAAATGTTTGTACCATCATGCAGGGAATCCATGGAATTTCAGTTGGTAAAGTATTGACTCACAATCCAATGGTTGCAGGTTCAATACCCACCCAGGCCAGACTGGGTCAGTTGCATTTTGGAAAGGAATTTAGCTCTTATTTTCTTGGCAGGATATAACCAATGATGCATTAAATTAAACCAACAAGCCATCATAAAGTCCTTACCTCACTATAAGACAATTCATTATAAGACAATTCCCATTAAAGTTTGGTATGGTTATGGATTTCATTTCATTATGTGGTAGAAATATTATATGTATTATGTACCTCATTTTAAAGCAGTCTCATCATAAAGTGGCACTCTGACTCCCATTGATTGTATTATAATGAGAAAATACTCTAACTTTGTTGTGCAATTTTTTCCTTAAAATTATAAATAATTAAACATTTAATTAAAATTTCTACTCAATACTAAGAACTGTTCTCTGCAAGAAAATCATTTTGCTAATGCTGTTATTGAAAATGATACAGATGAGAGTTGTAGTAATGACTGTTCCAATTTTCATGTGTAAATTTAGCATGTACACTTCTTTTTGAGGAATAAAGTACTGGTATGCTTTATGTTGGAGATACATTGCATAACCTAATTTCTATGCAAGTCATTCCTACACAGCCATTGTTTCCATAATAATGTCAAAGACAGGAAGTGAATGGTCATTTGGGTGAGACTTAATTTGGATTTGCAATTCACTGGATATAAAGCAACTTCAGATCATGATCTCCAGGAAACAATAGACAACATTATTACTATTCTGTGATTGTGCACAGGCTTAATACAAAAATCTAACTGAAATTATTGTAACATTTTCAATACATTTTTCTTCATTACCTTCAGTCAATAAGTAAATCATTGTTGAAGTAAAACATTTTTATCTGTAAATATTTGCTCTCCAGACATTCAGTGTCTAGAACCCAGATTTAAATAACATGTGACACCAACTGAGTTTGCATATTTTATCATGCAAAGTGAATACTTTTATTGGGTACAAAAGATTTTTTTTCATGCAAAGTGAATACTTTTATCAGGTACAAAAGATTTATTTATCATGCAAAGTGAATACATTTATTGGGTACAAAAGATTTTTTTTCATGCAAAGTGAATACTTTTATCAGGTACAAAAGATTTATTTATCATGCAAAGTGAATACTTTTATTGGGTACAACAGATTTTTTTCATGCAAAATGAATACTTTTATCAGATACAAAAGATTTATTTATCATGCAAAGTGAATACTTTTATTGGGTACAAAAGAGTTATTTATCAGGCAACATGAATACTTTTATTGGGTAAAAAAGATTTTTTTATCATGCAAAGTGAATACTTTTATTGGATACAAAAGAGTTTTTTATCATGCAACATGAATACTTTTATTGGGTAAAAAAGATTTATTTTTTACTCTTTTCTGTGATAAGGTTTCAAATATAATATTTTTTGTTGTAAAACAATAAATTTTGTACACACCTTATGTCAATGAAATCATAAATCATAAATAAATTTACATAATTCCCATATAATTACAAACTGCATAGACCCAGACCAGTGTCATATGATGCATGGGTAAATTAGAAACTTTGCTGTTAACTTGACATAGTAAGTACAACAGACAGCATTGACTCAGATCTTTCAGGGCCTACAGGCATATTATGTCAGGGCAGATCTGGGTCTATGTTGTTCAGAAACTTTGGTGCATGTCATGCAGTAGCCATTCCAGTATACACAAGCACATGTGTGCTTTTATAATTTTAAAGAAAATCTATGTTTAAAATTATATGTATGTGTGGTGATTTTTACATGCAAATGGTAGCATTTCAGATTGACTTAACAGACACAATGCATCCATGATAACCCAGTCAGGAGTAAAAGATTAATCAATAACTGTAATTGCAAATGTCTTCTGCTTCTATCATGCTTATTTTTATACCCTAGCTTCCTAAATAAGCGATGTACATGTATATTGAATATTGATGCTCATAGTTCTGGTCATTGGACCTTGAATGCTATACATGTACAATCAATTAAAATGGAAGTTTCCTTAGAGTGCTAATGGTTTGGTTCAATACTAGTTTTTATGGTTGTACTTGCCACAATTTGCATGAAGATAAATTTGAAATAATAAGAATTATCATATAAGCAATACAAGATAGTAAACAGTATTCCCTCATTTTACTACAATTCATAAGAACAAAGGAGTATACTGGGACTGCCTTGTAATGAGGTAAATTATATATACCATACTCCTTAATTATATTTATTTAAATAGGAGCCAAGAAGTGTAATGAGACCACATTGTATTAAAGTAAATTTTATATACCATACTCCCTAATTTTAATTATCTAAAGATGAGCCAAGGAATATAATGAGACTGTTTTATAATGCAGTACATTATACAAATCTGTCCTATGGTCACCTCCGTTCAGAGATCACCTGGTCATAACAGTCATTCTAATTTACCTGCAGGTAAAGAAAGTCATGTGTTTCACAAATTACAAGTAAGTTATCAATTTGTAGTTTAATTTAGGAGCCATTTCCACTGATAATTAGATCAAGATGTTTTGCATGTGTCAGAGAAACAGACAGACAGACAACAGAGAGACATACAGACAGATGAATAAATGTATAAATGAGTGCATGTACACAGTTGTAGTTTTCTTAATTTCATTAATTGTATTTATAATATCATGTTAGTTTTTAAGAGGATAATAATGCTAATTTAGTTCATATACATAAACTTGTCATTAACCAAGTTTAGGAGATCACTTTTGCCTTTTCCCTTGGGTGGCTGCTGTATAAAGGTTTGACAGTAACTTCACTTCTACATAATGAAATGGAATCTATGATAATACTGATGTACAACACTAATGACATAATAATGAAGGTCCTTAGAGTGAGGGAGTGATTATAAAATTAGTGCAATTGACTTCTTGAAAGAACTGATGAAGTTTTATTTACTAAATGCTGCTAGTAGAATTATTTCTTTTAAAATTGTGAAAATATGGTGATTGACTTCAGACTTTTAGGTGTTGTGAAAGCTTCATTAAACTGAATAAGACATGGTGAAGTTATGGAGATTTTAGATAAATATTTGAAAAAAATACTAGCTGCACAGGTGATTACTAGACTTAAGACAGATTATCTCACAAACATATTACACAGAAAACATTCAAAATGTCATTAAGAAAACATTCACCTCTAGCTAGGTGAATAAACATTCACCTCATTAGGCCAAGAGTCAAATTGTTCTATTTTAGTAAAAGTTATACAGAATCACAGGTTAAGCCAAATTGATGAAGGCCAGCTGTGATGTATGCTATATTATCATGGCACTCTAAGTGTCAATCTAATGGGAAGCACCATGTATCAGCATCCTCAATATCTAACTATACTGGTTTGCTTCCAGTGCTCATCAATAATACAAACATTTTACTTTCTCAAATCAGTTTCACCATATTTTTAATATTTTTTAACACTAATATTATTAAACCTCTTACCTAAAAGAAAGCATAAACTAAATGATTTTATCACATTTACATGTGGCTTGCAGTTTAGACTCTTTTTAAACACAGTCCAATTTGTCCCAGAATTCTAATCATACACTCTTATAGAACTAATATTTTTGAGTGGTTTATTTTTATTCAGTAATTGCATTTCTTTTTCCATTTGTATACTTATTATATATACTGGTGCTCACTTATAAATTGAGTCCATCTGCAAACTGCACAGAATCAGATCTGCTATTGCATAATGCAAAGGTAGATCTGGGTCAATGCAGTTTGACCAGTAATCAGCAAGTAAATGGTACCAAACCCTGAGGGACTGATACATTACAAGGCAGCAGAACCAGATTTATGCTGTTTGCAGTTGTACTTGAAGTAAAAGTGAGTATATATGGTACTATCTTGGTAGTGACAATCATTGCAAAATGCACTGTTGATTTATCAATTACATTGTATATCAATGGCAATTCACATTTTTTGAAATAGTTCTCAAAATAATGTTAAATTAACATTACACATGGGATAAACACCATTCCTATACATAATTTATCACTCATTCAATTCTTTTTTTAAGTTCTTATTGTTATTTAGACATCAATAACAAGTATATATATTGAAATAATAATTTCCCCTTTTGGAGTTAAGACAGTGTAGCATGACTTCAGCATGTGCTTCCTCCTTCAAAGCAAGAATTCATTGGGATTTAGGTCCATATTTTGAATAAAGATGTTTACAATGAGATGTTTGTTGTTGAATTTCAAACATAATTTGTAAGCAACTAAAGGCTAAGAGAACACAGATGTCATTCAGATTAAAAAATATATTCAAATTTCAATCTTTGCTTTTTGAAAACAATGATAAGAACTGAAAGCTGACAAAATATGGTGTGAAATATAAAGGTAAGTTATGGTTTTAAAACTTATATAGGGAGTAAAGTTTAAATAAATTTAAAACCATATGATTGGATGGCAATTGGCTTGCTTATACACCACCTAACCACCCAAAAAACATGATAGAGATGAATATGAAGTCAATAAAGGCACACATCTCTTTTAAAATAGTGAGTAAAATGATTTATCAACATGAATGTCTTCTGATCATCATCATCATAACATGTGCTTTTTTCACAGCAATCTACTAAAAATTACAAGAATGGTTGAATTAACAAACTTCCGTCATACACTGCACCAAGTTCTAAGTCAAAAAGGGCAATAACTCATTGAAAAAATCAAGGGGAAACAAATATTTATGAATCTGTGCATCTTCAGATGATGGCCATAATATGTAGCAACTTTCACAGCAATTCTTAAACAACTGCAAGAAAAATCACCAAACCAGTTCTGCTAATAAGATTGTGTCATATATTGCAATAACTTGCAGAAGATAGAGGGCAATAATAACTATAATAAAAATTGTGGGAACACTGTTATGATGATAATATTTACTACGTTTCTTCACATCATAAACTATTGGGCTAGTTACTGCTAATGAAACTGTGTAGTACATTGTTACAAGACAAAAAAGGACCATAATTGTAACAAAGATTGGATGAACAAATTGATTTGTTGTCATGTGTACCTACAGATCATAACCAAATTATTTGCCAAGTTTCATCGTAATCCATCAACAACTGTTGGGATAGTTGTGCTAACTAGTGTGATGTAAATGTACAACATTAAGATATAAGATAAAAAAGGAAAAAGACTAAAACTAAAATGATGACAGCAAAGTCGTAAATCAATATGCATATTTATGGTTCATGACCAATATATTTACTAAGTTTTATGACAATCAATCAAAACTTGTTAAACTATTTCCTTTAATGAGATTGTATTGTACACTGCTACAAGACCAAAGGGCAGTAACTCTAACAAAAAAATTTGGGAGCAAAGTGATTTGATCAATATGTGCATATTTAGATCACCAAACTTCATGGCAACCAGTTAAAAACTGGAACTTGTTGCTCTAATTAGATCTTACTATACACTATTATAAGTTAACAAGAGCTAATAACTCTAAAAAAAAACTCTAAAAAAAAATACTGTCAGAAAAAAGTTATTTATTTATTCCTGTTGCTCATGTTGAGATCATAACCATAAATATTTACCAAGTTCCATGGCAGTCAAAGAAAAATAGTAAAACTAGTTGTGATAATGAGTAATAGATGGAAGATGGATGGATGGATGAATGAATACAAATTTATTACACATCCTCACTTAACTGAACATTAATACAGTAATTAAATTAATTAAGGCCCTGAAAATTGCTTGAACTACCTGCTTACCTGCCAAAACTCATCATTATAACCAACAAGATCAGGTAATGTAGTGTAGAACATAAACATTTAGCAAACTTAGTGATGAATGAACTGTCTCAAATATTTTTGACAGTATCAAGAAAGAATCAAGGAAATATCCATTAATTTAATAAAATTTTAGGTTGTGAATAAGGCACATTTTGCTAAATTTTTGTTGTACAAGAGCCTGGACTTTATAGTACAAGCTCATTTAGAACTAAAATGACAAAGCAATGCTGCAAATTGGTTGTGTGTGTGTATGGGGGACAAGAGACCAAGTGGTTTAAGGCACTTGCCTTTATGGATCACACATATCTCACATATCATGTGTTTGAGTCTTGGTGTGACAGTCTGGATATGTGAGAAAACTTGCCAATTGTTTCTCAAGGAAAAATGGTTCTTCCTGGTGGTCTTCCCTGGCTATTCCTCCACCAAATTTACTGGTTGCCATGTGTGGTCCATCATGTACTAAAACTGAGGTTAAACATCAAAAATATTTTTTTTTTAAAAAAAAGCACAAAAGATCACCAAAGCAAGTGGCCAAAACATATTCTTTCTCTGATCAGAGAGTAAAAAAGAAGGGGAGAGATGCACCCTAACTCCACCTCTGCACATTTCACAACAGATAATCATCACTGAATGTCAGTATCAACTTCATGTCAGAACGATTCAGACAGGATTTTATTATATTAAAAGCATGCCTAAAATCAATTGATTACTACTTAATACAGGGTGCATAGAGAAGCCTGAATTAAAAGTATGCTTGAAACAGAAAAGCCTCTTGTTCATGATGATGATGGATTGTGACACTAGCTTAGTGTGAGAGGTCAAACGACAGGTGAAGTCTGCAGGTTTCTGTTTTATTTTTCTAACCTTTAATCTGACTATATTTTACAGTAGCTTAGTGTGATAGGTCAATCAACAGGTGAAGTATGCAGGTTTCTGTTTTATTTTTTTAACCTTTAATCTGACTATATTTTACAGTTGACCTTTTGGGGACAAATAATTACATAACTAATATTATTCTAGACAAATATCTGATCAGTCTTTGTTTTGATTTGGACTTTGCTGTACCATTGTAAAATCAAATATGACTTTGGAAGCTCATTATTTTACACCTGGCATATAAATATTCACATGCATAATCATACTGAAATTATTTAACTTTTTTATTGTATCAATTACAATTTAATTGCACTGACCTGAGATATGAAAAATGTAATTACATGTATTCAATCAAGTGTCCAAAGTCTTATGACAAGGTAATCTATTATTAAATGCATGCATTTAAATGAAAATATAATGTTTAATTTAAAGAAAGACTACATTATGTATTTCCCACAATATAAAATATGAACTATATTTCATCCCTCCATTCAGTTCTGAATCAATTGAAGAAGTAAAAAAGTAATTAAATATGTCCAACAGTGTTTAAAAACTTTTTTGCCTACCAGTAATTTACCTTTATTTAAAAAAATTATATATTCACATATAAGTCAAACCCAGCTGCAAACTACAAACAACAAAAAGCCTAATCTGCCATAGCACAATCTGTATGCAGATCAGGATCTGTTTTTTGTTCTACTGATTACTGTGAATAGCCTGCAAAGATCTGGGTCTGTACAGTTTGCAGTTGGACTCATAACCAAGTATATACAGTACATACATAACTGAACATTATAGACTAGGATTGAAATACTGTAGTTAATTATGTGCTACATTATGTACTTTTCATTGTGTGATTGGCTATCCATAGTACAAACTGGATAGATGCTGTAGAAACAGGTGAAAATTCAGTCATAAAGTTTTATGCAACAAGAGAAATCTGTTACAGAAAATATTTTTATATTGAATTTCCTTGCCTATAGAAATAGTGTGATAACAACTGAAAATTACGACTACTATTAACATCCTGGAGGTCCTGCATCATATTTTCTATTCAAAATTACACCTGTTGGAGTTGTACAGCTTGTCAAATTTTTGGGGATATCTTTCTTCTGCTGAGATTAGTGGGTATGTACAGGGAAGAATATGTTACCTGTAATGTAAAATATTAATTAAATCTCTATTCCTCCATCAACTAGTATTCATGCAACATATACATTCTAACTTCCATTAATTCTGTTATGTGTGTCTTGGGTTGTTAGGTGGAGTTATTTGATCAAACACATACTGACATAAAAGAAAGTGTTCAGAAAACCCTTCTGATGAGCAACTCTCTGTGAGTGCCAGAAGACACATTATACATCTAAATGTGTACCATGTACTTTTTTCTCCAACTCATGTGTCAGAGAAATGCTTCTTTTCATGTTTGTCACATGTTTCATGACATTATAATAAAATGATCAACTTAAATGAAATCATGATGCTAGCTATCAGTGATAGTACATAGAGGGTGTAAATGATGTGAAGAAATACAACTGAATTAATAATTTATCTAGTCTCTTTGAAAATAATGTAGGCTTTGACACAGAGTCAAGCAAATCCCAGTCTTTAATTTACATTATTGTAACTTTTGCTCAGCAAAGTCTCACCAAAGACCAATAATGTAAAACCTTGACTGGGATTTCCTTATTCTGGGGCAAATTATATAAATCTTTACATAAATAAGAGCCAGTCCATATTAACTCATGTATAACTTAGAGCCAAATGTAATCAGTATAAAGCCAGATCTACCAGTGTAAAATGCATTAACAGATCTGAGTCTACAATGTTAAGTTGGAACAAGTAGAATGAACAACATAGACCCTGATATTCCAATGCATATGATTCCACACATGTGTATAACAAATAGGAAATGCTAATGGTATATACCCCAATTTTCCTGTGAACAGTGCATAAACCCTAAACAACCAATGCAAATTGCAACAGTGGATCTGACCTGGAAATACACTGTATACAACTCTGAACTTAAGTTTAAGACTGAATTTTCACTCTCAACCTACCAAAACTGTCATTAAAAATGTAAAAAAGAATTAGGATTGGCTGACACAAAGTCTTGTATAATTTTCAGGCATTTACACTACTTGAAATTGGGTGCTAAAAGTTATATGAAAGCAAACATTGTAATGGGTGTATTTAAAAGTAAACCTTGAGGAATTTCACTTGTTCAAATAATAATTATTCCTTTTCTCATATCTTTTATCTATTAATAGTTATTCTCTTGAAGTATAAGATAACTATGGCAATTTAATGTCTACCTTTACCTGTTCTGTTTTTCTAGGTACTGGCATTAAAAGGGCCATGCATGATGTTGAACAAAATGTACAATATAAACTTGTTTATAATTTGAGTCAAACTGCAGACAACAAAGATCCTTAGCTTAAAGTACCTGCAGATTAGGGTCTATCTTATTTGTTCCACTGATTACTCCTAACAAACTGCATGAACACAGATCTGTCAGTGCATTATGCAATTACAGATCTGGGTCTGTGCAATTGGATTCCTCTTATAAGAGGGTATATACAGTACTAAAAAATCATAAAGAGATGACATAAACATGCAATTTGAGTGTCTTAAATGTTATTTACAAAGTAAATATTTAAAGTACATTATGGTCTCTATGTAAATGAACAATAAATATTTGGTTTAATATCTGTACACAGACAAGACAACACAAATAAAATAAAATGTAAAATGGTTCACCTGATGCTAGATCAAAAAGATTTGTTTCCCCTGATGTATAAATGAACCTACCATAGTTGCCTTGCTGCACAAAGTAGACTAATACCACTAAAAATTCACTTCATAACAAGACATCATATAATAAAAATGCATGTTCTTAAAAATAAAAACATACATAATCATAGAGATAGAAAATTGCTACATGAAAACTGCTTGCAAACAGAACACATCTTTAAAAGCTTAAACAAAACTGTCATATTAAAATTCATTAAGTTTAGAAAAAAAATTTAAATTTACAGAATTGTGTTTATTATACTATACCATTTCCCCAATCCAAACAAAAGTACAAATACTGATGAAAGTTTTGTATAATGACAATTTATAAATGTATTTTGAGTGCATCATTTAAAATTGCATAAGTATTGGGGAGAAAATTGAGTGAACTATATGCTACTCACCTATTGATTTGCTGTGCCTCACTTGGATCTCTGTCTGTCAAAATTTTGCTGAATGGTTCATTGGGTAATTCATTTTCTTGTACATTTCCAGCTTTATACACTATTTTTCCATGTGGAATATTCTCACCATATGTGATGGTATCAGAATCAACATAGGTTCCTTCTGAACTTTGGTCATACATTTTAATGCCTGGAGTCGCATACAGACTTCAGAAATATAATCAACATTTAAATATTTTTATTGACTCTTTCCTGATGAGATTATAAAATATCTATGACTTTAAAAACAACTTGTCTCTTCCAACTCCAGGATAATGTTTACTAAAATGGTGCAAACATTGCATATTCTCTGATGTTTCTTTAGTGTTAGCCTTTGTTCCATTGGCATCCCCTTGAGATCAACGGAGCTACTCATCAAATATTAAAAAAAAGTTTAAAATTACATAAATAAATTAATTATGATAAAAAGTGTCTACCATAAGCTAAAAGCATTAGTCCATGACTTCCTGCAGAAAGATATTCTACACTTCTTAACAGTCTACAGCCAACTAAAACACTCAACACAGTCTACAGCCAGCTAAAACTCTTAATACAGTCTACAGCCAACTAAAACACTTAATAGTTTACAGCCAACTAAAAACTTAAAAGCCTACCACCAGCTAAAGCCCTTACTACAGTATACAGCCAGCTAAAACCCTTAATACAGTCTACAGCCAACTAAAACACTTAAGAGTTTACAGCCAACTAAAAACTTAATAGTCTACAGCCAGATAAAACCCTTAATACAGTCTACAGCCAGATAAAACCCTTAATACAGTCTACAGCCAACTAAAACAATTAAAAACAGTCTACAGCCAACTAAAACACTTAAAGATTAATACATATTTCATATATACCTAATCAGAGTTAGGCTTTTAATTTTCAGACCATAAAACATACATTTGTTAAATTTACTTTAGTGGCATTAATATAATTTCTTATCTTCAACATTTTGTCAATAACACATTAACATGCACAGTTTTATAGTTCATAAAATATGTTCAATCATTGACATCCAAATACCTACTAAACATGAAATCCTGTAGTTATTAGGAACTGTTCAATGTTGAAATTGATGTACCAGGTAAAAAAAAGCCATTCTCCCAATCCATTTCTACATGCTTCCAAATTGAATACACATGGCACCTGCTCAGCTTCATGTCACTCATATAAATACATCAAATAAAGGATCAACTTTCACCATTTTTAGCAATTAAATCTATGAAAATCTTGAAAATATTTCACAGACACCACATGCATGAAGTTGATCAATCATAATGGCAGTCTTATCATCCCTTCCTGACACTTTAATGTCAATTTACAACATAATTTAAACTCAAGAAAAACATTTGTAAACTCCAATAAAACCTTTAACAAATCCAGAAATCTTTAATTCTATCAAAGTACACCTTTTGAGCACAAATGAGCTGAAACACACTGGAATATTCTAAGTTGATGATATGATTATCAGTTAAAGTGGAATACCTTGTAAAACATCACTCTTAAGAAACTGCAAATCTCCTGACAGCAAAGGAACGTCATACAGCAATGCCTTGACTTTTCCATTTTAACATAAACTATAAAAAATTAAAAATGCAAAGCAAACACTTAACAGCAATCACATAAAGTGTACAAAACCCCTTGGCCAATATCAAAAGTAAACTATTTTGAATTTGGACCCTTCAAATCAGCCATTCAAATTATTACAGGTTGGCCATGTTGTCCACAAATAATTACACGGATTTGCTGATAGGTTGTCCATGTCACCTGATATGGCTATAATTATTTTCACATTTCTGTAAGACTACCAATGTTACAACTGAAATAACAACCAATTTCTAATAGCTTTTGGAACTGATTGATATTGGGGAGGATTTTTGAATACCTTCATGCTGATGCATACATGAATATAAATGTACCCAGGTGTCTTGATCACCTTTTGAAATGCTGTGGGTCTTTCTATTCAAAAATATCTGAATGTGAAGTCAAGACTAACATAGTTATTGTACTAAGATGATGAAGATAATAAAAAGCCTGACTTTTAATTAGTATGTAGCAGTCAGATTTGATCTCTGTCAATCTTGACATATGCTACAAAAGGCTTAGAAGACTTTTCAATTTTTTTCTTTTTTCTATACAATATATTACAATTTTAGTTTATTTTATTGTATATTATTGTTCACTGTTCTATAATCACTCAGATAATTCTTCTCCAGACATTACAAGTTAAAACCTCTATGCCCAATAAAAAAAATTCCAACTAATATCTTCCTTAGATTACACCTAGTCACAAACCACAACTTTCATATATACCTGCCTATGAGTCCAACTGCAAACTGCACATACCCAGATTTGCCATCTCATAATGGCCCAGTAGATCTTGGTTTGTGTAATTTGTTAGGAGTAATCAGTAGAACAATCAGCATATACCCTGATTGTCAGACGAATTATGCCATGGCAGATCAGGATCTTTGTTACTGGCAGTTTGACTTGACTTTTAAGTGAGTAAAGATGGTATAATACATTCTACATGGTATAATAAATTGTAAAACTGCATAGTTGCAGAAGTATATTCCTTATATACTCACTCACAAGTCAGATCCGATTGTAAACAACATAAACCCTGATCTATACTGTTTGCTCTACTGATTATTCCTAACAAACTGTATAAACCCAGATCTGCCAGTGCATTATGCAATGGCAGATCTGGTTCTGTGCTGTCTACAGCAGGATATAACTTATAAGTGAGTACATATGATAATTTCACTTCTAATCAGAGCACTTAAAATATCATATCCAAAGCTCAGTTCATTTTCCTAGTGTGACTGGTAGCTTGGATACCAATATGAATACAAATATTTTGATTGAATCAATAGGTTGTTTAACTGTATTAATTCTATGAAATTTAAGTACGACTGAGAAATTTAATATCACATACAAAGGTATGCTAATAGTTACTCTTTCAATGATAATGATACAGTACAAAAAGTTATTTTAATTTTCATGAGTGTAATTACTTTCTCAGTAGGACTGGATAATAATGAAACATGTGCAATGTGTTAATGATGACACATGTTTGCTTACTGCCAATTCCTATTGATTATGTAATACATGTAGGAATTCCTTTTCCATCTTAGATTAATTTTTGTAAAGTAATGTATACAATTGACAAACTTTTTTGATAAAGGTGTCAAATTTGTTACCCCTGGACAATCAATCCATTTTATATCTTGGTGAGATAAATCTTACATTTCCAGCATGTCATAAATTTGCTACCTTGTAATAAAGGACAAAGGTTCTCTTTTTCAATATATAAGTCAAAACCCTTTATAATTTATCTGAACATGAAGTAAAAAAAAAACCTTTCATATTTATACGAGGAATATCTGATCATCTATTTTCCACTTAGTTCACAATATTTTTACTGACGTATATGAATTTAATGAGGAAAAAAGCTGAAAATTAAAGATCTTCTATTTTTTAAATTACTGAATGTCTCTAAAGATCAGCAAGTTTCTAAATTTTTTGAAGGTGAATGAGCAAGAACTTTATGAGCATATTTGAAGTGTTAAAGAATAAATAAGATTAAGTCTAATGGTCACAATAGTTATTATGGGATCATAAGATTTAAATTAACATGATCTTGGATCTTGCGTAGTATGAGGAGTAAAGAATATTCATCAAAGAGAAAACTTCAAAACTTGCTCTTTGGTCAAAAAGCCATATTCATCAAAGAGACAACCAAAATGTGTACCCTTGCTCTTGAGTCAAAAAGTCAACTGTATCAAAGAGACAACCAAAATGTGTACCCTTGCTCTTGAGTCAAAAAGTCAACTATATCAAAGATACAACAAAACTGTGTATCCTTGCTCTTGAGTCCAAAAGTCAACTGTATCAAAGAGACAACCAAAATGTGTATCCTTGCTCTTGAGTCCAAAAGTCAACTGTATCAAAGAGACAACCAAAATATGTATCCTTACTTTTGAGTCCAAAAGTCAACTGTATCAAAGATACAACAAAACTGTGTATCCTTACTCTTGAGTCCAAAAGTCAACTGTATGAAAGAGACAACCAAAATGTGTATCCTTGCTCTTGATTCAAAAAGTCAACTGTATCAAAGAGACAACCAAAATGTGTATCCTTGCTCTTGAGTCCAAAAGTCAACTGTATCAAAGAGACAACCAAAATGTGTATCCTTGCTCTTGAGTTCAAAAGTCAACTGTATGAAAGAGACAACCAAAATGTGTATCCTTGCTCTTGAGTCCAAAAGTCAACTGTATTAAAGAGACAACCAAAATGTGTATCCTTGCTCTTGAGTCCAAAAGTCAACTGTATCAAAGAGACAACTAAAATGTGTACCCTTGCTCTTGTGTCAATAGTCAACTGTATGAAAGAGACAACCAAACTGTCTATCCTTGCTCTAGTGTCAAAAGCAGTATTTTTCAAGATCATGAAAATAAACAGATTTTGATGATCAAATGGATTTTGTTGTAATACTGAGTAAGAAGTATTAATCTGGTATCCCATCAACAAACTCAGTTAAATCCAACAAAAGGTCATTGAAATTAAAGTACAGTATAACATGCTAGCTTCAAAGCCCCTAAAGTATGCATCAAACAGCCTAAAGCATGCCATTATCTACAGTCCAGAAAATTAGCTCTGATAACCTATAAAGAATAATCTTTCTTTATATGCCAATTAGACTATTCTTTTAAAATGAGTTTGACAACAACCTCACTAACCATGAATTGTTTGAATTGTCAGAGTTAATTAAGTTGCAATGAGCTACTTAGCTGAAATGGGCAGCTTAGTTAAAATGTGAAGACCACTTGCTTGCAACCCTGAAAACTCTAGCATTACCCTAAAACACAAACCAAGCTGTTAGGTACTTCAAATTACTCTGAATTTTAATATTTGCAATGTATTTAAAAGTTACAAATGGAGATTACTAAACAGAGAAATTTTAAAGGCTACAATGAGTGAAATACAGACTGGTCCTATCAAAATAAACTATACAGTGGAATCGTCAGGTCTAAGCCAATTGTCATTCTAAACAGATATGATTTCCATAATTGCATTGCATAATAACTGGATACTAGTCAGGATATTGTGATAACATTGAATGGATCTTCTATGCATAGCAATTCCATATTGTCTTTATTTTTCCATCTCGTTTTTTATAAACAACATGCAAATCACAATTTTTTGGCCTTAAGTTATTTAAACATTAAACTTCATATTCTTATAACACTTACAAAATATTTGTACTTCAGAATCAGCCCAAATTGTAATTAATAATTTTTCTTATTATTTATTAAAATGAAGAAAGGCAAGCTCTTAATAACATAAGTATCAAAATCATAGGAAAGACTACATACCAGTCCCATATATATATATTCTCACTTAGAAATTGAATCCGCCTGCAAACTGCACAAACCCAGATCTGCTGTCACATAATTTTGTTTGGAAGAACAACGAACATAAGTTCTGATCTGTAGCACATTAGTGATGGTAGATCAGGGTCTGTGTTGCTTGCAGTTGAACTTGAATTATAAGGAAGTACATATGGTATACTGGTAAGTAAATTTCTACAACAGAAGTACCAAGAGTTAATATCGCTAACATATAACTCAGGTTTACTAATTAATATTAATTAGTATTAATTAACATTAGGGTGTAAATGTGTGCTCCATGCCAACAAGCAATTTGCCTTATTACTGAACTTAAATATTTAAGTATCGACTGCAAAATGCTGATTTTCCACTAACAGATATTTGTCATTTATTAAGATTGCATGATCAGTCAAACAACATACAATTTGCCTGATTACCCAACTTAAATATTTAAGTATTAACTGCAAAATGTTCTGCTAACAAATATTTATTATTTATTAAGATTGCATGATCAGTCAAACAAATTAAAACTTGAGTATAATCTGATAATTTAATGGACTGTTCAATTAGATACCATTCTTCCAAATTATTGTACAGTATACATTTCATTCCCTCAAATATTGCTCATGTATATCTAGCAACCATATCACATAACCAAGGAAGGAAATAGAAAACTACAAGTTGGAAGCATCTTGAACAAACCTATAAAAGATTTTTAAACAGAATTTGTTTGGATTCCAGTATGCCAGTAAATTAAAGTATATAATTGTGTGTGTGTGTGTGTGTGTGTGTGTGTATGTGTGTGTGTGTATATGTGTGTGTGTGTATATATATATATATATATATATATATATATATATATATATATATATATATATATATATATATATATATATATATATATATATATATATATATATATATATGTATGTGTGTGTGTGTGTGTGTGTGTGTGTGTGTGTGTGTGTGTGTGTGTGTGTGTGTGTGTGTGTGTGTGTGAGATTTGGGTTTTTAATGTAGCTTTAACAATTTTTCAGTCATATCGCTATGATGTCTGCAGTATGGAAGATGATAATGATGTCTAGCACTGGGGTATCATGCCAAAGACATGTAGCAACGACACAGTCACATTATCCTGACACCAGACTGACCAGTCCTAACATTAACCTCTTAATGGTGATCACAAAGTGAGGTAGCTGTTAGTACCATTTTTGTAAGTCTTTGGTATGACTAGGCAGGGGATCGAACCCATGATCTCCGACATTTGAAGTATACAACTGAGAATGTGATCAATGAAAAAAATGCCACTGAGGTTTACTTATTGAAACTTGACAAAGTATCAGATGATGTTTAAGCAATTTGTCACATGGTGAAATTAGTCTTTCACATGAAATGCATCATTGAAAAGGTTAATACAAGGCAAAGAAATCACTCCCTCACTATAATGCCATTCATTATAACTCCATAATTGTTATAAAGCAGGTTTTGTCATGGATACCATTTCATTATCAAATAGTGAACTATATATGAATGATATACCTCATTAAAAGGCAAGCTCACTATAAGGCAGTATAATGGACAATATTATAATGAAGGAGTATGGTGATAGTCAAACATGAAAGTTCGATGCCTATAACTATTTACTTGTTTTCAAGCTGACCTATTAGTATTATTAGTAGTAGTATGCTGTAGTATGTAGTAGTACTGTTACTGTCTTCTTCCTTACCACAAAATTATATCCAAAGAACCATATAGATTGGTTATGAGTTGAGTCCAAATAAAAAACTACATAAACCCTAATCTGCCATTGCATCATATGTCACAGACCAGAATCTATGTTGTTTGTTCTACTGATTACTCCTAACAAATTGCATTAATCCCTTTCTGTTGACCCATCATGCAATGGTAGATTTGGATCTATGCAGTTTGCCCTTGGACACAACTTATAAGCAATCAAATACAGTAATGGATTATTGCAGATATGGGGGTTTTCACCATTTTGAGGTTTAGTCATTGTGAAATGGTGGAGTATTTTACTTTTTTGTAAACATAATTTTACATGGCTAAGGATTCAAGTACTGTATTTATTTCCTTACAAATTGAGTCAAACTACAAAAAAACAGAGATCCTGATCTGTCATAGCATAATGCACCTGCAGATCAGGGTCTATGTTGTTTGCTATATTGATTACTCCAAATCAACTGCACAGACCCAGATCTGCCAGTGCATTATGCACTGGCAAATTTGGGTCTGTGCAGTTTGCAGTTTGACTCCTCTTATAAGTAAGTATATATGGTAATCCAAAAATGCAGAGAAAATTAAAGATTGACATGTAATTTTTGGTGACACTGCTAGCTGAATAGCTATCCTAAGTCATTACAGAACAGTGTGGGGAAAGTACCCTGTCCTCAAATGCCCACAAACAAATAATAGCTGAATAAATATTTAAACATCCATAAAATTTGTATAGGCTGAATATGAATTGCAATAATAAAATTATATGCTGGTGAATTTTTCCAAAATGACACAGATATTGAGATCATATTTTACTTTTCTAATAAAAGCTGGCCCAGCCCATTTATGGCAGGTTATAAATTGTCAGCAATAATTTTTGAATTTCCAATGTATATTTCATGGACTTAACCATTCTGTCTTATGCAATATATAAATGACCCAATATTTAGGCAATTGCCACATATGCTTGCTTAAAAGTCTGACAAAGACCCTGATCTGCCATTGCATAATGTGCCAGCAGATTTGGTTCTATTTTTGTTTATTCTTTTAATTACTCCTGATAAACTGCACAGACCCAAAAGTGCCAGCACACTTTGTATTGGCAGATCTTGGTCTTTACATTTTGCAGTTAAACTTGACTTTCAGTGAAACTATTTAGTACTACATTTTTTTCCCTTTATTTACTAAGAGACAGACAGACATCACAACACTGTCATTTTATGTCCAATCTCATCTAGAGATTCTAGCACTTAGTATCTATACAGTATGTAACAAGTGATCTTATACTAATGCCATCATAATGAAATCACACTATGCCAACATCTGGGCCATCTAGAATACATGGGCCATGGCTGGCTGAACTTTTATGGATCATTCACATCTCACATCTATGTGAGATTTCAATCTCAGCTGAGCCAATGTGGGTATGGGAGAAAGCTATCTTGTGGATTAGAAGTTCTTTCCTGGGTCTTCCCAGGTTTGTCCTTCACCACCATTTATAGCCTGTTATGTTTTAAAAATGGTGTTAAATACTCAAAACCAACCAGTTCAGGATTAATTCAACCAGCTGGTATTGTAAACTGAATGTCAATTAAATTTCCACTCTTGAAAAAAAAGTGTATTGATATCCACCATGATAGCAATCTCAAAATTCTTTATCTAAAAGAATATTAAATTAAGAAACAACCTTGCTATTAATAAATTTTATGTAAATTTAAGTGATTGTACTTGACATGTATATTTAGACCAAGTTTAATAAAATCTGAAGTACCGGCATGACTTGCACAAAGGAATGCAAAAGAATATAAATCTGTTTAAAACGTCCATGTTTTCTTATCATCCAGACTAATTCCACTACATCAAGTTTTAAGAAAGTGTAACTTTAATTTAGCAGAAACAAAATGCCAACAAATGTCAGAAAATATGAACAAAACCAGCAAGCATAATTGCAAAATTTAGGGTCTTAGCTAATATACATGAAAATACATGAAAAAAAAAAGTAAAAAAATGTGAATCACTATTCAAAATATTTACATCATGAATTGAAAACCCCAATCAATAAATAATCAGAACAAATATGTCTGACCAAGAAAACTTGAAAGTTAATAAATAATAAATATCCAGCGAGGAATATCAAACATGAAGAAATCAGTTCTTTTCCCCAGTTTCACTGTGGAATCTTGATTTGGAAGAGGCATGATAAATGATGTCCCAATGGAATATAAAAGACAAATCTTTACAACATTCACATGACACTCGTCACTCATTTAAATCCAGTTTTGCAATCAACTATTACTTGTCTCTGACTTATAAATATACATTTCATATTTAAACCTTTTGAATAATTTCCTTTCATTGTATCACGTACACTCACTAATGTGTAATGACCTTTTCAAGTGTATGTAGGAGGGGAAAATAATGAATATATTTACACATGAGAAGGCAAATGTATGAAATAAAATGGACTCTTAGAATTTCTATTGAAAGATATCTATTGGATGAAAACAATCCTTATCACTCTAAATGTGGATATCAAAGGATTAAGAACATCAATGGTTGGTATTCAACTGTAATGATAGAGTTACTTGAAAATAGTTATTCACTTGAAAGATTCTATGGTCTTTCACTTGAAAGAATCTAGGGTGTAATTTCCCTGCTTAATTAGGGTCTTCTTACCTATCAGACCACAAATTAGGAATTTGAAACAAAAGGATTCTCAAGCTGTAGTTGTCTGCTAGGTTTTGGCAAAAAAGTTTGGAAGTATGTGATAGTGCCTATCTGGATGTGCATGCATGCATACATGTATAAAATTGCATGTTCCTACATCATTAAAGTTACGACTTCAAACTTTTGGATATGATTAGGAGTAGTCTTTAGATTTGTACACTGGTTTTTATAAATATTTCCCCTTCTCATTGAAGTGGGATTATTGGGTGAGGTGGTTTATAAAGATATGAAATGACTCCAGTTAGAATTATTATTCACAAATTTCTAAGAATTCACATGGTATAATAAACAAGTGTCAACATATATCATATTGGAGTCTGAATAGGACCCAGGGTCACACATTGGAAAATTCTGAAATCCCCATGCATGCTGTACCATGTATACACTTGTTGGGCATGAAAATACAAATTAAGATATGCATGGCATATTGGCCCATTTCCATTCTTTCCCTAAGAGGCTTAGGGCAGTGTGTGTGTGTGTGTGTGTGTGTGTGTGTGTGTGTGTGTGTGTGTGTGTGTGTGTGTGTGTGTGTGTAAATATGTAAAATATATAAATAGCAGCTAAATATGTAATCCACTGAATTGTAAAAACCTGTTATAATATGATGCTTGGGGTAAAAAAAAACATCACAATATAAATGGGATTGCATTAAAATAGTTTTCAAAAAATTTCCACAAAGAAAATGTAAATTGAAATTTCAATGTTATCAGTTTTAACCTCTTGATCATATAATTTGATAGGGATACAAATGATCGGCTTTTATGAGAGCACATAGTTAGAATGTAAAAAAGAGAGATCACCTTAAATTAAAAAATGGGAGCCATGTTGCCCTCACATTATAAGCAGAATCATGTTATAATAAATAACATTATAATGGATTTTACTGTATGAGGGGTATTTTTAAAAGTTCATTTTAGAGAATGGGAAAAAAATTCTGATACTGAGCAAACAGCATGCTATGAAATCCATGTGCTCTAAAGATAGTCCCTGACTGATAACAAGGCTGATTTGGATAAAGTTTATCTATGTATATAATTCTTTGTCAAAACATACAATCTCAACTGGTTTCATCATTCTAAAAATTGTTGCAATAGTACAGAAGATGAACTGCTTTCTGGAAGATCACTGTATGCATTGTCTATGCAATGGTATCTGAGGTATCCATTTACTTAACAAAGCACACCAGCACATAAATTGTCTATGCAATGGTATCTGAGGTATCCATTTACTTAACAAAGCACACCAGCACATAAATTGTCTATGCAATGGTATCTGAGGTATCCATTTACTTAACAAAAACACACCAGCACATAAATTGTCTATGCAATGGTATCTGAGGTATCCATTTACTTAACAAAAACACACCAGCACATAAATTGTCTATGCAATGGTATCTGAGGTATCCATTTACTTAACAAAAACACACCAGCACATAAATTGTCTATGCAATGGTATCTGAGGTATCCATTTACTTAACAAAAACACACCAGCACATAAATTGTCTATGCAATAGTATCTGAGGTATCCATTTACTTAACAAAAACATACCAGCACATAAATTGTCTATGCAATGGTATCTGAGGTATCCATTTACTTAACAAAAACACACCAGCACATAAATCTGGTGTTGCTACTGACTTCCTGAAGGAGCAGAGCATCCAAACTTTGTCATGTCTTCCATAAAGCCCTGATTTAGCTTCAGATGATTTTTGGCTGAATCTCATTATGAAAGATGTACAAAGGAGCAAGTGATTTGAAAACTGCCATGCAGTTGGAAGTGCAATTTTCCAGTGAACCAAAAAGTTAATACAAAAAAGGGCATTTAATAATTGTATAGCCTGATTTAAAATATGTGTTGTGATGATTGGGGAATATTTTGAGGAGAGACATTGATAAATAATAAAAAACTTTTTTTGTACAGAGCACTAATATTCAGAACTTTTAAAATCCCTCTGATATACATGGGGACAGGGGACAATGCAGATATAAATCCTGTGTTACTCCCAAGAATAAACACGTTCAATATGAATGTAATAGCCATTTGTTAGACTTCAAAACAAATTTATGTAAAACACAGGACAAAATATCAGTTAGCCAAACAATGAATTGAATAAAAAAAATTTTGTTTGAGCACATTATTTATGATATGCTTATGTAGTAGAAAAACACTTATGTGTTTTATATCTTAATAGAAAATCTCATTTTAAATGTAGAATCTTTCACTGCAGTCTACATGTAAATGCTTTGTTCATTTTCTTACTTATCATTTGTGATAAATATAAAAAAATGTATTGAATGGATGTTATCAAGGATATAGCTTAAAACAAAAACTTTCTCAAAAACAAAACATATTCTTGGGGGAATTATTTTAATGAACTGTACTTCATTCTTAAGAAAAATTAAATTTTTGTAATGAATAAAAAGTTTCCCCAATGTTCTTGTAATAATTGCCAAAATTAATTTTCAGTTCCCATTATCTGATAAACATCTGAGATTTACATTTTTATCTCTGTATCTGTAGTTATTTATAATACAATCCTTATGCATGTTTTGCAATGAAGGTTGATTGGAATCAAAGAGAACATTACTGAGACTTCTGAATTCATTCATGCATTATTCTTTTCTACACAAACCATTTTTCCAGGTAAAAATGCTTAAAAGACAAGAAAAATAACTCTTTCCCTGGAGTCAAAATTTGTGTGACAATGTAAAGATTTGCTTCCCTTTCTAGACACTCCCAAAAAAGAAAAAAATAACAACAAAAACCCCATTCAGAAAACCAAGGGGGGACTAGATGAGAATTTTGGCCTCAGTAAATTTCTTTTACTGACTGGTCATGCAAGCTAACCAAATACATGATCCATCTAATAAGGCTAAACATACTGCATTTTAAATTAACAGGACAAAATTACTATTACTGAATTTTAAAAAAAAACTTTTCATATAAGGAAAGCATGATACCAAAATATCATAAGTGATTTATTTTTGTTAAAAACAAGTTTAATGTGAAATGTTGAAATGAGAAATAGAAGAGAGAGGACATGCTGTCAATTCACTCCTTCCACTAAACATATGAAATGAAGTGAAGTACATCTAATACTTAAATATAAAAGCAGTATAAAGCCTGAAACTATATTTTTTATTTTATTTTAAAAACAGTAACTTTTACATGTAGACCTCTTGGAAAATGGGACAATATTGTGCATCATCTTCTATATTTAAGTTATTGCTCTCAGACTGAAAGATTTCATTAGACCATTATAAGACTTTAAAGTTGACTTTAAAATATTGTATACAGATTGCACACAAAAATGTAACTTATACAAATTTAATATTAAATATCTATACAGTGAACACTACAAAGTTAGCTTATCACTTTGCATTTTGTCTTTTTGTGAAACAATTCCAGTAAGATACAATATTTGCTTAAAGTCAGTTACTTCCCCTGAATCTGATAGGTAGTTCCACCAGATTGGTCAAATAAATATATTTTCTTGCATTTCAGTATGTTTCTGTTTTTGCTTGATCATAGCATTTTCTAGGGATAAAGTATGTTGGTATAACATGAAGTAATGATTATAGACAACATTTTAAAAGTGAGCAAAGGTGTACAGTATTGCATTCTTTAGAGTGCTATTTACAGGATCCCAAAAGGTGGATAAATTTATAGATACATTATATTTAGGTATTTAATAAATACATGTATTATTGCATTTCATTAATGAAATGGGATGCATGACCATTCCCACCTTTTAAAATCATCCAAATGCTATTAAATGTTTGACAACATGCAACAGAAATTTGGTACCAATCATATTCAATTTTGCATTATTAATTTTAACAAATGTAAAAATGATGGGGACAAAAATATTCTCTAAGAGTATATCATCATGTGACAGTTTATAACTATATTCCAATATAAAATTTGGATGTTATCACATTAAAGTAATAAGGGTACTGCAAATTTAAACATGATATGCCTATCTTGTGACCTTTTCCTGCTTAATGATCTTGACCTTTGACCTAGGAACTTGAATGCCATATGATAAGGTATACCTTTGTGTAATGTTTCATTAAATATTAAGTAGAGGCTAAAAAGTAACAGACTGTATAAAAAAAACAGCTCACAGTCTTACATTTTCTCTTATTGTGACCTTATCTTTGAGTCCAAGGGGTACAACTGAATTTGTAACTGTTTTGTCAATATCTTCATTTGTTCAAAAGTTATACCTGAATATAAACATAGCTAGAGGGCACTGATATTTGTATTTCTTCCAGTTGTGACCTTGACCTTACTGTAGACAAATCACTATGGTATGTGCCACACTATCCTGTCATGATATATAACACACTAAATATTTAATTAAAATATTTTCATTGGTTACAAAAAGTTATACTCCAGAAAAGGATAAGGGCCCCAAGTGGCCAAGTGGTCTAAAGTACAGATCACTGCCATCTCACATCTGTCTGTGTGGGTTTGAGTCTAAGATTCAGCAAATGTGGATATGTGAGAAAACTTGCCAGTAGCTTCTTGTGGGTCAGTGGTTCTTTCTGTGGATTTCCTGGTTTCTTCCTCCACCATTAATACTGGTCACCATGTATAGCCTATCATGTGCTGAAAAATGGCATTAAGCCCCAAAACAACAACAACCAGAAAAGGATAAAAGTCAATGTAACAATTTCCCATGCTGTGCTGGGGCCTTTACCTTCAGGCAGTGGGAATTTTTCATTAATTTAAAAGTCATAATTCAGACAGGTACACAAGTCACACAATTGCATTTTCTCATGCTATGACCTTTATTCTGAGTCACTTGCCATGGATATATGTTAAGTTTCATTATATATATATATATATATATATATATATATATATATATATATATATATATATATATATATATATATATATATTAAAGTTAAAAAGTCTCAGATTTACATTTTCCTACAAACTTGACCATGAGGACAGAGAGCAGAGAATGCAACATAAACATGAAATCTACTCAGGCAAAGTTTCAGTCAATTATCTTCAGTGATTCAAAAGCATAAAATATCACACAATTAAATTTTTCTCTATATTACATGACTTGGGTAGAGGTCATGGACGTGGTACACAACACAATGTCTAGTCATAATATACTGCAAATATTCATTAAAATAGCTTCAGTAGTTCAAAATTTGCATTTCTGAAAAAAATACAACTCTCAGATTTACATTTTCCATTTCCCTGACTTTGACCTTGAGGACGAAGCCATGTGTAGAGTATGAATCACATCATCTATATAGTATTGACTCAAGCTTCCATAAAATAACTATGGTGGTTCAAAAATTATGCTCACAACAAAGACATGAACCACAGAATTTAACTTTACCTTGATGTGACCTTTACATTGAGGCAGGTGGCTTAGCCATGGTAGTGGCAGTCTAGGTATGATATCAATTTGGACAAAGTTTTAATAAAATATCATCATTGGTTCAAACATTACACTGACAATAAAAGCATACACAGTCACGGATATACATTTTCCCTTTACTTGACCTTGACTTTGAGGAAAGGGTATAGATATAGCACAAAACAAACCAACTATTTATGATATCTGCTTGGGCAACATCAAAATATCTTTAATGGTTCAAAAGTTACTCTCCTGACAAGGATAAAAGTTCCAGAATTACACTTTCCATTGTTTTGTGACCTTGACCTTCAAATAATGTGACTTTCACCTTCAAGAATGTTGTTCTTTTGGGGCTTAATGCCATTTTTCAGCACATGATAGGTTATACATGGTGGCCAGTATTAATGGTGGACGAAGAAACCAGGAAAGAACCATTGACCCACAAAAAGCTACTGGCAAGCTTTCTCACATATCCATATTCCCAAATCTTAGACAAAAACCCAGGAAGACAAAGGTGGCAGTGATCCATAACGGAGATGATTTAGACCACAGGGCCACTCAGAGCCCTGACCTTCAATTATGTGATACTCATGTATATAATCTGGACAATGCTACACAATTAGGATTTTCTTCCACTATGACTGACCTTGAGGCAGGGTGTATGTGTGTGTGTGTGATTTGGATTTTTAAGATGGCTTTAAACAAATGTCAGGCATATCACTACAATATCTGCAATGTGGCAGTTTATAGTGATTTCTAGCACTAGGGCATCAGCCACAGACATGTAGCATCATGTCCATTCCAGTCACATTATACTGACATCAGGTTGACCAGTCCTAACCCTAACCTCTTAATGCTGAGTGCCTGTCATGTAACATAAAATCAGCATTTGATTTCTTAATAAACAAATCAATTATTACAGTTTATGTCAGATTGTAGCTTCAAAAATTTAAGGGACAAAATTTTACATAGCATCATTATTATTACCATTGTCAGTGTATATATATATATATATATATATATATATATATATATATATATATATATATATATATATATATATATATATATATATATATATATATATATATATATATATATATATTTATATATATATATATATATATCGTTTATATTTGCTTAAGAGTCCAACTGCAAACTGCATAGACCCAGATCTGCCTATGTATTATGCAGTTTGTTAGGAACAATTAGTAGAGCAAACAACATTTACCCTGATTGGTGGGTGCATTTTGCTATGGTAGATCACAATCTTTGTTTGCATTTTGACAACATATAAACAAGTATTATGGTAAGTACTGACGTGAACTCTTTTAATATGATATATAACAAAGACAATATTATGCAGTTAAAAAGTCATATTGGATGCAACATTTGAAAATACTTCATTTGAAAATGTTTTGCTTTCCACCCAACAAACCAATTAGAATTCATTAGCATGACATGCATTGTATTCTTGATGTTGACATCTCCCTCCAGTAGCATCGAAGAATTAATGAAGGGGTATGACTTTATCACATGTAAACAAGTTCTTATGAAAGGGGATACAGTTCTTTGAAAATATGCAATTCCAATGAAGGCACAGTGCTTTCCCATTACTTTAATGGATCTTCACCTGTGAGCTAAGATTTTGTTTTGAAAAAAAACACTTTAAATTTCCTAACAGAAAACAAATCTTTTATTCTCACACACTACTTTTGATATGAAAATGGAGGATTTTATGTGAGTGTCAATTTGAAATAAACTGTGTAAAATGGGTTGAATGATTTCTGCATGTTAAAATCACTAAATTCAGTTAAAAATAACTACACACACAAGATTTTGTTCATTCACATTAATAACTTTTTTACAATATATATTTTGAAAACTGTTTTTTTTTTCAAGCCATAGTTTGAATGCAGAAGTTCTAAAACATTCTGTGATTCTTCCCTAGTATGATCTGATACATAATAACTCCTTACTATTACCATATTGTAAACAGATCAAAGCAATGTAAGGCCTACAAAATTTCACCCATCCATAACAGTGCCTAAGGAAGGACAAGTCACTTTTTAAAGATGCACATTCTACTGGACTAGTGGCATTTTGAGCACATTCAGTGTTATGGGTATGATAAGTACGTGATAAGTAGGACAAGTAGCCAATTTAAAGAATTTGTTGTACCCTGATTGTCCTATTAATGACATTGTGTGATAAATGCTGTATATCTCCTAGTTGCCATCTCCATATCTGTATTATAGTTACCAGACTACATCAACTAGTCATGTGTTGCTAACACATAGCTGAACTATCCTGTTACATTAAATAAACAGTGAGAAAACAATATAGATTATAATCTACTGATTTATTACATAACAAAAAACTGGTTAGCACATTTTTTTGGATAGCACCATTAGAGGCAGGAAGGTCCTAAGTTTGAGTACCTGTCCAACAGTCTGTATCATATAATGTGATAAACTATATATACTCGATTATAAGATAAGTCCAATTGCAAACTGCACAGATCTAGATCTGCTGTTGCATAACGTGCTGACAGATCTAGGTCTATGAAGTTTGTTAGGTGTAATCAGTAGAACAAACAACACAGACCCTAATCTGCAGGTGTATTATCCGATGACAGATCAGGATTTTTGTTGTTTGCAAACTGACTTAACTTATAAGTGGGTACAGATGGTATAATCAAGCAGTATATGGTTTCACCTTGCAACCTACAGGTACAAATAGAAATTTGGGGATTTTGTAAATGTTGAACAACATTTTTCAGCACTTGATAGGCTATTGTGAAATCCAGCATATTTTGGTGCAGGTAGACCCCAGGAAGAAGCATGGAACCACAGAAAGCTACTGGCAAGCTTTCTCATATACCCATGTTGGTAGAGCTAAGATTTGAAACTTTAACTAGTCATGTCACAAATATTGAGATTATTTTTTGACAACAGAATGTCTCTTTGATTTTTAATGCTGTTTGTTGTAAATCATGAAATATTTTTCATGGTCTCTTATCTTTTTATATGAGACTCCAAATAATGAAATTTTATATGAATTTTGACATTATTATTAAAAAGGAGATGAAAATAGCAACCACACTATTCTATGTCCAGTCTTTCCTAGCGTTCATGACACACTAATGCTAATAAGTGACATTATATTAAAAAAAAATCACATCATTGTGAGCTGTGTAGTGTTGTTGTTGTTGGGCTTAACACCATTTTTCAGCACACAATAGGCTATTCATGGCGGCCAGTAATAATGGTGGAGGAAAGAACCACCCACGAGAAGCTACTGGCAAGCTTTCTCACATATCTACATTAGAACACACACAGACAGAGGTGAGATGGCAGTGATCCATAATGGACAGCACTTTAGACCACTCAGTAAAAGTATTTGCTTGTGCATAACAAGCATTGGTTTACCAGCTGTGTAGAATCTAACCCTGTAGCCAAGGAAGTGAACACAGAAAATATGTCTCCTGTTAAAATCTCCAGTAGAGCTTTGAAAACAACTTCATTTTCTTTTGCAGAAGTGCAATCCCACAAAGTGCAGGCAGATCAAGATCTATGCTGCTTGTTGTGCTTATGTTGGATCTCTACAGCCAAGATCTATGCTGCTTGTTGTGCTTATGTTGGATCTCTACAGCCAAGATCTATGCTGCTTGTTGTGCTTATGTTGGATCTCTACAGCCAAGATCTATGCTGCTTGTTGTGCTTATGTTGGATCTCTACAGCCAAGATCTATGCTGCTTGTTGTGCTTATGTTGGATCTCTACAGCCAAGATCTATGCTGCTTGTTGTGCTTATGTTGGATCTCTACAGCCAAGATCTGGATCTATAGTACATTATGCAATGGCAGATCTGGATTCTAATGATCTTTGCATTTTGGGTGCATGCTACAAAGCTATACATATGGTATTAAAATTAGTTTGGGTAAAAACATTAATTTTATCTGAAGACCACTTACAAATAAAGAATTATGTAAATCTGTGACAGGTGAAGTTGAACTTTAGAGTGTATTCTTTAATGCAAACTTGACCTTTTAAGAGAGATAAAATGCGAGTTTTTTTTACTAAAGTAGCTTGACAAATGTAAAAGCTTTTAAGAATTGATGTTTCAAAATGGATTGTCATGTTAAACCAGAAAACAAATCTTTTGATCTGGGACATTAGACATCTACATGGAATATGAGACACAAGTGGGCCTGTTATTGCTCATCTGGCACACATTAGTTTAAAAGGTGTACTACAAAAAAAAGGCAAGCACATTGAGTTGAAAGATAAATTTTGGTGGCATCTGGCATAATTACTATGTCTTATTACAGTTATCCCAACATGTTTTGAATAGAATATTACTACTATGTCTAACTGCAATTATTGCAGCATGGTTTGAATAGAACATCATTATTATGTCTAACTTCAGTTATTCCAGCATGTTTTTAGTAGAAGTTGACTACAGAATTGTGGATATATCCTGATGGATAACTGGTGATGGATGATGCATGCCAGATACAGGGCCAAACCATATGCTAGGCTAGGTGAAATAAAACTTGGTGAATCAAATCTATTAAGTAAGATTAGAGACATCCAAATAATTTCAATGGTGAACAAGCAATGATGACGATAATGATAAAGAACATTATGTCAGTTTTTGCTGTAGCATGTGCAACTTTCATGTCAAATAAAACAACTGTAAGCAGTACAGTATACAGCCACCATGTATTTAATAGTTCTATATTTAGGCACAAAAAAAGCCATGACTTATTTTGACAGTACATGTACTGAGCAATGGGTCTGAGTGACCTTGACACTGACCTTTTAAACCTACAAGCAATCAGTTCCTTCCTTGTCCATAATGAAAACCATTTTGTGAATTTCATGACAGAATGTTGAAACAAACTCTGGCTGGGTGAAACTAATTGCCTTTGTTTGGGTGATTGTATACATGACTTCAAAACTGCGAAACCTAGCAGCTGTAGCCTACTTCATCATCCATCATCAGTTAAAAGTTTGGTGCCATTATGTGGTGTAATTTAAATTATTTAACATAATGTGACTTTGACCAAAGGTCTTTTTAATACCAAAATAAGTAGGATTCTTTCTTCTCCCAGAAGCAAGTGATCCACATGATCTGGTCAAGGTACATGGTCTACAGCTAACATTAATATTCTGAAACATTCATTTTCATATTTGATTCACTGACCTTGACATTTGACCTTTTGCACCAAACTAAATTGATGTCTCTCTTGTGTAAAACACAAGCCATCTACTAAATGTGGTTTAGAATGGAAGTAATTGTTTAGAAACCATTTTCTTCTACAATGACCTTCACTAATTTCCCTCCCAAATGATTATTCTTTCAGTTATGGTGACTTGTTGACACAAAAATATATAGGCTTTCTCAAGTGTAAGCCATCCATAAATTTTATTTGTGTTCTTTAACAAAAGTTATTGTGCATAAACCATTTGTTTTCTTTTAGTTACAGTGGTCCTGTGGCCTCATGACCCCAAACTTGTTAGGGTTCTTTCTTAGTTTGGTCTAGGTATGTGCTCTGGAACAAAAGTTAATATGTAGAAAGAACTTTTTTTTCTTTCAGTCATAGTGACCTTTTAACCTCAAGGCTAACTTGCTTCTTCCTTGCAAACATTTGAACCATCCACAAAATTTGGTCAAATACACAAATACAATCCAAACCTTAAATTCCTGCACAGAAAACAAAACAGATAGACAGACAAGGAGACAGATAAATAGAATGACTTGCAGACAAACTGAATAGCATGGTAGGCATACTGAAAAGATAAGCAAACTTAACAAGTAATGTCTATATAGAAAAAAGAGGAGGCCCAAATGGCTCAAATATACTTTACACAGACTCAGAAAAATGTAACTACATGGATATAATTAAAGTGTGCAAGCCATACTCATGTAGACTAACATATAACATATATACTTTCTATTAAGTCAAAAGTCCAACTACAAACTTCACAGACCTAGATCTGTCATTGCATAATGTGTTGGCAGATCTGGGTCTGTGCAGTTTGTTGGGAGTAGAACAAACAATAATTGGAAAGGGTAGACTATCAGGATGGTCATCACAAGCCTGCTTCTTGATCTGTTACCTTTTTTATAGCACTAATCAATAGAAACTTATTAATATTTAGGTAATGCAAACTGTTCTACATTTAATAAAAATTGACCTAAGATTTTGCCATTAAATGTTATGACATAACCAGAGTTGTCTTTGCATAAGTGGTACATAAAAAGTACAAAACTCAAGTACTGATTTGAAAAGTGACATATAAGTACACAAACAAGCACTTGTCAAAATGTTTCTGATAATCAAATGATAAGTGTCAAATATTAAAGCATCTTAAAAAGATATGCTAAAGCTTATGTGATATTCAATGGATAATTGGAGGCATAATTGGAGGCATAAGATCAATTTGTATATAGTCTTGGAATAATTTACAAGAAATTCTGTTTGGTTAAGGTAAAAGAGTCATGAGCCAATACAATCAGAATATTTTTAATATTTACCTACAATGTCTGAATATTTCGGATTCTTTCTGACATCTACATCATATACCTGTACAAAACTTTGTGTGTACATGCATTTAGGACAAACAAGAAGCCTGTGTAGTTTTCAGTCAAAAGGTCAAAGGTCATTGTTACTGTAGTTAAAAAGAGAACAATCTTGACAAAAAAAAATGTTGTTTCTGCATCAATGACCTGGGCCAAACTCCAAGAATGGTTTGTACCTGGTTTAGACAAAAAACATTGGTTCCGAATCACTGACCTGGGCCAAACTCTTTGAGTGGTTTGCACATGCAATAACAAGAAAGCCTATAAATCTGAGAAATAAAATATCAAAACACAAGGTCACAGTGACTAAATTAAGAAATCTTTTTCTGCAGAATAACATTATTTCTAGATTACAGACCAAATTTTGTGAAAGGAATGCCTCTGTGGTAAGGAGTAGGTATGTGGATAATTACATTATGATCCTGACATTAATCTGTATTGAAGGCCTCATAAAAAAGTGTGTGTGTGTGTGTGTGTGTGTGTGTGTGTGTGTGTGTGTGTGTGTGTGTGTGTGTGTGTGTGTGTGTGTGTGTGTGTGATTTAGATTTTTGACATAGTTTAACAATTTGTCAGTTGCATTGCTATGATGTCTGCAGTGTGACAGTTTATATCTAAGTCTAGCACTGGGGCATCATGCGGCAGACATATAGCATGATGTCCCACCCAATCACATTATTCTAACACCAGGTATACCAGTCCTAACACTAACGTTTTAATACCATCACCAGCTGTTAGTACCATTTTTTAGTACCATTTCTTAAAGCTTTTGTTATGACACAGCTAGGGTTCATAGAAAAATTGAAAAGGATTGCAAGCCCAAATTCAGAAGTATTCAAGCAGCAGTCAGAGAGCAAGTATTTGCTTGACAGTTACCCAGAAATTCTCAGATACTGTAGCATTCAAAGGGCTCCATTTCTCATATTTTTCTCTTTGCTATTCAACAGTTAGCAAAATATAACCAGTCTGCTAAGAAACACTGAAGAGCTCTACCCTGATTCACATCGCTTTACATAACCCAAAGATGTCTCTGAGAGACCCCCAGTAACCTCAAACAACTTTACCTACTACAGTATTTTTGAATTAAGCATATTCATCAGGGGATGGCAAAGATGTGTCACTATAATCACAGTCAAACCTACCAAGAAGGTCACCTGTATTAGGCAATGGCACTCATAAACTGCCTGTTTTGGGGAGTCCTGTAAATAAAACTGTCAAAGAATATACCACATCAATGTAATGACTTGTAATCAGAGAACATTTTTCTCACTTTACTGAGATGACTGTTTCATAAAGGTCTCAGTGGTATATAATATATAGGTATAATTTGCGTAAATTCATTTGAATGTTTGATGCATGGAATCTGTAAATGTTAAAATGTAGCATTCATTTTATACTCCAATCATTGATTTGCATTTAAAAAAATCTTATTTAAAAAGCCGATTCCAAGTTTCATTACCTAATCCACCCACCCCACCCCCAATTCTACATGACAATTTAATGTTTAATTGGATGGTTGGAAATGACAAGTTAATGGTTGATTACATGATTGGACATAACAATTTGACAATTTAATGGTTGACTGGATGGTTGGAAATCATAAATTAATGACTGATAGGATGGTTGGACATAACCATTTAATGGTTGATTGGATGGTTTGACATGCCAATTAATGGTTGATTGGATGGTTTGACATGCCAATTAATGGTTGATTGGATTGTTGGACATGACAATTAATGGTTGATTGGATGGTTGGACATGACAATTAATGGTTGATTTAATGGCTGGACATGACAAGTTAATGGTTGATTACATGATTGGACATAACAATTTGACAATTTAATGGTTGACTGGATGGTTGGAAATCATAAATTAATGATGGATAGGATGGTTGGACATAACCATTTAATGGTTGATTGGATGGTTTGACATGCCCATTAATGGTTGATTGGATGGTTGGACATGACAACTAATGGTTGATTGGATGGTTGGGCATGACAATTAATGGTTGATTTAATGGTTGGGCATGACAATTAATGGTTGATTGGATGGTTGGACATGACAATTAATGGTTGATTGTATGGTTGGGCATGACAATTAATGGTTGATTGGATGGTTGGGCATGACAATTAAGGTTGATTGGATAGTTGGGCATGATAATTAAGGTTGATTGGATGGTTGGACATGACAATTAATGGTTGATTGGATGGTTGGACATGACAATTAATGATTGATTGGATGGTTGGACATGACAATTAATGGTTGATTGGATGGTTGGGCATGACAATTAAGGTTGATTGGATAGTTGGGCATGATAATTAAGGTTGATTGGATGGTTGGACATGACAATTAATGGTTGATTGGATGGTTGGGCATGACACTTAAGGTTGATTGGATGGTTGGACATGACAATTAATGATTGATTGGATGGTTGGACATGACAATTAATGGTTGATTGGATGATTTGTTTCATTTTGAACAGCACTTTAAGACAATACTATCATGCTGAGGAAATATCTGTCCCAATGACACACTAATCTGACTGGGCTAATCTGTCTGGGAATTAAACCCACAATCCTTGACCAAATAAGCACATTATTGTTATTGTTGTTCTTATATGGTTTAATGGCATTTTTCAGCACAAGATAGGCTATACATGGCAGCCAGTATAAATGGTGGAGGAAGAATCTGGAAAAAACCCTGGGAAGAACCACCAAACCATGAGAAGCTACTGGCAAGCTTTATCACATTGGCCGAATCCAAGACTCAAACTCACACAGACAGAGGTGAGATGCCAGTGTTCAGTAATGGTGAGTGCTTTAGACCACTCAGACAATCAGGGCCCCACCAAATAAGAATAAGAGTTTTCTTAGTGATGTACCCTTTATTTTGGACTATTTACTATAAAAGCATTTTTTACCTGACATACATCCAATATATGTTGCCACTTACTTTTCAATTTTCTCTGGATTGTTGAAGCTTTTTCTTCGTTTTCTCTCCCTGATACCTGGAAGCTGGGAAGAATATAGAAAAATTTATGAAAATTTGTGACACATATTGATTTTTCTGTGGAACACTGACATAACTGCTTTATTAAATGTTCCCTTGTAACAACATTTAAGTATGGATAGGACAAAAAATATTCTGGCATAATGATTTAACAAATCGAGTCCCTTGATGCTGTGCTGTGGGGTCCAATAGAAATTTCCAGGAATTCAAAATAAGACCATTACTTCATTTTAACTGATATTCTTGAGTGATAAGAGTTTCAAATTAGCTATTGTGGTAGCCATAGTGGATGTAAGATCAGCACCATTTTTGTTTAGGACAAACTAGACACATTCTGAAGACTTCTGGTGGAGATTCAGGGGAATTTATGAGAATGATTTCAATATGGTCATTCAGTCCACCATATTTTGAGGTCATATAAACACCATTTTCATTTAGAAATAACTATATATAATAGTTAATCTTTCACAAAATCCCATGTTGATATGACTTTCTGTTTATGTGGGATAACAATAACATGATTTTCAAGATGGTGGATGATACTGGATGTCAGATCAATACTGTTTTCATCTAGTATCAACTACATATGATAAGAAGTCTTCTGATGTAAACCCCACTTTAGTATGACTCTATTCCAAAGGAGTAGCAACAAAACGATTTTCAAGATGGCTGCCATTACAGCCGTATTGGACATCATACCAGTATCAGTTTAGCTTATGACCAACTAGACATAATAAGTCTTTCAATGACATCCCCATGCTGATATGACCATCCATTCAGGAGGAGTAGCAATAAGATTTTCAAAATGTCTGCTGTGGTGGCCATATTGGATGCCTGAGCATCATCATTTTATTTAGGACCAACTAGACCTTAGGATGGAATGAAGTGTAACATTTCTTGGTAATCTTAGAGGTAGTTTAGGAGGAGTAGCAATAACACATAGAGGGATGATGGACAACAGTCCATCCCATGAGCTTTATTGGTCTTTGACCAATAGATATAAAAACAAGAGAAAATATTTAAGACCAAAAATTTTAAATATAACATTCTCAATGTTGCTTTGTTTGGATGGAATTTAGATTAACATAATATCTTGTTTTTCTATGGCATTTTCATTTTTATACATCTTTAATGGCAATGTCATGGTGGATGCTTCATATGGCTTTTGGAGTATTTAAGAATAAATTAAATTTACAAGATTAATTTTCATAGTATGATTGAGCTAGCTCTCACAATGATATTACAGGATGCATGAGAAAACTGTATTCATTACCTTTATGAAAACCTAATTTAAAAGACAAGTGTTGAAAATTTGTAAATCCACAGCCATTTTGCATGCAGATGGATAATAGAACATTAGCAGACAGAAATATAATCTCATGATACATACTGACTGACCACAAGACTGCTTTCTGTAATCCACTTCTTGATAAAGTTACATCTGTAGGAAAATGACATGTACTGTCTTTACAATGACTTGATTTGACACAGGTGCCCAATCAAGGCAAGTTAAATACCCTATCATCAGCAAGTTTGCCATGATACATTGGAGATACAGAATTTAACAAGAATAATTATGAGCAATACTTTTGTTTAATGACTTTTTGAGATACACCATGCATTGACAACATTTACCTTTCATGGTAAATCATAGTCATTAATATTACAAAGATGACTTCAAGGTCACATACCTTGTCATATTGACACCAGTGCTGTGGGTGGCATGTTTTAGCCCTTCCCTTTCTCCAGCTGTAGATTGGATTATCACCCTTGGCATCAGCCAAAGAATTGTGCCCATCAGGTACAGTTGCAGGGCGCCAAGCCATATCAAGTATTTCCTGACTTTTATTTAAAAGGTATCTGATGCAAATCACTGTAAAGGCCTATAATTTGATTACTTTCTTTCAAATGGCCTGATATACATATCTAACTTGCTCCAGTATTATCTCTTGTCTCAAGATTACACAACAGACACAAATCTGCAAGTTATTTGTTGGCAGTAGATTCTATCCAAGTTTATTGTTTTTAGTGTATAACTATTCTCTCTCAGTATAACAACATTCAGGAGGGTCAGATGGTACCACCTTACCAGCAAATGGCAAATTAAAACCACAAGAACATTCTGTCAGTAATTACAATATTTTTTAAAAATTTGCAACATTTCTGAATTTACCACCTTTTTATCTCTCTTTTTAAAGAGATTAAATAATCACATACACAAAACAGGCAGTTATAAAATTGTATCCAATTGGCAGAATTGATGCATCACTGATCTGATAAAATTTTGTCCAATTTGACACAATTGATGTATAAAATATCTGATAAATTTTGTCTAAATTGACAGAATTGATGTATCACTGATCTGATAGATTTTGTCCAATTTGACAGAATTGATGTATCACTGATCTGATAAATTTTGTATAATTTTACACATTTGATGTATCACTGATCTGATTTGTCTAAATGAAAATGTCACTACATGGAAACGTTGAAGACTATGGTATTTCATCCATGGAATCTTTAGCATGTCAATTTTCTCCAAGCATCAAGCACAAAAGTATATGGACATAATTATTTAATAATTCAAGAAAGGAATAATTCACAAATAACTCTTGCACATCAAAATCAAATATGAATTCCTTTGTAAATATTAAACAAATTGCATCCTTTTCTGTGTAATCCTCTCCTTCATTGATTTTTTGATAAAATAAATCCTTTTATGATTTTTCCAGAAACTACAAACATATGATAAAAAAAAAACATTGCACAACTCTTGTGATTATTGCAAATTGTCCAATTAACTTCAAGTCATATTATTTCCTCTAATAATCCTGCAAGCTGTGAGTGATTACACTTGTTCAATTCAAAACAAAGAATATGAAATAAAAAAATTTTCAAAATAAATTATTCTGATCCAGGGAACTGAATACACACAGAACAAAATGTTATATGTTGCCTTGCCAGAATAAGAAAGTAAAACCTTCTATTATTAAAGTTTAGTCCTTGTAGGTCATTCAAATGCACACACAGTAAATGTTTGCTCACTACATTTTCTGTGAGTGAATCTCAACAGCTACCATTTCAACAATGGTTTGATCAATACTGGAGTCTCTTTGATAACCCTCCTCACTTGTTCACTATCTGTCTTATCAAATGCTTGATCTGTAAATCTTTCAGAAACAATAGCAACACAGTCAAAACTGCATGATAACTGAACTGACACATGGGGCTGTATCAGAAATGTGAATAAAAGAAGGTGTTCTTTAATGTATTACACCTTCTTTAATGTAAGAACTGGACTATAAAGTTGTCATGTTTTACATATCAAACCTCTGTAAGAAATTAAACAAGTCATAAAATCACTTTCCTATAACAAAACTGATTGTTAATTTTGGACTTGGTGATTTGAGAAGAGATGTTAATCTTTGTAATTCCTCATGAATTGCTTAACCTTTAATCAAAATATGTCATCAATTGAACAATAAGGCTTGCATATCAAAAAGAGAATTCTACTTGATACATACTGTCAAAAAAGTGATTCCACTTAATATATATTGCATGTGAGAATTAGGAGTGCCCAAGTAAAGTAATATTCACCTCATGCCACAGTGCTGTGGGAAATTGTAAATACAATCATAAATCACTATTTTAGCCTTAAGTAATTTTCTAGAATTCAGCATTTAGCATACATAAAAACCTATCTTAAAGGACAAGTAAGTATAAAGGAAAATGTGTATGGGACAGTTTTTAAAATTCAGATGTATGCCTCTTTATAACTGTACCTTGCAATGCAGACATTTCTCTAACATGGACAGAGTATACAAAGTTTTGTCAATTCTTACTGCAGATAAGACATTACCCTTTAATATAATGAGAAGAGTATATCATGAACTTATTTCTTTGTTTTATTCAACTAATTTACTTGAAATTTATAAATTCACTGCATTCTATATATCTCTGAATATTAGTAGATGTAGATTTATAGGTCAAAAATGTGCATGTAAAGAAAGTAAGCAAAATTTGACACCAGTACAAGTGTAAATTCAGAGCACATATAGAATACATCCATACACCTGTGTGTGTGTGTGTGTGTGTGTGTGTGTGTGTGTGTGTGTGTGTGTGTGTGTGTGTGTGTGTGTTTGTGTGTGTGTGTGTGTGTGTGCTAATAAAATTACTTAAAATCTTCCAAGTACTCAACCACTTACTATAAAATGAAAGAACAGAACATTGTTTTGTTGAATGACAAGGAAATATATGCTTCTTTGCATTATTATTACTGACCTTCATTATCACTGACCCTATATCCTAGAAAAGTAGTATGATTGTGTGGGATAGACCTATTGTACACCATTTATACTCACTTATAAGTCAACTTCAACTACAAACTGTGCAGACCCAGATCTACCATAATGCGATTGCAGATCAGGATCTATGTTATCTATACTATTGATTACACTAAACAAAACAGCACAGAACCAGATCTGCCAGCACTTTATTCAATGGCAAATCTCGTCTGACAGTTGCATTTGCATTCATAAGTGAGTATATATGGCATCTGCAATTTAAATGTAATTTCTTAATGTCAGTTGTGTGCTATATATATCACCTTTACCATCAATGAAACTGTAAAAAGGTTAATTCATGGACTGTGATCATATGACTTATATGGACGTTACAAAGTTGAATAAAGTGATATCCTAAAATATTTATCCTAAAATAAATGTAGAATCAAAATAGTGTCCTATATTTAGTTACAGGGACATTACAATAATAAGTTTTTCTATCCATCATTCTGGTCACCTGGCCATCCATCCTCTTATTTGTTCATCCTTAATTTTTTTAAATTATCATGTCTTACCAAAATTCAGATGAAGCCAACACCAAATGGTAGGTGAACTGAAACATTAACATGTAGGTTTTAAAGGTTTCTTTTTCCTATTCAAATTCTGAAAGAGTTTTGGTCCTTTGGTTTGAAGAATTTGGGATTTTCAAAATAGCCATTTGTTGTAACTAGTTTAAATCAGAATTTTTTTATTTATCCTGGTGAAATTTGGTTTGAATACTTCCTTTTAGATGGAGAGGTGCATTTAATAGGCATTTTTTGTTCTACTTTACTTTTGACAGAGTTATGGGGCTTGTCTATCAATATTATGTTTTGCTTCAATGTGTAGTGATATATTACTCTTTCTGATTAGCAATTTTATTCATTAAAGGAGATGTACAAGTATGAATTTATCACATTGATAATACAAGTGTCCCATGAAACTTAATCTCAGGCAAAATTTTATTTTCAAATGAATTCACCAGTATAATTTTTAAAGTCTGTTTACTTTATGTATAAATAGATGGGTACCTACTTAAAATATAATGCACTTAGAGCACTGTCTCAAAACATGATAATGTCATCTTACCTGTATAAAGTTTCTCATAATTTAAAATTCATTTACAAGTGTTTGAACTTGAAACTAGGCTTGATTATTTATGATGGTATTTAAATGTCATTCAAATTCAAAGTTAATCATTTACTCATGCTGCCTCAAGGGACATAGAAGATTTGAAAGTTTTGCAATTTCTAGTTTTGATGAGATCAGAAACAAAGAATGCTACTGATTTTTAATTTTGTACCTTATTTAAAATAATGATGTCTTTTCAAAACAAAACACCTAGACAGAATTGAGTACAATTTAATCAATTTTACCTAATATTTTATCAAGGGACCGTTTACCTTATTCAGAATCTGGGGAAAACTAAATGGGCTGGTCTAGGGTGTTTTTCTTTGAGGGTGAAATTTTCAGAAGGGTTATTTGCTTTGCCTAAAATGGCTTAGCTTCTATATTTTCTCAGTTGTGTTTTCTTTGAGACCAACAATAGGCAGAAGACTTTTGTGTTGATGCATTCTTTGATTTGTGGTCCTTGATTAATAATAATAATAATAATAATAATAATAATAATAATAATAATAATAATAATAATAATAATAATAATAATAATAATAATAATAATAATAATAATAATAATAATAATAATAATAATAAGAAGAAGAAGAAGAAGAAGAAGAAGAAGAAGAAGAAGAAGAAGAAGAAGAAGAAGAAGAAGAAGAAAAAGAAGAAGAAGAAGAAGAAGAAGAAGAAGAAGAAGAAGAAGAAGAAGAAGAAGAAGAAGAAGAAGAAGAAGAAGAAGAAGAAGAAAGTCCTTATTTTATGATGGTTACACAGTTATTAAAAAAAATAATTTCCCTGTGTCTTTAAATTATTTATATATGTATAAATATATCAGCTGCAGCTGGGAAACATAAGAAATGTGTTAAGCAAGAGAATGTAGATTCAGCACACAAAGCATTAAGCAGCCAAACATTATCACACACACACACACACACACACACACACACACACACACACACACACACACACACACACACACACACTGGTTTTCTCAGTTACTTCAAAATTTTGATGATACAAATTTCAGTACTTTATTATCAGTTATGCAAGACACTTCTGAGAGAGACATTTCTTTTATTTCTTTGCAAAGGTCAAAACATTTATCCTTATGACAAAGAGTAGCTGGTTCTTCAGTATTATCAGCAATGAATTAAACAACAAACTGTTGAATCCTATGTAATATTATTAATACATCATCATCTTTTCTTAATGTGAAAACCCTAGCTGGTCAATTAACATGCTGAACCAATTAGGTACTAATTGAATGAGTAATTTTTAATTTTAGATTTACTAAGTCCCTGTTAATGTCAGAAGAAAAGAATAGTCTCTTTGCTCTTTCAGAATATTTTCAATCTGCTCTTCAAACATTTCAGTCCATTGTACAGAATATTATTGGGATTTCTGTAAATAATACCAACCATTAAAAAGTATCTGTTATCCAGTGGAAACACTTTTAACCATATGCTCTTGAAATTGTTAATGCTTTCTCTACTTCTGTAAATAATATGCACATATAATATGTATATATTAGAGTTTAATGTCAGATGCCAACTGGAGGAAAAGCTCTACAAAAGTACAAATAAAGAATTACACAAACTTTAGGACAATAAACCCTTTTAAGTAAATGGAAACATGATATACAACACGATAAAATATAAAAATGTAAAGGTGTTAAATTCTTCTGTAAAAGGCACTAATAATAACAGATAAAGGTAACACATGTAAAATCCTTAAAGCATACAGTATCATGCACATTGACTACCATATCTCCTCATTCATTCATTTTATCTCTGAAAAAACTTTTTAGTTTGATACTGTCAGGCTGATATCAATTCCAAATTTGCTTTTACTGAGTCCAAGTACAGACATATTATTTAACTAATAATATAAGTTTATGTTTATAAAATTTTTGTGTATTCCTGTAATCTGTGTGATCAATATGCATGCCTCTAGTTCTCAACCCTTGGTACAACATACTGGTAGTATAAGTATTTTTATTAAGCCCAAAGAATAATCACTGCTTAATTATATGAAAAATTAATAAAAAGAAAAGATTGAAATTTTTGTTTGGTTTTAATGGTTTACTGTGAATTAATTTTATTGTAGTTTGTATCAATTTTTATGGTTTGTTAGATCTGACATTTTTATTGCAACTTAATTTGGCAGATTGTTTAAGGATCATAATATTTTCATGAATTAATCACTGCTACTTTTGCATTTAATTTCATCATCATCATCATCATCATCAACATCATTGTCATCATCATCATCATCATCATCATCATCATCATCAACATCATCATTATCATTGTTGTCATCATCATAATCATCATCATCATTATCACCATCATCATCATCATCATCATCATCATTATCATCAAACTCTTAACCCAAGAGGTTGTTGGGGCACTTTGATTTTATAACCAATTCTCTTTATCTTTCTCGGCCCTCTGCTGCCCTTTGGGAATCTCCATATCCCATGCCTGTCCACTCCTTAATATTGTCTTCTCACCTCTTTTTTGTCTGCTTCTTCTTCTGTACCCTGGCACTGTGCCTTGCAAGACTGTTTTTACCAGTCCAGATAATCCTGAGACATGACTGTACCATTTTAGTTTATGCTTTTTTAGAGTGGTCAAGAGGTCTTCATAGGGTCTGATGGCTCATTAGATTCTGTTGTAGACCTCTTTGTTGGTTATATAGTCAATATATGAGATGCCCAAGATCTTGTGGTAGCATCTCATTTTGAAGGTTTGAATCCTTCTTTGAGTATATGATGTGAGCATCCATGTTTCACAAGGAAGATGGATATAACAAATAAGTGCATTAGCCTTATTTTGGAACCAAGAGCAATGTTGGTATCTTTCCATATTAGTCTCAACTTTGTTATTGCTACTGTTGTCTAAGCAATCCTGCAAAGTAGTTATGGTTTGGAGTCCTTATATGTGATAGTTTATCCCAAGTACTTGAAACTTGTGACTCTTTCAGCTTCTGTCCACTGACCTTTATTTCTGAACTGATGCCATTGGTATTGTTTGCCATCAGTTTGTTTTTTCAGCACTAATCTCAATACCATATGCTGTGGTGTTTGTGTTGAGGCACTCAACTAAGTCAACCAGTTCTTTTTCATCTCCTGCTAAGCCACTGATGTCATTTAATTTTATGGTTTGTGCAAAATACAAAATCCATGAAAATTGTTACCCCAAGAATAAAATGACTTCACATTCTATTAAGATGAATACTTGATCCTTTCTCCCAATTGTCAGTTTTATCTAATGATTTATTCCCCAAGATAAAAGAGTAACTTCTGTTCACAAATCAAGATAGAATTTGCTTTTCAACTATACAATTAATTTTTCATATCACAATGAATTTGGCTGCATGATCTATTGTTTTTGCATTATTATAAATTTCAGTACCCATTTCTCATAAGATTTTGATGAGATCCCTCAATTGATCTTTTTATCACTATTTACACAGAAAGCCCATAAATGAATGTTCCATTGATGAAAAATCAGATTCTATTTTAAGAAGTCATGATTGTTGTACTCAAGTGTTTTCCTCAAACTTGGTTAAATCCTTGTCAAACAAACTTCAACAGACTTCAATCTTAGGATTGCAGGGTTCCCTCTGAGTGCCTGTATCACTTATACTCTTAAAGGTTCTGTCAAAGCAATCTGTGGCCAAGTTTATCTTTGCTCAATAAAATAAATGTGACCCAGGAATAAAAAAGACTCTTTGCTAATCCATAAAAATCATGACCATATTTCATTCAGCTTCAGCATGTAAAGTTTTTCTTTGATATCATCTGCTTAATTTGAAATTCTGGGTTCAGTATGTATATTCGCACTCTAAAGTCAACTGTTATCTTCAAAACCCAATAATCATTAATCTATTCACCTTGCTACTCTCTATACTTGCTTAAAGGATTGTGACTCTGATGCTTGGTAGACTATAACCATAATCTACCTGTCACATCAGCCTTAACAACATGCATCTCCACCTAAACTTTACTCCCATGATGCATCAGTTCTGAACAATGTCATGATGATAATTACTTATCACAGTTTTCTATCTGTAATAATCTGAATTGTCATTTTTATCCAACAGTTTAATGAAAACCATATGTGGGCATTACCAAACTGTCATTCTGTTTGTGCTTCTATCTGGCTCTGCCTGACTCCATATGTTTGTGTGTGTGTGTGTGTGTGTGTGTGTGTGTGTGTGTGTGTGTGTGTGTGTGTGTGTGTGTATGCACATGTGTGTGGTTCACAAGTATAGCAGTCTGCATATTTGCGTGTGTGTATGTGCATTATTTGAATGTATTATTACATATAATTAATTTTCATTGTTTGTAAGGGTTTTTTTATAAAAAAATCATTCTATGCTAGATAACTGTATTTTGTACTTAACCTTGTCCAAAATTAAGTTCACTGTGTTCCTGACTAGAGACACTGATGATGTTTTTTTTTTATAAACAAATTGTATATAGTTAATACTTTCTCTATGAGTGTTGGTTTATTCTTAGGATCATTATCAATAGAAGTAAGCATATTTATTAGAACCTTGGTCATGGTTATTGAAATTCCTATTCTATATTATAATTTTAGTAACAGATTGTTCTAGATGTGAAATTCTATTAAGACATAATATTTCAAAAAATGCTAATTGTGACCTAAGTCAATTAGAGTACTTTATTATCTTGTCATTTAGCAATTATTCATTCCTGCAATAGCCTCTGAAACTGAAATCAGCCTTATTGTTGTTTTCAGTATTTTATTTGTATTTTTTTATTTATTTAATCAAATTATCATTCACTAGAAAAACAAAGTGCTCATCTATAATATTCTTGGACAGAAATATTAAAGATTATAGTGAATTCAGACATAGACATCTTGGATTATATTAATTGTGATTAATTGGAAGACTGTTAGTACATCATTACAATTCAGTCTCTGGTACATCAGTACATTCAAAACCACAGGTAAGTCAACACCTTCAGTGCTGGATCTTAATTCAAACACCACTGGAATTTAATTAGAACTTTATTATGTAGGACTGGTGATAAATCATTTTGAACTATATGGGATTTACTTAGCAATACAGTTATCTCTTTTTTAATATTTAAATTTTCACTTTTTATTTTAGGAAAAAAATTATTCATTGTATTTTACAAAACGTGTGTGGGGGTGTTGGTTGGGTGTGGGTGTAGGTGTCTTTTGGCTATATTCGTGTATGACCTCTATGGTACACATAAAGAATAAAATACATGTACCTATCAGATTAAGCTAAAGAATTCTTTTGTTCATAACATGTTTGATTTTATCTTGTCATACTATTTTCCCAGCCAACACCATGACTCAGAAATATTGATGTTTTGAAATGAAAAGTGAGAAAGCGATTTATCTGTCTAACTATGCAATCATCAAGTTAAGCATTACCTGTGATTCAACAAAAGAAACTTCATTATTTACTTAGGATATTCATGTCTCTAGTACTTTGGTTGACACTAAAAGAATTCCTCAACCCAAACAGTTTGTTGAGATGTTAATTTTCTAATACTACTCATCTGGTATATCATTATGACTAATATTTACAATAAAAGATTAAAGAAAATAATCAAAGATTGTCAGATTCCAAAAATACCTTGAATAATTTCAAGAGTAGTCAAATGTGAGATAGATGTGCATATACCAAGATTTACTAATTCCACAAATGCCATGAAAAGTAATTGGAATTACAAAGCCTGGTGCAAAGAATTAGATGCTATCTTAAGCAGATTAACTGGATTTTAAGCAGCAAGTAGTGTAGAGAAATTTATAAATTTTGTCTCTATGTCCATTTGTCTCTTGTTAGCAGTTCTATACTGGTATATCACATTTACAAGTACAACAAACAATGTTTAAGTTAAATACTAATATATTTTTTAAAATTTTATATGTTGTATATCAAATTATAAATTAAAACAATATATCTATAACAGTTCTTAGCCAGTTTCTTTCATGCATATTTTAATAGCCTCTACAAGATGACTTTGCAGTGAATCAGTTCTCTGAATTTACATTTTGAAGACAATATAAATAAGATATCTGCACATTAAAGATACATTTTACCTACTATATATACTCATTTAAAAGTAGAGTAAAACTTCAAACAACTAAGGTCCTGATCTTCAATAGCATAATGCATCTGTTGAAGCTGTTAATTCTACTGATATCTTCTAACACACTGCACAGACCCAGACCTGCCAGTGTATTATATGATAGCAGTTCTGCATCTGTGCAGTTGCAAGTATATAATGTTTTCCCATTAGGAAGCAATACATACAATTTATAGTTTTAATAAGAAATGTAGCATTCTGACTTTTTAACAATCTTTGCACAAAGAAAATAAGCCTAAATATTTTTAGAATGGTAGATAAATCATAAAATTAAAATTTTCATGCAAAATTTTCTTGATGTGTAAAGAATCTATTATATTACATGACAGAACAACTTTTTCATCCTATATCAAGAAAGAGCTGAAAATGTGTGATATTGTTTGTCTGTTTGAAGGTGGAAGAAAACTTCAAACTTTTGGCATGATAAACACACTAAGCTACATCTGTTTTATTCCTAGCCTGCAGACACAGTGAGTGTAATATAGCATGGAAATATGTTGATGTCATAATACCAAGATACATGTGTTTTATTTTCAGCCTGCAGACACAGTGAGTGTAATATAGCATGGGAATATATATGTTGATGCTATAATACCAAGACACATGTGTTTTATTCCCAGCCTGCAGACACAGTGAGTGTAATATAGCATGGGAATATATATGTTGATGTCATAATACCAAGATACATGTGTTTTATTCCCAGCCTGCAGACACAGTGAGTGTAATATAGCATGGAAATATGTTGATGTCATAATACCAAGATACATGTGTTTTATTTTCAGCCTGCAGACACAGTGAGTGTAATATAGCATGGGAATATATATGTTGATGCTATAATACCAAGATACCTGTGTTTTATCCTCAGCTTGCAGAAACAATGTGTCTGATATGGCATCAGAATATGTTGATGCCAGCAGGGTGAGCCAATTGTTTCATTAGCCATATCAAACAAATTTCTTTCTTCTGACCTGGAACAAAGATAAATGCCTGACCCTTCTATTTGTCCCTTTATAAATATTTTGCCTTTACAGGATGAATGAACTCATTTTTTTTATCATTTATAAAACTTTAATTTGGTTTCCATTGAAAATATCAATGTGTTGATAACACATAATTCCACTCTGGGTTTGTGATATGGAAATATGAAATGAATATGATCAAGTTGAAAGCAACTAAAATTGGGCTTATATGTTTATTTTAACATCATATTTTATGCATTAATGATAACTTATTTAAAGCTGAGGATTTTTACAGAAATGAAGGGTCAGACAGTATCATCAATTATGGTTCTTTACAGGTCATATTTACTACGTACATGGGATCATATACCAGTTTGTGGTGAGTATAAAAGTCAAACCTGTTAAAACAACCACCTCTTTAAGACAGCCATCCTTTATAATAAAGTCACATTTTCAAGACATAACATAATAATATACATACAGAATTAACATCCCCCACTATATTACAACCAATTTTAGCTAGTCTACAGGTGACTCATTTATATAGATTTCCCTATATGTATGTAGATTAAAAATGCTGCCCATATACATTAATTTCTTGCATTTTGTTGTGAATCAATGTATCTGCCATATTAATGCTAATGCTTTATACCCAATGTGGAATTTTTCAATATTCAAACAGACAAATAGCTTGTTGTCTTGCAACACTGTTAAGCCTACCAGAGTAATTTCCCTTAGAATGCTGAAATTGTGTATTGCTATCTGTGTCATATCTGCACAAAAGGAGACCATTAGATTAATCAAACCATGTTATCATTGGTGATACCTGTATTTCAAAAGTAGACATCCACAATATAGGGATTTTTTAGAGGCAAGAATAACCAGAATATCATTGTTGAATATATAGATATTGCAAGCAATGCAAACTACAGACCGACAGAGATGGACAACAGCAGGTCTTCCAATGCCAGTGCTGAGCTCTCCATAGTAAATTAAAGCCTATGTCTTCTTCTAAACTAACAGGAAGCAAGGTATACTGAACTTTGGATCTCATAGGTCCCTGACTCAAGGTCTGCCATGGCTACTGATAATGTGTTCTTGGGGAACTTAATTTCATTTGCTGCCACTGATCCAAATACCATATTTCCTGTGAATAATGATCACACACCCAAATAGGAACCACATAGATCTAAATTTGCCCTCAAATAAGGCAGACAGATATTCTCCTATGTTAATTAATTCATAATTTTCAACAAATTCATAACCCAAGATGCTTGGTTGTAATTATGGTAATCAAAGATAAGGGTTGTATAATATTCACAGTGTGGGTGCCTTTCAATAGTAAATGCAATAGTTTTCTGCAATAGCTAAGTGTTAACCTGTAATGACCTGAGGTCCCATTCTGGGGGAGTCATGTAGTCTGAATTGCTTAATGTCAAGAAAACTGATACAGTTAGATTTATGAACATCCAAAAGGCTCAGAAAGAATTTAATCTTTGGATGATAGCTTATTTAACATTTTGAAATTGTATTATTTATATAGAAAAGGGTCCAAGAGAACAAAAATCATTTAAAATGTATAGGTTTGTGTTCATTTTCTTGTTGTACTCTTGGCTGAATATCTATCCATAGTCATGGATTAATGTATAGAAAAGTATAGGATAAAGTGCATTACCTCCAACAGCAGTACAACTTGACAAGTGCTAATGTGTTTATTGTTTGACAAACATGCACCAGCAAATCAAGTGAAGGGTATCCATTCAAACCCAATCTCCAGTGCCATAAGAGGATTGGTTATCTATCAGTTCACTATTCATAAGCAAATCTAGGAAGCTGCTAAGAAGAATGTAACATAATTCATGCAATAAAATTAGCCTACTAAAGTAGTTCTACTTAGTCAACAGAACACAAATTGTGTAAATGAAAAATATGCCAGCCCACTGCTCTGACCTGTTTTGGTGTTCCACAAGGCTCAGGTTTAGGCCAAGTTCTTTTCATTCTATACACTGGAGTCTCACTAATTGTACACTGATGAAATTTAATTATACAAATCTAGCTACCCAGTTGAAGTTCAGACTTCCATCCAAGGCATAGAGAGGTGCATTTCTGATGTAAAGTCATGGATGACATGTAACAAGCTGTACATGAATGATGACAAAACTGAAGCCATTCTGATTACAACACAAATACTTTCAGAGTCTAGGATTCGGGGAATGTGGATATGTGAGAAAGCTTGCCAGTAGCTTCTCGTGGGTCGGTGGTTCTTTCCAGTGATTTCCCGGTTTCTTCCTCCACCATTAATACTGGCCGCCATGAATAGCCTATCGTGTGCTGAAAAATGGCGTTAAGCCCAACAACAACAACAACAACAAATACTTTCTCATTCACATCCTTTACCTCATAAAATAAATATTAGTAATGCCAATATTAAATTTACACAGTCAGTATGTATGAAACATAGGTGACACTCAACAGTACTATCTCATAACAACAACATGTCATGAACATATACAAGACTGCTTATCCAGAGCTGAGACGCATCAGCTCCATTCATAGTTTTCTTTTAGCTGATGCCACTAAAAATCTTGTGTGTTCTTTAGCACTTTTAAGACTGGAATATTGTAATTCACTTTTGTCTGGTTTGACTCAGTATCTACTGCAGAAACTTTAAAAAGTTCAAAACACAGCTGCTCAGATTATCTTTAGAATACAAAAAAATGATAACACCTTCCCCTTGTACTGTAACCTTCACTGGTTGCTTGTTTGATCCAGAATCAAACACAAAATCTGTTCACCATATTGCATTTTGTTGATTGGATACAGTCCAATAAAATTATCTGACATCAATCATGTGTACACTCCATCAAGAAACATATGTTCTTCTTCTGACACTCACATTCTCATTGTTCCCACTCTTAAAATGAAGTTTTATTGACAATGTTCTTTTGTTTACCAATGGTGTAGCTAATGTAATGAATTGCCCAAAGATCACAGATGCAAGGAAACTGTGTCCTCATTCAAGAGTGCTCTTAAAACTCACTTGTTTCAGCTACAAGAATAAACTTAATGACTTAATAATGTTTACTTCAATAATTATTGTCAACATGGTTTTGATTTGTGATTTCATGGTGTTTGTTGAGTAATATTTTCATTGTAAATGTTTTTATGTGTTATTTAATATTGTAAAGCACAGTTTCTAAAGAATAGGCATTGTGCTGAGTTTACATCATCATTATCATCATTATCATCATCATCATCATCATCATCATCATCATCATCATCATCATCATCACATCATTATTATTATTATCATTATTATTATTATTATTATTATTATTATTATTATTATTATTATTATTATTATTATTATTATTATTATTATTATTATTATTATTATTATTACAGTACCCTGTCACCAATAAAATAATAGCTAAACAATTATTTAAAAGTGATTAAAATTTGAAGAATTGAAGATTTGCAGACTTTTCTTTTTTTTACTCATGAAGAATTTTAAGATTTACATTTTTCTTTTACACATGAAGAATTGGTCAGTGAAAAGTGTAACAAAATGGTGCAATTAGTGTTTTGCAACATGTTTGATTTATATTGATGTATGTTTTAGATTTTTAATGTACCTTAAACTACTTTAGTCATTTTGCTATAATGTCTGCAGTGTGGAACTTTAAAGTGGTGTCTATCACTGGGACATATGTACTGCAAACATTTAGCATTCATGTCCCACACACATTATCCTAATACCAGGCCAACCAGTTCTAACCTCTTAATACTGACCTCCAAGCAAGGCAGCTGCTAGTACCATTTTTATAAGTCTTTGGCATGACTTTGCCAGGGTTAAAACCTTCAACCTCCCACATCTGAGTCCAACACTCTAACCACTTAGGCCACTGGAGTTGATTTATGGCATGTCATAAGAATGTTAGTATCGAACAAAGAGTATATGTTTTTAGATGGAGTGGACACATGGTTGAGGTCAGATAGATATAATGGACTGGAGACAATCAATGAAATTTAGTTCCCAAGGTTTTATAATTTTTTTTGTTGGCTTTATCATTGTCATTCACTGGTCTGTTATTGCAACTGTTAAAACTGTAAGATCTTTTTTCCAATTTTTATTAGGAGAACAATGTGACATCCATGTTATTTTACAATGGATCCATTTCATAGTTCACAGTGCCATGATACATGAGGGTAACAAGTGATGTCATATTGATGTCATAACATAATGATCTGTGAGCTGTGCAGTAAATGTTGATTTTACAGCAGCAAAAGTCCTTAAATTAGTTTCATGACATATCACAACGCATCTTATGAAAAAAAAATGTTAACACCAAAACCACTGATTTTTATAAAAGACATTTTCCAAATGAAAATACAGACATGTCCCCTCAAGAATATCATGAATCTTATACACCCATAACCTATAACTGTTGAAACAGCAAGTGCTGTCTGTACTCTCTTAAAAGTCAAATCCAACTGTACACACCCATATCTGCCATACACAATGTGAAGGCATACCTGGGTCTATGCAGTTTGATAGGAGTAATCAGTACAACAAAGAACATTGTCCTTGATCTACAAGCACATATGCTACATCAGATCAGGATCTTTGTTGTTTGCTGTTAACCTTGACTTATAAGCAAGTACATATGGTAGTCATGATTCATATAGATTTATGCTTAATGATAATGGAAAACTATCACTAATTTGCATTTCATACTGTCATAGAGACAATTAAAAGGTACTATATATAGTTGCTTATAAGTTGAGTGAAACTGCAATAAAAATGTCTAGATCTGCCATAGCAAAGTTGAAATGCAGATCAGGGTCTATGTTGTTTGTTGTCCTATTTACTCTTAACAAAACGGCACATTATGTGCAGGCAGATTTGGGTTTATGCAGTTTGCAGTTGGTCTTTCAGTGAGTACATATGATAAAAGTTGCCTTAGGTAAGCAATCATCATTTCACAGAACACCTAATTGATTAAAAGTAATAGTAATTAGGGAGATTTTGTGTTTGCAGGACTTTTAAGCATTGTTGTGGGATAGCCATTGAGCTTTTCTGCATAATAAAATATACAGTGTAGCTAAACAGGTACATAAGAGATGCATGCAGAAGAAACAAGTTATATACTTTGTTGTCTTGAATGAAAATGTTTACCTTCTCTATTAAAGATTACTGGACAGTTTGTGACTAGCAGCAATGTTTTTTAAAATCTTGATTTTATTCCATGCATAAATGAAAAAAGTTTTATTATTTCAGCAGATGGATGTGTAAACATTTGTGGAAGTGAGAATCATTTATATAGCAAAATGTATAAAAGCAGCTATGATTCATGGAAGGACTGGTTATTTGGCTGTAATTCATGGAAGGACTGGTTATTTGGCTGTAATTCATGGAAGGACTGGTTATTTGTTAACTGAGCTAAATCTGCCATTATAAAAATTCAGAACTCCTGCTTCACAGAGTTTGACTTTGTGAAAGATCATTTTCAGTGAAAAGAAATATTCTGAAATGCTTTCATGAAAATTTAAACAAAAGTACCAATCTAGTAAATAATGAGTACAAAGAAGAACACTAATGGCATCTTCATCACTTTCCAACTCTCCTATGAAATATTATGGGCAACAAAGTCTGCAAATACAAGATAACATGTCTATGATCCTATGGATTTTGAAAACAGGAACTGAGTAGTTTTTAGGACTGTAATAACTTTTTGGCTGTAACTATAATACATACATACTTTTTGAGTTTTAACTTTTCTACCCACTCATGCCTGCCAGCTCTGTCTGGAAGGTTGGCAGAAATGCTGTCTCACCTGTTTTGCTGGAAACAAAGCCTTTATAACTTCCTTCCAGTTCTTCAACATCTGAGAATTGGAGGTTAAATGGTTGTAAAGTGACAATTGGTAAATAGCAGAGTCCATTGATGTGGAAATGGTGCCTATGACCTCCATCCTTTTTTTTCTGTCAACAAAAATGACCAAGAAAAAAAAATAAATGGCATGCATGAGATTGCTGACCTGGCTAACATCTGCAAGCGCACTAGGAGACATCTGCATAATAACCAAGTGCGCTAGGAGACTGCCAAGAAATCTGGGTCTGTACATTGTGAAAATGTCTATAATTTTTATTTTATCTTCATCAATATTTCATTACTAATCAGCATACTGTGTCTGACATTAAAAGACCTTTTCAAAATTAGTAAAATTCTGCAAAGAATATTACTCTAAAAAAAGTTGTTAACAAGTTTGTCTATTTTTAGCAACCATAATCTTATTTGATAAAAGATAAGATAAAAAAATCAGAATAAGATAAGAATTCTTTGTTTAAAACAACACAGTTTATACATCTTAATTTATGTGTATAAATATATATATATATATATATATATATATATGCAATAAACTGACGACGAACAGTACGAAACTAGTAACTAACTAGCCTAAGCGCTTTCGACTCTTAATGAGTCTTTTTCAAAGGCAAATACAAAACATAGTTACGACAAACAAATAAACACAAAAACGTTGCGTTTGTAAACCTCTACATTTCTATCTTCACATGTGCTAAAACTATAAATACAACCAGCTTGTATAGACTAGTTGCGGAAACTGAAAACGTTGTATAATTCCCTAAAAGTCTACAAGCCAAAGCGACATCTATTTTTACTTTGTGTACATATGTAACGCAGATTATATCCCGGATATTTGGTTCTATACCGGTTATTCTTATAGTAAAAATTGAAGGATAAGAAGATTTAGAAAATGTTAAATTCTACTAGTGCATAGTTTTCATTTTCTAGTCTTCTTGGTTTAGACCGCTTGGTTTCAATGTTCTAAGGCGGCGTATCCAGTATGATTCCTTTTCCTTCCTGGTTTCGGAACTCCAGCTGTGGTTGTTGGCAATAGCGATAAGTATTATATCACTGAAAGTGTGGCCAGGGGAGGAGAAGTGTTCTTCGACCGGGCGAATAACAAATCATATGGCGAATAACAACCCTCTCAAGCGTACTGGATCCACCAAGGGACCACGTTTGTCAGGGATTAATTAAAATAGATGCAATAAACTGACGACGAACAGTACGAAACTAGCAAGTTTCGTGCTAGTTTCGTACTGTTCGTTGTCAGTTTATTGCATCTATATATATATATATATATATATATATATATATATATATATATATATAAAGAATACAAATCATATGGCAAATAACAACCCTTTCAAGCGTATGTATTTTAAACATAAAAAGATCATATATATATCTTATGCTTATGTACAGGTATACAGACACATCTACAGCAATGGACTGTGCCCTACATTGTTAAGACTGAAATTATGTAGAATATTTAAAGAGTAATTTGTTTCATCTATTTATAAGATGAGAATTAAAATGAATTTCATAGTTCCACAGAGATTTCAAAAAAACAGTTCTTACTATTAGATATTCTTGTCATCATTGAAAAAACATACTTTCTCAGTATCATTAATACAAATCCGATTGCTCTTTATACCTGGATACCTTTTATCAGATCTGGGTAAAATCTATTGAGACATTTCTGAGTTTAGACATGGCGGTTATATTTGATCTTAGGTTAGCATGATGCTTTCCATCAAAGTTGATCGAATTTCACTGAGAAGCAGTAAAAGTTTTTTCTTCTTTTCAGTAGTGGTGGCTGTAGCTTTTTATCTGTTAAGCATATTTGCAAAGAATAAAATACCTTTTTCTAATAATTTATTAATGCAAAAAAATCTGTCAATTGTTTTTTTTAATGAATAATTAAAGATGTTCTATTTTTGGTAATATTTTTTGATAGTGCATTTGAAACATTTGATGCTAGTATGCTTCTTGACAAATTTGGTGAAATTTTGTGAAGTGGTTTTTGAAACAAAGAAGTATAAATGTATTAAATTTTAGAAATGGCTGCAAATTTGACACAGCAGATAAATTAAATCTGGGCAAGCAAATGACTCAACATCAAACCCCAACTAGACAATCAGCTTTAGATGGCAATGTTTAAACAAGTATGTTGGTGTTCATAACTCAATGTAATTAGGTCATCACATAAATCATATACAAAAACATACATTGGAACTCATTTTCACATACTCTGCAAGAGTTCATATGCTAAATTTAGCTAAATGAGTAATGTAATTGAAATTTTCTTAAAGATTTTAGTCCAATAACAATGTTATATACTGGTGAACCAGAATTTTTAGTATGGTTGTCTGATGAGTAGCAATTCATTCTGAAAATTGTTCTACTCCTGTGATTTGTATACATTTTCTGAAAGATAATTAAACCAGGATGCTTTATGTTATATTTTATCTAGCAGCTTTAGAAACTTAAAAGTTGTTTTCTTTGTTAATTTGAGCAATGGTGGCCATATTTGATGGCAGATTAGCATCAGTTGTGCCAGAATGCTTTCTGTCAAATAGTACTTATAGTCATATTGTATGGTAGAGAGGCATGATTGGCACAGACATGCAAGCTTTTTATGCCAAGATTTCACAAATTTGGGTAAATTTTGTTGAGAACTTTTTAAGAACTTGTTTGAAAGGTTGTTCTATTTTTGGTAACAGTGGCCATATTTAAAGGTGCACTGGCATGATTTGTACTACTTGAAAGCTCTTCGTACTAGAATACCCTATGTCAAATTTGCTTGAATCTGGTGAAGTGGATTTTGAGAAGTTTATTCAGAATGTGAATGTTGATGAATGACATATTAAAGCTAACACAGGGCCACAGCACAAGCTTATTTCTTATTTCAAACTTTCTGACCACCATGAAGAATATTGTCAAGTATGACTTTAACATTTTGCAGCATGAAAAACAAAATTAAGAAATATTTTGTACACCTACTACAAACTGTAATTAATCATAAACTTAAAAGCTTCATAAATTTTGTTCTCTTCCTAACTTTGTAAAAATAAAAGTTATTTGTGACACGGTAAAAGAAAGGAATTATGTGCACTGCAAATAAGAAGGTTGCATAAATTTTACATCATGTATAGAATTTTCTGAAATTGCTAAGATTTCTGATTTGCAGATAGTTTGGGGCAATATTAAGACACCAATAATTTGGGGCAACATAAGAACACAGATAGTTTGGGGCAACACAAGAATATAGATATTTTGGGGCAACATTAGAACACTAGTTTGGGGCAACATAAGAACACTAGTTTGGGGTAACATAAGATAGTTTTGAGCAACATAAGAACACCATTGTTTGAAGCAATATAAAAACACAAAATTTTAGGCTGTAATAAGTATCTTTAAAATATTGTATGCAATTTTCTTTTATTATACGTCTTTTCAGCTCTTTCATTTGAATGCATTTTACATGAATATTGTTAGATGTTTGTATTTTATACATGTAAATGAAATAAAAGTTAATATATATTCTTTAACCCACCTCTCCTTATCTTCATGTTCCTCCATACTCCAGCATCAAACAGATCAACTGAAAAAAGGAAACCAGTGATTTTTGCTTAGCTCTTTTTCATTAGATAAAAAATTTAGTTCATCAAAAGTATTTCACTTATTTCCTTATATTAACATGCTAACCAACCAAGAGACCTGCATCAACAGAACATATTATAAAAGCTCTACACTTGGATCCACAAATAACTAGATCTATCAGTAAGTGGATGTAAGCAAGTGTTTACAGATTGTACTCTGCAAGATATGAAATGTAAATAGGATTATTTTTACTAATGGGGAGATAACTCTGCTGTTGTTTTGGGTTTAATGCCATTTCTCAGCACAAGACAGGCTATACATGGAGGCCAGTATAATTGGTGGAGGTAGAACTCAGTAAAACCCTGGTTAGAACCACCGACCCACTGTGAGTGAAGAATCTACTCCAGCAGCTTTTTCACTGACTTACATTGGCCAAACCTGAGATTCAAACCATTGCAGGTTTGTATTCGCATTATGCTATGGCAGATCAGGATCTATATTGTTTGCAGTTTGACTTGACATATAAGTGAGTATATATGGTAATTTATTCAATCCATTTGTACTGAAACAACTAATGGCACCCATCCAAAGACATCTTTTAAAACAATTTAGATCCCATTCTCCCTTTTTTGATTCTGCATATCTCTACAATATTCTTCATGAAAATGACTAATCTTTTTCCTGATACACAAAATCGAAAACAGTAATGTTTGCACACAAAAGCAAATTAAAATGTAATTTTTTCAAAATGACCTTTTACTCAGCAAGTATAAAAGAATTGATGTGCATAAAGCCAAAACAAGATAATCTCAGATGTGTGCAAACCCTTGACAATACAAAGAGGAATTTTACTTAAGGTTCAATTATTTACATCTCTTTCTTACTCACCATAAAACGATAATATTTCTGTCTATTGGCCACTTCAACAATTGTTTTGCATGTAACTGTTTACATAACCAAATGCAAACACAGAATTTATTGTCTTAACATCTGCATATCTGAGCCACTTATGGGTTCAGACATTGCCAGTTTAGTATTTGAAGGTGAGGAGAGAAAGTTTTGTGTCTTGTTGAAGTCTTATCTTTTCTTATATCTTGTCAACTAACATTACTCATACACATAAAAATTTCACAAGATGTTTTTAAATGCAGATAGCAGATTATATTTGCAAGCAACAAAGAACACAATTTGGGTCTAACAACAACCAAGAAGACTATATCAAAGTACCAATTCTTAATGCAGATGACTTTTAAGAATAGATAATTAAAAAAATGAAAATTATATCTTTATATGGTTTATAAGAGATGTAAATCAGAATTTTTTTAAGCTCTGCATGGTAAACAATCCTGTATATGTATAGTACAAGAACTGCATCTTTGAGTGACAGTCTGTACTGACATTCAAAGAGCCAAGAGAATATAATCACATAGAAAATGTATATGAACAAGATGTCTTTCTACTTGTGTGACATATAATGACAATTAAACAAAAGGTTTCTACAAGATCACACCAGAATGCAAGGAGAATAGCATCAAAATATTTTGGAACATATATTTCTTAATATTTTTTAAGAAATTACCATGTATACTTGCTTTTAAGACAAATTTTGGAGAAATGTTTTATGTATGCCATATGTATTCACTTATTAGACAAGCCCAACTGCAAACTGTACAGACCCATATATGCTGTTGCATAATTGAGTAATCAGTAGAAGAAACAAATTATACCCTGATCTGCAGGTGCATTATGCTATGGTAGATCAGGATCTTTGTTGTTTGCAGTTTGGCTCAACTTATAAGCAAGTACTCATGGTATATTGCAGGAACAAATATGGCCATACACAATATAGCAGCAAAACTCTCTGAATATATAATTGCACAATGATATATTATTATCTATTTTCATCTATTAGATTTCATCTAATTCAGTTATTTCTAAAGATGGAAACATTTAAATTGTCTACAGCAGAGTGGTGTTTAATGGTGCAAAAGTTTTTAGAGATAATTTTGCAGTACAATCTGTCATAGTCATCATGACACATAACCATTAGGATTGACTATGGGCTAGACTCATAATAATTTTTACTGCAAGGGATGGAATATTCCATGTTTGGGGCATGAACTAAATTTTAATTAGTGTCTGTTCAATAATGGTCTGACAGATATGTCAGTGTAGGGTTAAGTATTGGGAATGATGGGATTGAGATAAGCCTGAGCAAACATTTTTGGGAAATCTTGGGCCATTTGAAATAGTTATGATAAAATGATATTTTCTACAATAGATATTAATAAATGCAGTTTATAGAGTATTATTCTAACCTCAATGTTACAATTTGCTGGTGGTTAGAAAAAGTAATCTTGACTGGCTAATCTTAATGAGGGTGTGTGTTCCCAGATGAAATTAAAGGTTTTAAGAAATTCTCTTTCATAATTAGTTGGTCTAAATTCTGATGGAAGCCAGAATTTAAAGCCAAGGAAAATTAATAATTTCTCTCATTAACTAAATCATCTAAAGGACATGAGTCTGACAAATTTGAGACCTCCAGAACCAGTGAAGAAACAGAGAGAATTCTCTGATAATAAGGGACCAAGGGTTCAGGAAGGCATAAATATATTGTCTAAATTGCATATGCTATGTTTATTGAAGCAAATCTGTAATTATTTGTTGAATTTATTCATTTTAAATTTATGTTTAAAGTTTTCCTCGAGTTCAGAAAATAATCATGGATTAATAATGTGGAATGTTGTATGATTCATATATTATAAGAATGCCATACAATATTTTGTTGGTATGAATGAGTTCAGATTGAGTGGTTTTGTATATAATAGAAATCATGTAGTATACAGATTTCACACACTTTTCTTTTGATATGAATTGTGAGAATGAAATTATTTGTCTTAAATGATTTGTATCATGTATGCTGAAAATTGATTTTTCTATATCTGGAAATGTATGTTAATGAATTGCTAATTAGCAAAGTAACATAGTTAGGACAAGGAGTGAAGCCCATTAATTAATTTGTGTAAGTAAGTTGTAAATTATTTTCCATTGAGAATTGATGGTGTTAGCAATAGGAACATGTGTTGACTGACAGTTAAGCTAGTAATTTTTTGCCACAGTGGGATGTAATGGTTATCTAATTATGTCACATTTCAAAAGAATGTGAGTAGCCACTAATAAGACATTCATTTATGATAGTAGGATGTGTTTATTAAAAAAGATCATATTAACTGATTTATGTGGAATTGTGATAACAATATCTCATGTAAAAGAGTGGGAATATTGTTGATCCCAGGAAAATGAAAATATAACCTGACACATTATGGTTGGGTATTATATATTTATTTGAAGGAAATAGCTTCATACCTATACCACAAAGTAGAAAAAAGCATGGTATACAACCAAGAGTTGATGGCCTGATGAGGCTATTAGGAAAAATAGTTAAGGAAAGGAAATATGGCAACACTGACCTATCACCAACTATAATTTGGAAAAGACTGCAATCAACCAAATGATGCTGACATGATAGCAATTTGAATTTGATCCGCCACTCAATTAAATCATGAAATCAATTCTATTTAACATGATGGCTAATTGAATTTTACATAAATTTTGTTTCTAAGTCTGTTTCTAAGAGAAATTGAACCATTAAAATGTTATGTTTTGCAAGGGGGAGAAGGCTTGTGGTGTTCTGGTCAATCTCTCTGCTCAGATTTCTGTTATTCCATCCATTGATTTAATATTTTATTGTATTATTTACTCAGTTCAGGCAATAACAGTATGGTTGATAATCTCCTAGATAATAAAAACCAAAACACTGTAAGGAGTGGAAGATCACAGATCATTCCACCTTTGATATGTTATATGCCTTCCACTGCCATGTTTACATGCATATAATGTGTGCCCAGATTCAAAGAGAATCTGATCTGCCACTATATAATGTGCAGGTAGATCATGGTTTATGTTATTACTATGTAGAATGAACAGTACAAATCAGCCTTCATATGCAAACATAGTATGGGATGGTAGATCTGTCATGCCTATGCTTCTTGCTTTCAAGGTGGCATAATAAAAAGCAAACATGGGAGCCAGTCAATTACTTCCTCAGAATACAATTGTAATGAAATTATTGATTCTTACAAGCACAATCAGTTATTTCTGGTGTACTTTATAATCAACCAAATTTCTCAATGATTCTTAATGATTTCTGCAGAATCTCCAGTGAATTTCACTTTGACAATTTAATCCAGCCTGTAAGCCCTAAAATACCTGGATTTGTGCTGGATAAAGTGTAACCAAGTGTTCTTCATTTCTAGTCTACATTTGGTATCATATTTTGAATGCATACCATTGTATAACATACATAACTGCAAAAATGGTATAGCTCCAGATCTATAGTTGCACTGATCAGGGTCTATCTGATATGTTCTTCTAGAGTTTTAGCAAACAATATTTAAGACTCCTATTTACCACAATATTTTTACAGTGTCAGATCAGGGTCTATGCTGTTTGTTCTGCTAGGGATTCAAACAAAGAGCATCTAAGACCAGGATCCGCCATGACACACTGTGTCAGATCTGTGTCAATGCTGTTTGTATTGGATGCATATTATTCAAGGACAAATAAGATATTTAAATAGTCATGGCACAGCAAAAGGTTACAGATATCAATTCATGCAGGTCAGGCTAGGCCTTAAAGAAACACTTTAGCTTGGTGTCATGATTACGAACAGGTTAAATAAAGTGAATAGGAGATCAAACAATATCTAACACTTTCTATCTTACACTGATTAAAAATTTCAGTGCACACATAATGGTAAAAATACGGTCTTTGGGACCATGAAGATCATTCTAATGAAAAAGATAGCCAGGCAAGCACCAATGCATAACAATGTACAATCTCACTAAAAACATTTAAAAAATATAATGAGACAAGAAAAACATTCAGTAAAACTGGAGTTTGATTAATGTATCTCAGATCATATGTAACCTACACATTTTAGTGACATGCCCTATTTATCAATCATATGACCATGCTTGATGGCAAGACATCTCCCCATCACCTCTTGATCTCCAAAGTTTGGCAAATATCCACAAAAGACATCATATAATCACATGCCCAACATTTTGTCAAATTTATTAGTCTAACCACTTGATGTTATCATGGGAGAAATAATGTACATAGGGTTTAGATGAATTGATAATCACAACTGTGAAGAAGAGAGAAAAGAAAGAGTTTCTACTGTATTTACAATATAAGGAATGGCATGGACATATTTATATTTCCTATCAATTTGCAAATATCTACTGTACCAACTTTATAGAATAAACTTAAAAGGGATACTGCAATGGCATGCCATCAGCTTCTATTAGAAACTCATGTTTCTCTTATGATAAGTCAGACAGGACTACCTTGTAAATTTCTGATGGGTGCTTACTAAAAGTTTGTCAAGCTATGTTTAAAGGCTTATCATTAAATATGGGCTTATAATGGGGAAATTATGGAACAAGTTCCACTTAATAAAGATCTTTTTTCTTTAAATCCACTAAAACATTCTTTTTAATTTTTAAAAAAATGATGCAATTAAGTTTATGTTATGTATACAGTGATACTTCATATATATCATGGTTCATGAAACCTATTAAAATCACCTTGTCAATTAAGCCACCTTTTTATACTGCATTATGTTACAAACAAGACTTTTTAAATGTGGCATACTGTATACACAAACATGAAAATTAATGACATTTAATGGTACAAAACTCCATAATCAGTTGTAATAGTTCAAAGTGTAAATCATGTTTGAAATAAATTTAAGACCAGTGAAAGAACTAAATTAAGCTAATCTAACTAGCTTTATAACAATTAAATGCATTATAATTGGGAAGAGTATACTAAAGGCTAACACTTTAAGTCCAATTTACTAATAAAATTGTCATAAGAAATGAATAGCAGGTGACATACTGACCAAGGTCTACCTTGTTATACTGAATATATTTTATTTGGCTATAATTACAATCTAATTAGACACAAGTTGTCGCAAGCTGCTTGTAATAACTGATATGTACACTCACATATAAGTTGAGTCCAACTGCAAATGGCACAGACTCAGATGGTCAATCAAATAATAAAGCAGCAGATCTGAGTTTGTGCAGGTGGCCAACAGGTCTATGAAGCTTACCTTTATCAATCACTGCAATCTCCTTCCTGTCTGTATGGGTTCAAGTATCAGGCTTGGCCAATGTGGGTAAGTGATAAAACTTTCCAGTAGCTTCCAGTGGGTTGGTGGTTCTTTCTGGATTTTTCTTCCAATCAGTAGAACAAACAAAAGTGGCCCTGCTCAGCTGTTACATTATGTAATAGCAGGTCTATGCAGTTTACAGTTGATCTTGACTTATAAGTATGTATATAGGATATTTATTGAGTTTCATAAATTCCATATTGATCAGAAGAACATGTGGTTGACATTATTTTTATCACATGATGATAATGGTTGCTGAAGTACTAAATTACCATATATAATCAATTATAGGTCAAGTCCAACAGCAAACTGCACAGACCTAGATTTGCTGTCATATAATGCACTTCATCTGGGCCTGTAGTTTGTTAGGAATAACCAATGGAACAAATGACACTGACCCTGATTTGCAGGCACATTATATTGTTGCAGATTAGAATCTACAGTAGAACTTTAATTATCTGACACCTGATTAACTGTCAGTCTCTGTTAACCATCAGGGCATTGTATACCAAAATATTAATAACAGGTACATGTACATATGTAGATATAATGATATTTTGATGACCTTGTCTATTGTATAGCATTTTTTATGTACATATTCTATTATCCTTCTATTCTCATATCCATCATGGTCTATGTCCTGCACCCTGACAGATAATCAGTTATACTCTATATCAGTGGTCCCCAACCTTTTAGTCCCCGAAGACTGACTGGTCAACGTTTGATAATTTTACCTCGGCCGCTGAGGAGGGGAGGAGACATTGATTGCTTATATTTTAGATTGTTCTGATTTAATAATTTTAATTCAATTGTATTAAAACATGCCTTCAAAATAAAATACAGTTATACCAAAAATGAATATAAATAAATATAAATATCAATGAATATAAAGTGAATATAAACCCAAGAGAAATGCACAACAGTAAATAAAATGGAAATAATTTAATGTACCTTGGGTGGCCCGGTACCATTTGATCCACTGACTGGTACCGGGGTTGGGGACCACTGCTCTATATTGTTTGTGGTTGGACCTGATTTATAGGTGAATATATATGGTATACTGTTGTGTGGATTTCTTAAGACATGATGCCAGATGTTGGTGAAGAAAAAATAAACCTCAGGAATAAATACTGTATATACTTGCATATAAGTTGAGTCAAACTGCAAAAAAACAGAAATCCTGATCTGCTGAAGCAGTTGTTTGTTCTACTGATTGCTCATAATGAACTTTGAACTGCACAGATCCAAATCTGTCTGCTTATTATGTGATGTAAATCTGGGTCTGTTCATTTTGTAGTTTGACTTGTCTAATGAGTGAATACATATGGTATACATAAAACATTTCTCTAAAATTTAGTTTGTCCAAGTCAAACAGTTTCTCAGTCATCATGACAACAAGCATTTAAATGGAGGAAGTGCCAATGAAAAAGAAAACAACTGTTGAAATGGCATGAAGGTCTAACCAGGTTTTATAAATTATTTATCTGACTAGCACAAAAACAGGTTTGGGACAGAAAAGACTACAGGTGTATTGGCATACAGACAAACAATAGCAACACAACTTGCCCCATTCTGCTACTAAAGTGAGATAAATAAAAATGTGCTTAATTCTAATTTTCAATTACCATCAAATAGATACAACAAAAAGAGAAATTCTAGTCTGAAAAATGTAAAGCATTCAGAGTTCTAATATCTACTAGATCTGAAAAACAAAATGAGAAATTTTATATCTTAACTCAAGCAGTGAAACAATGCTTAAATCAATGTGAATCTCTTTAAGTTATTTGACTTGGGAACTGTAAGTGAAAGATAAAAAATGATGACATATAAAACACATCAACCTCTTCCACTACTGTTTCATTGCTAGGGAATGACCTCCCATGGTGTAATTTACCCAGTGTGGATATATAGAAAGAAGAATGCAGATCTCTGAACAAGTATATTGAAGAAATAAACACAAGCCCCCTTTCAATGAACAAATATAAAATTTAATCAATTTAACAACAGAATTTTAATGTAAGAAATAAATTTTTGGCTACAAAAGAAGGAAAAATGTACTAACATGTACTCAGATAAAAAAACAATACAAATTTTCTTTACTGTTACTATTATTTGTCAGTGACAGAATTATTTCAATTTCATCATTGTCTATGAGATGTGACCTTGGAGTTCAATCATGAATGACATCATCACCTATCTTATCTGGACTTCCAATCTTCTGTTCGGTCTCTGCTCTGCCAACCTTTGTCTAGTTGTCTAGACCTGGACTCTTGCCAGTTGGACTTGAACAATTAGACAATTGTACTTAGACTTCGGTGGTGAAAACTCTTCTGACCTTTCGCTGCAGAATTTTTTCAGGAACTTCAGGAAAGTTCAGGAAGCTGTTTTTTTTTGCTGTTTTTTTTATTTGTTTTCAACAAACCTCAAATGTAGAGTTTGTCTACTTTCTGAGACAACTCTCACTTCTTACTGCAATCATGAGAGACGTACTTTCACATTTCCCAGAGTCAACCTCCTACCTTCTCGAAAGAAAGATTAAAGACTGAAGAATTTTTCCAAAGCAAAACCCTTAAATCCTTACAAAGTTATGCACTTAAGTAACTATTAACCAATCAGACTCGACTGTTTCCTAAATCTTCTACCTAGAATTTTTGATTGACAAGACAGCTAATCATGCCATAATTAATGTTCCTTTGAACAATCAATTATTGACAAGCTTCCCCTTTTAACCAGTTGATTTTAGGAAGGGTCTTAGCCAAACCCTTGTACCATAGCAGTTGACTCAGTCAAGTTAAGTGGAATGGAATGAATTTCCTTTGATGTTCAGAGATGAAATGAAAATAATCATATAACTGTTTCTAGCTCTTTCTACTTTAATTAAGTTGACTTTGGTAAATTCATTTAACCATTACTTCTAAGAGTTTCAAAATTCAACAATTCTGTAGATTGCTACATAATTAATTAGTACAGTTCACAATGATTGTTTGTATCTATGGTTACAATTTTGGGTCAGATCTAAATTTAGGTCAGTGGATAAAGAGTAATAAAAGTTCAATAACTGGCTAACTGGTTTAAAAATTAACTAAATAGTTAATTAAGTAGCTAACAGGTTATTCAAGTTAATTACAAAATCATTCAATAATTTGACCTTTTTTGTTATAATCAATAAGTATGAAATAAAAAAAATATTAAAAAAAACATGTGTTTACTTAAGGTAGTTTATTGTTACTATTTAGTTCTTTTAGTTCAAAAATGAGACAAAAATGTTTAAAATCTTTTTAATTCTGACAGAACACTATTTTATTCATGCAATTAATGTAAAATATTGGATATTTAAAGCTTATAGATCAATTATAAGTTTGGAATATTATTTAGAATACCATCTATCTGTAAATGAGAAATGTATTATCAGGACATACCCCCACCCCCAATGCAACACTTAATCAAACAGAAAGATTGGTGGATGGTTAAGGCCAATATTGTATGCTCTTTCCACCTTCATTGTGGAAAACACAAACTAAAAATGCTGACTGATATATGAAGACAGTATTAGCTGTATAGAAAATTATATATGTTATGACCACTAAAATTATCCGTTTTTTTGTCAAGAAATTTATTACCACTGTTGACGACAGAAACAACAGATGAAATATTCTACTTTCTCTTCATGTAGCTGAAATTTTGATTGGTCTTGTTGAAATTTCACAGCTTATCATGCAAAAAGTATCAACCAATATATTAAATTTATGGTGCCTAATGACCATGTAGGTAAAAATCTGTCCTCAAATTTGATTTCTTTTGCTGATAAAGAAGATACCAACAAAAACTAAAAATATCGTTTTTTTGTAACAGATCTAGAAGTTTCAAACATTCAAATTTAAATAATTGGATGAAAAAAGAACATAACTTACGATAATAGCAATCTCACCTGAATACAAGGACTGCTGGAAATACTCTGTGGCAAGGTAGCAACTGCATTGTTTTTTTGTAAACTGGCAGGTCAAGTGTTTGTGCTTTACCTGAACTGTATACCTATAGTAATATTTATTGCTTCAGAAGTAAGTCTACCTGAAGTAACAAGAACTTATCTATTTACCTGTCCAGTAAATGGCCATTACAGGTGTCAGCACAATGCCTCATATTAAAGGACTAAATGAAATAAAATTTCACCAGAACTATAAAATGACACTGATTTCTAGCTATATTTTTGTAATCTTCAATTAGCCATTATTTTGAAAATAAACTGAATTTTATAAAAATCTGACAAATTTTAATACCACATGAAAATTCTTTTATCCAAAATACCCATCTAACAGAGTTCTTATGTATGTTAATTGTATAAAATACATATCTATGAACAACACCAACCCTGGTCTAACATTGAATATGTTGGCAGATCAGGGTCTATACTGTCTGTGTAATATTAAATTAAAACAATTAGTACAGACCCAGACCTACCATTGAATGTGTTAGCTGATGAGGATCAATACTGTTACCTGAAATATATGTAGAACAAATAGCAGAGACCACTTCTATAGATGAATGTGTCAGCTGATCAGGATCTATGCTGTTTGCAATTAATTTACATAGAACAAATAGTTTTGCTCCAGATCTGTCATTGTACAATGTGTTAGTAGATCAGTGTCTACATTGTTTGCTTCAAATTAATGTAGAACTGATATGAGACCCTAATAGAGTTGGGTGTGGGTTAATAACAGGATAATGCAGCATTGTATTTATAGAGGGTCTGCACCAGGTGCACCATGGAACTATTTACCAAAATGATTCTTATTTACTTGTGACTCAGTGAAGTACCAATATTTTGCAAAGTAGCAGTAAAAAGTTAACATTTAAGGCAAGTATTGAGTTACACAAGCAGCTTGCAAAAATTATAGACTTTTACTAGTTTGTGTAAGTGTTGATCATGTAGTAATTGGTGGCATGCAGCAACACAGGTGTAGACTGTAAGACAGAACATGTTTGTTTTGGTTTTGTTGGTTCAAATGGCACTTTTAACACATTACAGGCAATATTACACTAAACAATGGGAGGTAAGTGCCTTTTATAAGGTTAAACCAAGTCATTATTTATCACTGATAGGAATGAAAAAGACTGGCATTCAGGAGAATGATCCCTTTCAATAACAGGAAAATAAAGTCTAATCTTGTGAGTTCAATTAGTTAATTGGTGTTCTAAAAAATCACATAAAGAAAGCTATTAGATAAATGGTTTAAAAGTTGACTGGATCTCAATCAATCATTCCTCTTAATGATTTCATGTAAAAGTGATAACCAGATTAAATAATTTTGTTTCTAAAAAATGTTTATGAAACTCTTTCTAACCAACCTCAATATTCAATTGTCTGCTAAGGTCACGTGACTGGTAAAATCAAACTGTTGACAGGCTAATGAATGTCTGCTTTACTAAAAATCTGATGAGAAAGGAAGGAGATAACTTTAAACACATATCAACCAACTTAGGATGTACATATAACTATTGAAAAAAAATGTTTTGGATGATTTGTGACAATTATTTGCAAAATCCAAATGAAAATTGTGCAGCTCATATCAGTTAGGAAAGTTGAAATATCATTAGTCTACATTTAAATGTCTTTTGTGTATATTGTGTTTGACAAGGCATCAAAAAGGGGTAATTGCTAACCAATCAGAAGGATTGAAACATCATATTTATTTTTCTGCATTTGCCAATAATCAATGACAAAAATTAACAATGTTAATGAAATCAGTACTTTCTATTATTTTGTCACTTTTATGGTGAATTTAACAGTTTCCATGAAGTTTATACTTGCTTTAGGCCTTTCTAGCATACAGTTAATGAAATCAATACTTTCTATTATTTTGACACTTTTATGGTGAATTCAACAGTTTCCATGAAGTTTATACTTGCTTTAGGCCTTTCTAGCATACAGTTAATGAAATCAGTACTTTCTATTATTTTGACACTTTTATGGTGAATTCAACAGTTTCCATGAAGTTTATACTTGCTTTAGGCCCTTCTGGCATACACCATCATTTTGCCAAGTTTCACTGCTGGGATCTCTTGAAACTACAATGCCAATAATGTTATGACAGAGGGTGTGGTGAATATCACCAGAGGCCTAACATTGGTCAGCCACCTACTCATTAGTGAGAATTAGTGGCAAGCCAGCATTGTTATTATAAGTGATTCTAGGAAATGGGTTGGGACTGGAGATAATTGGGAGAGAAATAATGGGTACCATTGTGTGACATGTTATTTTACTGATAACTGGTAATGAATCATTTCAAAATAAATACCCATTTGCTATAATGGTGAAAAAAAGTCATCCAATCCCCTGGACATGACCATTAGGACAAGCACTTGTCCAGCAGCATAAAGCATTTGTTCCAAGCAAATGGGATGTTTCTACCCATATGTTACAAATGATACATCTTACCACACACCAATTTATATGGAAGTATACTGTTGATGGTTCAATATGTAACATTTAAACAGCTATCTAACTGGTAGATCAATTTATATGCAATTGATTAATCCTCCCCTAAGTCTCTCATATTATTTAGTTCAACATTTCATATATTCAACAAACTAATGAAAGGCTATCATGAATATTTCCTGAGCAGTTTTAATTTTCTGTGCAAAAGGAATTACTTCTACATCAACCTCCTGGTCTCAAAATTAAAAAACTGAAACCCTGTTAAACATTTACCCCAGTTTTATAAGCATGATTCCAAGATGAAATCTGGTTTTCCTAATTCATTAGACCACATTATGACTACTAACAATAAGACCATTTTGTCAAATTCTTCGAGTGATCTTGTGAGTGAAGTCTTACAGTAGTGAATTAAATCAGCTCATTTGATGACAATAGTCATGGCAATAGGGTCATCTGGCAGAAAATGTTTCCCTTAAATCTGATGAAACACCAATTTGATTCAGAATGACTTTTACTAAATCACTTCCATTCATGGTACCTTTTTAAAGTGACATATAGATCAATAAATATAAGTCAGAATACTGTGCTGTTACTGTACACTCACAATACAAAACTGAAAGAAGACAAGAGCATACTTTTACAGTACACTAAATCTCAATGCTATTTTCTCCAAATATTTAGAGAATGAAATTCAAGCTCAAATTCAAACTCAAAACACAAATTCAGATTTTAACTTAAGCCCATTAAACTCAAGATCAAAAATTAAAATTCATGCTCAAATTAAATAATTTAAGCTCAGACTCAAACTAAACTCAAGTGTGGACTCAAATTAGAAACCCAAGCTCAGACTCAAACTCTAACTCAAGCTAGCTCAAATTAAAAACTCAAGCTCAGGCTAAAATTAACAATCAAGCTCAGATTTGAACTAAATTAAAAAGTCCAACTTCAGACTCTAACTCAAGTTCAGATTCAAATTAATAGTCAAGTTCAGACTAGTGTTTTAAATTCAATCTCAAAATCAAAATTCAAGCACATACTAAAATTAAAAATCTCAAGCACAGCCTAAAAATTCAAAAGTCAAGCTTAGACTTTTATAAAATTCAAGTTTTGACTCATCCTCAAGTTTATACTCATACTCAACACTTAAGTTCAGTCTCCAACTCTGACTCAAAAATCTAGTTCATTATTAAACTCAACATTCAATCTATAACTCTAATCTCCAGAATCAGATGTTTTACTTGGAGTATATTTATCTACATAGTTGAAATTTTAACAGCCTATGAAGGAGCTATATTTCATAATTAGTGAAAATTCCACAATTCAGTGCTTGATTCATTGCTGACTCAGAACTTAAGTTTAATGTTTGAAAATTAGGGACCAGTTATATTTAAAATGTATAACAACTTTCTTTAAAACAATTATTAACTTTCTTGAATGTTTAACACGTAAAAATTACCTCAAAATGTAGATCAAAGCTTTAATTATAAAAATACTATCATTGTAGTTGAGTCTCCAAAATTAACCAGAACAAACAGCAATTTTCTGAGCTTTTCCAATGCTTTCATTCTAGCTTGTCAACTATTATCAGGTCATAAAATTAATGTTGTCACAAAAAAGTAAATTATTTTCAAAAAGAATTTTCATTCAGCATACAAACCTGAGAATCCATCTGTTTGATCATTTAAAATTAAGATCACCAAATCATGTCACCAAATCATGTCACAGAGGTATTTTCCATGAAAGCAGGGTAACATAATTGCCTGCAAGGTCCCTACAAGTGAAAAACTAGCTGAAAGAATTATTGTTATTGTAGTAGGGTTTATACCATTTTTCAGACAGATAGGCTATACATGGTGGTCAGTATTAACAGTGGAGGAAGAACCAAGAAAAACCCTGAAAAGAACCTCATAACCATGAGAAGCTATTGGTATGCTTTTTCACATAGCATTGGTTAAACCTGAGACTCAACCCACCCACAAAGATAGAGGTGAGATGGCATAGATCTATAACAGCTTTTGACCACTCAACAAACAATTACTGTACCACCCATAACAAAATATTGGAACTGAGGTGATAGATAACAGTGAATGCCAGAGTGGTCAATTATGAATATGCTGTATTCTTAATAAATGAGTTAGTGTGTGATTTGGCCTTTCAGTATAGCTTATAACAATTTTTCAGTCATATTGCTATGATGTCTACAATGTGGCAGTTGATAGTGATGTTTGCCACTGGGGCATCATGCCTCAGACATGTAGCATGATGTTCCACCCAGTCACATTATCCTGACAACAGGCCAACCAGTCCTAACACTAACCTTTTAATGATGAAAGCCAAGTGAGGTACCTGTAAGTACCATTTTTATGTCTTTGGTATGACTTGGTCTGGGTTCAGACTCATAACCTCTTGCATCTGAGGTGGAAGCTCTGAACACTGGGCTACCAGATCAGTCTTCAGCAAATGATATGTTTACTGTAATATTGTAAACATCAGAAGGACTTCAAGACAATCATCATTTTCACATTTGAATAAACATTAGTCTAAGAATTAAACAACAAAGCTGAAAGTACCTGAATGGTTAATAGAGTTAATAACAGGCGATAGCATACATTATTCCCAGTTACATCCAATATATCTTTTATCTTTGTGGTAAAAGGCTGGTTCCTAATATGATATATATATATATATATATATATATATATATATATATATATATATATATATATATATATATATATATATATATATATATATATATATATATATATAGACTTTCACATCTAACAATAAAATTTCATACCACAGTTCTGATGAAATGAAAAATCATTTACGAATTGATTATTTTTTCTGTCAGTAATAATGATAATGCCATTTCTGTTTGTTCATTTTATTGTTTAATATAGCTATTGTTGCATGCAGTGAAAGTTTATTGTGTGTTTATTCTTTATGATCTATGAAACTGAAATGTTTCTCCAACTTTTGGCATTGTATTGGACCCCCTGATGGCATAAATAAATTTTAAGTATTTTTTATGTCTGCAAATTTATTTGGCTGTTTTGATGTTACAATAAAGGTAAACAATTACAATACCAACTTTCATACTTTCTGTTCAATAATAACCCTGAATGGGGAAAAATAAAAATGCAGTGAGTTTTGATTGCTTGGACCTTGGCTATGTAAAAATACAAATGTTAAAAAGTGAGAAATAATACATTTTTCACAAGTGATTGTCCTTAAATGTCCTTCTAAGAGATCCTGCTGTAGACAGCACAGACCCAGATCTACATAATGCACTGGCAAATCTGGGTCCATACAGTTTTGTAGCACTAATCAGTAGAACATACAACACATATTAGGGTTTATGTTGTTTGTAGTTGGACCCAACTTTTAAGTGAGTACAGATGGTATAATGGCCTTCTGATAACACTGACACAATTTCAGCTCACACCAAAATGCACATTTTAGTTCCATAGTTTCTATCAGCAATGTAAAATATAAAAGTAGATTTTGGCAGCTGTAGTCAAACCCACAATCTTGACCACCTAAACAGTTAACTTTTCATTGAAAAACAGATAAAACATCCTATTTTTAATAAGACAAACCACCATCTTGTTGTAACAACAAAGAAAAATGTTGGATTCATCCTTGCCAAGATTTATGGAAACCAATTAACTGTGATAATTTAAAGAAAAGTTACATACCATCACTTGTTATTGTACCTGAGAAGAAGACATTACACTCAAATCCTGTGTATTTTCTTGCAATCCTTTTTATCCTTGTTTAAAACCTGAAATAAAACCATTTCCTAATGGCACAATGATGGTTTAAAAAATAGTAAAAAAACAACAATTTTGATAAATGACTAAACCATTTTGTACAAGGATTGGTAACTACTCTTAATTTATATCAACTGACAAGAGATAATGCTCAAACCTGGTGAAGAATTAAAAAATGTCCAAAAGTTTAGTCAACCCATTAATCAAAGGTCAATTCTAATGTGAAATGTCTAAAAGTTATTCAGTAATGTTGAAAAGGTAGCAAACAACTTTCAAAAGCATATAATGAGCCAATAATAGGCCTCCAAAAGAGGTACAATATCTACAATGTTCAACAGATCATTGAATACATTCAAATATTTAAGAATTCTAATCCAAAAGCCTATTGTAAATAGAGAATAAATTGATCATTTCATCTGTTCTATCATAGTGTGGGTTACATATTGTGGGTTGCAATATAAGATGGAATATGTTATTTGTTCAGAAAAAGTGTCATAATGGGTTAAAATATTTTAAGGGGATGTGACATTTGTTCAGATAAGTGTCATACTAGGTTATGGTATTTTAAAGCATATGTCATTTGTTCAGAAAAAGTGTCATAATGGGTTAGAGTATTTTGAGGAACATGCCATTTATTCAGAAAAAATATTTTAATGAGTAACAGTATTTTATGGGACATGCCATTTGTTCAGAAAAAGTCATAATGGGTATTTTGTGCAACATATTTGTTCAGATAATGTGTCATATGGGTTAGAGTAAATTATGGGACATATCATTTGTTCAGATAATGTGTCATATGGGTTAGAGTAAATTATGGGACATATCATTTGTTCAGATAATGTATCAAAATGAGTTAAAGTATATTGTGGGGCATGCCTTTTTGTTCTGAAAAATTTCATAAGTAACAGTAGTTTATGGGACTTGTCATTTGTTCATATGTCATAATGGGTCAAACTAATTTGTGGGATATAACATATAACATTTGTTCAGAAAAGGTGGCATAATTATTAACGTAGTTTATGGGACATGTCATTTGTTCTAAAAAAGTTGTTATAACAAATATTTTGTGGGACATGTCATTTGTCTCCAAAATTTGCCATCATTGGTACAGTATTTTATGAGACATGGCATTTGTTTAGAAAATGTGTCATACTTGGTTATTGTATTTGCTTGGACATGATATTTGTCCAGAAAAAGTGTCATAATGAGTTACATTAAATTGTAGGACATGCCAATTGTTCAGAAAAAGTGTCTTAATTGCTTATGGTATTTAGTGGGACATGACATCTTTTTAGAAAAGTATCAAAATGTTACAGTATTTTGTGGGTTACAGTATTCTATGGTACATACCATTTCAGAAGCATTGTAAGGTGTTATAGGATATGCCATTGGAACAGAAAATGTCATAATGAGTTACAGTATTTTGTGGGCATGCCATTCTTCATTGAAATAAGTATAATAGGTTACAGTATTTTGTGGGAAATTACATTTGTTTGGACAAACCAATCATTACAAATTGAGATTGGGATCATTGATGTTATACTGTTCTATGGGGGTCTTACACATTTGCCAACTGAAATTAAAGATAAAGCCAGAGGTTTGAAAGTCTCTTTGAATTCTGCTGAACAAATGTATATAGAAAATCTGTGATAATTGATATTTTCAATTGAATCATCATTTATGTATAAATTATGTAAATTTTAAAAAATCTTTCACATTTTCTCTGAATGCTACTAATTAATGGTTTTTAATCTGAAACCTAAAGGAGCCAGCAAAACCTGATGAAAGCTCTCATATGGATGGCAGAGTTTTTGAGACAGAATGATGTTAATTCTGAAGAATTTCTAGAATTCTACTTAATTATCTTTGTAGAAGAGTCAAGCAATAATTCAGTGATAGCAATCACATTTCAAGCCTCACCCATTTCCAACTTTTGGAAAATAATCAGTGATATAAGTACCATAGATTATCACTTATAACTTGAGTCAAACTGCAAACAACATTAACCTTGATCTGCCATCACATAATGTGGAAGCACTTCAAGGTCTATGTTGTTAGATCTGCTGATCAATCTGAAAAAATTGTGTTAACCCAGGTTTGCCAGTGAAGTGTGCAGTTGGAATTTGACATCTAAGCAAGTATATAAAATAAGCACAAAATCTTGATAGCTTTACAGGTAATCTTGATAACTGCAGCTGATGCATGTCATTTCATGATCATATGACATTAAAGTTTTAGTGAAACACCAAGTTGGCAAACAGGAGAATTTGTGACAAGATTTTCAATATGTTCATTGAGGTAGCCATATTTGAGGTCAGACTGGTACCATTTTAATTCAGGAAAAAACAATTGTCATAATTAGTCTTCAGGTGAAACCCCATGTTAAAATGACTTTCCAGTTAGGAGAATTACTATGAAGATTTTCAAGATGGCTGCCATGCTGGCTATACTGTATGTCAGATCTTCAATATTTTCATCTAATACCAACCAGACATCATAGGTGGCATTCTACAGTTTCATAATTAGCATAGGGTTAGAATTTTAAAGAAAAAGAGTTTTCCCAGGTTTCCTCACTAGTTATACTGGCTATTTAAAAGAGACTTTGCCTATCTCAGGTATTGTTCAAAGAACCTTTAATTCCCTTTATTTTGATGTATGATTGATGGGTGTAATATGGGTTAGAGAGTATACAGCTTGGCCTTACTCCAGATGTGCTCCTTTCCAAAAGTGCTAGCTCTACTTGCTCATTTTCACTTCTCGAACTTCAGATGTAAATGGTAAAAAAAAGAGCCGATAACTTTTTTTACATTTTATGTATTTGGTAATTCATTCATTGCACTTTCAGAAGCTGGTATTGTCTAGTTTGGCAAAATTCATTTTCCATATTTTAATAGCTTCCAAGAATAGTGTACTTTAGACAAATTCAGGTTGATTTTTGGAGCACAAGGGATCAGTCATTTTAGTTAGCAGTGTCCTAAGATCATTTAAAATTTCCAAAAGTACAATATCCAAAGAAATTTCATCCACATTACATGAAAGTAGTATATAGGTATGCCAACATTCTCTCCACTGTGCATGTTTAAAATGCAAACAACTTCACCTTACATACATCACTCTCTCAAAAGTACATAATAACTGGTGAGTGCCACCATAAAGAGTATATAGGTATTATTATTGTATGATTTAAATTTGATTGTATGGCTGAAATATTTAAGTTGCAAGCATCAAAACAGTCATTTGTAATAATTGTCCTGTATTTCCCACCTCAGAACAGCATTTATTAGAGTCAGAGTCTCAAACAGGTACAGGCCCCCCCTGATAAAAAGTGAACTATTTTATTAATGCACATTGCATATTGTCAACATAGCAACCAGTGTTATGCTGATAGACAGGAACATGAAATTAGCCATATTTATTCCTGAGATGTCAACAATAAATTTTTGCAGTTAGAAAAGGGATATGACAGGTGAGGTTCATAAAGGTCAAAAGGTAAAATATAAACTAAATCTTTGATATGGAAGAAAACAAATTTGCTTTGTTATCATTTATTTTTTTAATTTCATTGCAAATAAATGAAAAGAAACATTTTCACTATGTATTTCTTTTACTTAATGCAACAGTTTTCAATTTAAGTTGACTTTATTCCTATATTCTAAGACTTCTAATTTCCCATAATGAAGGTCATAACTCACACAAACATGTCTCATGGCAAATTATGAATGCTAGAGCAAAAAAAAGCATGATTAGCTTATTTTCATGAATGAAATGAATGTTAATGTACCATTTTACTCAGAACATCATACATATTAATATGAAAATAAGAAAAATAATTGCATAAATGTTTCTATTTGTTTTTAAGGTGGCGCTCTACAGTTTTGTAATTAGCATAGGGTTAGAATTTGTAAGAAATATAGTTTCCCTGGGTTTCCTCACTAATTATACTAACTATTTAAAAGAGACTTTGTATATCTTAGGTATTGTTCAAAGAACCTTTAATTCCCTTTATTTTGACATATGATTAATGGGTGTAATATGGGTTAGAGAGTATACAGCTTGGCCTTACTCCAGATGTGCACCTTTCCAAAAAGTGCTAGCTCTACTTGCTCTTTTTCACTTCTCGAACTTCAGAGGTAAATTGTAAAATATATAGCTGATAACTTTTTTTACACTTTATGTGTTTGGTAATTTATTCATTGCACTTTTAGAAGCTGGTATTGTTTAGTTTGGCAAAATTCATTTTCCGTATTTCAATAGCTTCCAAGAATAGTGTACTTTTGACAAATTCAGGTTTATTTTTGGAGCACAAGGGATCAGTCATTTTAGTTAGCAGTGTCATAAGATCATTTAAAATTTCCAAAAGTACAATATCCAAAGAAATGTCAGCAACATTACATGAAAGTAGTATATAGGTATGCCAACATTCTCTCCACTATGCCTGTTTAAAATGCAAACAACTTCACCTTACATACATCACTCTCTCAAAAGTACATAATAACTGTTGAGCACCACCATACAAAGTCTTCTGTTGAAAGTCTAATATTGATACAATGAAAGGATTTTAAAAATGACCACTGTGGTGGCCATATTAGATATCAGATTGACACATATTTTGTTTAAGACCACCTAGATATCATAAGATGTAAACTCCCATATTGATATGACTTTCCATTCAGATGGATTCACAAGATTTTCAGGCTGACTGTTGTGGTATCCATATTGGATATCAGATCACTACCATTTTCAATTATGATGGACTAGACATCTCAAGTCTTTTAGTGAAAAGATAGTTTAGATAAGATTGTCCATTCAGGGGAGTAGTGATAACAAGATTTTCAAAATGGCCACATTGGTGACCATATATGATGTTTGAACAGCACTATTTTCATTTTATGACCAGCTAGATATTATAGGTAATCTTCTAGTAAAAATCCCATAAGAGTTTTCTTTATTAGGGTGAACTGGTTAATAATGTAAATAAATTGTTTTTATTTTAAGACAACCCTGTTCACTAATACTAAGAAATCACTCTCCTGATGTGATAATCCTATATTTTAATCCATGCATTGAATCCATGCTAGAATATTGCCTTAATGTTTGGGAAAACTGCTCCAAGAGCTTTACAGAAATTTAAAACTAAAAAACAAATCAGCTGTATACTTCTATAAAAACCTTTTGAAGCACTTGTAGAAGCTGTTAATGAATTGATTATTGTAAAGCTGTTTTAGTATGTAATGCTCTAAATGGCACTGCACTACAATATCTATAAGACAGTCAAATGTTTAATCTGACACACTGCACAACAATATCTACAAGACAGTCACCTGTTTAATCATACACACTGCACAACAATGTCTGCAAGACAGTTACATGTTTAATCTGACACACTGCACAACAATATCTACAAGACAGTCACCTGTTTAATCATACACACTGCACAACAATGTCTGCAAGACAGTTACATGTTTAATCTGACACACTGCACTACAATATCTACAAGACAGTCACCTGTTTAATCTGACACACTGCATAATGATATCTAAAATACAGTCACATGATTAATCAGACACATTGCACCACAATATCTACAAGACAGTCACCTGTTGAATCTGACACACTGCACTACAATATCTACAAGACATTCACAAATTTATTCCGACACACTGCACCACAATATCTTCAAGACAGTCACACATTTAATCTGACACACTGCACCACAATATCTCACACATGTAATCCGACACACTGCACCAAAGTGTTTATAAGACTGTCACATTTAATCCGACACACTGCACCACAATATCTACAAGACAGTCACACATTTAATCTGACACACTGCACCACAATATCTCACACATGTAATCCGACACACTGCACCAAAGTGTTTATAAGACTGTCACATTTAATCCGACACACTGCACCACAATATCTACAAGACAGTCACATGTTTAATCTGACAAACTGCACCATAATTTCTACAAGACAGTCACATGTTTAATCTGACACACTGCACCACAATGTCTACAAGACAGTCACATGTTTAATCCAACACACTGCACCACAATATCTACAAGACAGTCACATGTTTAATCCGACACACTGCACCAAAATGTCTATTAGACAGTCATATGTTTAATCAGACACACTGCACCATAATTTCTACAAGACAGTCACATTTAATCTGACACACTGCACCACAATATCTCACACATGTAATCCGACACACTGCACCAAAATGTCTATAAGACAGTTATATGTTTAATCAGACACACTGCACCATAATTTTTACAAGACAGTCACATATTTAATCCGACACTGCACCAAAATGTCTATAAGACAGTCATATGTTTTATCAGACACACTGCACCATTATTTCTACAAGACAGTCACATGTTTAATCAGACACACTGCACCACAATATCTACAAGACAGACACACATTTAATCAGACATACTGCACAACAATATTTATAAGACAGTCACGTTTAATTTGACACTGCACCTCAATATCTACAAGACAGTCACACATTTAATCTAACACACTGCACCACAATATCTACAAGACAGTCATGTTTAATCAGATACACATTTAATCCAACACTCTGCACCACAATATCTACAAGACAGTCACATGTTTAATCGGATACACTGCACCACAATATCTACAAGACAGTCACATTTAATCCAACACACTGCACAACAATATCTACAAGACACGTTTAATCTGACACACTGCACCACAATATCTACAAGACAGTCACTTTTAATCTGACACACTGCACCACAAGATCTACAAGACAGTCACATGTTTAATTTGACACACTGCACCACAATATCTACAAGACAGTCACATTTAATCTGACACACTGCACAACAATATCTACAAGACACATGTTTAATCCAACACACTGCTCCACAATATCTACAAGGCAGTCACATGTTTAATCCGACACACTGCACAACAATATCTACAAGGCAGTCACTTGTTTAATCTGACAAACTGCACCACAATATCTACAAGGCAGTCACATGTTTAATCTGTCACACTGTGCCACAATATCTACAAGGCAGTCACATTTAGTCTGACACATTGCACAACAATATGTACAAGACACATGTTTAATCCAACACACTGCACCACAATATCTAAAAGGTAGTCACATGTTTAATCAGACACACTGCACCACAATATCTACAAGACAGTCATGTTTAATCTGACACACTGCACAACAATATCTACAAGACAGTCACGTTTAATCTGACACACTGCACAAGCATATCTACAAGACAGAAGACAGTCACAAGTTTAACCATACACAGTGCACCACAATATCTACACGACATATTTAGCCAGATGCAATGAAGTCATGCACTATGCTCTATAACATGAATTTTGTCATGAATCTGTCCACTTTATAGATGGATTCATGAACAAAAAAAGCATGCAATGCAAATTATCTTATGTCAGGCTCTGCCTAACTAAACCAGTTATTGATTGTGTGCTGAAACATACTTGCATCAATAACCTATGCTCTCCAGAAGCTCAATCTCTTTCCACCAAAATCTAACATACTGCTGCAGCAATTCAAGAACAGCTTTAGTTTTTCAGGGATGTTTCTCAGGAACAGCATTAAATATACAGTAATTCAAAAAAAGCTTTCATTTTTCATGTATTGTTGTTGTTATTATTATTATTATTATTATTATTATTATTATTATTATTATTATTATTATTATAATACCAGATAATATGATTCTTCATTCAAGAGTAGCAATACCAAGATTTTGAGATGGCTGCTGTTGCCACCATATTGGATGTAAAATCAGCACCATTTCACTTCAGTGTTTTTTTCCGAGGATTTTCCAGTTTCTTCCTCCACCATTAATACTGGACACCATGTCCAGTGTGCTGAAAAATGGCATTAAGCCCCAGAACAACCAATCAACCATTTCACTTCAGAGCCAGTTTGACATCATAAAAGGTCTTTCAATGAAAACCACAATGTGATATGACCAACCGTTCAGGAAATATCATGGTAACAAAATTTTCAAGATGGCTTCAGTGGTGGCCTATTGTATATCAGAGTGGGATCATTTCCATGTATGACCAACTAGACAACGAAGGAAGTCTTCTGGTGAAAACTCCCTGTCAATATCACTTCATATTCATGAGGGTAAACAAGATTTTCAACAAGACTGCTGTGGTGGCAGTTCTTGATGCCAGATCAGCACCATTTTCATTTAAGAACCAGTTAGATATCATAAGTCTTTCATTAAAGAGCAGCAATAACAAGATGTTCAAGATGGATGCTGAGCGGCCATGTGGAATGTTCAAGATGAACTATTTTCATTTAAGACTGGCTCAACACCAAAAGGAGCATTTGAATGAAAACAAAGTGATGATATGGCCACCCATTCAGGAAAACTAGTGATAACAAGTAATTCAAGATGGCTGCTGTGATGTTATCAGTTATCAGGTTGTATCTAACATTATTTCTTGAAACAATAACTAAATCAAAGTAGCAAAAGGTCATGCTGATTTGACAGTGAACCAAATTAGAATTGAAACCAGATGCCATAATCTGAAACTTAAGTGTTGCCTCAGTATACAATTAAAAATTTTACCTTAAATTTTTTTTATATATTTCTTCAAAACATATCAATTTATGTTCCTCATGAAAACAGTTGAGCCATAGTTTGCTACATTCATTTCCTGGAATGCTTATTCTTGATATAAAATTTCAATTTATGAAATTTTCTAGATTCAACAGAAAGGCAGCAGTGTCAAGTTCCCACATATATGTGAAGATTATTGACCACCCAGCCAAAACTTGTGATTACCTCAACCTGCTAGGCTACCTCCTTCTGTCTGTCAGTCTGTCTCTCTCTCACACATACAATCAAAGTGAGTATGAACTTCAAAGAAATATGGTGGCACTCTACAGTTTCGTATTTGGTATCACAGTACCAATTGTTTTTTCATAGGCTGCAATGCTAATGTTTTGTGAAATAAATATACTTTCTATCCTACCTCAGCATGCATGCCGAACACTGTCACAGAGAACAATGTTAGATTGTCAATTTAATAACAACAAAAATAGGTACACCATTACATTTAAGAGAGATAACTCTGCTGGAACTAGACAGAGTAAGAGCTATCTAGTTACACCAGACACATTTTCAGTCATGTGTACCACATTTTAAAAAAATGTGATCTAGATATAAATTAACATAATCTCTCATGTTGCCAAAAGGCTCAACTTTTTTTAAAGCCTAACAGAAAGTACAACTCTTACATAATGCACCAATCACAGCTAGTTTTGTTGTTTATTTCTGAATGCAATGTTCATTACACCTTAAGCTCTGCCCACCTGGGGTTGTACAATTGGTAGTTATACCATTTAGCAAGGGTTAGAATTTTAAAGAAAAAGAATTTCTTTGGGTTTCCTCAATATTTAAAAAAGACTTTGTATATCTTGGGTTTTGTTAAAAGAACCTTTAATTCCCTTTTTTTAGTGTATGATTGATAGGTATATTATGGGTTATAGAGTATACAGTTTGGCCTTACTCCAGATGTTGTGCACCTTTCAAAAAAGTGCTAGCTCCACTTGCTCATTTTCACTTCCTGAACTTCAGAGGTAAATTTAAAAAAAAAAATAGAGCTGATAACTTTTTTTAATGTGTTTGGTTATTCATTCATTGCACTTTCAGAAGCTGGTTTTGTCTAGTCTAGCAAAATTCATTTTTCCTATTTTAATAGCTGCCAAGGATAGTGTACTTTAGACATATTCAGGTTGATTCTTGGAGAATAAGGGAGCAGTCATTTTAGTTAACAGTGTGCTAGGATCATTTATAATTTCCAAAAGTACAATATCCAAAGAAATGTTAGCAACATTACATGAAAGTAGCATAGAGGTATGCCAACATTTTCTCCACAGTGCATGTTTTAAATGCAAACAACTTCACCTTACGTACATCACTCTCTCTAAAGTACTTAATAACTGGTAAGTGCCACCTATGCATAAATATACAATACAAATGAGAATTTATTTGCCTGTAGGATCACTGGTCCAAAATTACATGTGATGGAAAAGAACTGCCAGGCAGAAAGACCTGGAGAAGTAACCTTTAAACTAAGTGAATGTCCATCACCAGATGATATGGAATCGTGATGCAAAAACGGGTTATCAGAAATGCCTGAAATCCATAGATAAAATATAAAGTTGAGACTTTTAAACGCATGCATTTGGTAAATAAACTCATAAAGACAATAAACATGACTAGATTTTTTTATTTGAGTAATATGAGATTCAACTAAATATGTGCAAGCCAACCTCAATCAATGTGAATTGAATTTTTTTCAATACAGTTTTACAATGTACAGTAGTTATATGTACAAACAAATATATTCATATTTTCTTAAAATGAAAACTCAAATACCCATGAAGTAATTGTAAAAACAACAGCAACAAAACACTGGTATCTAAAATCACTTGTACACTGTAATAACATTTATTTTCATTAATTAGAGAAAAACTACACAATCTGTAGTTTAGGAATACAATAATGATATGTTAAAGACAGTATTATCTTTAAGGTACAAGATTACAAACAACCAACCAATTCTTGCCTGAACATCATCTGAGCACAAATTCTCAAAGCCAAAAAATTATTTCTCCCAAGCTCAATAATCTAAAATCATTTATAAAACTTTGGGGCACCGGCATCATCAAAATCTGTCCTTTTAGTAGAGGGATTCAAGTTAGGAAACATACAAACACTTGGTTATTCTAGCTTAAATATTATTAACATTATAAGATGTCAAATGATTTATTGAACAAGCATGTCTGATTGTATGGCATACAACAATTATGTCATATAATAAACCCAAAATAATGAATTACATATATATTTCTTCAAGATAATCAAAAAATACAATTACAATTAAAATGCTATAACAACTACACTGCATTAACATTTTAACAAGAACAGTAATCACCCTTGAACCTATTTTAAATATATTTTCTGAACTAAGTTCTATTCAAGTGAAGGTTTTTCTAAGTGATTATCTGAATGATTGATCATTCAAAAACAAGCTGATAATACTGGGAATGGCATCTCAAATGATGTCACTAAACAGTCTGGCTTAAACTTTGGTGATTCTTTACAGCACATATCCTTGGATGCTTTTAGGGCACCCTTCCATGATGCTTTTGTTTTGTTTATTTATATAAAAATCATTGGCTCTACATGCATTTTAAGTGCCACCCCTTCCCAATACTTCCAGTTTAAACAGTAAGTCTTGAAGCTGATTTTTCTCAACTGTAAAAGATGACATTTAATTTTACCCAAGCATTACAAGTAAAAACACTGAATTTTATAACTCTTTTTCAATAAAAATCCAAACATAGAGTAAATAAAAAAAAATAAATATCTGCACTCTTAATAGAGAATGTCCTTGCTGCCATGATTTCAAGTGCCTGATCCTGACCCCCGTTTTATAAAACATTTAAAATTTTCTCCTTCCAATATCAATGTTTTTACTTGGCAAGCAACAAATTAATTAGGAACATTTGTTATTGTTGTTGTGGGGCTTAAAACATTTTTCAGCACACAATAGGCTATATATGCTTGCCAGTATTAATGGTGGAGGAAGAAACTGGGAAATCACAGGAAAGTACCAACCTTGACCCACGAGAAACTACTGGCAAGCTTTCTCACATATCCACATTCACTGAATGCTAGACTAGAACCCAGAGGTGACATGGCAGTGATCTGTAACAGACAGTGCTTTAGACAACTCGGGGCCCCAGGAACATTTGTCAGGCATCCAAATATCAAATTATGTTTATAACTTGAATTTAATGAGAAAAAAGTCTTGTTTGATCCCTGAGAAAAAAAAATAGGGATTTTCTTGAATCTGAATACTTTCAGATTTCTTTTTTTCATGAATAAAGAGATCCAAGGTGCAGGATTCAAAAATACATTTATATTTTATTTTTATCTTCTCTATTGTCCCTACCTCTGAAAAATCCCAACAGTCATAAATATGCTTTACAAGATATTGTAAATCTCAATTTATGGATGAGAAATCTAGTTTCTAAAAAAAGTGCCAAAACCATCAGTTTTAAAATCTGCTCTTGTTATCTAAATGCTCAAATCTAGCTATCCATATCAAAAGCCTACAAAAATCTGTGTGTTTAAGTTTATTACATCATAAACAAAATTCCTGGAATATGATTGATCAAATTTAACAAAATGTAACATTCATTATTTCTGTGAAAATATTATTCTAGCAGGAATAATAAATACAAGGTCACAACTAGATTATGTAAATTACAGCAGGGTGTAGGTCACATAATGAATATACAAATGAGGAAAACAAAATGTCACAGCCCCTGCTTCCAAAGTTAAAATGCAAATATTTAATATATAACCCAAAAATATAGATTGATTATATGCACAGAATATATAGAAATGAGTTATAGTGTGGTTTATTTTAAGCAGCAATTATCCCCCCAAATGATGTAAAAAATGTCAGCTTCATTTTTTTTAACTTCTTTGAAATTTTGAAGTGAGAGGGATAAGCGAAATACTTCTTAAATCATGTAGGAATAGAAAAGATATTATGTGTTCTGCAGAACTACAAGTGTTTGCAATTATGTTTGTGAAGAATACCTTTGGTCATGAATACAGACAAATATGGATTTTTATATTACCTTTAGCTGTCATATGTTGGGTAGGTTGTTGTAATATTAAATTAACATAGCTATGGAAAAAATACATGAATGAGTACAAATTCAATGAAAAATTAAAAGAATAACAGACAATGCCAGAAAAACTAAAACAAATAAGTAAAGATTTAAAAATTTTCTCATGACAATGATACTTTCTACTTTAAAACATCCAAATAAAACAAAATAAAGAATAAAAAAATAGCAACAAAGTAAAATTCAATCTTTTTCTTAAGCATTAATACAGAATTAAAAAAGCTTTCTTAATATGCATCCTTCATAAATGAAAGAAAGTTTCTGATATGAAAAAAAGTGATTAAAATGGAGAAAAAATTCCTGAAATGAAGAACTAGGAGTCCCAAGTTTACATTAACTAAAGTATTTTAATACAACTGAAAACCATCACCATGAAAATAAATTACCAGCATCAGCAGATACTGACAAAACAATGTTTATATAAATATGGAACTAATAAAGAACACTAAAACATAAAATCACTGAGAGGAAAGCCTATCCAATCAACTATTGTTAATATGAACCATTGTAAAATAATTTTAAAAAATATCCTGTTATTTATTTTATTCAAAGCTTTTGTATAGTGCAAACAAATTTTTTGGTCACAAGGATAATGGGATCAAACACTTATTACAAATTCTAGACTAATACTGCAACATATAGCCTAAATGCATTTTTTCTGCTTGTGCACCAAATATTTTTTGATTCATTTCCAACCAGACACCAATTAAACTCACAGCAACTTATGAATCTTTGTGATGTTAAAGAAGCAGCTTAAAACTGAGTTATTCAAAAAGTATTCATCAAGTATCAGAATTTACTGGCAACTTGTCACAATATTTGTAGCAGCAAAATCTTACCATAAAAATACACTCGTGAAAATATATTTGGAAATGTTTAAGCAAATATAGTTAAAAAACTATAACAAGAGTGGTAATAAACTCAGCCAATCACATGCAATATCACCACATCAATATGCATAGATCCCTCACTCATTACTGAAACAGTTCAAGATATTGATGATAGAAGCATTAATTATTATGTATAGATCTCACTTTTTATCAAACATATCCAAGATCTGATGGTAAAAACTTATATTTCAAGTTTTCTCAAATTGGACCATATATAAGACTTCAGAGGCTTAACAAGCTCTACCAATCACATTAATATTACATAATTAGTATGTGTGGATCTCACTCATTATCAAACTCTTCCGATATCTTAATCATATCGCATATATTCCAAGTCTGATCAGAACTGGATCAGAAATATGGCCTTCAGAATTGTAAAAAGCTCAGCCAATTAGATGCAAGACCACCCCATTAGTATGAATGGATTTTATTTATTTCTGAACACCTCTGAGGTTTTAATGATATAAGGAATATTGTTAACCCTTTACCTCACACAAGCGCCTTTTGGCTGCCTACTGAAGTCCAATACTAGCGCCCTTTGTCCATTTATCGAAGTCCAATATAGGGGCCTTTTGGCAACTGTAAACAGCAGCCACTTTTAGTGGGTTTTTGTAGCGCCATCTTCAGGGAAAACCCCCTATTAGATACTACAGTCATTGGTGAGAATGACCATTAGGTCAGACCACGCATTCACTGTTTATGTTCTGGTCAAAATCTGCTATTTAATGTAAGTAGGTCGTAACTCTGTCATATTCTACATTTGACAAAATGGCGGTCTCAGATATCATTCAAAACTTACTCAAGTAGAATCACAACTATGAAAGCTTTAATAACTTACATAAAGGCTCTGATACTGATATAGGAAGCCATTAGTTTTTTTTATAAATTATCAAATTCAGCTGATGTGATGTAGTCACAGACAAATAACTTGTAAACTTTGAGTATGTGAAATTCCCGCTATAGTTGATCATGCAGCTTCACTGGTTTGATAATGAATGAGTTTTCATTATTTTAAAGCACACACAAAATTATTTTGTGAAACATAATTATACAGCTATAATGACCATATTTTAATTTTAACTCTTTCCATACATAATATATATGTACCAAAAATGTATAATGGTTAAAATTGCTGTTAAACATACCCTTCACTGCTTAACAGGCTTATGCATAGCGGACTGCACTGTGTAACTTTGCTACATGTATATCGAAAGGCTAAAAAGGCATACACTTTATGAGGGAAATGGCTATGTGTGATCAGAATCATATTAGAAATATGGCCTCAAAAGTAATTAAAAGGTTAGTCAATCTGGGTAAAAACCACCTTATTAATATGCATGAATCTCACTGTAAATATTCAAGATTTTAATGACATAAATCCAGATTCCAAGTTTGACTGATGGAATTCAGAGTGGTAACAAGTGACTATTCATGACCCAACACATGACACATTATGGAAGACAAATTATGTACAATGGACACAGAGCTTTACTACAGGCCCTAGGGCTGTTCCATTTAAACATACATGGCACCCAGGGAAGGCAGTTCATATGTATGTATGTATGTATGTATGTATGTATGTATGTATGTATGTATGTATGTATGTGTGTATGTGTGTATGTATGTATGTATGTATGTATGTATGTATGTATGTATGTATGTATGTATGTATGTATGTATGTATGTATGTATGTATGTATGTATGTATGTATGTATCAGGGTACTCTGATTTCACAGAGTTCATATTACAATGATAACAAAACTCTAAACTGCATCTATTGGTGAGTACCCCACTTTAAAAATGCCTTCACTGGGTCCATTGTATGTTTTAATAGAACAGCCTTTATGGCCATGGAGTTATTGGTCACAATTATTAAAACTATAAGGAATGTGTCTTAATAACTTGTTTTGGCTATATACTCTTCTGTCTCTGCAACAATAAACAATAAGTTTAAACTTTCCTGCAATTGCAGGACTCTGTAATTCAGTCAAACATATTTGTGACAGAAAAATCAAACTTTTTTAAATTCTTAAAACTTAAGCATTTTCTATTATTTTAAGAGATCCTTTTTAATGTTTGCTGCTAAATTATCATACAGATAACTTGATAAGGCACTACATCACATTGAACCTGATGATAATACAATGGTGTGAAATTTCCTGTTGTATATACTTGCTTGTAAGTTGGTTCCAATTATTAAATGCCCTGACCCAGATCTACATAGTGTGCCTCCCACATCTGGGTATGTATATGTTATTCATTATGACTAATTAACATAACTAACAATATGGATTCTTGACTTGCCTGTGCATTATTTGACAGCAGATCAGAGTATATGTTGCTTGCACTTTTATCTGACTAAAACCAATCATTTTTAGCATGCTTTATTGATTTTACTTATTTGTAGATTATGATCTTAAACTAATCCAATGGTATCTTGGAGTTAAATATGTCTTCAAGACATGATCTGAATGGCCCATAAAAAATTTTCATCTCTGAGATTCAACTCTATATATATATATATATATATATATATATATATATATATATTTATATATATAAATTAGTATTTAGGACAAGGAAGAATATGAATATGACATGAAAACCGAGTTTCTTGGATCTAGCCTCTAGTTAAAATGAAGTTGTGAACTCTCTCATTTTCAAAGTTTAGACACTCAAACCCGATTGGTAAATTATCCTAAACTCTGATGTCTACCTGTAAACAGTCTGGACCTTCATTACAATCAAATCAAACAATATCCAATCAGGCAAGATTAACACAACCTGCTTGCAAAACAGCAAAATATTTAGACAATAAACAGGATTTTATCTGAATTTTTGCAAACTGGGACCAAGAGCAGTATGGTTTAGTGTCCATCATAGAAACTTCGTGGAAATGAAACCTGTATTGAGAAAAAAAGCCATTACTCAGCCACCTCTATGTAACATGCACTGTTTTATGTCAATGGCCTCCCTTTGGGAGGATAATTCCACATGTTGCAGACCTGTTTACCCATCAATTTTCCTGTCAGTATTTTAAGCAATGCCTGTCAGTATTTTCAGACCAAAGTCAGTATTTTCAGCACACAAATAGTATATACTATCAATATACTATACTTATCATTATGTAGTATTACACGACATAATGACTATACAATATTGTGTAAATAACTCTTAGTTTGCAAAGACGCTGCAATTCAGTTAATTCTGTGTTTCAAGGCACAAATATGCAGAAATTGAACACCACTGACTTAAACATCCTGTTCATATTATAGTGATAAAAACCACAAAAAAATACAACATAACCAAATTTATTGTTATTTACCTCCGTTACTTTCTCTAGAAATTATGTTTTCTCAGCTTCACACATATCCATAACATTATAATTAAAGCCAATTCTCTATTTTACATAGTCAAGGACGACTTGATATAAAACATTATGACAGACATTGTTACCACCCATCCACTTAGAAAATAATAAGTTTATCTAGATAGGTGAAGGCAATCTTATTTATCTGATAAAATCTAGTATCATCTTTGTCAATATTTACTAGAATGGAAATAAGGTTAATAAATTATTTTTCATTTCTTCCGTTAACTTGTCAGCTGTACACAATGACAAATTCATATTTGCGATCAACTCACATAGAATCGCCTCAGCACGTGTTATTTGTTTTTGAAGTATGTTTTGATCACTGACTTCCTTTCCTTTCATCATTGACAAAATGTTTCTATTTCCATTCACTAATGATTTCAATTTTGTATGATTTTCCGATTCCACATACCGTGAACAGTCACTCCTTCCATCATGTGCACAGGAAAAGTCGAAGTTGCAAACAGTGCAATGCACAAAATGTTCTCCTTTTGATGATGGTTTAAGGCATAGCCACAGAGTAGAATAAACTGGTAGAAAATGCTGCTTTCTGTGTTAGACTTTCCATTTTCATCATCAGTTTCGTGCTGAAACTTTCTTGTCGGCGGCATTTTCCTTTGTTTAAACAACCGGATGTTGAGAATGTCAAAATAAGTGATGTAGCACAAAATGCGGACCGAAGAGACGAAACGAAAAAAAAAACGGCTTAAAAAATTAATTTTAAAAAGTAATAAATAAATGCAACCTCAAATCGTATTTTCAGTTCAATGACTGTATGACCGTACGGATGGGCTTTATTCCGTACAAATACGGTCGGGTAAACAGGTCTGATGTTGTACTGGATTATAAAACTTCAAATTGCATAAGCTAGATCTAATTCAAAATGCACAGACTAAGATCAACCATTGTGTAGTGTGGAAAAATGTAAAAGGCAAAATACAAATATTACTGGATACCCATGGCTGACACATTCTGATTCTCAAGAAATTAATTTTCATGAGATACTGCAAAATCATAAACTGTAGTCAGTGTACAAGTTTGCTTGGCTGCGAGTGGGATTCGCTACTCACATAAAGATGTATTACATGTGGCTGGTACATCATCTCTTCATTAAACTTAGGTGAAGGTAATTAAAATACAAAATCTTGCTTTAACAGTTTCTCTCATAGAGTGTATGGCTTTTTAGCCCTTTGAAAGGCATGTAGCAAAGTTACACAGTGCAGTGCGCTACACATAAGCATGCTAAGCAATGAAGTGTATGTTACATTTAACAGTAGTTTTAACCATTTTGTTTTTGGTACACATATTATGTATGGAAAGATTTAACAGTAAAATATGGTCATTACAGCTGTATTTTTCAAAAAAGAATTTTGTATGTGCTTTAAAATCTTGAGAGACCTTATTCACCATCCAGTCAGTGAAGCCATATGGTCATCGTAGCAGCCATTTGTCATACTCGAATTTTACAAGATCTTTGTCTACTTCACTAAATCAGCTGACTTTGATAATTTATAGAAACTAATGGCTTCCTACATTAATATCAGAGCCTTTTCATAAGTTATTGAAGCTTTCATAGTTATGATTCTAATCATGAAAACTCAGCGAAATCCATGATTGCCATTTTGGTCAACAGTTACAACCTGTTTTCTTTAAATAGCAGATTTGGAATAGAGCATCAACAGCAACCACAGGATCTGACAATGGTCATTCACACCAACTAATGTAGTATCTAATAGGGGGTTTTCCCCAAATGTGGAGCTACGAAAACCTGCTAAAAATGGCTGCTGTTTACTGAGATGCCAAAAGGTGCTTGTATGCGAATCAGGTATAGTGCCAAAAGGCGCCTGTATGCGAGTGTGGTAGAGGCGCAAATAAGGAACTTGTATGAGGTAATGGGTTTATGAAACTGGGCATGATCTACAATTTGTATTCCTATCTACATATAAATAAAAGTGGTAAATAACACTGCTAAGATTGGAATGAACTAATTAAATTCTTCAAAATATTTTCAGCTGTTGAACCAACTGCATCGCAATAAAAACTAATATATTTGTTTGAACCCATAATGAATGGCATTGCTAATTTAAATCAAATAACATGAAATTGAACCTCAAAATATCTCCTGGTAATAAAACCAGTTACATCCAGGAGCATGCTGGGATGACAGATAAGTATATTTTTTAGAAGGATGAATATATAATTAACACAAACTGCAAAATGATTGCTCAGGGGATTATTTAAAAACTGAACAATCTGATACAGCTCATGTCATTATGCACAAACTAATTAATTCAGACAAAAATAATAAGAGCGCGAGTACTATGATCAATGCATGTCCTAGATACCGTGACTAAGATGTGGTAGGATTAACATCAGTTAAAATGAGTGACTTTTCGCAGAAACAGACATGATAGTGTCTGCATTTAAATACAGACAGATGGTTAGAACACTAAGAATATTTGAATGAATTGGTAAGTTTCATGCAAATAATGTGCTTTTGTTTAGTCATATGTTGATAGGATCATAGCTACTATTTTTGGATGTAAATTGATGATAAGAATTAAACAACTGTATGCTATATCTCTTTTAATATTACAAAAGTACACTTGTTTTTGTTAAGATATTACATGTGAAGGGTATTTAGAATGAGAATACCATGGATATCTATTGGTAACTGATGAATACTAAATCAGATAAACTATACCATACTAAGCACAGCATATTTTAAAATAAATTCAAAGATTTTCTGTAACTAATGTTAACACATTTATTAATGATAAACTATTATTTGTATTTAAAATTTAACAAAAATTGTTTGAAAGAAAGTGATGCTATAGCAGTCTGAATATGGACATGTAATACAAAAAAAACTGGCCCAGGTAACAGAAATAATCATGCAGTTCCAGTCTGACAAGCTTAGCACCCCAGCAGCAATTAGGTAAAAAAAATCAAAAAGTCAGGCATAAATTGGGCAACAGTCCATTGAAATGTGGAAAAAACAAGCCTGACTGACAAATCGAGGTAAGCTGGTGTGACATGGGAATTGGTCGATATGCTATAAAACCACTCATACATTTTTCTTAAACATTATTAAAAAAGTCTGAATAGAAGGAGGAATGGTTTACATTGACTGCTTTCATCTGCTAGTTATTTGAAATAATTAATAATCTGTTCAGTCATAGTCCTCGATTATTTCAAAATCATCTTCAGACTCTTCTATAGATGAGGTATCACCCATATGTGCATCATCTTGGCTTGAAACTTCACCACCAATGGTTGAGTCCTGGGCAAGAAAACTTCTGATCTTCTGTGCGATTTCCTCATGCTCACTAGAAATAAAATTCACATGATAGTTGCAATGAGAGATTAGTTAGGATTTTTCTTTCTGCATATCACCATGCAGTAAAGTGATAATCCACAGGTTCCCAAGCCTGGCATTTCTTATTATGTCTGTGAGAATAAATATTTTTAAACATAAAAAAAACCAACAAAACATTAATTGAATTCAGAGCATGTTTTGGGACTATTAAAATGTATGCACTCTTATAACAAGGTATGATTCAGTGGGTGATTTGTAAATCACATTATAAAATATTGATTGAAAAATGAGGCAGAAACTCTCTTCTGGCTTCAATCTCTGGTTTAGGTCCCATACAAGAATATGTGGTTGCCCACCTAAACTGATCATAAATCTCTTGAGCTTAAGATTTGTGATCAAGAAACAGTTTTGTAACAACAGTTTTGATTGGCTTATAAATGAAAGTAAAGCTTAAATTCAAGTGTTTCATGATCTTTCAGACTGGTTTTCTCTAGTGAAGAAGACCCTTGCCTTCTGATGCAATTTACCACAGATTACTGTCTTCCTGAAATATTGAAAGTGGACACCTTGGCCTGCCATGCTGGTAACCATAATAATTGTAATTCCTCATGGCTGTATCTGCCAGGAAATACACATAAGACAGATATGGTTTTCCCTTTTGCCAAGATGAATCTCATGTGAAAGGCAGTACACTCTTTATTTTATACATAACAACCCTAACATAGCCACAAATTAGATACTAGTTCAGAGACAAGTAACATATCATGGTTATTTAAACTCCCTGTGATCTTTATGCATAAATGACACTATTTTAGTTGCATGTTTTCATAGATTTACACAATGTATGACCAAAGTGTCACCTACAGAGCACATTTTCAGTCTCCACATATGATAGTAAAGACAAGGAATCAGAGTCAGATTATATTTATGAAAACTTTAATTTGGTCACCCAGATGATGAGGATGAATTATTACTATTGTACCAGATGATGAGGATGAATTATTACTATTGTACCAGATGATGAGGATGAATTATTACTATTGTACCAGATGATGAGGATGAATTATTAATATTGTACCAGATGATGAGGATGAATTATTAATATTGTACCAGATGATGAGGATGAATTATTAATATTGTACCAGATGATGAGGATGAATTATTAATATTGTACCAGATGATGAGGATGAATTATTAATATTGTACCAGATGACATTAATAGGTGACATATATAGTACACAATTAATTATTAATATTGTACCAGATGACATTAATAGGTGACATGTATAATACACAATTAATTATTAATATTGTACCAGATGAAATTAATAGGTGTACATGTGTGGTACAGGGAGTACCAGATTAGGAAAATATGCTATATGGATAGAGAAAGCAGTTTCAATAAACAGTTTATACAGTCTGGTCTTGTTTATCTATGATTCTACTTTCACTAAAATGACAGGCATTCTTCAGAAAAATCAAATTCATGGGAACAATAAGCATTAATGCAGACAACTATTTACTCAATGCGAAAGCCCAATCAAACATGAAAGTATTATTTAAAAAATGAAAATGTTAACAGGTATATTGCAAGTATATATAGTTTCAATGAAAAACATTCAATCATTCAACTGATGTTTGGATACCTGCATGCATGCATAAAGCACATAGAGCACTGACTAACTTATCAGGTAAAAAGCCACATTAATCTACAGTGCCAGCTACCCATTATTTTTTTAAGTAGTCAATCAATACTATCAATTGGGTAAATCCTTTAATAAACAAGACATAATTAATCTTATCTTTTGTCAATGCAATGACACATTAGTGAATTATTTTGTTGCTGGTTCTGACTGACACACTGAATGTTTGTGATCTAATATGTTGGTTTCTCCTTGATTTCTTGAAGAAATTGACATTTTACTTCAGCTAAATGATGCAGCATTATATATTGACTTGGACAGCAATGGCTATTGCATAGCTAAAAATACCATGTACACTGTTAAGACACCAATATAAGATTAATGACAGCATTAACATCAATCATAATGGTGTAAACTCTGATAAACTGAAAATATGGATGAGTTTCTGTTCATGGATAATCTAACTGATGGAAAGCTGATGGATGACAAAACATAAAATGAAATAAAATTTGTTTGATAATCTTGTATTTCTTGAGCTGATACAGGTTAAATAGGTGTGTAGACTTGCGAGTCTCTTTCAAATGGAGAATGAACTAATGAAACTGGTATGAAAACTTGTGTGACACTCTCCATCAACTGGAGAATGAACTGATGAAATGGGTGTGTAGACTTGTATGTCAATCCATCAATTGGAGAGTGAACTAATAATAAGTTATAAGTATTGTTTGCAATTAGGGCTAATAGGTTATTTCTGTTGACTATCATTACAATAAAGAGCTCAAATGAATTACTGTACAGACTTGTAACACATTTTCTATTAGCAGAACAGATGGTCATTTTATAATTAATATTGGTATATATCACTTGAACCTAGATCATTTATGTTTATTCATTTTCTACAATATCAAGTCTCAAATAATTCATGTGAAGACTCGCTGCAGATTTTTCACTATAGAGGCCAGTATAAATGTGCATTATGACAATAATGCAGTTATAAAATAAATCCTGTTTCTGTGGCAATTTAAATTTTTCTCTGAGAAAGAATTGTGTAATCAAACACAAAAACATGTATAAAGACATACACATGCATACAATACAAATACAAGGAAACATTGTTGATTGTCTCTGTGTACATGCAAAGAAGATGTATTCTTCAAGTATTAAATGAATTTGTCTTAAGTCATACACCTGACTATTAATCATCTTTGTGTGTCTGCGTGTTCCTAGATACTTTTTATTACAGCAATTTTGCTGGCAACTTAGGTAATTGTCTGGATAACTAGATAAATCTTCTGAACCAAAACTTTCAAAGCTGGTTGCCATCCACAAATATTCAAGCTTTTTCTACCCCACATGTGGTAAAGTCCAATCAAGCCTATCAATCCAACAATCAGTTTAATGCATTTTTTTAGTATCAGACAAACCACTGGTCTCTTAAAGATCATACTTAGATAGTCCAAAGGTAAAGGACTTGGTGATCGGAAGAGACATTCCCGTTTTGAACTGCAGCACTATTTGGTATGTCATCCCCCAAAAAAGACAATCTTCTCTCTTCACTTTAACCTCAGAGACATCTTCAATCTTAGCTATCACTGGTGTAAAAGAAAAAAGAAAGAAATAAGTACATAATTCCAATGACTACTGATATCACTGGGTAAAGTGGCATGATTTTAATGATATATTCAGGAATTTACAATAATGTGCATAGCTAGTGGTTTAATTTAGGAGATTGTAAAAAATGAGGTTTCACATTAGTTTTATATTTTAAACAAGAGTCCTTTAATAAAGGATCAAACCTGCAAATGCTGCCATAATGGTGTCACCTGTTTATGCAGAAAAATAAACACCTATCATATATAAGCAGAACTTTCCACATACAGAAATGTTATCCTAATGTTTCAGTTGAATACAGAAATAGATTGTGAAGATATGTGATGAACACAGATCCTTAAAATCACTTGTTGAACATATTAATGCTGTGATCAACAATGCAGTATTTATATTGGGAGTGAGCACTAATCACCTTCAGTCTCTGAATTATAATTTAATCAACCTCTGCCATGAGAATGTATTCTACTTTATATAAAAGATTAGGATCTTTATGATTGTGGTAAAGTAGTTAACATACCATTAGTACACAAGGAATCATTAATAAGTGTTTTGTGGAACACAGCACCTCACCTGTGAATGGTGTTAAGATGATGCAAATTTGTACATGCCACAGATACACCCACAAGACATTGCAACATTGCCCTACTGAATAAAGCAACTGATGTGATCATTGCCAGATGAAACAGGAATACCTGCGTTGCCATTCACAGGAAAGCAAATAATCTGTTGATGATTCACATCTTTTACAATTATTCTATTACATAATAATGTCAATTTGTTGACAAATCAGCGATCAATATTTTTTTAATTATCACATTTTGAATCTTTCCAGTAATCATGTGCATAAAAGGATAAAAAAAGGACTAGTTCAAAAATGAAAAATTGGGGAAAATAGGAATATTTTACAAAGAAAAATAAGTATGACATGCACATGAATTACTGAAAAAAATACAATTTATTTTAATTTTCATGAACCTAAACATTAGCATGATCTTATTCACATACTATCTCTTTCAGTCCAGGTTTCTTCAACATTCTAATTTGTACAAAAATACTGAAAGGAAAAATTTGTCTTTCAGCATACAGTTAGAAAAACAACAACTTGTATCATGTCAACATAAAATTAGAAGAAAAAACAGTTGTTAAAAAACAAGGGCCATTTTAGAAAAATTATTAAAAACAACAGTGAGTATTCAAAAAGGTAGGAAAAGTAGAGGTTCACTAGAAAGACAGTATTTTGTAAATCATTCATGAGAGAATTGCATTAGTGGTTTATTTTCTTTTGTATTACTGTGGAAAATGAATTTGGAAGGTTAAATCAGACTCACCATCATTTCTATTGCCAATGAAAGGGTACAGAAATACATCCCAGGCACTATATCTCTTCAGGCTTATCTGCCCTTTGGACTTGTTGAAATCACACTTCTGTAATCAACATGCAACACTAACTTTGAATTATAATTATATACATATAATCCAATTAGCCTGACCAAATTGTTTAAATAAGAAACTTATGGCAAAATATGCTTATTCTCAGAATCTTTTGGAAAAGACCAAGAATATATAATCTCCTATTTTTAGAGAAACTGAACATGTATGCATACAGTGTGGAATGGAATATGTATAATATCTATTAAAAATGATGATTAATACCAATGTGATAGTATATCAACTTCACCCAACTGGTAATCCCTTCTTTGCTTTAGTCATTAATATCAATCAACTAAACATGTCAATATATTAAATATGGGAAATACTTCTGACAAAAACATTAACTTTTTGCAAATTATTCTGTTTGCAAAAAAACAGCTTGCAGACTCATCCTAAGTAATACTGAAAACATGCCAAATATTATGAATGATACTAAAATATTAACAGTGAATGAACATTTTTGGGAATGTATGCACAAGATTTAAGAACAATTTGAAATGGATCTATTTCATGCTATAAAACAAGGCAATACTCTGAATTTAACATCAGTTTTAACTAACCATCTTTACACTCCCAAACAAATAAAATGACCCTTTCAGCCCATATCAATAGTTAAGGTCACTACAAATATCAATGCATTTAATTATAATCTAACTCAATGGATGAAGAGCAAAACTTGTTTGATTTCAAAAATACATTACCTTCCTTCCACATTGTTGCCTATGTTCAGTTCTGTATAAACACAAGCATGTTCATATAAACTGTCTGTTATATGCATATAGAAATATAGATTATTATTGATGATTTTTGGAGAGATTTTGTTTTATTATTGCGTCTACAATACACAATGTATGTGAACACATATATAATAGAGGGCCACAAGAGGATTAGTTTCAAACTAAAAATTGTCACCCCCTTTACACAATATCCCTGTTATTATTATTATTCACATATGTGTGGAAACTGTAGTATTTGAGTCCAGAGTTTCTTTTTTTCAGCACACTTCATTCAATATTAAATCAGGAAGTTGTTTTCTTCTGTTTTATTTTATTCCATTATTGAAATATACATCTGCATGTTTATACAGCTGATCAGTCAGTACATCTTAAAATAAACAGCCAATTATACTATGCACAAAGATCCAGTCCATGATTTTGCTTTTCAAAGTCTTTCAAATATAAAATTAGCAGTTTTAGTAAAAAAAAATTAGGAGAGCACACCTTGAGGTAGTCATGCTTTTGTTATTTAATTTCACAATTATTGGTCATCTGAAACTGATTTCTTAAACATAATAGTTATTATATGAACCATACCTGAACAGATGTTTACTTTGTTTTATTCTGTAAACATATGGTCTGAAAAGTAACTACTTACATAGTTGTTTTAAAAACACATTACTACTGCAGACCAAAATGTCTGTCTAAAGTTACAAATTACAAATTAAAACCAGAGAACTGTGAATTGAACACCATATTTAACAGTACTCTGTGTGTCTGCAGCATGATGCCCCAGTGTTAGACATCACTATAAAACTGTCAGACTGCAGACATCATAGCGATATGACTGAAAAATTATTAAAGCTATATTAAAAATCTAAATCACACACACACACTTTAGATCATAGTTGAATGGAGATTATTTTCCATACTTTCCACATAAAGAAATGTTATCCCAACGTTTCATTTTCTATGACCATGATTTCTGACATTTAGACACCAGAATCTATATGTTTAGCCCAAGCCATACATAAAGTTTAGCCTTGGAACTTACTCTATAAAAACTATTCTGGAAAATTTATTTTTCAACCACAATGATTTGACCTTGCTTGCAAAATCCATAGGCCTTTTAATTACCTCAAATACAAACCCTCCACATTTTGGTTAAGGTAAGTGGTCTAGAACTGATTCCTTCTTTCAGTCAGTGACCATTGCCCTTTTGAATATAAATTCAATAGGCTCATTTTTTTTACTAAACATGTAAGTCATTTACAAGCTTTCATGAATGTGCATGGTTGATAACTAAAATTTATATGCATAAACATATGAAGACTTTCATGTGCAAGCTGTTATGTATTTTTAATTTGCATTTTTTCTTAATTTTTTAAAACATTTCATTGTAAGTTATTGTATTTCCAAAATCAAGTTTATTTTCAACTTTACCTGAATTGATGATTTAAATTATTTTGTAAACAACTAATACATTCCTAAAAAGTCTCTATGTATATAGGTTTAATATTAGGATCATTATCAATAGTGTTTTATTTGGAATTATTCAAATTATTTCTTCTCTCGAAATACAAAAGTGCTCTGATAAAAACTAAGGCTTGAATTTATACTGAAATTTTAAATAAGGATTTCTGCTTGTAATCCAGCAAAAGACTGTTGGCACATCAACACTTTACAATACATCAGTCACATTAATACTTTCAGTGTTGGACTAAATTTGGATTTCCACTAAAAATGATTTAGAACTTTTACTATTGGGATTTATGTCAGTAAATATAGAATTATTCAGGGATTTAATTTGTAATGCCATGTATTCTTCTATTTTTTATTTTCAATTTGTATTGTAGGAGAAAAAATTATCTGTTGAATTTTACAACTCTTGGTGCTTTTCACTATTTCTGTTGCTTACTTTTAAGATTTTAAGATCACAGAGTCTCAAGACTGTCCTTAAAAGTTTGATAAAGTTATGTAATCTTGAAATAATGACCTGGTGAAGAAACCACTTTTATTTTATTTTCAGCTGCAGTGACCTTTACCACTGATTCCAAAATTTAAAGGTTTAATCCATAAGCTAAGTGCAAGTTATCCACAATGTTTAGTAATTGTAGATGGTGCACAACTCAAGTAATTATGTGGAAATGAACTTGGGAACTGACATACAGATGGAAGGAAAGAACCATGGCATAAAACACTCCACCTTATGGCAACTGTATAAAGATTGACATAATGGCACAACCTATGTAGATACCTATGTTAAACTGTAAGAAATTGTAAAATGATTGAAGCAAATTTAACTTCAAACCCAAGAATTTCAAAGCCTTATATTTGTGCTCTGTTAAACTTTGTGTCAAAATATAAACAATGAACTCTGGTACTAATACTATGCTAAGAAATATGTATATACTTTTGAGTTGATCAACTGAAAAAAATAATGTTTATTAAATAAAACATATGGTATATTCTTAGAAAATATACTTAGCAGATTTGTTAAAAGACCATCCTGTATTCAACATACAAATGAAAGATTTGGGTTCTCAGTTTCACAATAAATACACACAATATTTCATAATTCACTTTCATAATAAATACACACAATATTTCATAATTCACACAAATGTTGCTGAGCCTTTTATGCAAAGTATATTTTGAGGTATACCTCCCAATCATCAATCCAGAAAATTCCAATGAAAATTCCTGTTATTATAAATAGAACCTTCCAGGTAATGGATTCTGAAAAGGTAAATAAAATATAATCAATTACATGAAAGATAAATTGTTACTTGTTATGTGTATAGCTCCATCAGAGTGTAACAGAAACTGCCAGGTATTTATTGATTTATTACATCAAGATAACATTTAGGCTTTTGGCAAAGACAAGTTAAAAATATAAACATTTAGAAAAGAAATTTTTGGCTCCAAATGAAGATAAATTGATAAGAGATCCCTACAGAAAAGGAATAAATGATATGGTTACATGCAATTTGTGTATAATACAATTATTATTAATGTTGAAAGGCACTAAATTCCACAATTTTACTCAATGTATGTACAATGCTTGATACAATGCCTATGTACATATTAAATAAAGAAACAAGCTCAGTTCAAGAAAAGAAATGTCACTGGAACATATTTCACTTTAATTACTGCCACAAAAACTTGCAAGATTTGTTTATTGTTGTAAATGTTCCACACAGATTTGTCTCTGAATAAATGGGAAATTTAAGACTGCCATTTGTCAAATAAGGAACTCCAGGTACTAACAGGTTATGTGAAATTATTTCATTACAAAGTAAACTAAACTAAAATACAAACCTTCACCACTGAAAAGTACAGTATATCCAAATGATATAAATCCTGCAAGACAAAAAAAAATGTTTATTCCTTTATAGCCTGCTATATTCTTACTGAAACTATCATGCTTATATTAAGAAATTTAATAGTTTCATTTATACAATATTCATGACCATGCAACATATAAAAAATGCATCTAGCAGAATGGAATAAAAAAAGCTGGAACTTTTCAAATAAAAAATATTAAAATTGAAAATAAAAGATTAGCAAAAAAATAATGCAAGACTTTAGAAAACAGCTAATTATAAATACATGAATCGCCCTGGGCTTTGCCATTGTCGCAAAATGCGATTTTTAAAACTTATTGGCGACAAAAAATACCAGTTGGCGATTTTTTTATTCCCGACACCTTTTTTGGCAAATCATGGATTTGGAGTGGAGAAATGCAAGGAGACCATGAAAGGAAGTCACCGACTTACTTCAGACTTATACACTAACCTTTATTCCCCACTTAGGTCTCACTGGATAGTTTCGTATTTTGACACCCCCCTAATTTTTAAGGTAGAAGGCATGAGCCTGATTATCACAACCCTAGCATTTATAAACTCACACATAAGCTAAATCTGTAATGTGGTTTACATTTACTTTGAGTTAGGCTTGTAAATGGGTTGCCTTGTTGGTGACTGCCTGTCACAGTTAGACTAGCACTGGAGATCAAATGCATAACTTAGTCTGCAAATGTGCATCCGACTTGGCTTACGTATTTACATGTGTCTGCTTTAGAGGTAAATATCTAAAAATCTACATGGTTGAGGGGTGATGAAAAGTATGTTAATTTGTTATAGTACTAGTGAACTTTCAAGATCAATAAGGTACATACTGACTCTGTGAGCCTGCTTCTCACAGGAACAGGTTGAAAATAGCTCTTTTCTGTCAAAAATGAATGTAAAAAAGAGGGGTTGGTGGTAGTATAGGTTCAATATCAAAACCACCAGTTGCATAAGGAATTAACCTTAATACCTTAGTCAGAATCTTACAAGCATCCTTTCAACAAAAATCATTAGTTAGTTTTTATTTGTATCTTTATTGTAAAATTATGATCATTTTTCTGCAATAGGTCATTGTCGGATGAAAATTTGGCAAAACAACTGTCCGGTGAGACCTTAATGACCCATGTCATTTTTTCAGTCTTGTCAAATTTGATTAACTATGCCATAAATCATTTCCTTATTACCTCCATGTCTTGAATCTGACAGAGTAAGGTATTTCAAAACAAACACTTCCTATAGGTTTGCCTATAAGTACATGCTAGTAGAGAAGGGAGCTAACTTAGCACTGTCAGAGTTAACAGCTGATCCAATTTTCTAATGAACAACAAAGACCTAATAAGTTTGATACAATGTGGTTTAATGAAGTAATTCACTTACTTATTCATTTTTCAATATTTATAATACATGTTTTCTACATTTCTTATAATTTAAATGCTAATTGCCTTAATATTATGAATTTACATTCCTATATGTTCATGATGTAACATTTCGACACATACATTTCATTTATTTACAGACATATTCAGTTATAATGGCCTAAAAATACACTATCCATTTAACACCTGCTGAAAAGCAGCAATTTCATGACATTTTAAGTAAGAAAACTGCAAAAGTGGACACATGTACAATTTGGCTGGGAGCTAAAACATCAGCTAGATATGCAATGATCTGTACACATTTCCGAGAGAAGAGAATAAAACTTCTAGCACATTGTTTACTGTTTTTCTTACACCATCATAATGTGACAATGTCAAAAAATATACACTTATTGCATATATGTCACAATAAATCATGCAGATAAATTTTGCATTTATCTTTGGAAACTGCATCAATTAGTAATAAGCGACAAATTTGTCGCAACATGGTTTAGTGTACAGAACATTATGCCTGTCCAATGTGCTTATTGTAAGGTAGTAATTACAAATTATTTGCAGTTTTTCCATTTTACAGTTTGTTTTCATTTCTTCTAGGCCTCAAGGTGTTTGGTAGCACACTTGGTGAAGAGACATTGAAAGCCAGGCTGACAGCAAAGGTTTCATCAGGAGTCAGCCACATCAGTTTGTGGGGCTTTCACAGGAACAGGTGAATCAGAATCAACTTCATTGGAATTTTGGTAACTTTCAAGAACTGCTTGACCCTTTTTAAACTGTGTTTATCTTCTCTCCTGATTTCTTTTGCATGATTTTCTTTTTACTTTATGGTTAAGTGTAGGCATGTTACAATCACTTGGAAAATAAACTTGTCCGCAGCATCTTCAGCAACAATATAAGCTGGTCAGTATGAAAATGACCCAAAGGTGACCTTAGAGGTGTGAAACTACATTTTTCATACATAATGTCTACTCAGCAGATGTGCTGAGTCTGGGTATAGAATTTCACTGTTTAAGTTTCCTAAATGAATTGGTTCTGTTTACAAACTTTGGTTATTTTTCTGCAATAGGTCATTGTCGGATGAAAATTTGGCAAAACAACTGTCCGGTGAGACCTTAAACAAATCCCGTATTCGTACTGACCAACCCGTCTTTACGGGGCAATGTTACTTCATAATCCGCTAATAATGTTGACCTCGGGCCGATGAACCGTATGCGAGGATATCTGCAATCGACCGACTTATGAAGAACGCCAACGGAAACAGCTACAAGTAATTGAACGACGGCTTATCCTTCCCTGTTTTTTTTTCTTTTTAAGATATACCAATAAATAGTTTTGCTGACCCTCGAGAGAAAATTGATTACCTTTGAAGTATCAATTGCAGTCTGTAAATACCAAGCAAATGGAAAAAAAATCTCTATCAGATTTATATACTGTCGGCAGTGCAACATTATCATGGGTAAACGCGTTAGACGTTGCATGTTCATCATCTCAGCCTAAGAGTAAATTAACAAAATTAAGAGCATTTGGATTTATTGCAAATTCATCGAACACAGTCGCTGGTCTCGACGTTATTCCTAGCACTCCTGCTAGTAGTATTATATAAGGCCGATTTGAGCTCAACGACCTTTTTTTTTTTTACACCTTCCAGACCTCCAAACAAATACAAATTACCCCTTTTCTCTATCCTAAAACCCCAACCCCTACACAAAATTTAAAGTCTATAACTATACAAAATACCTAGGTAATGTAATCAATAATCACGCTAGATCCAAGCTATAGAACACCTGTTGCAAAATACCTAGGTAATCAATAATTGCACGAAGAACTAAGTTATGTAACAGATGTTAATAATTCTATGGAGACCGAGCCAAGTAAAATGTTTTGGTAATGTTGTATACGTCATACGGAGATCACGTGATTAGAAGGAATGTTCTCGAATATGGAAATACTGTAATGCTCATACGTGATCGGAAGTTTCTGGAACATGAAATACTATAATACGCATGCGTAAAAGCCTGTATCAAAGGCAGGTACACGTCTAATCACGCAGTTTGAGGGAGCGCTTCAGCAGATAACAGATATACTGAGATCATGTTAACACCCAGGCAGAAATTAAACTACGCATTTGTGAAAAGTTAAGTACATTATTATTAGGGTTAGATAAAATGTTATATTATATCATACTTCTTTTGATAATATTTTTCATATTTGCTAACCCTCATTGGTAAAATATCTGTTAACATACTGTCAATAATACGAAATTCACGTATTAAATCGTCCATATTATATTTTATACCATGCAGGTAAGATCGTATCTGATCGAGAATTTTTTATAGGTGATACTAGCCGCTTGGCAATGATTTTTTTTTAGTTGCGAGTCTAGGTTCAACTTTTTTACACGCTGTTGAAAAAGAGACACCAATGCCAGAGATGATTAACAAAACGGATTTAATGATACCCCACTTGAAATTATACCAGAACTGGTCATTAACAACGATAGATATGATATTACTCGAAGGATCTTGTTGTAGTATTTGTAACATTTTTTTACGCACCAAAGGTTTTTATATTTGTAGTATTGTATTAGTGCGTCCACATCCTGTCCTAGAATATCTTTTGAAATATGATTGAAATCAACTATACTTTTTTTCATTATAATATTAGTTCACATAGTCTCATGTTAGGTTAATTAGTTGGTAATCACGGTGTTTCAGCTATAAATTCCAAACACCACCAATAAGAGGCATTTGTTAAATTTTTATCAGCTGGTTCAAGTATAAACTCTTCTTCAGCATTTTTGTTTAATACTATTGATACAATTCCAGAGAAAATATCAGTTGAGTGACGCCATAGATATCTGGTGTATATACTAAACTTTGCACCGCTAAAGACTGACAATCTATACACACCGGTAACTTCATTCACCAAATCCAGCATCAACAGTATACACAATATTTTTAATCTGTTTGTGAGGAATTTTAAGCAGATTTATTTTCTCAAGAATATCAGGAAACCCGCTAACAATGTCATTAAGTTTTGTGTTAATATTAGCGAGTGTAATGTCAACATTTGATGGATTTCAAAAAAAATCATTTTTTTGAGTGTGTTTATGTTTCTGCGAAAACTTAAAAACGTCTTCACGTGACCAAGAAATTCATTTTTGAGCGCAGTTATTTCACTATTGATTGGAACGTCCTGATCATCGATGTATTTCTTTGTTGCAGCATCAAAATCAGACTCTGGTGTTCTGAGGTAAGTAATGGCATTATGGTTCATGTTAAGAAATGCACGCATCATACCACCATTGACTGACACATACTTGGATTCTTGATCGTCAACATTTTTTTGTTGTAGCATCATTAGCAGTAGTTGGATATACTAAATCTGTAATTTTATTTTTGTTCATAATAACAGTCCCAGTAAATACATCACCTGCTTTTTTAACATAATCATTAACTGACCTACCAGAATCTTGTATCTTACCTCGATTGTTAAAAGTAACGATATTATCAGCAACCGCAGTAGGATTTCGTACGAGTATATCTGACAGTTGCACATTACTCGTTTTTAATCGTCCTTGATTGTCCTGGAAAATGACGACTTCATTTGGATCTACACTGGCAACATTTAATAAATTATTGATTTCATTTCTGAGCTGATCAAGAGTTGCATATTTGGATAAATCACCTTGATAACCTTCTGTGGATAAATCTCCTGATAGTGTTCCAAATTTTGTATAGTAGCTCATTATTTACTGTCCTAGATAAAATTATCAACACCAGTATAATATTATACAAAATGACAACTGAGGCACTTACAAAAAATATAGCTGATCCTGCTGCTAGACAAGCTGAAATAGATCGTTTGATAAATAATCCGCTGAAACTTGAGCGAAGATTAGCAGAGTTAACAATGCAAGGAATAACAAATATTATAAAAGATATCAAAGAGGAGCAACAAAGAGTCGGTGATCTTACTGTAAAGTATATGGAGGTTGGAGAGAAAAGAAATTTTTTTTATAAGAAGAGCAAATAATACGATAGATCCTAAAGAGTATGGTGATTTTTTAAAGAAAGAATATGGTGATTTTTTAAAGAAAGAAAATATAAAAGATATTAATAATATAAGCAGGTGGACTGATGCAGAATACCAAGCATTACTCGATAGATTAGATGTAATATTAAGAGATGGAGCTGCTGCTAAAGATGAATTAAACATGGTTACAGAAACTGAGAATATGCTTCCACTTTATGATAGGATGAGATATAATGTCATTGCTTCCATGTTTAAAGAAACAGCAGAAAAAATAGAGCAAAACCGTTTGGTCCGAGGTGGAGTTTTAGAAGGAAATATTTTACTGTATACGATAAATCTCGTGTAGAAGAATATAGAAAAGAAAAAACAGGAACTGGTGTAAAAATATTTACATCAACTACTGAAATGATAGGTAGATTAATGTTATTAATATCATCAAAAGAAACTGGGAATGTTAGTGTTGAACTTGATAATGAAATCATTGACATACTTGATCATCTAAGATCGAGTGGATTATTAACATCTGACGAATATGAAACTTTACACCGCGACTTAATTTTGTAAAATGATATAATATAAAAATGTCAACAACATTATTGTTAGACTCTAGTGAGCCTGCGAAAGATAGTGCAAATTTTTCAGTAAATTATATACCTCCTGTCCAACTAGATCCTGCAAAACAATATGAGATTGGATTAATTTCTTGTACCTGCTGAAATGCTATACCTAACGTGAAAACTGATGTTAACGATGAAATGCAGTTTATTACGTTTACAAGTACTTCAATATATACAAAAAAATAATAAAAATTCCACAAGGAGCTTATAATATTAATGATCTAAACAGAACAATCAAAGAGCTCATAAGAAATGCTGGCGGTGTGGCTGATAATTTTGAGTTGGCAGCGAATTATAACACATTGCAAGCTAGGATAACTTTGAAAAATATAGTAATCAGTCTTGAACCAAGAGAAAGAAGTATTGCACAACTGTTAGGATTTACTGAAAAAACCTACACTGCACTTGATCAGGCTCTTACGTATGACAGTGAACTGCCAGTAAATATAACAGAAGTAAATACAATATTAGTAAATTGCTCTATTGCTTCTGGCTCTTATACATCAAAAGGCAGCAAAGGTCAAACGATTTACAGTTTCTCACCTGAAGTTCCGACAGGTTCTCTCATGCAAATAACTCCACGACATATTATCTATTATCCTTTAAATGTTGAAAATCAAATATCAAGTATAATAATGCAGTTGACAGATCAATCAGGAAAACAGTTGCATTTAAATAATGAAGTTGTAACTTATTATTTACATCTACGCGAGCAATAATAAAAATTATACATCAGATATAATGAAACAAAGAAAAAAAATTTATCGAAGAAAAATAATAGGAGGATTTTTTGGAAATATATTCACTAAAGTTATTGAAAATATTCCGGGACTAGCGCGTAAAGTTGCACCAATTGCTATTGACGCTGGTAAAGCTTTTGCAACTGGGGCTGCATCTGATGCTGGGACTGCGGTGGGACAACAAATAGCTGATAAAATAAAAGGAGATCCACCGACTGCATCTGAAATAAAACAAGCTATCTCAGAAATCGCTCCAACAAAAGAAATTCAACGAGCTATGATAACAACAACAAAAAAAACTATTATCACCAAAGGGCGAGCAGATCATACAAAAATTAATATCTAAACAGTGCCGCAATAACATTTTATATAATCTAATAAAATAAAATGTCTGTTAAAAATTATCTCGAGTTAACAGAAACTCGTGACATCGACAACGATGTGACAGAATTTGAGTATGTTGAGTATCTCGATGAGAATTCTAACGAACCGAATAAAGCTGGTATTAGAACCTTTAACACCAGAGACGAAGACGTATATCTACTGCCACATAAGGCTATGTTAGAAGTTCGTGGTCAGATTATGACAGTAGCGAATCCACCTGCTGCAATTGCAGTTGGAGCAGAAGTAGCTCTTATAAATAACGGCTGGTGTTTATTCAAAAGTGCTAGATATCAAATGGCCAATCAAATTATAGAAGATATTTCAGGTCATCTACAGGTTGCAAGTACAATTTTAAATATTATTTCGTTTTCAGATGATCACTCGAGATCAACTGCAACCAACATGATGTGGTTTAAAGATACTGGACGGGGTATAGCTGAATCAACTGAATTTTTAAAGAGAGGTGTTATGGTGCACGGGGCTGATGCTGCTGAAGATCTTGTAATTGTGAGAAATTTTCTCATTGCTAATGCAGACGCGCTAGGTATAGCAGCACCAGGTGCAGCTGCTAATGCAGACGCTGTGATACTCTCACTTATTGCAGCTTTTACTAATCTTAATATAACGCCACTAGGAGCAGCTGTAGACGCCGTTGCAATGTTAGATTTTATTCTTAACATACTTGACGTGAGAAATCCACGTTATAATGAAGGCTTTGCTAGGCGAAGAGAACTTGCAGCAGGATCACGTCAAATTACAATGATGCTTCCACTAAGTATGATTTTCGGCTTTTGTCGCGATCATGATAAAGTATTTCGCGGAGTAAAACATACGCTTATTTTAGATTGAGCAGAACAAAACGATTGCTTGTTTAGATCTGGAAGGGTTGATGTACAGTTTATCATAAACAAATTTGCTCTGTGGATGATGCCACGTATAACACCGTCGATCACAAAAATGTCAGAACTAAATAACACGCTTGATAAGCATACAAACAGAATTTATTTTAAGCAGCATAAGGTATATCAGACAGCGGTTCCAAATACTACTGACTACACGTGGAGGGTCACAACAACATAAAACGAACAACTGCCGAGACAAATATTTGTCGTATTTCAACAGCACGCCCGACGAGGCAACCAACAACAAAATAATACAATATTTGACCACGATGATGTCAGACGAATATACGCTAGACTAAATTCGAAGCAATATCCAGAACGAGCTATACAATGTAATTTTGCTGATGACGCTAATAAAAATATTACTCAACTGTACATGTACCTGCTTGACGCAATTCAAAAATATCAGGATGTTGAAGATGGATCTCAGATATCAGCAGAGGAATTTCGTACACTTTATCCTATATTTCATTTTGATGTTAGTAAACATAGCGAGCGACCTGTAGACAGCACAGCGGATATTGAAATTACCTGGACACTTGGAGCGGTTCCAATAGCGCCGTTGTACGTATACGCATTAGTGACTAGTGATAGATTTATCACCACAGATTCTGTTGGAGGTAAAATGACAGTTCAAGTTTAATCTACAGTTGTTATATAAAATGGCAAAATATATTGTAAAAGAAGTATATTTGACTGATGGTCAATTTAAAAAATTAGTAGCTGCTGTTGCAAAGCGAGAAGAGGTATCATTAAAAATGAACCCTAATATTTCTGATGGTGTTTTAACAAAATTAATGCTGACAAAAAAATCAAGTAAACAAGTATAATCATAAAAAAACTTTTGTGTTAAATTTGAGTGCTGCACAGATAACAGCGCTGGCAAACGACATTGTTGTCAAAGGTGGTTTTCTTGGTCCAGCATTATCAGTATTAGCTAGCACAATAATACCTAAAGTTTTGCCGGTGTTGGGAACATTAAGACTAGCAGCAATGTCAGGAGCAGTCTCTGGCGCAACGAAGAAAGCTGTTGAGGGTAATGGTATCATTCGTGGAAGTGGAATAAAAAAAATTGTAAATTTTATGTAATTGGTATATTATAATGCCACAACGGAAAAAGAAATCGCCAACAACAAAATCGCCAAAAAAAGAAAACAAAACGCAAACAAGCAAAACAAGGAGGAATTATTCTTTTCGCTCCACTTTTGGCGGGACTAGCGGGGAGTCTGCTGCCAAATCATCTAGGAATCGGACGTGGTCTAACATTACCGGCAATACGACCACCCCGTTGAGTAATTTTGATATCATTGATAAGTTAAAAGCAGTTCCTGGATTTCACGGAGTTTATTCTAAAGACGAACTCACAGTAAGCTCGTGTGTGATAAATTTGCAAGATGTCAATGACGGATCCGGTACGCATTGGGTAGCAGTTTATAATAATAATTATTTCAACTCCTTTGGACTTCCTCCAAGCGATGTAATAAAAAGATATATGAACAAAAAATTTAAAAAGATATATTATTCATCAAATCAACTCCAACCTGTTGGAACGTCTGCTTGCGACTATTATTGTATAATGTTTATCCGACAGATGAGCAGAAATCTCAATTTTTTAAAATTTATTTTACAGTGTGACAAGCAACCTTCTCACGCTAATGATTAGATTGTACAGAAAGAAAACAATAAAATTTGGACTGATCACGGAGCAGTTTTTTAACAAAAAGTTTGAGCAGTTTCTAGAACAAAATAATATAAAAATACGTTACAGGGAACGAGGGTAAAAGCGAGAGAAATATTGTCGAGAGATTTAATCGCATGTTAAACGAAAAATTACACAAACATTTGACAGCTAAAAACACCAACAGGTACATCGATGACCTTTCTCAAATCGCGGACAAGTATAATAACACGAAACATCGAACCATCAAAATGTCACCTAATAATGCTATTAAAAATCCGATATTAGCAAATGAAAACATGTACCGCAGACATAAATTTGAGGTTGGTGATAAAGTTAGAATTTCTTTGATTAAAAAAAGGTATTTGCAAAAGGATTTACTCCGAACTGGAGCGAAGAAGTATTTGTTGTTGATAAAGTACTTTTAACAATATCTGTAACGTACGTGTTAAAAGATCTGGCAGGGGAACCTATCATAGGTAGTTTTTACGAACAAGAACTACAGAAAACTGAACAAGATGTTTTCGTTATCGAAAAAGTGATTACGAAAAAAGGAGATAAAAGTTTAGTCAAATGGCGTAGGTATAGCGATAAATTTAACAGTTGGATTCCAACCAAACAGATTTTGATATAATGCTATTATAAATTAATTCATACTTTCGTTTGACAGATTTACATTTTACTGGTCTACATACCGATATTAGATACTGCTTGCGATCGTCAGAGATCGTCATTAGATTAAAAGTTTTAACAAATATGAAATCGAATTTGATATTTTTCTGTCGGCCTGGAATGTTAATGTTTAAGAAAGGTTTGATCAGCTGCCAAAATAGTTGTTGCTCGGCAACGGTAAAATTAAATTTCATTATTTTTTTAGCAATGTGATACTTGACATTATATTTTCCAGTGGTTGTTCTGCTGTAATTTGATCTATCAATGACGGTGACTATTTTATCATCATCGTCAGACTCGTTGTTGTATAAAATATCATCTTCGCTATAACCAACAGATTTGTCTATCATATCGTTAGTGATTGTAATATTGTCTGCAACTTTATCGTTAATGTTTACATCTCTTGCAGTGGTATCTTCTGCGTATAATTCAGCGAATCGTTTCATCAGGTCCATATTATAATATATTTTTATCTAATTTATTGTTATAAGATCACTGACGAGGTAAAATATCACCAAAAAGTTAATATATTAAATTACAACGAACTAGCCGAAGCGGTAAGAAAATGCTTGTCGTGTTATAGTGTATACTCTGATGACGTTATTGTGATGCAAGGTGATTCTCATAAAATATTATTAACAGCAGCAGAAAAAGATAAAATTAAAGAAAGTGCAGTAACGACTTTAATATTTGATCGTAATGATGTTATAGCATTTGCTCATCATTGTTTGACTAAAACCGAATTTACAAAATATTATTAATCATCATATCTAAAACATACCCTAGCATTGTATTCACTTGAAAAAGCTGATCTTGTTACTCTATCAGCTACAAATTTTACTGTCATAGGATGTATATTATAATGTCTCGCCGCAGCTGTAATCGATATGAATTTCATATCCTCGTCCGTTTCGAGATTTAACGAAACAACAGGTTTTGCTGGGCATCTATAATTAATACCACCACCTCGTCCTTTTTTCACATTTTCCTTCTGCGTCACTAGTTATAGATTTTCCAATCGATTGTCTGTTTTTACGTTATTAATATGATTAATGACCAGACCATCGGGTATAGATCCGTGAAATACCTCGTAAACAAAACGATGAGATTTATAAGTAAATTTATCGACTAGTGTTCCTCTAAAAGTTACTACGAGATACCCCATATTGCTTATAGTACCAGGAACTTTTTTAGTTTTTTTCTAATAATACCGCGATCGTTAGCCTCGTATAAATCAAAGACCGGATGCGGATGAAACTCGTTTTGTAAAGATAAGTTTTCGATATTATCATCAGTGACTGCACCGTTCACATGATATACACGCCGTCCCTCTGGAATATCATCGCAGAACAACGTGTAAATAAAATCTTTTCTAAGCATTGTAATCCTCTCGGTATTATCTCCCTTTACACTAATCTCATAACCCGCTGACGTTGCTTTGCCAACAGAATTTCTAGTTTTGATGTTAATAACCGAACCTAATGCATTTCCAGCGAATAGGTTGTACTTTAGGTGAATGTGATATACCTCTTGCTCACATGCGCTTGTCAGATTTTGTGTCATTATACTATAGTGATTTTTATATCTCTAATTGTTTTTTTTTCAACCTGGCGCATGCGCTGTGTGGTAAATTATCGATCGAACAATCAATTAGACATTAGATTATAGTATAGCAATGTTGCAATTGCGTGATATAGCCAAAAAGAGCCTTATGGGAGTACCTGAAAAAATAGCGACTGCCTTTACAGGATTTGACAACAGTTATCGGTTCGATAATCGAATCGTACTGATAGATTTTACTGCAACAAATCTCTTTCATCTGCTACAGACAACCGTAAAACGTGAGCTTGAAAAACACAAGGGTCTAAGAATATTAGTACAATATCACATTATATTTTCAAAACTACTTGTGACGGAAGAATCAACTGACAAAGGAAATTGCAGACCCTTTCATCAACGCGAAATCTAGACGTGTTTTCCTTGGTACTGATCTTTTATCACTATCTAATGAAATACACCAAGAAATATGGAAAACAATAGAAGAATTTACCGAATTTGGTTCGGGTTGGAAGTTTGAAATGATCAAGGAAATTTTGTTTCGCACGATGAAATATGACGCATTACGCGGTAGTTCTTATATCGACCTGCCACCAAAAATAAAAAATAAGCAATGCTGTATAAACGTAAAAAACGTCGATAGCAAATGTTTCCAATGGGCTGTTCTTTCTGCGCTATTTCCAGCAGAAAAAAAATGCTGATCGTCTTGAGCAGTATATCAGTCACGTGTCAAGATTAAATTGTACTGGTATTGACTTTCTAGTGGCAGAAAATCAAATACCAAATTTGAAAATCAAAACAATGTTTCGATTAACGTTTTCGGACTTGATGAAAAAGAAAAGGTCTATCCGAGATATATTTCATAAAAAGCTTCACAATCGACTATCAATTTACTGTTTTATAAAAACCATTACGTTTGGATCAAAAACTTTAACGGACTAGTTGGTGGACAGTACAATAAAGGAAAAAAGAAAACGTTCTTTTGTTATCGCTGCTTACACGGTTGTAATGACCATGAAAAATTACAAAAACATTTGCAGTATTGTAGTGATGTACAAAGAATAACAATGCCGTCTAAAAAAGATAGTGTGTTACAGTTTGTCCATCATAATCATAAACTAAAATTTCCTTTAGTTATACACGCTGATTTCGAATGTTTACTTCAACCTGTACTTGGCGTAGGAAATAATCCTAATCAATCGAGTACGAGGAAAACTTAAAATCATGTTCCATGTGGAGTAGCGTACAAGGTAGTTTGTTGTACTGATTCTAGATTATCTAAACCAATCCAATACTATCGTGGTAAAAATCCAGCTGTCTGGCTTCTCAAGCAGTTGATTAACGAAGTTGATAATATTACTTATCGTTTGAAAAGAGTAACGCCAATGTTAAAATTAACACCTCAACAAGAATCCGATTACGAGCAAGCAGAAATTTGTTATATTTGTGAAAAAGCTTTTGACGATAACAAAAAAGTACATGACCATTGTCATTTGACCAGACAGTACCGTGGAGCGGCTCATGATCAGTGTAATTTAAAATTTCATGCTCCAGATTTTATTCCAGTTATTCTTCACAACTTTCGAGGATATGATAATCACATGATCGTGGAATCTTTTGGTGATCCTGAGATAAAAGCTCGTTTTAAACTCGATAACGTCATCAAATGCATTCCAAATAATTTTGAAAATTATGTCAGTTACGCTAGGTAAATTGCGTATCTTGTGCTGAAAATGGCGTTAAACTGTACAACAACTTATTGTTAACTAGCGGCTCCGTAACAAAAGCGCATGGACAAAAACATGCCGACCTAGGAGCGCAATGCTGAACAACCTCGACAAAAGCGCGCAGGTATAAATTAAGTTAACGTAAACAGTGTGGATGGTATTCAATAATTCAAAGCCAATAACATAATTCTCATTCCTCTTCTAATTAACTGTAATCCGCGATCAAAATAATTTACATTCATGTTTTCAGATGAAATAATTATAAACTGACTGCCGATTATTTGCCAAAGACAATGGGATCGCATACAACACTAGCATTTGGAGTAATAAACTCAGTAAATGTTAGTTGACCCATTTGTCAAAATTACATTTATTTTTTATTACTTGTAATATTTGGTCTTACATAAAGAACTATAGGTTAAGTACTCAGAAAACTATTTTAAAAATGAAGTTTTTGTTATTTACATGTTTCGCAGAGTGCATATCTACGCGCTTTTGTCCGGGCGTGCTTTTGTCGGGTCACCTTAACTAGTATATGCATATAACAATGTTGACTCGGTCAATAACAATTTTGTTTCCGAATTGATATGATCGTTACTAATGCCTATATATAAGGTACAGTTATGCCAGGTGTTGACTCTTTTAAGTTTCATTGGTGGGAATGGAGATACAAGTTTGCGTGTCAAGAAAAAAAAAACTACAGCCTTCAGTGGGATGTACCTTATGAAGCAATCCATAAAATGGGGGAGGGATGATTAAAAAAAAATGAGCATAATGCTTTTCTTTCAGAAGTAAAATAGTCTTCTTCATGTGTCGGAAAAAGACACAAGTTGAACCACACGAGTCTGCAGTTTTACCAATAAAGCACGACGAAATTTCTGACATGTAATCACCTTAACGTAATTATAATTCCGTTCAGATGGTTACATGTCAGAAATTTCATTGTGCTTTATTGATAAAACTGCAGACTCCTGTGGTTAAACTCGCACTGACAGGCAGTGATTATTAACACTGAGCGCTTTAGACCACTATGCCACTGTACATGAAGACAATACCAGTATAAAAGACACTTTTATATTGACAAAATATATTTTTGGTTACCTTTGTGTAATAAAATCGACAATAAAATATTCCATCGGTCACATCCTGATTTAAAAATCATTACGATAGTCAATGTCGGGATTATCGCAGTTATTTACATGCTTCAAATACCTGTACTGGTACTTAAATTGGCCTAGATTTTGGTCAGTCGGTTCCCGTCTTATTGAGGCTACCAAGGGGATGGGGCTATTCACGGGGGAATGAAATCCTGTCAACAAGTTGATTTAAGCAGTACTTGTATTTACAGAAGTCATCGTGAAAAGTACACAAAAGCGAACAAGATATATGCGCTGGTATGATTAATGAAGGCATAATATTGTATACGTTGACACGTGGTAATGAGGTATTAAAAGAAAATAAATTTTACGATAAAATATTGTAACAATGTCAGCTCAATACATTTAATTTTATCACAGACATCTTTGCTCAACTTCCCTTAACAGCTTGAAATTTGGTTTCCAGAGGCTAATCAGCGTTTACACTGCCGTTGGTAGCGATCGTAAATAAAATTAAAGTAGAAAAGGAAACTTACAGCACAATAAAACTTTTTATCACCGATCACTTTGGAAAATTTTAAGTTGCTACGAGAGACCAACTTTATAGGACCAAACTAAAGCATTTTTTTTTTCTTTTATCCGATCGTGACATTAAAGCCTGCAGGCTAGATCAACTACTTGGGGAATAAAGTACATATTGGAACTGGCCGCTGGCCAACATAAATGATCAGGCGGTAAAATTAAAGCCCGGTGGCAACATCAACTAATTGTGGAACAAAGAATGGGTAGGAACTGGCGGCTGGTGGACGTAAATGATAAGACAACAAAGGATTCGTTCAAGTCGGGACCGAGGAATTCTGCGGACATAAACGTTTTTTTTTTTGTTGTTGTTTTTTTTTATCTCGACGTCAACAAATTTTGGAGGAACAGTAGACCCAGGGACTTTGCTTTATTGCCAAGATAGGAGGCTTGTCGACATAAGTGGGTAGGACTGTATGTAGACACCCGTAATGTTTAATAATAAAATCTTCCATATTTTTGCCCCCGTTGCTTATGTAGTTTGATCCATATAAAATATTATGGGCATCAAAATCCCTGAGTAGAACATATGGGGTGGGCAGTTGTTGAACAAGGTTGTCTAAGCCATTTGGTAGTAGGTGTTGGTGTTTGGAGTAAATAAATAGAACAAAATGAAATCACTTGATGTAGTGTGATACTGCAATGGCTTGTAAATTTGTTTTTTTGGGAATGACTCTAGGAGGAGCCCTATTGTTTGCAACAACAGAAACTCCACTGGAGGCCCCGTCACCATTTTTGGAATAGGTGTTAAAAATGGACCAATTATATATTCAGTACAGGTATTACTTATGGAGTTGTAAATGTGATATAAATATGTGTTGAGTTAAAAAGTGAAAAGATGTTAATATTTGTATAGCAGATAGGAACTTCCTTTCAAATGAGGACAAACTGATCCATAAAAAGCAGACCAACCACAATGTATAAAGTATGTACATGGCAAAATTAGTTTCTGTATAGTGTTTTTATACAAGGACTAAACTGTATACACTAAATGTTTAAGCAAATATGTATTAGTCAAACATTTATTCTGTTATTTTATGTTTATCAGATTCTGTATTATAGTACCAGGAATTTTTCTTCAAAATGAGTTCTGTAGACATCTCTAATATTCTTGAGAACCTCCAACATGTTATAACACTACTATCTCTTAAGTTTTAATGAAAATGTTTTCAAGATACCTGTCTGATTGGCATGATTATTCACTGAGGACCAACAAGACAGCATGAAATTTTTTTCAGTTAAAATTATCCATTCAGAAGGAGTAGCAATAACAAAATTTCTAAGATTGCCATAATGGTTACCCATAATGGATATTAGATTGGTACCATTTTTATTCACAACCAACAATTTATCATAAAAGAGCATGACCCCGCTATAGCATGCTCTGTTATAACATATTTGGATATAACATAATCATAGTGTGGCTCCTGAAATTTCATAGACATGTATTTTTTTTATTGTACACGAAAAACTCTCAAAAATACATAATAACTGGTGAGCGCCACCATAAAGAGTATATAGATATTATTATTTTATGATTTAATTTTGATTGTAAGGCTGAAATATTAAATTCGCAAGCATCAAAACAGTCCTTTGTAATAATTGTCCTGTATTTCCCCCCTCAGAACAGCATTTATTAGAGTCAGAGTCTTAAACTGGTACAGCCCCCTCTCCTTATGATAAAAGGTGAACTATTTTAAAAATGGGCATTGCATTTTGTCAACATAGCAAACAGTGTTATGCTGATTGACAGGAACATGAAATTAGCCATATTTATTCCTGAGATGTCAACAATAAATTTTACAGTTATAAAATGGATATAAAAGTTGAGGTTCATAAAGGTCAAAGGGTAAAATATTAACTAATTCTTTGATATGGAAGAAAGCAAATTTGCTTTGTTATCATTTATTTTTTTAATTTCATTGCAAATAAATGAAATGAAACATTTTCACTATGTATTTCTTTTACTTAATGCAACATTTTTCAATTTAAGTTGACTTTATTTCTATATTCTAAGACTTCTAATTTCCCCATAATGAAGGTCACTACTCACCCAAACATGCCTCATATCAAATTATGTATGCTAGAGCAAAAATAAGCATAATTAGCTTATTTTCATGAATAAAATTATTGTTAATGTACAATTTTACTCAGAAGATCATACATAATAATATGGAAATAAGAAAAAATAATTGCATATATGTTTATATTTGTTTTTAAGGTGGCACTCTACAGTTTGGTATTTAGCATAGGGTTAAAATTTTAAAGAAAAAGAGTTTCTCTGGGTTTCCACACTAGTTATACAGATTTTTTTAAAAGAGACTTTGTATATCTTAGGTGTTGTTCAAAGAACCTTTAATTCCCTTTATTTTTGATGTATGATTGATTGGTGCAATATGGGTTAGAGAGTATACAGCTTGACCTTACTCCAGATGTGCACCTTTCAAAAAAGTGCTAGCTCTACTTGCTCAATCCAAAGAAATTTCATCCACATTACATGAAAGGAGTATATAGGTATGCCAACAATCTCTCCACTGTGCATGTTTAAAATGCAAACAACTTCAACTTACATACATCACTCTCTCAAAAGTACATAAAACTGGTGAGCACCACCTTTAGTTGTTACCAACTCCTAATCAGAAACTTATCCATAGTTTATGTTTATCATTTTACATCACAGTTCATGTTATCATTAATCAAACACAGTCATTTTTGTGTCTCAGCTGTCAGGGAGCTGTTAACTTTCCTTATGGGATTTTTTGTTCAGCCATTATTCTACAGGCAAGTATATTATGCAAAATAATAACTGAATAGTTCCAGCATTGAAACTTTCCATATTCTTTTAACTAAATAGGCCAACAGAAGCATCCATTACAATCTCCAAAGCACTTTAAAATGGAATATACTCTCAGATCATAGTCCTTTTTTTCTTTAAACTTGTTGAACCTGAAACTGAAGTTCAAGCCTGAAAAGTTTGACATTTTCTAATTTGGATCATAATAAGAACATATTCAGAAAACTTTCATAATCTCCATAAAATTTATCTTTTCATTGCACAGTTAGATTCCAAGAATTACCATAATGACCTTTCTATTTTATACATATAATGTAACCCACTATCAAATTTGGCCACTGTTACTATACATATTTAAAAACAGAATTTTGAAATGAATAGAAGTTTCATGTACAACATGTTTTATAATTCAGAAGCTAGATCTGTGTGGTTTATCATCTCATAGTAGTGTCTACTGTGAATAATTCTATAAAAGATTGATACCTGCAATCATGGCCCATGATTTTAAATTTGGTGGTTTGGAAAAATAAAGTCTGTCCTCTGTATATATTTCAACAGCCATACACACCATCTTGTTGTTCACTTTGCACCAAGCAAACTGTAAAAATAAATTAAAACAATCTGGTTAAGAATGACAAACAAAAAATGTATTCTGTAAAAACATAAAATATGTGCCCAAGATAAATTGTTCACATATCAAAGGGTTTAACTCCATGACCCCTTTGGTCCCAAACCAGGAACTTGATCCAAGGGCAATAATACTACACTAAATTGAGGAATAAAGGATTCCAAATATACTGTAAACTGAATAAAGAACTAACGAAGTCTAAGCTATGGACCCAGATGCATCATCCAATAATATACCCCATAAGCAGGTGGTACAGTGTGATAATGATACATTTTAAATGCACTGAAATAAGTTACTGGCAGATTGTATTGAAATAAACTAATGTAAGAAAATATAAACAAATAGTATTCCATCATGTGATGCAATAAGGTCCTATGAGATATAACTTAAAAAGCTTGTTTAATAAGAAAAGAGATACTGGATCATTTTAAATCCCAATTATGAAGTGACCTGTAGCTATCAGTGACTGATACACAGCAAAGGGCTCTGGGTAACTGAAGTTTGCTAATTTGGATCTTTGAGAAACCTGTATGAGTAAATCATTTTAAGCAAGATTAAGATGGACATTTAGGGGCAATGGCTCCTCTAAATCATGATGCAGAATACTTGAACTCCAATTCTTTAAAAGGACACAAGAATACAAACAATATCCTATATTCAGATATCAAGTTGATAAACAAGGGGTTCAACTTAGTCTAAAATGGAGAAAATGAAATGAAACCAATAAAGACCCATCTTAGGTGGATCATACAATATTTACATCAAATTGCTACAGAATATGTTGACTGGTTCTTCTGCTATTTCAGATCACAAGAAAATTTTTTTTTAAAGATACCAAATTTATATCAAAGGACAATAAATTAATTCAAAATCCTGTGGACATGGCCTAATCCCCCAAAATGCTATTTGGTTTCGTTTCACTGGTAGGTACAAAACCTTTAACCACTTTTAAATAATAAAAGATATAACCGTTAGTATGGCGCTAAATAGCCTCATTGTGATGAGTGCGCTGTAAAAATTCAACCAACCAACCAACGTTTTATGATTAATATGTTGATGTTACAAGGAAAGATGACTAGCTATTCATATTGTAAAATATAAACAGTATGGCACAAAACCATCCTAAAATGGCATATGTGAAACACTATGCCAAAGTCTTTAATGAGTCAAAACAATATTTTATTTCAGAAGGCATTTTTTTGTAACAGATTATTACCTATAGAATTAGAGGTGTCAGCTTTTAAAGATTTTTGTTTCAGTAGAGCCCTAAAAATGAGTATTGAAGTGTTAGATAAATACTGAACAGTGATTCATATCACATGGCACAGGTGTATTGTTTCTCTCCTAATTCTAATACATCAGTTTGATACATTATCCTTAAGCTAGACTTTACTTAACAGCATTAGTGGAAACAGCATATTAATGAGGTAGTTTCAATGCTGACCAATTAATCTAAATTGCTTTCAAAAGCATTCCAAAATTTAAAGTTCAACATTAATAGACTTTTTTAAATTATTACCCCATAGTAATATATGCCAACAAAAGGTGTCATAAGACAAACTAATCGTTTCCTTTCTCTATTATGAAATGCTACATGGCTGAAAAATTATTGGTAAGTTGGCTATAAAGTTCAAAGAGTGAAACATTCAATATGATAAGAGAAAAACAAAACTTTCAGTCTAGATTACTCTGAGATAAATACAATAATTTTGAATTAGCCTTCAGTGATTTTTTTGAACAAAAGCCAAATGCAAGTTGTTCATACTGTGGCATTTAAAAAAATTGTCATGAGGTTCTATTGACAATATTTGTTATATTAATGTATGCAACTGTGGAACTGAAATAACAATTTATGTGATGCATGATTATGCTTAGCATAGCAGTATATATAAATGTAAGACGGGTTATTATAGCTTCTTGTGTACGAATGAAGATAATATGATTCTGAAACTCGAATTAGCTTAAATATTTACCCTTCTGGATACACGCACTTTCAGAAATGATTTTTCTCCAGATGATTGAGTCAAATGATTTGTCCTGTTACGAAGCTCATCTGTATCTAAGTCAAGTCCTGTATTAATCATACATAGACCCCCCACCCCGATAAAATGAGAGGTGGTATCAATAATGTACAATAAAAAAAAACAAATACTGCAGAGATCAACAAATTGGGCGTTGTTTCATGAAAAGGAAATGAATCTGGTCCTATGATTATAACTACAGATGTATCAACTTCAGTACTAAGTGTCTAAAAGTGTAAATTTAAGATATCAACAATGCCATTTTTAGAGCCCATAATTCTGAAACACTGCCCTTAGCCTTAAAACGAAATGTTATATAACAGTTATAAATACAGAACAGTGAATAAACGTCCTGTTCAATGTTTATGTAACTCATATTTTGAAAAGTAAAAGCAAAAATGTTGATCACTGAAAAAAAATGTTTTGTTTACCAGAAGCCAATTTCTCCCTCTTTTGCTTCAATCAGATGGATTGTATACACCAGCTACACAACGCGTTTTCTTCTGTTTACAAACTGTCTGCTGTTTACCAGCTGAGTAAACTGGTTCCCTGTCTGAAGATATATCACATTGCAAAACTGGAATTGTGCGAGGGTTCCAGTCTATTTAAAATTTTCTTTGTTCATCTAGCCTCCTGTGATCGCCTGACGCATGCCCAGACAGTTAATCGGTACCTTAGATCACCGTTCAGCTTGCACGGGAGTTGTTCGAATTATGAAGCTGTTAACACAGTAATGTAAACATGAATAAAGCACCATTCTTAACGTAGATCCTAAGTTTACCTCTAGTGCAACATCAACAAAAAATCAGCTAAACGTTAGGAAGATACGACTGAATACTAAATGCATTAACATATTTTAGATTGAATTTCCTTTACAGCAATTATTTATCAAGCAGCTTTTAAAACCGATTTTCAAGATTTACTGAAATAAAAAACGCAGTTAGTACAGTACGAAATTGAAATACAAATTATATGTATTGTTTAAGGTATTATAATTTACGCAACTTGGTCAATTTATATTTTTAAGAATAACCAGTCATTTTTAATAAAATTATTAATTAAACTGAAGCAATGTTTTTTTTTTTGTTGTTTTTTTTTTAATTATTATTATTATTTTTTTACCCAAAGCAGTGTGTCCGAGGTTAACTGATTGTCGTGTCAAGTGTTTCGATAGACGGCGTGCATTCTCTTCTGGCGTAATGTCAACTATCCAGGTGCGACAAGTTACAAATAAACATACGATATTGGTCAAGAAGGGTATCTGTTTGCAAATAATTGGTCTTAAAATGAGAGAGAGAGAGAGAGAGAGAGAGAGAGAGAGAGAGAGAGAGAGAGAGAGAGAGAGAGAGAGTATGTGTGTGTGTGTGTGTGTGTGTGTGTGTGTGTGTGTGTGTGTGTGTGTGTAAACACTCCGTGACGTTGAGACTAGTGTCTGCACGGAGAAACGAACAGTCGGCTGACGGGAAACACCTATTATTTTTGTTTTGGACATTTTTCCATAGTATCTGTAAGATTTTTTTAAAAATACTTTTAATGAACTTTCTCTTTGGGCATGTAATGTGAGACAATTGTTTTTTTTTTTCTTCTAAATAAACGTGTTTAGTGTTTTAAAACATAAATTTTTCTATATAATTGTATTTAAGAAGATACCTCATATGTGTGTGTGTTTGTGTGTGCATATATATATATATATATATATATATATATATATATATATATATATATATATATATATATATATATATATATAATCTACTTATAGTTAATACGTCCAAGTTTCTTGTTTAGATGGTAGTATGGAGCAATTAACGTGTAGCTTGGATAAGGTCAATACGTATTACGTAACATTACGTAGCCATTCAGGAAACAAACGGCCCGTCGGAGTAAATTCAAAGATGGTTATATAACCAGGGAGGACACTGAAGATCTTAAGATGTTTATTTCGCAATCCGTCAGTGACGTAACAACCGACGGGCAATTAATTTCAGGCGCTCGGAAAATAAGAACCAGAGTTAGAAGTGTTAAATTAATCCTGGCAGTTTTGAAAGAGACCAATAAATAGTGAGCCTCCTGGCCGACATCAGTGCAACGGGACAGTTACTAAGGCAGTTTCTAAAAGCTCGGTTATTTCTTTTATTCTAATAATATGACCCCGGGCCAACGTAGCTTTTGTTGTAGTATTTATCGTGTTTAGCCCACCGTTATTCATCCGGTATTCCGGCATTTCGTAATGACCCTTCTCAGGTGGCATTGATCCTCCCCCGAAAAAAATCCAAACCCTTTCCCCTCATATATATATATTATTGTCTCTCTCTCTCTCTCTCTCTCTCTCTCTCTCTCTCTCTCTCTCTCTCTCTCTCTCTCTCTCTCTCTCTCTCTCTCTCTCTCTTGTCTCTGAGAAACCGGATCAATAGCGGGCCTTCCATGCCAAGTATGGTTTTGATTAGAGTTTTTGTTTTTTTTTAAAATTTCTTTTTGCAATGTTTGCTGTTATTAAAAGTATAGGATATGAGATACCTAATTCTCACTTTGCCTTATATCTTCATATAGTTTCTTTATTTAGATAATGCATCTTAAAGCTATAAATAAAATAAAATTAATTCTTTCCTTAGTCTTTTAAAATCAGAATCAATTGTCATTAAGATATAGTTTATTCATAGATCCGAACATCCGGGTAATTAACAAGAAGAGTGCTAAATCTTGCATAGATACACCAGCTTCCGCCTCCTTGTCAGTGACTCTAGATATCTATATTTTGTTTTATATTTCTCATTATTTGTTTGTTGTAATCTATTTCGGAATTCTTCCCGAAAGACCACTTTAAGTGTTTTAACCTTGTCTTTAACCAGGTGGGAGTCCAGAGTAATTCATCTTTCGATTATCTATTGTTAAGTAAAATGTTTTCTCATGGTCAATTTTTAAGAAGACGCTTTTTCGAAAATTTCTAATTCTTTTTGAAGATGTTTAAAACAAGTTGCGTTCTCAATAAGGCTGGTACAATCATCTGCATGTTGGGGCATTTTGTATTTCTTTCCTTTATTTAAGGATTCGTATCACTTCAATCAGAGGTGTAGCGAAGACATATGGCGATCACAGCAAGAACTAAAATTACGCCCGTATCAAATTGGCGCTCACCACAAGAACGATGGAACGAATTAAAGTTGTATCTCTATGAAAGCTTTGAAAGTATTAAAAATAAATATGTACTGCTGATCGATTATGTCCTCCCCCCTTCAAGTGGCGCCCACGGCACGTGCGGTGTCCTGGCACACTCTCGCTACGACTCTGCCTTCAATGTTTGGAATATTTCTTTCTTTGTGGCTAATTTTTCAATTGCTATTACATATAATAACATATATTGTGAACGTCCCTGACTCGCTGATTTTTGCATTTCAGTTTCATCCGTAATAGCTCCATTTACCTTTACTCTAACAGGATTTCGGTCCATTTTCGAAAGTTATTTCCGAAACCATTTTTTTTTTTAAAAAAAAAAATTTTTTTGCATAGTTATGCTCGAATCAGTCAAAGGCTTTTTCTTGATCAAAGAGTATTGTGAGTAGTAAAAGGTGGCGATATAGGGCACATGAGCCCAAAAAAGGAAAATCAAATCAGTCTGGGCCTGTATAGGGCGCAGAGTTTTCCGAAACAATGGAACAGCTGGGGCGGTATAGGGCATGTTTGAATTTTGTATAGGAACAAGAGGAATGGTATATGTGACCTGACCTCATGGTACTGGACACTACCAACACTGTATTAAGAGGCTGACCTAAATACACCCACAGCTACTACTCTAGGGAGGGACTCATGCAAGAGAGCCTATATATATATATGGCAAGATGAAAATCTTTTCGAGGCATAAGAAATATCTCTGAAAAGGGTCTTCGGGCTCTTCTTCTTTTATCTTCTCCAGTTCTTCAATCATGTCCTCATTTTCCTAAAAATTCATTTCTTCTTTTTCTTTTCTTTTATGGTATCCATTCAGGATGTTCCAGAGCTCTAAATTTCTCTCGCACTTTTATTAAGTTTTTTTTTTTTATTTCTCAAAGTCTTTTTTCCTTTTTTAATTTTCCTTCTCTTTCCTCTTTTTTGCCCAACTCTTTTTGATCTTCGTGACTTTTTCTGCTAGTATCTTACCTACCTTTCTCATCAGGTCTTCTGCTTTCTTCATATTGTCTATATATATATATATATATATATATATATATATATATATATATATATATATATATATATATATATATATATATATATATATATATATATATATATGCATGCCATCACTCATACATATACTTATATACATTATACATCTTTCTTACAAGTACACATCTATATTCATATATATATGAATATATACGTTGTTGAGTATACATTTAATTCACTTAAAAAAACCCAGAGGTTATATTATGTTGGAATTTATAAGTTATTTTTGAGAATGAAACGGTGCACTAAAGAAAATATAAAAAAAATAGCCTATGTTTTACTTGTATTTGTTTTGTGTCGTCTCCTTTTTATAATCATATAATAAATTAAAATTTAAAAGTTAAGTAAAATTTGATAATAATAGTTATTATCATGAAATTGAGTATTTGGATTGCAATGTGTAACATTTCTTTTATTTTTGCTATGTCACTCGCTTCATTGTGATCCCAAATCTCACGCAGTATTATATAAGGTTAGTTCGATATTATACTAGTGTTGGTTGTTTTATAATTTTCAGTATTTCATCACTGGTGATGACTTAATCACATTATGTTCTTATGTACTGATGATATTCTCTCAAATTCAAGTTCATTTAAATACTCATTTATTAATACTGGTTTAATATTCTGGGTTGTGTATAGTTCACAATAATATTCTTTTATTCTCTTTAAAATTTCTCTTTTGCCTGAAAGTAATTTTTTACAATTATCTTTTATGAATTCCATACTCTTTTCAACTCATTTCCTTAGCTCTTCTCTTTTATAAAGACATTTTGCCTTTCTGTATATTCCTTGAAATTTCCCTGCTTTTATTTCTTAAAAACAACTCGAGCGATTAAATTATTTATGAACAACGATATATAATTGTTTTGACACCTACACATACACTTGCCAGAGAAATAAAAGAACGAGGTATTAAATCATGTACATATCCTAGTTTAATAAGATGGTGCGGAGACACATGGATGAATGGAAATGTGCGAATGGATGAGAAATATATACCTAAATATATTATATGGGACGAGGTCGATACGGTGGCCTGTTTTAAATGTAATCGACGTCGGTGAGCTGGACGCCCTGGAGTTAGTTTAAAAAAGTGAACGAAGTGGTATTTGAGTGTCTTTAGGAATTACTTGTAATTGTTCATGTACAAATCCACGTTGTGGGGCTGTCGAATCTAGTCTGTAGATTGCAGGCCTTCTATGGGATCTAACCATGCTAGAAATTGTATATGTAGTCACGCTCCAGATACTATCAGTTGCTCTTTTTACCACCTACAAGTTCACCCGGTTCGTACAAATATCTCAGAGTTACATTACCTAATACTGGTTGAGAGAAAGATTCAATACGTTGTATTAGGATATATTTGTTTGTAATTGAAATAGAAGGTTTCATGGAAGTTGCACGAGTAATGACACCTGGTCACCTTGCAACCCATTCATGAGATCTCTTACCCGACTTAAAGTCTGTAGATATTTCCATTGCGTATTGATATCCAAATAACCGCTCAGCAAGTGTTCCATTAAATTGGTCAACGATTGCCTGATCACGATGAATTTCAGTATGTCCTTGCCTGCTTTTAACGTATTTTTTTTTTCATCAAGGATGATATGCACCAATAAATTCTTTGCCAGGATCAACCTGTAATAGCTGTGGCCATCATAGACCACCATTATGATAAATAGACTCAAACGCAGAAACAACTTTAGAGGCTGTCTTTGTTAAAAATGGTTCTGCTTCTTTATATCAATTTGCAACATCAACAACAATTAATGTGTATTTATACATGAGTAGTAAAGTGGGGGTGATATAGCAACAACGGGAAAATACATTACGGAGTCTCCCACGGGGCCTGTATAGCGCGACACGATTAATAGCGACAAAAAAATCACACTGGGCCTATATAGCGACAAAAAATTACACAACGGAAATTTTGTATAAGTGACTAGTACACCTTGGGCCTGTATAGCGTCAAGAGGAATGACACAGGTGGAGTGAAGTCACGGTACTGGACACTTTGCCAACACTTGCCTACAGGTGGCGCTCTACAGTTTGGTATTTAGCATAGGGTTAAAATTTTAAAGAAAAAGAGTTTCTCCGGGTATCCTCACTAGTTATACTGGTTTTTTAAAAGAGACTTTGTATATCTTAGGTATTGTTCAAAGAACCTTTAATTCCCTTTATTTTGATGTATGATTGATGGGTGTAATATGGGTTAGAGAGTATACAGTTTGGCCTTACTGCAGATGTGCACCTTTCAAAAAAGTGCTAGCTTTTCTTGCTCATTTTCACTTCTCGAATTTCAGAGGTAAATTGTAAAAAAAAGAGCCGATAACTATTTTTACATTTTATGTATTTGGTAATTCAGTCATTGCACTTTTAGAAGCTGGTATTATCTAGTTTGGCAAAATTCATTTTCCATATTTTAATAGCTGCCAAGAATAGTGTACTTTAGACAAATTTTGGTTGATTTTTGGAGCACAATGGAGCAGTCATTTTAGTTCGCATTGTCCTAAGCTCATTTAAAATTTCCAAAAGTACAATATCCAAAGAAATTTCATCCACATTACATGAAAGTAGTATATAGGTATGCCAACAATCTCTCCACTGTGCGTGTTTAAAATGCAAACAACTTCACCTTACATACATCACTCTCTCAAAAGTACATAATAACTGGTGAGCGCCACCATAAAGAGTATATAGAAATTATTATTGTATGATTTAATTTTGATTGAATGGCTGAAATATTTAAGTTGCAAGCATCAAAAATCAAAACAGTCCTTTGTAATAATTGTCTTATTTTTCCCCCCTCAGAACAGCATTTATTAATCAGTCTTGAACCGGTACAGCCCCCCCCTTATGATAAAAAGTGAACAATTTTAAAAATATGCATTGCATTTTGTCAACATAGCAACCAGTGTTATGCTGAGACAGGAACATGAAACTAACCATATTTATTCCTAAGATGTCAACAATAAATTTTACAGTTATAAAAGGGATATAACAGGTGAGGTTCATAAAGGTCAAAGGTCAAAGGGTAAAATATTGACTAATTTTTTATATGGAAGAAAGCAAATTTGCTTTGTTACCATTTATTTTTTAATTTCATTGCAAATAAATGAAATGAAACATTTTCACCATGTATTTCTGTTATTTATTGCAACATTTCTCAATTTAAGTTGACTTTATTTCTATATTCTAAGACTTCTAATTTCCCCATAATGAAGGTCACTACTCACCCAAACATGCCTCATAGCAAATTATGTAAGCTAGAGTAAAAATAAGCATAATTAGCTTATTTTCATGAACAAAATGATTGTTAATGTACCATTTTACTCAGAACATCATACATAATAATATGGAAATAAGAACAATAATTGCATAAATGTTTATATTTGTTTTTAAGGTGCCGCTCTTCAGTTTCGTATTTAGCATAGGGTTAAAATTTTAAAGAAAAAGAGTTTCCCCGGGTTTCCTCACTAGTTATACGGATTTTTTTAAAAGAGACTTTGTATATCTTAGGTATTGTTCAAAGAACCTTTAAGGTGGCGCTCTACAGTTTCGTATTTAGCATAGGGTTAAAATTTTAAAGACAAAGAGTTTCCCCGGGTTTTCTCACTAGTCATACTGGTTATTTAAAAGAGACTATGTATATCTTAGGTGTTGTTCAAAGAACCTTTAATTCCCTTTATTTTGATGTATGATTGATGGGTGTAATATGGGTTAGAGAGTATACAGCTTGGCCTTTCTCCAGATGTGCATCTTTCAAAAAAGTGCTAGCTCTACTTGCTGATTTTCACTTCTCGAACTTCAGAGGTAAATTGTAAAAAAAAGAGCCGATAACTTTTTTTACATTTTATGTATTTGGTAATTCAGTCATTGCACTTTTAGAAGCTGGTATTATCTAGTTTGACAAAATTCATTTTCCATATTTTAATAGCTGCCAAGAATAGTGTACTTTAGACAAATTTAGGTTGATTTTTGGAGCACAAGGGAGCAGTCATTTTAGTTCGCAGTGTCCTAAGATCATTTAAAATTTCCAAAAGTACAGTGTCCAAAGAAATTTCATCCACATTACATGAAAGTAGTATATAGGTATGCCAACATTCTCTCCACTGTGCATGTTTAAAATGCAAACAACTTCACCTTACATACATCACTCTCTCAAAAGTACATAATAACTGGTGAGCGCCACCATAAAGAGAATATAGGTATTATTATTGTATGATTTAATTTTGATTGTATGACCGAAATATTTAAGTCGCAAGCATAAAAACAGTCCTTTGTAATAATTGTCATGTATTTCCCTCTCAGAACAGCATTTATTAGAGTCAGAGTCTTAAACCGGTACAGCCCCCCTCCTTATGATAAAAAGTGATCTATTTTAAAAATGCGCATTACATTTTGTCAACATAGCAACCAGTGTTATGCTGATAGACAGGAACATGAAACTAGCCATATTTATTCCTGAGATGTCAACAATAAATTTTACAGTTATAAAAGGGGATATGACCGGTGAGGTTCACAAAGGTCAAAGGTCAAAGGGTAAAATATTAACTAATTCTTTGATATGGAAGAAAGCAAATTTGCTTTGTTATCATTTATTTTTTAATTTCATTGCAAATAAATGAAACAAAACATTTTCACTATGTATTTCTTTTACTTAATGCAACATTTTTCAATTTAAGTTGACTTTGTTCCTATATTCTAAGACTTCTAATTTCCACATAATGAAGGTCACTACTCACGTAAACATGCCTCATAGCAAATTATGTATGCTAGAGCAAACATAAGCATAATTAGCTTATTTTCATGAATAAAATCATTGTTAATGTACCATTTTACTCAGAACATCATACATGATAATAGGAAAATAAGAAAAATAATTGATAAATGTTTATATTTGTTTTTAAGGTGGCGCTCTACAGTTTCGTATTTAGCATAGGGTTAAAATTTTAAAGACAAAGAGTTTCCCCGGGTTGCCTCACTAGTCATACTGGTTATTTAAAAGAGACTATGTATATCTTAGGTGTTGTTCAAAGAACCTTTAATTCCCTTTATTTTGATGTATGATTGATGGGTGTAATATGGGTTAGAGAGTATACAGCTTGGCCTTACTCTAGATGTGCATCTTTCAAAAAAGTGCTAGCTCTACTTGCTCATTTTCACTTCTCGAACTTCAGAGGTAAATTGTAAAAAAAAAGAGCCGATAACTTTTTTTTACATATTATTTATTTGGTAATTCAGTCATTGCACTTTTAGAAGCTGGTATTATCTAGTTTGGCAAAATTCATTTTCCATATTTTAATAGCTGCCAAGAATAGTGTACTTTAGACAAATTTAGGTTGATTTTTGGAGCACAAGGGAGCAGTCATTTTAGTTAGCAGTGTCCTAAGATCATTTAAAATTTCCAAAAGTACAGTGTCCAAAGAAATTTCATCTACATTACATGAAAGTAGTATATAGGTATGCCAACATTCTCTCCACTGTGCATGTTTAAAATGCAAACAACTTCACCTTACATACATCACTCTCTCAAAAGTACATAATAACTGGTGAGCGCCACCTACTAATTCCCTTTATTTTGATGTATGATTGATGGGTGTAATATGGGTTAGAGAGTATACAGTTTGGCCTTACTGCAGATGTGCACCTTTCAAAAAAGTGCTAGCTCTACTTGCTCATTTTCACTTCTCGAACTTCAGAAGTAAATTGTAAAAAAAAGAGCCGATAACTTTTTTTTTACATTTTATGTATTTGGTAATTCAGTCATTGTACTTTTAGAAGCTGGTATTATCTAGTTTGGCAAAATTCATTTTCCATATTTTAATAGCTGCCAAGAATAGTGTACTTTAGACAAATTTAGGTTGATTTTTGGAGCACAATGGAGCAGTCATTTTAGTTCGCATTGTCCTAAGCTCATTTAAAATTTCCAAAAAGTACAATATCTAAAGAAATTTCATCCACATTACATGAAAGTAGTATATAGGTATGTCAACATTCTCTCCACTGTGCATGTTTAAAATGCAAACAACTTCACCTTACATACATCACTCTCTCAAAAGTACATAATAACTGGTGAGCTCCACCGTAGCAATGCATAAAGTGTTCGTGTCGGTGAATGTAGCAATGTATGTGTGTGTTTTTTTTAACTTACTTATACTATATAATTCGTTAATTTAATGTTTTTGTTTAGGCAAAATAAAAAAATCTTTTCCAGGCAATGTACGTGGCCCTGAAAAGGGCCATTGGATTCATCTTCTTTTATTGCCTTCATTTATTTCACCAGCCTTCGATTTTTCCAATAATTTATTCCTTCTTATTTTCTTCTTCTTCGTTTTTCATTCAGTCTGGATGACCCAGATGTGTATATTTCTCTTGGATTTCGATCCAATTTTGATTGAGTTTTTCAAAGTCTTCTTTCTGTTTCCCACTTCCTTTCTCTCTTTTATCAGTTCTTTTCTATTCTCCAGGTCTTGTTTATTATTTTCCTATCTTGCATCATCTTTCTCACCATCTCTTCTACTTTCTTTAATGTCTTTTTCCACAATCAAGAGAAGACCAATCAGTCAAATATCTCACATCTTCTAGAAAGTAGATAACTTTAATAACAACATGAAATGCCTTTTCAAAGTTCTCACACTAACACACCCAAACCTTATGAAACCTCTTTGCCACTTCTTCTGCCATTCCTGGCACTTGGTCTTTGGCGAAAATTCATTCTGGTAACATGTCTGGCTACAATGTCTTTTGTAATCGGATACATCCATTCCTTTTCAATCTTTTCTAATGTCACATACATGACATCCATCATCCAATAATACATATCTTTGAGCTGATTAAAAATTCCATTTTGTATTCTCTGTAGAATGATGCGACCTGGCAAGGTCATAGGTGCTTATGCACGTAGTGCTTCGCGACTGGTTCGAGTCCTGGGCTGGACCTACTTTCTCCAAGGGGTACTCCAATGTGAAAACCTTTGACCGTATTTGTTTCTTACAGTTCCCTAACGTAAAATTGCCATGTCCGGGCAAGGAAAGAGAGGCAGAGGCAGGGCAAGTGTGGCACCAAGCAGCCGCAAGGCCCTGAGGCAACACCCAGTGCACCCCCAAGCCCCACTTTCTGTCCTGGCTCTGGGTTTCTTCCGTCTGGTTCTCTCGTTGTTGCTGGTTCCGCCGTTGTTATGCTCCAGTACTGTTGTCGGCATCAGCAATGGGTGTCGCTGGTACGGTATGGTTTTGTTGGTCAAATTTTTCCAGTTGTCCTAATGGAAGATCTCATGTTAATGATGTGTTAGCCACCTATGCAATTTATGAAAGAGTTAGAGTTGTGAATTTTAAATGTTAGTTGTTTTTGTCTTAGTTGGCATTGTGTGTTCATAATATACTTTTACTTGTTCTAAAGGGTTAATAATCTGGGTGGTGTTAGTCACTATTTATGGTAGGTAGGTATGTATATAGGTTATGTTGTTTGAATGAAGTGGTCTAAAGAATTGTGGGAGGGTAAGGGCCACCAAGATATTGTGCCAAATGACTTTCAGTTGTTGCTCATGTATATTAGCCCTCTATTGCTAAGATGGTTGAATCGCTTGTCCGGAAGGAGGTTGGTTCTTGTGTCTGTGTGTGTGCAGAGTGGGAGTTATGGGTCAGCAGGTAGAGCTTCCTGTAATGACCCTTGCTTGTGTTTTGGCAGTTTTTGTTGATCAGTTACTTCTTTTCTATTGGCAATCTCATACATTTCTTTTCATATAGGCAGACATCTTTTGGTGATCAGTTACTTCTATTATGATTGGCAATCTCAGGGATTTCTTTTCATATAGGCAGTTGTGGTGGCATATGCAACCGACAACTGTTATGGCAGTGAGAGTTTTTGTGTGTGAGTGGGGGGTTGTGGAATGTGGGACAGCAGGTAGTGCTACCTGACCGCCCCTTGTTTTGATGCCAGTATTGAAAGTTATTGCTATTTTCTTCTGTATTTCTTCTTCTACTGTATTGGATCTGTGTTTTCGTTAAACCTTCATCTGTTGTTCTTGTGATTTGGTTGATGGAAGTATTGAAAGATATTTGTTAACCTTTTTTCTAGTTCTTCTTCTGTTGCTTTGGATCTGTGTTTTCTTTAAATCTTCATCTGTTGTTGTTCTTGCAGTTTTGTTAATTGAAATTTATTTGTTAATCTTTTCTGTATTTTCGTTAAAGCTTGATCCGTTGTTCTTGTGGCTTTGAAGATGGCTGTATTGAGAGTTATTTGCTATTTGTTTTACACGAAGACAGACAAGACAAGAATTTTTATACTTTTTCAGGACACGTTTATTGCAAACTTTGAAATGGAATAACACTAAAGACATAAACAAATACACTTCAAATAGTTAATAACCAAGGTCCAGAGCTTTAAACAATTTTACACTGACCCACGTTCCCGTCAAGGCGCATTCTTCCTGAGTATACTGAAAAAGGTGGTCTTGGTTGCATGTTTCAGCACAAGTATGGCACAAAAGAAACATCAGTTTTCCTTGGCAATGATGCGGTAAAACAGAATGGTATAATTACGTGCGAGGTAAAACTTTACACTTGATCAATGCTTCCTGTTGTCTAGCATTGTCCACGTCGATGTGTTTGGTCAGTAATTATAGATGCCTTGCGGAAAGGTGACAATATTTGCATACGCACAGATACAGAGAACACACGTCCAAGTATTTGATTTCTTTTTCTTTCTCCTCGTCGACTTGTTACAGCAAACTGTTGGCATTCGTCCGTCTTCCGTACAAACTGTCCCGTGGGTTCAAACGGTCCACTAACTTGTATCTTTCCACGATGTGCTTAAACTCGGAATCGGTTTTTAATCGCTGGTCGTTCTCGTGTTCCCACATTTCTATCACGACGCTGACAAGTGGCCTGGTACAACACTTCCATGGTCCGTTGTAGAAATTGGTTTTTAGTGGCACGTTGAGGGCAACAGATGGGACATCTGTAAAAATAAGCACCAGTTCAAGTCGTACAAGATCTTGTTTTTTTTTTTTAAGTCCCAGCCATCCAATGAATACTTTCCAATGGCTTTCTCACCCTCCTTCGTTGCCAGCATGTTGAATCCATTTGTATTCCTTGTCACGCATGTAACGTAATCAGCGTAGGGCTTTGGCCGAATATTGACGTTTGACAAAATTGGTTGTTTGAAGACTGATGACATCTAGCGTGTTTTCGGGCATGAACCGTTGGAGGTACACTAAGGAACAGTCCTTGGCAATGGTCCAGGCTTCTTTCAAAGGATCGATCCCAGCGTGCTTCGTGAACTATTCTCGAAATTTTCCACAGCAACGTCGTAGTATGTTCACGTCAGAACGATAATATTTTAACATTTCTTCCTCAAAGTCGAAAGGGTCTGAGGCGTGACTCTGGTACTATGCGTAGAAAGCTTCTGGTTGTTCGGTATGCATGTTGTTGGGTTCCTAGTAGTGGACCTTAGGCAAATGGGGTAAAACAGCGTTTTGATTGGCTTCGGTAATGAAAAAGTGTGGAAAATAGCCTATGGCCATTTCTGTCATGCCAAATGGCTTAGGCATACAACTCAAAGGCATGGCCAAGTAACTCACTGAATCTTTAAACTGCACTTCATTTACTTGCATGAAAATGATTTTGTCTTCGTTCAAAGTCACTTTAGGACAATCGGTACTTTATTCTGTATAGTATCTCAACAGAAAATGTCCACCATATCCCGAGATATTGTGAGCCATCACAGTGGCATACTGACGACAATCTCCGTAACGTTCGATGTCTTCTTTGCTCCACGTCTCGTCGATATGGTATAAGATTCATTGGGCAAAATCGGTCAATGTATAAGACCCCCGAAAGATTTTTTTCACGTCCGCTAAGAATCTTTCTACAATGAGAGATATAGGTTCTTTGATGCATTTCTTAGACGCTCGGTGAGACAAGTAGAAATTATGAATGTCAATGTCAGTTATTGCATGTATTCGAAATAGAAAAGACGAAATTGCCTTTCTCATTCTGCTCATCTTCTTCTCCTTCTTCATGTTTAGAATGGTATTTTTGAATGTATTATTGGTCCAAGTCCACGATTTGACGACAAATGTGACATAGCTTCTTTCCTGAACAGACGTGCGCCATGGCGTTGTTGGTATGTATACCTTGTCCACAAGTAGGGCACAATTTCAGGAGTTGACAAGCATATTTCCGCTATGAAACTTGCGTTTCAAAATGTTGGTAACAGGCAAGGCTGACAAACGTGCACTGACAAGCTAGGCAATGCACTGGTTCTTGTCCTTCCAGTCAGGGTTTAGAGGCCAAACATCCTGAGCACATCGATCCACAATGCTTGTGTTGCTCTCGATTTTTATAGCCGTAGGCACATTTCTCACAAAAATAACTGTATGACCTGAATGCAGTGATACTGGTAATGAATGGCATCAAAATGTTCATCGTGATAACAGACATAAATGTATTTGTCGTCCATGAAATCTTTGCCTCGAAACTACAGTGGTCCGCGCACTTCTTGAGGGTGTAATTTCAAGGTGTAACATGGAGCCAAAACGTCTTACAAATTTTGCATTTCAGGAATGCTACAGGGCGTGTCTTTAGGTATCCCCGCTTGCTGTAACAGGAGTTCTGCCTCTCTTTGTTGTTTGGCTTGGTCCGATCGTTGAATATTTTTCCAAGCTCGTTCCATTCTATCGTGTCATTCTTGTCGGCATACATTCGTCCCACCACGAAAAGAAAGAAGACTTTGAGAAATTAAATCAAAATTGAATGAAGATACAAGCCAAGTTTACAGATATGGGTCATCCAGACAGGATGCCCGAAGAAGAGAAGAAGAATAACAACAAAGGAATTTTAGAGAGAGAGTAAGGAGCTGGTGGAAAAAGTGGAGAAGATAGAAGAAAACAAAGGCCCTTTTCAGGGCCACTTTCTCTACCTCGAAAAGATTATACTTTATTAATATTTTCTGTATAAGTTATAAAACATACATCGCACTACATTCACCAACACAACGAAAGCTTGATGTCACAGTACTTGACGAACACTTGTCGTCACAGTACTTGCACATTGTTACACTGTTACCATATGTCCAGTACCGTGACGTTATGCCACCTGTGCCATTTCTCTTGTCGCTATACAGTCCCAATGTGTGCTAATACAAAATTCCCATTGTCGCCAAAGTATCCCAGCTGTTCCAGGTAACGTCAATAAACCTTGTCGCCAAAGTATCCCAGGGTGTTTTTTTTTGTTTTTTTTTTAGTAACTCCCATAGTCGCTATTCTATCCCTATATACTACTGTCATTGTTTTTCCTTACAGACTTACTCATGTTCTATGAAAACAAAATTTGCTATCATCCGGGTCACCTGTGCCACTGTTTGGAAAATATGATGTTATGTACAAATACAAGGCTGTTTGAAGCGGAAACACATCATCGGACCAGAAGTGAGACGTATTTTAGACAAGCTTTGATAAATTTCAGGAAGAAAAGAGCTATGCAATGTCCTGTATGTTAACGAACTGGTGTTAACTTAACAAACAACGGTCATTTTCACGGCCACTTCCAATGCCTGGAAAAGATTTTGATTTTTTTATATTGCCTAAACCAACAATTTAAAAAAATGAATTGTATAGTATATGTAAGTTATATAAAAACACACTACTATATTCACCAATACGAGCAGCAGCAGGAAGGGTGAATCTAACAAATGACTTTTCGAGCAAATTTTCTATATACAATATAGATAAAAAAAAGCTCAATAACGCTAAACCAAAGTCTCTAACTGTTTATATTTCCATACTGTTAAAAACCGGTAATATAAATCGTTTAGGTTAGCTCAGTTTTGTTATACTATTATTGAGTTATTTTTTACGATTTTGTTTACTTGTAAAGCGAATTAATTGTTGTCCTTCACTCTCTCTGCTGCTCCTGACTGTCAAGGGAGTTAACCAAAGATTTTATCCAGACCAATCTACGAGCGTATGTGTGTGTATATATATATATATATATATATATATATATATATATATATATATATATATATATATATATATATATATATATATATATATATATATATATATATATATATTGTTTGTTAAATCAAGAATATTTCCACCCTGATTTGCAAGTTTGAAATTCATATTCGACAATAATGGATTATGTACACGCAGGTATACTTGATTTATTGGCTCAGATACAATAAGCCACCCTGGGGGTGTTTGAATACTGGATGAATATAGAATATATCCCTGCTGGGCCTGATTAGACTTAGGTCGACGTGGTAGCTGCTATCAATTATATGGTATACTAAATTCAGTGCGATGGTGGATGTTATATTAACAATATTAGGCGAGATGTGACGAATTGTTCTATATGGGTCATTATATTTAAGAACTGCTAGGGGTGGAGTTATTTTTTCATGAATTACATTTTCTTTTAAAATGTTCATCAATACGATCACTAACTGAATGTTTTAGCTTTTCGGAGTCAAATCCAGGTATTATAAATGTTGATAGTTGCTCTTCTGTAATTCCATAATATTTCAGAAATACTGTCTAAAATAATCGCTTATGACTTACACGCTGAATTAGGTCATATTCATTAATTATATAAGTACTAGATAATCTATCTGCCGGCACGTTTATTTTTTTTTCTCTGTCAACAATAGCCTTATTTACATATTCTAAGTCTGCTGCAACTTGATTTAGATGTTGTATTGTTTCAATTATTTAATTTTTTAAATCATCGTTATAAAAAGTATTGAAGCTGGACAGTAAATTTTTAAGATCATTTAACACGCGGTCATGTTCAGATTTAATCGGTCTTGATAATGAGTTAATTTGCTCAACATCAAGTGTCGCTATTCTTGCTAAACCCTTCTTACCTTGAATGAAACTTATAAAATAAGTGTAATGCGTATAATCACGATAAGCTGTGAGAGTTGTAGTGCTCTCCATAAATGGATATTTTTTTTCTATATTCTGGAAGTTGTATAAATTTCTTAACATCTATGATGAAGTCGGATCGCTGTGGTTCTGGTGGAACCTGATAAACCGGTGCAACTTCAGACCATCCTAACACTGATCTGATCGAACTTTGACAAATATCTACAGCATAGTCAGGAGAAAGTATTTCAATCACCGACGACAATGTTGGTTCGTAAACAGTAATTGCTATTTTGGACTCTTTCCCAGTAATAGACTTAATTCTGCGCTGCAATTCTTCATTAATTTGCTCTATCTGATAACTACCAGTTGGAATACTAACTACTTGCCAATCGGGAGTTCCATCAGATTTATTCTTATTTGCGAATACTAATGAATTATTTGGCTTTAGTCCACCAAATGGTTTTCATCTAATATTAGACCAGCTATAATAGACACGTAACTGAGCTAATGCTATCTCTTTTACTGGAATTATAGTTGGAAAGTTAACAATGAATTCAGGATTGGTCGAACTTATTGATATCATGGTAGTTTTTGAAGGAATTGTGTTAGTGACGATCTGCTGTAATAACTCTCTTGACTCAATATCAGAACGATGTTCAGTCGCTGACATTATTGTTATTATTATTGGTTAATTCTCCATTTATTTTATTCTGGTTATTGTCACTAGAATCGTTAGTGATTCTGAATGCTTCATCGTAGGTTTTAATTATCGTTACGAACTCCTCGTCAGATATTTTACCATCACTGAGATACGAGGAAATATACCCAGATAGTTTAGAGTAAGTTGCTGTTGCTGTATGCAACTTTATCATATACTCATGTAATTTATCATTCGCACATGTAGTTATTGTTTTAGAAATAATACTAAGAACATCTGCTATAGTCTTTGAAGTTGAAACAATAATTGTTATAATTGCTGGAGCTGTCATTGTTAATGTCGATAATATTAATCCGGATCCAGCAACAATAGCAGAAACTGTGTCCACAACTATATCAATGACAACCATACGTCTACGATATTTTTTACTTTTATTGTATAATGGTCGATGGTATATTTTTTTAATTTGGCCAGACATTCACATGCTTGATTATATCTGTGACGTTAAACGTCGATAGATGACGTAGTTATTTTATCCATTATACTATGACGTTAAGTAATTAATTGAGCTACAAATTCCAAACACCACCAGTAAGCTTGAGGTAAATTTCTGCTCGATGATTCCAGCGTAAACGTTCCTTCAGAATTTTTATCATACAACACAGATACAGTTTTAGAAAAATTACCAGTTGATGGAGATGTAGTGGATATTCTAAAATCTGCAACGCTAAGTACGGACATCCTATATATACCAGTGATCTCCGCAGTGTTTGATTGTTTTATTTTCTGGTGTCCACGATCCAAACCCAGATGCAACTGTATACACAATATTTCTTATCTGATTGTGAGGAATTTTAATCATGTTTGTTTTTTTTTAATAATATCCGGAATTCCACCAATAATATCATTGAGCTTTGTGTTAATATCAGTAAGTTTTATAGCAACTTTCAAAAAATTCGTTATTAATTCTGTTTATGTTTCTGCGAAAACTCAAAGATGTATTCACGTGACCGTTAAATTCAGTTTCGATTTTGACTATTTCATTACTGATTGGAATCTGTTTATCATCGACGTAATTTTTTGTAGAAGCATCAAAATCAGATTCTGGTGTTCTTAAATTACTAATACCATTATAGTCTATATTGAGAAATGCACGCATTATAAAACCGTTGGCTAATACGTACTTAGATTCTTGATCGGCAACATATTTTTTTGTTGTAGCATCACTATCTGTAGTTGGATATCCAAGATCTGTAATTTTATTTTTGTTCATAATAACGTATCCACTAAATACATCGCCAGTCGTCCTGACATAATCGTTAACTGACTTACCGGAAGCTTGTATTTTACCCTGATCAGTAAAAGTAATGATATTATCAGCAACTGCAGTAGGAATTCGTATAAGTACGTCTGGTAGCTGTATATTACTCGTCTTTAATCGTCCTTGCTTATCCTGAAAAAAATAATCACTTCATTTTGATCCACACTTGCGATATTAAATAAATCATCAATCCCATTTCTGAGTCGATCGAGGGTTACATATTTAGATAAATCACCTTGTTGCTGAGCTTTACCACGAGCAGATCTTCCGTAAATATCTACCATTATATTTTTACTGCTGTGTGTTTAAATGTTACAGCATGGTATATTCATGCACGACTTTATGAGGTGGCTTTCCCTGGGGTGCTAGGGATATAGCATCATGTACATTAAGTACTTCACGATTACAAATTGGTTGATCAGTTAATGTTTGTGTTGGTAATGTAAAATACCAGATTGGAGCATTATTATTACTGTCATAATGAAGACATTCTTCGGGTGGAGCTAATCCATACGAATCAAAATAAATAATTCCACGTGGATCAATTACATACGCTACCCAGTGGGTACCTGGTCCAGAGTTTTTATCGAGATTAATAATACCTGTTTCAGTACTGTTTGTTTTCTTTTGGTAACTGATCGGGCATAAAAGCACCTCTAAAGATTTTTTATTTGTAGTTTTTTTTTATCAGCATCTAGTAAATCAAAATTATACATTAGGCGAGATCAGTAAACACTCCCTGGAAGTCTTAGACCTTTTCCGTACCATGAGGGCTGGGTCCCTGGTAATCTGAGACCTTTCCCTATTTTTAGATGTTCGTTTTATTCCCTGTCCAGTTGCTTTCTTTAATGCCATTCCAGCAGCAATTCCAACAGCACCTAACGCAGCTGCTTTCGCAACCGCTGGGGCTGCTGAGGCTATTAATGCTGGTATAGCTGCGAGAAGGGGAAATATACCACCCGTTTTAAAAGCATCTTTGATAGCGCCTGCAGAAAGACTAAGTTTGACGCCTTTATTTGATTTTTTACTTCATTAAAGTTTTTGAATTGATGGTCGGTAAACGATAATTATTTGAACCGCTCATCTGTTCTCTTTTCAACGATATTTTTATTCCACAGTTATTGTTTGATGCTGATTGCAGTCTTTTTATCTGACCAGGAGTCAGGGTAATATTAACGTGATTGTATGACATTTATATTACTCATGAATGATCTAATTACGTGTTACATATTTTCTACTGGAGCATCAATGACTCATTCGTCCACCAGCATATTCAAGGAGCATTGATTTATCCCTAAGTAGAACACCAATTGCTCTATAATTATCAATAGCTCCTCTTGTTACACTAGCTCGAAAATGTATATGGACTACCGATTGTCTGGTGAAATCTAAATGTTCGAGCGAAAAGTAATAAATTGGAAATAAGGTTGTAAAATCTGAGATATTTGTAATCCAGTATCAACATTTTGATCACCGCCCATAAACGTCATAAGACGATGATATGCACGTGCTACATGATTTTGATCGAAATTCAGTAATATATCCTCGGATGGTTCTTGATGTCAATTTATCCTTAATGAAACCTCAGAAACACCAAGACTGTCAAATATCATAATACTACGCGTTTGGTCACTTACTCGTGCAGTATCTTGCAATGCAATAAATATATGTCTGGTCGCAGAAACCCCTGCTGAGAGGCTATTTGCCATGTAAATAAACCGTTAATATTACTCTGGATAGCATCTGTGGTCATTGTCAGCCATGATAATATCGATTTACTCCCTTGCCTCATGAAAGATAGTAATCGTTGCTCTTCAGATATTGAGGGAACTAAAACTAACATCCACAGTGAAAGTTTTCTAAGAATTACTATACCAGCATCACCGGCGGGTCTCCATATTGCATCGTTGTCTGTAGCCTTTCGTACTAGAACAACTGTATGTCTGGTTCCGAAAATGACTTTTCTGACATTTCTGCAGAATACAAAGATATGTGATAGTGGAATTGCACATGAAAATATTCTTCTATTTCCTTTTAATATCGCTCGACGTGATCTAAATCCTCAGCTGAAATCTGTATTTACATTAATAATCATACTTTCTACGTCTGCATCGGCGTTTCTGGCAAAATTTCTTAGTCGTCCTATTTCATATTGTTGGTGCTCTGGAGAATTAGAAGTATATTTACAAACATCATTGATGGACCACCTAATCTTGAATAATCGTCACTATATCTTGCATGACCAAGTATTTTTGTAGCAACGTCAACATCTTTCTGAATTGATTCAATACTTTTTCCGTCACTCATGTACGTAGCACTATCAAACAACGCCATTATACCATTATTTACAAAACCGACACTCAAATTAGCATCGTATTCAGTATTATCTGCTTTTAATATCTCACCTTCGACTTCAATAAATGTTTCTGAGGGTAGGAAATATCTACTTGTATCATGAACCTGAAGTTCAATCCTTCCACGCTGATATGGAATTCGTGTGTCGTAAGACTAATACTGATAATCACGTATAGATTTATCTTTGAAGACTGGTGCGTCCAAGTCAAATGCAGGATCACTTATACGTTTGAACATATTTATTATAATTATTATCGTCTAAAACGAAGACCACCTCGAGAAGTGAGACCACTTCCTGCTATGAAACTGGCGGTTATAATTTTTCTCTTTTTTCTGATAAAGATGTATCAGCCAACTCGGCTAGTTTTTGCTTAGCAACTTGATTTATTTTTACTAATATTTGCGGGCATTAATTCAGTGCTAGGTAATTTTACCGGCTGAGGTCGGACTGCTTGAAGTCTGCGTATTAATTGTGCGTCTATCTTTGATGACCGAGAATGCTTTACTAGTAACATTACCAGCAACACCTATACCTTTTTCACGAACAACATCAGTAGCTTTCATACCCAGCTGCTTTGCAATTGGTAATGCTTTTTGGGCTATTCTTTTAAAAAGACCCTGCACAATATCACCTAACCCATCTCCGTAGGTTGCCCTGTAAATCGGTATTTGAGAGTTAATTGCCCTGACCATAATTGGTCCACGTTGAGTATTATGTACTATCATTTTATTAAATAGTCATTATGTTTAATTTACATATTTAGTTAAGTGACTTAGTCACTATAATCATTGGCGATTTCATTAATGAGAGACTGATATACATTAATATCCATCATACCGCCTGTAAATAATCTTTTACAAATATCTGCTGCTTCATTAATTATTTCTGGGGAATTATTACCAGCTCGTTTTCCTCCAATCAGAATTTCTAGTCGTTCAACATCAGCAAGGACGTTGTTAGGACACTGAGTGATAAGACCACTTCCAGTAGAAGTGTTTGATGGCCAATATTCTTTTTCTTCACTTTTCTTTTGTGACGGTTTCTCAATTACATCAGTACGTAGCGATGGTAGTTTGACTACCTCACTTGTCTTTTGTGGTGGATAAGATTATTTCGATGCTACAGGAGCTGATGGTGATGGCATACTAAAATGATAACCTGTTGGTATCTCAATTTGTGATGCTAATAAGCCATATTTTCGTTTTGTTTCTTCTATTTTTCTCTTTTTTTCTTCTATTTTTTGCCTTTCTTTTCGTCTTTCTTGTCCTTTTCTTGTCTTGCTTTTTTCTTTTTCTCACCTTGATGTAACCATTTCATCAATTTCATCTATATAATTATGATATAATGGATCATCAGTTTTAGCTTTTTCAATATTCAAGCGTATGCGATATAATGCTTTTTGCCACTAATGACGGTTTTTAAAATATTTAGTGTATTCATGTTTCATTAATTTATCTCGCTGAGAAAAACTGCCCAGAGCAAATTCAGCAAGTTGTTTTTCATTTTTAATATCCTTAACTGCTGTAACAGTTTCTTCATTAAATTTACTCATAAATTTAGTAGTACTAATCAATTTACTACTCCCTTGTTTAGGGGCTGGTGCATCAGTGCCTTCAAGTGTTAATCGTGCTGGTTGAGCTGCACCTATTTCGACTGGAAGTTCTCTAAAAATCTTTTTTGCTTCTTTAGTTCTTTCTGCTATTTTCTCTAATGCAGGTTGAATATCCTTAGTGGTATCAGTAATACATTTAAATAATTGTTTTGTGTCATCTTCAAATTTAATTTTTGATTCCTCACGTGACTGAAGTTGATCTCTAACAGCATCTCGGACGGGTAAATATTTTTTAATTGCCTCTAGACTTTCGCCAGTTAATCTGGCTGAGTAGGGCTCTCCAATATTCATTATTAATATTTTTAATAGATATTTAATTGAATTACGCGCGATAACTATGCTCTGAATCTATGTTGAACATAGATAATTATTTCCCTTCGTGAATGAATGTAACATATTGTCGATGTTTGAATTCGGACAAAATAGATCGTTTTTCTGACAATTATTACATGATTATCTGTCATTCACAAAGAATTAGGTGATAGCGAACAACAAAAGTGTAACACGGAGAGATACAGGTAAATATATATGTCTCGATAACCTAAAATTCCAGATCACATACATATTTAGGTCAAAAGTTATCTATATCTTCGTAAACATCCTTTAATGGACGATAACTCTCATACAGAAGATAAAACGTGATTATATGTATAACATATTTTTTGTATTATGTTTGAGAAATGAATCAAATTCATAATACAATTCTATAATAATTATAATTTTTGTTCAGTATTTACTGCTTGCAAATAATTTTCCTGAGCATTCTCGTACATAAGTCACATATATATTAACTATCTAAACAGAATTATATAAGACGAATTCATAGTCTAATGGGGTAAAAGTGTTACTGTGGTATATGCGGATGCACGTTCGAATCCCGTGACAGTCATTAACGCTATTTTACTTTTAAATAAATGAATATATAATGAACAGTGAAAATATTGCTGATATTGTTTCTGCTATTAAAAAAATTAAAGTATGAAGGAAGAAATTTGTCCGATAACCTCAACCCTGAAAAAATTATGTATGGCTTTGAATTATTACAGCAGAGAAAATTTCAGAATAAATTCACGTTACCTTCCAACTACATATTCATAAAATCCATATATAATTCTGTTAGAATCTTTAGCTATCGTAGATGACAAACAGGTAAGGCTATTCACGCCTCTTGCGCGTTCAATCGAAAAGATAAAAAGTGCACTGCTCACGAATACGAGATAAAAAAAAAAAGATAGACAATCGTGTAATGCAACTGAAAAAATTGTTATTTGATTTTGTGATAAATGACAGCGAAACTGAGGACAGTGACAGTGAAGGCGGGCCCCTGACGTAGTCAGGAAATGTAATTGTGGCTAAAAAAAAAAACAACAACCTTGGGCAAGATTGATAAAATCGAACTATCTATAAAGAAAAATAATATTTATTTTTCTGAATGAAAAGTACACAGTTATCATACGTATTCAAATATAATCGTTTGGTCATACTTTATTGAATATGCAGATTTATGTTTTATTTGCGACAAATTGTACCGATTGTGAATGAATACTAAAATATCTAGCTGTTGCATTAATTATTTCTTGGTCTGTCTCTGTATTTCTGGATATAATCATTCTCTTTCCAAATCTCTTACACCTTCCTATAATTCCCCGTCTTCAATTCTGACTTTGCGTAATAGATTGCAGGTTAGATAATTCGTTATGTTGAGAATGCCCATCAATGTGGTCAATAACAAATCCACCTTTAGCAACCCCAAAATAACATTCTAATATGAACTTGTGGAATCAATAACTTTTATTTCCACCTATACTGATTTTCAAATAACCAAATTTATCAATATTACCGAGCGGTTTCTTCTTGAGTCTACAATGTCTAATAACACCATCTTTGGATCCTTCGTAATTCGTATATATTGGATGTCTCATAAATTCTTTTTGCTCCATTTATATATATATATATATATATATATATATATATATATATATATATATATATATATATATATATATATATATATATATATATATATTCAATTGTCTAAATCATTGTTTTCAAATCTGGTTAGATAATCCTTTGCTGTCTTTATAGAAGGTTTACTTGTTGATGTATTATTTTTTGTCATAATAACGTTTAAGCTCTCTATTTTTCACCACCACAACCTGCACATACCTGTGTTTTTCCTCTAACTCCAATATCGCACTGAATACATGGTTTTGGTCCAGTACTTCCAGGTCTGATACTTTGCATATGTTAACTACAGTATTTGTTTTTCCTTACGCATGGTTTATTGCAATAAGAAATATGTCCAATTTTCAACCAAATACACTTTTTTCTGTTTGAATATATATATATATATATATATATATATATATATATATATATATATATATATATATATATATACACACACATACATACTAAATTTCGATTTGAATATTTGTCTTAATGATAATGGAGGAATTATCAGCAATTGAACCATCTGCTACTATATTTGAACTTGACAGACTACTGTGATATAAATTTAGTGTTTCGATGCAAGATCTAGCTTTAACGAATGTAGATATAACCAAACGTATCCTTGAGGCTAAGAAGGAATTTCGTGAATATGGTGCTATATATGTATAGTCAACTTTTATAGTTTGAAGTATCATTAATATGATGAACGACAGACGAGAAGTAAATATTAACCACCTTGATAATCAAAAATATCTTATTTTAATAAAATTCATTGTAGAGACAGACAATAATATTTGGATGATTCGTGATTAAAGAGACCCCGTTCATATACAGTCTGGAAATAATAAAACGATATTATTAATAATAAATCCAAACCTGGAATACTGACTGGTATTGATAGACCGTATTTTGAGCGAGGTTATCCAGTTACTGTGTGGTATATGGATTGTATTTGATGAATGATAAGCCTAATATTACAGATCTCAAACCGAAGAGATTGTCAGTCAAGAATAAACTGCGTGGATGAGCGTATTTTAGAACATATTACAAATGCGATGCGTGGTAATGGCTTAACAGATTTAAGACGTAAAAATATGTGAATGGGCAGAAACCGTTAAAGATTCTGGTGCATCTATTAAGGATGTTGCTAAGCTAGAAAAGTTATTTAAATTTCCACTAACAGCAAAAACACTAACAGGAGAGATATTGTACAAACCAAAATATATAAGAAATTAAAGCCCTATAAGAACCGTTGATCATAATGTACATGCATGGACTGATGCTATAACGATATTTCCACGAGACAGAATGATTAATTTTTATAATGGTCATGTATTTGATTTTGTTAAAAATATTAGTAAAAGTGACCCTTTATCTGTTTGATTATTTCAGGGTTCGGAAGACGATTACGATCAGTTTGTACGGCCTAACGGTAATATTTATCGCACAGAATCTCTTCATGAAGAAATGAGAAATCTCGCACCAAAATATGCTTCTAATGATGACAAAATCAGACAACTACTGAATAATTGTTTTACCATACTATCAGTCGCAGTCCATTTCACTCAGAAAAAAAAAATCATGGAAACCGACAAGATCAGAATTTATTGAGGATATACAAAAAAGTTGCATAGAATATGGGCACCGTGGATTATGGAATACTAAATACGTTTATAATGATGTTATATCAGTCGATATGGCTGCATATTATCCAGGAGTTTTCTTGGATATGGTGAGTGTTCTAAATACTTTAACAGATTAGGACACCCTATACATGACATGGCCAGAGTTTCGATCAATGGACCCTTACCAGATTTTGACTGAACCGAATTTACATATATAGAATCATTCGAGTTCGCAAAAGATCTCCATCCGATTACTTATGTTTGGTTTGGTAAACATTTTTCTGAAAAATGTTGGACTCCAATAGTGTTATTAAGATATATGCTTGATCCTGGAATATTAGTATCGTTAAAGGTAAATGAAGCAATTATATCATATAGTCTACAAAAACAAGTTTGGTTACCAGAACCAGACAGATTTAATATAGATAACAAGAAAGAATTTCCTGATCTTGCCGAAAATGACATTATTAAAATTAATAATAATATACGTAAATGCCGAGATGAGCACGATTAAAAAAAAACTTGTAAAAGATCTTGGTAGAAAGATAATCGGTAAGTTTACTCAGGGTAGTTCAAACGGTCATAAACGACACAGCACAAGATTGATTATGGACGATGCTGGGTTAGATTTATAATCGCTGATACAACGGAGAAAAGCACATTTATAAGCCGAAGTAATGCTTATTTATCGGATGGGACCAAACTTGGTACTATTGTGAGCTATGTTGAGAGCGATTCGCCGCAGTTTGCTCATGTAAGATCTTCAGTGCTAGCTTATGTTTCTATAAATCTACTGTCGATGATAAATATATTTCCTCGTCACGCTGTTAGAGTCGCTACGGATTCATTTTATATAAACACAAAATATAAGGAATTATTAAATCCGCTACTCGGTAAAGGTGAGTGGGAGACATGGAGGATAAAGCACGAAAATATACTCAGTTATTCTGAATTTGCTGACGCTGAAATTAAGGAAATATATTACAGAAATAATAATCAAATATCAGTCATTTTCACCATCTGTGTACGATCCTGTGCCTAGACATAAGACTGTTTATCTTAATGGGTGTGGAGGGTCAGGTAAAACAACTCGTGTGATTAAATTATGAACAACAATTCAGATATAATCGTTTTGACACCTACATATAAACTCGCCAGAGATAAAAGAACGAAGGGTAAAATCATGCACATATCATAGTTTCTTTAGATGGTGTGGAGACACATGGACTTCTGACCAAATGGGTGAAAAATATATACCTAAGTATATTATATGGGACGAGATAGACACGGTGTCGTTAGAAACACTAAAACATTTCTTGTGTGGTTATTAACAAAAAATACTCCTGTGATTATGTGTGGCGATCATGGTCAACCACCGCCTTTTGTTGGACAGTCTCCACATGAATGGCTAAAAAATAATGTAGATTATTATGAAGAAATATATGATGACCTTAAAGCTATTTTGAACCGCTGAAAGAACTTAAAAGATTAATCAGACTACAACCAGATAAAATACAATGTGAGATAATACATAAAGTAATTCCAGAAACTACCATGAATGATTTTTTTTTTACTTTATGGAGACCCACTGATTTGATAGTCGTAAGTAAAACGATAGTTCGTGATTTATTGCAGAAGAAATTATATACGTTACATAAAGAAAAATCTTCACATTTACCTGTACCATTATGTTATCGCCCAGCAGACACTCAAGCACAGAATATTGAAGTTGAAATTCCTGGTGGCGGAATACAAAATCTGGTATTGAATGATATTATTTTGGTCACTATTAATACAGTTGAAGGGGCATTGAGTATGGATAAATCACCGTGGACGTTAGGATACGCTATAACGATTCATTCGTCGCAAGGATTAACTATATCTGATACAAATATCTGGATTGCAGATGACAGGATCGAGTGGTCAAACTTAGTCTATCTTGCAGTATCTCGCGTCAGACGAATAACTCAACTACATGGTGTTATCATAGATTTATGATAATTGAAGAAATTACTAATGACGCTACTGTAATAATGAAAAAAAATAGCATCTTATAAACAATGTGACAAAAAAATAAGCGTGACTGTGATATTGATACTGGATTCATTATAAAACTAAAACAACTACAGAATAATCACTGTGCAAGTTGTAACACAATAATGCCATGGCAATATTCGAATAATAATCCAAGACAATTTACCGTAGACAGAATTAATAGTGATCTTGGTCACACACGTGAAAATGTGATACTGACCTGTCTTAAATGTAATCGACGCCGGGGTTCTAATTTACATAAGAGAATGTGGTGGTAATTGTGTATCTGTAGGAATTAGTTGCAATTGTTCACACACAAATCCACGTTGAGGGGCAGTAGAATCCATTGGATCTAACCATGCCGGAAATTGTATGTGTGGTTACACTCCAAATAGGGTCAGTAGCTCGTCTTTTACCACCCTCCAGCTCCCCTGGTTCGTATAAATATCTCACAATTACATTACCTAATACTGGTTGTTGACCTCGTTGTCAGTATTCTACGTGGTATATATATTTTTTGTTATTGCATCAGAAGGTTTCATGGAAGTTGCACGAGTAATTTCATTATTTAATGCAGATATCACACTTGGCAACCTTGCAACCCATTCACGAGATCGCTCACCGGACTTAAAGACGGTGATGATATTATTGATTTTATCACAGATATAGATGAAGCCCGGTCTGTAGATGACTTAGATGGATTCATTAATTATCTAGTAGTATATGATGATGTAATGCTGGGCAAACAATCAAAGTTATCATAGAGATAACTGTAATATTCTAGTTGTGTTTAATGGAGTAGATAATTATACTCTAAAGAATATTTATTATACATGGTGTTCTGGGGATATGGACATGATTAAGTTTAAAAACTTCTTTTCTAAAGCACAAGATGTTCCGTTCGGATTTATATCAATAAATCTACATGATCCAAGATCAAGATATCGTGTAGGTCTGGATAACATCTTTGGTTAAAATATCTTCTGAGGAGCAGCAGGGAGAGGGAAGGACAACAATTGAGTCGCTTTACAAGCAAACAAAATCGAGAAAAAAAAAATTAACTAAATAATAGTATAACAAAACTGTGCTAACCTAAACGATTTATATTACCGGTTTTTAACCGTGTGGAAATATACTCAGTTAGAGACTTTGGTTTAGCGTTATTGACCTTTTTTATATTTATTATATGTAGAAAATTTGTTCCAAAAGTCATTTTGTGAGATTCACCCTCCCTGTTGCTCGAGCGCTTGACATGACTACTTGACGAACGCTTGACGTCAAATATTTGTACATTGCTATAGTGTTGACAAAGTGTCCAGTACAGTGACATGCCATGCCAACTGTATCATTCCTCTTGTCGCTACACAGGCCCAAGGTGTACTAGTCACTAATACAAAATTCCAATTGTCGCTATACAGACTCAGGATAATGTCTTGTCGCTATAAATCGTGCCGCTATACATACGGGGGGGGGGAGCAATCTATTTTCCCACTGTCGCTATATCTCCCCACTTTACTACTTACGTGCGTGATTTTCTTCCACGTCTTTTAACAGTATCGTGTGGTAAAAACAAAATATCTGTTTGATGAACTTCATTAGGGATGCTTACATCAAAATGTGTGTACTGAATTTTTTTTTAGGTGGTGGCAGATAAATTTGCCATATTGCCTGCCGTGATAACCACGCTGCAGTAACAATGCGCGAGACTTTTGCTGCTTCAGCAGGTTTACTATTCGTTGTTATGCCTCTCCAATATTCTCTTGGGCTATAACAGTTTCCATTATAATAGTTATATAATTGATTACCAGCCCCTATCGTTATTTTACTTTTCATAACAGATTTTACAAGACTAGCGAGTTTTTCTCCGAGATTTATTAGGTATAGAATTTAACACATGAATCATTTTCATATCTGCGAGATGTCGTTGCTACAAATCTTTACTTTAGAACGCAACGGCATGAACATGACATGATTGATCAATCTTATTTACCTGATACTCTCCTGGTCTTGGTCATCAAGTCGAATATCAAGTCGACTTCCAGGACCACAATAATTATATCTAGGAAGTTGTTTCTCACCGGGGTATTTAGCCCATGGAGCTCATGGCAATTTCCCTAATGAAGCGGTGATATCTCCACCTGAGTTTGTCAGGGATAAAAATTTATATTTTTGTGCCACATTTTACACATTAACCTGTAATTGCTCATCTTTTATTTTTTGTTATTATCGTTGTCAGTCCAGTGGTGACTGTGGGATCTGTATCGAGTGCAATATAAACTCATATTATAAATGAATATAACTGACTTCTTAGTGACACAAAAAACAAGAACCAGTAAAGCACCATCCAGCACTACCGAATTCGATCAGAATGATTATAATAGGTCCATCTGGATCTGGTAAAACGCAATTATTACTTAATATGATAATGAGGTGGATGAAGTGGGACAAATTATATTTAGTGGTACTATCTGTAGAAGATCAAAGATGCTATGAAGTACTTAATGATTTTAATGAAAATGAAAAATTATTGAATGAATATGGCAACGATAATGTTGATTTTATCACTGATATTGATGAAGCCCCATCTGTAGATGACTTCGATCGATTGATAATAATCTCGTGATGCTGGACAAACAAAGTCCAGCAAGAATATTTTCTCGAGGCAAACATAAACCTACTGACGTGATTTATGATACACGATATACACAAATACCTAAAGTGAACTGTAATATGGTTGTGTTTAATGGAGTAGATAATTATACGTTACATAATATTTATTATACTTGGTGTTCAGGAGATAGGGAGATGATCAAGTTTACACTTTTTTTCTTTCTTTTCTTTCTCCTTTTCTTTAAAAGCACAAGCTGTTCTGTTCGGATTTATAACAATAAATCTACATGAGCCAAAATCCATATATCGTATAGGTCTGGGTAAAATCTTTGGTTAATTTATAGCAGCAGAGAGGGTGAACGACCAACGTTGAGTGACCAGCGCGTAAAATAAACATGCCTAAAAACAAAAACTAAGAGTCGGAGATAAGCTAACCCAGTTAGAGAAATCTCAAGGTCAGTTAGAGGTTTTGGTTTAACGTTATCAACCTTAAGATTGAATTTTCGTAGGAAGGTTTATTTTTCACAAATAAGGTATCCAGCAAAATCACAGGAGTCTGCAGTCAACGTTAAGGTGATTTCATGACAGAAATTTATGTGCTTTATTGATAAAACGGCAGACTCCTGTGAGCAAAATGGTCTGTTCACTCTCTGTTACTGCTGTAGATGAATAAAACAATAGCATTAACTCAACTTACTAGAATTTAGAGAAGAAAACTGCGAGTGTTAATGTGACAAGAACTGTAACAAAATTGTTATTCTATTTTCTTAATACGAGAACTTGTTCTCGGTTCCATAATTGTCTGCTACCCTGAAAACAGAACTATATATATTTATTCCACGAGTCCAATATTTAGGAACTCTCTAGCTTTGGAGGTAAAACCGGAAGTAAATTGGATTGGTCAATTTGGTCCCACATCGATGACATGGTTTGTTTACGTTTTGTATGAACATATTTGATATAATATTTGTTCTTAAAATGTATTATTTGCATTGGAGGCTTCATTTGTATTTGCATATTTTATTTATAGGAGATATGCGATAATACTTGTCATAGAGAAATAATTGCTATGTCCATGAAGGCTTTGATTGTCGGGCATGGCTACATCGCACACGACATTCCTTGCAGAACAGACCTCGGTCAATTATCAGCTAACATGTGAAAATTTTATATATTTGGTTATATGCTTATCATACTATGTTTAAAAGGCGCGTCTGGGTGTTAATGGACGCAGCCTTATTTTCTTGCAGTAGAAGTAGTTGAAACACTGCCTTTCTTTGTTTGGCCAGTCACTTTCATAATCGTCCATTATCTCGTCCCATAGAACTTAGTATATTCACAACTGAGTGTTGCTATCACTGAGAGTATCCGAGCTGTTTTATACAAGGCTAGCGTTAGGTTGAGTTAAGATAGTGCTAGGATAATAATCATTCTGTACGTAATAATTATTGATTCATTCCTGTATCTTTTTAGTTAAAAAGTTTTATTTGTAGCATTGTTTTGACTCTTTGAAAGCACATGCTTTATTAGTTTATTGGTAAATTTTAGGTAACATAAATGCTGGGAAAATAATGCCAATATAATAAACAAAACATGAAATGCTTTCATTTTTTTAAATTTAGAAATGCTGAAATAAAAAGTCACTACATAAATCAAGTAATTATTAAAAATTCTTTTTATGGATTAATTCTAAATAATAATAATAATAATAATAATAATAATAATAATAATAATAATAATAATAATAATTTTGTTTATTGATGACACTTAGATGTTTGTGATGTAGGCTTTTTATTTTATTACATTTGCAACATTTTTGTTCTGATCTTATAGAGTATGGATTATTTTTCATTGAACCAATAAGCACATTCATGTGATTATTTTAATTATTTGATATTCAGTAGTGCATGTAGTTTTCTGAGAAATACTGCTCAGAATTATCACATTGAACTGAAAGAGGACACTGCTATCACCAGGCACTTAGCAGTCATCTGCTCAGATGGGAAGAATGATTTGTGTTAACCTAACAAAATGAGATATTTTCAAAATGAACTATAATATTGAAAAGTTTAGGAATGATTGGAAAAGTACCTTTTTGAACAAAAGTATATTTGAAGTTCATTTTAGCTTTTGTTTCTGGGATGTATGTCTGTTTATGTGTTTATGAGTTAGGGATTGAAGAATGCACAGGTTTAAAGAAAATAATAGGGGTAATACATTTTTGTTTATTGGAGATCTACATGGGTGATGAGAATTTGTACCACCTGTAAATAAATTATTATTATTACTTTTCAGCTTGTGGGTTTCACCTTTTATGGAACAGTTTTTTTTTTCTTCTGATGTAGTCTGTCCAAATATCTTGTCTAATCAGTAAAGGTGGGAATGATATGTATCAATCTGTCAGTTTACATATCAAAATATATGTGTGCAGTCATATTGAAATTACTGCTTGTTCCTAAAACTCAATACCTGTGTTGGCAAGTTCAAAGACTTGGGCTGCTAAGTGTGAAAATGTGCTTATATTTACTGTGCTTATATTTACAGTTCACCTTACCATTATTAATAAGAGTTTATCAAAAACACAACTATAGCTTTCATTATTGTGTTCATTTCAGAGTGTAACTGAAGGAGTAGTGCACATGACCTCAAAATCAAGACATTGAAACTTAAACAAAATGCCATTCACAAATCTCCTTAAGTATTTTTGGGTTTAACAGCATATTGATGAAGAATTGTAATGAGATTCAGAAGAATGTTTAAGTTGCTATAACTAGTAGCTTGGATGGTACAGTAGCAAAGTGTTAGGAAGTTTATGTTGTCTGGCTTAGTATTTGGAATAAAACCTTTCTTTGGATTCACAAAACTGTCCCTAAGTAACAAAAGCTAACAGTTGAAAGAGTTCACCACCAAAAGTAATGGTTTTAAAGTTTTATGCACACAAGGGATTGCCAATTAAGTTATATAAACAAACACAAGTGTACAGTTAAAGGTAAATGGCCACCTATATTATACAAATTTGTGATATTATTATAGTCATACAAATGCATTTATGTATGCACACCATAAAAATGTTTAATTAGACTTAAAAAAAGCTTTTTAAATGAAAAAAATATTTGGCAATCTCCATAAACAATTTGTAGTTTCTGCATGCCAAAATTGGATATGACATACTTTATCCCTTCTATTCAACCTAGCCATTCAAGTGTTTAATTTTTCTTCGTAGATGTTTATGTGATATATCCTACGATCATGCTTTTATACAGCAAATATGGTGCACTGTGTTGCATATGGATGTAACCAAAAGGGTGATGGTGGGACAAAAAGGGTTCTTTCTTTTTCTGAAAGACCCTACTTACCAGAAAAAAAGTGGATTGAAATAGTGGGATTGAATAGGGTGAGGGATGGGAAAGTTGTGCCATTTATGCCAGATTATAGCCAATTCAGCCCAAATAGGGCTGAAATTTAAACAATTTGTCCCAACTTGAAAGACAATTCAGCCCAACTTAACAATAGTTTGAACAAGTTCTTTTTCTTCAAATAGCAAGTAGATACAATGTAATATATATATATATATATATATATATATATATATATATATATATATATATATATATATATATATATATATATATATATCTGTGTGTGTGTGTGTGTGTATGTGTGTGTAAGACATTACTTTTGACGTTTTTTTAATGGTTGTAAAATAGAATAGGTTTTAGGAAAAAAGTTAAATAAATTAACAAAAATTAAACATCTTGATATTTTTTAAAAGAAAATAATCATACTTCATAATGTACACATGTATGAGAGAAAACAAAATTACATTGCTCATTCTAATTAAAATAATCATTTTACATTTATTTTTTATGCTAAAAGATATATGCTTCTGCACAATGATAATCTTAATTTAAGTATTCAGTTGAATTATCAGTTTTGGTTCAGTAAAATAGATAAACAAACACCTATTTATTCTTCTTTTTTTCATCATGCAAAATTTATTAAAGACAAAAATATATACATGAATGTAATATTTGCCAACTCCTATATGCATCATTATTGTAGTGTGTATCACTACAGTCAGATGTGGCAGATAATAAAATCACAAAAGAGAGATTATCACCTGATTGCTTGAAGGCACCAGCCATTCATGCATGATATGTTATAAGGTTCAAATAGACCAAGATTGTATTGTATATAGGTTAACTATAGGACATTATCTTTTAAATAAAAATCATTATTTTAAAATACATTCACTGTGAGTGCAAATGATAATCTTTTCCTTTCCAGGGTTATAAAAGTTACTAAGCAAGTTATTGCTGAACATATATACTATTTACCCTGTAGGCATCAATCATGATTACCTACAGCAAACAACCAGGGTATGAATAAATACAAATGGCGGAAGGTTCAGTTGCAGAATGGACAAGGGATAAGTGTGACATCTCCAGGAGGGTAGCTGGCACATACTTTTCCTACTTGCCTTTTTATCTCTGCAGCTGCTATCCTGCTCAATTTGCACAGCTTGGAGCCTTTGTGCAGATAGGAACGCCAAGTAATTCAATCACTAGCTTTTTGCTCCAATGAGTTAGGGTTTATACAGCTTTCAAATTGTCTTTGAAGCATTTCTTCTGACCACTGTGGGATCTCTGTCCTTGCTGTAGTTCATCATAGAAGAGTCTCTTAGGCAGCCAGTGGTCTGGCATGTCTACAACATGTCCCGCTCAGCGTAGCTGGGACTGCATCAGGATGGTGTGAATGCTGGGGAGACCTGCTTTGGCTAGTACCTCAGTGTCTGGGACTTTGTCCTGCCATTTGATGTTAAATATTTTCCTGAGGCTTATAGTGTGAAAGTGGTTCAGTTTCCTGGCATGGCATTGATACATCATCCATGTTTTGCATGCATAGAGTAATGTGGGGAGTACAACTGCCCTGTAGACCTTTAGTTTGGTCATGATGCTGATGCCTCTTCTATTCCGTACATTCTCATACAATCTGCCAAAAGTTATGCTGGCTCTGACAATACAGAGGTTCACCTCATCATCAGTAGTGACACTCTGTGAAAGTGTGCTGCCAAGGTAGGTGAAAAGGTTCACTATGCTGAGTTTTTGGTTGTTGACGGTGATGTTGGGCTCAGTATAGGGCTTTAACAGGGCTGGCTGATGCAGTACTTCAGTCTTCTTAGTATTGATGGTGAGACCAAAGCTTGTACAGGAACTGGAGAACTTTTCAACGCTGCATTGTAGGTCTGCTTCTGAGCCAGCATTGAGGGCGCAATCATAGGCAAATATGATCTCCCTGATGTTGTCTGTCATAACCTTGGTTTTGCTTGTAGCCTCCTGGGGTTGAAAAGTTTTTCCATCTGTACAGTACCTGATGCTGACTCCAACATCTCGTTCTCTGAATTCATTAGTCAGCATGGCGGAGAAAAAAAGACTAAACAGTGTTGGTGCCAGAACACAACCCCATTTGACGCCATTGGTTACTGGGAATGGTGCATATGACTTTCCATTTTCCTGGACTCATGACTGCATGCTGTCATGGAATTGCTGAACCATGGATATAAATTTTTTTGGACATCCATACTTGGCCATTACCTTCCATAGTCCTTCCCTGCTGACAGTATCAAAAGCCTTTGTCAAGTCGATGTAGATGAAGAAAAGGTCAGCATTTTGCTCTTGACATTTCTCTTGCAGCTGCCTTACAGCAAACACCATGTCAGTAGTCCCATGTTTTTTCCGGAATCCGCACTGGCTTTCTAGCAGGAGTCCCTGATCAAGGTGCATAGTGAGGTGGTTCAATAGGATTCTGGCGAGTATCTTTCCTGTGATTGAGAGCAAGGAAATACCCCGATGGTTGTCACAGGCCTGTCGGTTTCCTTTGCGTTTGTATAGGTGGATTATGGAAGCATCTTTGAATTCCTGCAGGATTGTCTCTTGCTGCCACATAAGCAAGAACAGTTCGTGGAGCCTTTCAATCGGGGCTTTACCCCCTTCCTTGTAGACTTCTGCTGGGATGGCATCTGAGCCGGGAGCTTTGCCACTGGAGAGCAGATGAATCACTATCTGTGTCTCAAGCAAGGTTGGAGAGTCATCCAGTGATTCGTTGATGGGTAATTGAGGGAGATGGTTGATGTTTTCCTCGTTGATGGTTGAAGGACGATTCAAGACACTGTAAAAATGTTCTTCCCATCGTTCAAGAATCTTCTCTTAGTCAGTAATTAGAGTGTTACCATCTGCACTGAGAAGGGTTGAGGATCCAGAAGATGTAGATCCATACACTTCTTTCAGGGCATTGTAGAAGTTTTTCATGTCATGCTTTTCTGCATAGCACTATCTCATCAGCTTTGTTGCTAAGCCAAGTGTCTCGCATCTTACTGAGTTTTTGTTGAACCGTTCTGTGTATGTTGATGAATGCATGTTTACTGGAGGTGGAATTGGGGTTGTTATTGTAGGTTTGATGGAGGCAGTGTTTCTCATCCAGCAACTGCTTGATCTCAGCGCAGTTCTCATCAAACCAGTCTTGGTGCTTTCTATTTGTGGGTCCTAGGATTTCAAAGCTATGGTGTAGACCAGCTCTTTTAATGCCGCCCATTCGGTCTCAACATTCTGAACTGCTGATCACCAATACAGTCTTCCGCCTCCCTACCCGTAACCGAACGTCATGGATGCACCCTCGCTCTAAGCACTGGCATCTCATCGACTACGTCACTGTCAGGAAGAGGGACAGGCAAGAGTCCTTTGTGGCACTGATTGCTAGACAGACCACCACCTCGTCATCACCAAGCTCAACATCCACATTCAGTCTAAAAGAAGCCCACAGGGAAAGAAGGCTCCTAAAAGACTGAACATCGCCAAGCTGAAACACTCTAGCACCAAACAGTCGCTCGTAGATGCCCTGGAAGAACATCTGAAATCCAACCCTCAGACAAAGCAAAATCAGAATGTTGTGAAGCATAGACATGCTATTAATAGCATTAAATTTAAATTTAATTAAACTAGATTACTCCAGAATATCATAGATACATTCCTGATGGAAACTACCAAAGTAACTTTTTATTGAAAAACTATTATGGTATGTACCACTAGAAAAAAATGCAGTGCTAAACTGGTATACTGGTAATACCACACATTTATAAAATCAGTAAATTAATCATGGGCTTGTAATAGGATTACATAAATCAAAACAAGCTATCTGTATTAATCACCTTTCCTTGACAGTTTGCCATGTGACTTACATTTTTAGAGACTCATTACTTAGCTATTAAATGAATTGCCATTTTTTTATTAGGATTTGCTTACTAGAAATGTAGTGTTTAACTATATTTTAGGATTACATTACTTCTCTTGTGAAAAATATTCTCTCTACAAAATGACTGAGACAAAATATCTTTGACCCTTCAAGGCCAGGTATGAAAGGTCCTTTGCAAATTGGTCAGTAAATAAAATGTCTTGGTTTACATTGTTCCATCCAAGTAGATGAGGACACTTGATTTCTTATTTATCCTCCCTAGACTTCATTGCATGCCAAGTTTTCCAATTTTTACTACATAATATGTGGACAAAAGCAACACATATAAAGAAATGTGCACTTAATATGGGGACAAAAGCAACACATATAAAGAAATGTGTACTTAATATGTGGACAAAAGCAACACATATAAAGAAATGTGCACTTAATATGGGGACAAAAGCATCACATATAATGAAATGTGTACTTAATATGTGGACAAAAGCAACACATATAAAGAAATGTGCACTTAATATGGGGACAAAAGCATCACATATAAAGAAATGTGCACATAATATGTGGACAAAAGCAACACATATAAAAAAATGTGCACTTAATATGGGGACAAAAGTGTACCATATAGAGATGTTTGCATGTAAGGACGAAAGCACAAAATGTAAAGGAGTTTGCACATAATATAAAGATGAAAACACCACATAAAAAGAAGTTTGCACATAAAATTAGGACAGAAACACCACATAAAAAGACTCTTGTTCATTGTATAAGGACATGTCCTTGTACTAAATGTTATGTCAGGGTGTTGTATTTATCATTGATGTTACTTGTGCTAGGCATTATGTCAAAAAGGGACCAGGTGGCCAAGTTGTCTGTGTCACATTTACAGATCGAAGACATCTAACCTCTGTCTGTGGAGGTTTGAGACGAGAGCTTGGCCAACATCAGCATTTGAGAAAGTTGTTTAACATGGTTCAGTTGTTCTCCCTGGAGTTTCCTAAATTCTTCCTTCAATGAATATACTGGACAGAATTTATAGCCTATCATGTACTAAACAATGGCAATAAACCCATGGCAACAACAACATGTCAAAGGGTGACATTGGTGTGATATATTGATATTACTTAGACTGGGTATAATACCAAATGTCATAGTGATCATCATTTTGCTATTTGAAAATACTGTGACAAATTACTATATATACTCAGATGTCAAGTTCAACTGCAAACAACATGACCCTGATCTGCCATTACAAAATGCACAGCTGATCGTATTCATTACTCTAACAAATTGCATAGATGCAGATTTACCTGTGCATTATGCAGTGGCAGAGTTTCCGTTCACATTTAGACCTATTAACAAGAGTATATAAGATTTTAAACTGACTACAAATCATTTGTTTTACTTCATTTCAGGTTTGATGTATTGAAATTGTATTTATTGCATTGACAGAGATCTGAACATAGCAGAGATGAATCACATTATGACAGAGAATCACAGGTATAAAAAATCATCAACAGATTTACTTTTTACTTTAATGGGAAATCGAAAGAGTTGTTAAATAGCTGTACATTTCTTTATTTATCTAGAGTTGCTGACATGATCTCCAAAATGTTTTCACTAATTCCTTTAACTACCAGGTAATGCAATTTTGTATTTATTTGTATATTATTGTTAACAATCTGACACTTGAATTCACATTTCAAGGGGAATTTAGATTGCTATGAGCAAGTAATTTCATTTAAATCTGACTAGCTTTCTACCCTTACAAGGTTAGAAATATTCTCACAGAGCATGGTTACTAACCACAGTTAGACTGCACAATCTGGTCTCTTTGACAAAACCTGTTTGCCCAAAAAAAAATCGGGTTGCCCAAAAAAATCTGTTTATCCAGTTTCAATTTCTTTAGCATTAAAGAATTGTGGAAAAGAAGAACATCATTGTTTTGTGTAAGATATGTTCATGGTGTTTTCTTCTATGAGTAGTTATTATTTTATTGTACTCTGTAATTGTTGTTTTGCAATAACCGAATCAGAGTCAGAAAAAAAACATGCATGTTATGTGAGCTTAACATCTAGTATAAAACTAAAGCAGGATGCCTTGGTGTTGCTGCTTTGGCACAGCAGGATGTTTTGGTGCTACCATTTTGGGGTGGTGCCTCTTAATAACATGAACATATTTCTCAATATAAATAGTACATTGTTTGCTAGAAAAAGACATTCATTTTTAAAGCATTCCTAATAAAATGTAGTTTATCAAAGTATTCAAGAAATGTTCAGAGCATTTCTCAAAAAAAGTAATACATAATATTTGGTAATAAAAACTTTATTATTTTAATGCAGAAAAACTTATTTTAATGCACTAAAGCATATAAATTAATAAGTTAATTTTTCAAATCATTCAAAATTCAATTCAATGAATGTGCTACCTTTGGGTAACTTTTCTAGTCCATCAGTCCATCAAAAAGTTATGTGCTAGTCCTCAAAGGTACTCGATGATGTTTCATTCTCTGTAATTCTCAACAATTATCCTGTCTGATGACTGGTGCCAAAATGGCGGTGCCAAAAAGTCACCAGCTTAGAACAATTTTAAAAACATTTAAAACCCTTTTGTAAATATTATATGTGACCTGAATGACATATAGGTCTAACACACTATAGGTAACCTAGTTCCATGTGACAAGAATGACAGCTAAAACTAAAATCCCTGTAGGCAACCTATGACAATATGATGAAATTTTAATAAGAAGTTGTATAATTGGTTAAGTTTTCTATCCAAGTGACATTCTTAGTATACTGTAATTACTCAGATATAGTTCTGAAAACTAAATCTAAAAGCTCTATAGGTAACCTTATACTATATGACATGAATGACAACTAAGTTCCTTTTTTTTAAATCTAGAAAACTCCTAATCAAATTGATCCATAATTCTTGAAATTGAAAAAAATTGTGATCAAAATTGGTAACTGAAATGATGATATATCACTTGTTTAATGGTAAAAAATGATAGATTCAACATGGAATGTTTAATCAATATTTTAATATGATGAAATTTTAATAAGAAGTTGTATAATTGGTTAAGTTTTCTATCCAAGTGACATTCTTAGTATACTGTAATTACTCAGAGATAGTTCTGATACCTGTCTGTTAAATATCAGAGATAGTTCCAGTACTTGTCTGTTAAAAAGTTGTAAGAATAAAAAAAATTGCTTTATCTTGGATTTCTGGAAATTAGTTTCAGCCAGAAGAAGGAACATCAGTCCCTTTGAGGGACTCTTGTTTACATATTAGTTATTTTTTTTCTTCTAAGTAAATTTCATAATATTAAAATAATGATCTCACATTGTCAGTTGTTCTAAAGCACAAACTTGCTAACATTTACCGGTACTTTATTTGCACATGTATAATATGCATTAATCTCAGAATAAAGTAGTCACTGTTCTGAAATGTCATAATACTCTACACTGTATATTTCACAATTTCAAGTAAATGGTATAAACCCAGATCTTCTCTCTCAACAAATTAAAATTTTTAAAATTTAAAATTGGTTGGCTGTCAAATCCAACAATGTATGACAGAGAAGGGTCCGTGGTGTTGGCAGTTGGGTGGAGCTATACTTTAGCAAACATGGTAGATCAGCCAAATTTAATATTTAATGATAATGATACCATGTTGGTATATACCTGCACTAGTGATTAATAAAAAGGACTTTCAGAGGGTGATTAATCTCTATTAATGGTGCTTGATCAAGTACCTATTGTTGCTATTACAGATTGGAAAGTCACTTCTAACTAAAGTGTAACATATTTTGTAAAGTTATATTTCAGGAGATCATTTTCAGTTTTAAGAAAACAATTTGCACAAATGCATAATTTAAGTTTATATTTTCCTGTTGGAAAAGAATAAATAGTGATGGCTAAAGGCAAATAAAAACAAGTTCCATGAATGAAATGTTATGTCCTACTAGCACTATTACGATGATGAGAGCCTGGAATTGGGAAACTTTTTGTTAGATTAATGGAACTAAGTTTACCCAAGTGATAACTTAAAATGATTATGGAGGAATTTTGATTTAATTCATTTTACATAGCAGTCAGAGAATGCTTAAAAATAAAAAATGCATTTCAATAAGTCTGAATAGTATCTGTTAAACTGTGATACCAAAATATGTTTAGAAAGTAATAGATTGAAAACTGTTTATAGACAGAAAAATTTTCTCTTGATATATATATTTTTTCTTCTGTCATTTCAGAATTGTTCATCTCGACCTTAAAGGAGCTCCCCCAAAAGTGGAATATTATGAGCAGGTAGTTTCTAAATAAGTACTATGGAACCAGCAGATACTAGTGTTATCAAATCATGGTGATTGAACTTGAGAGTAAATAAATTCCAAGATAGACTGCTCCAGTGGTTAGACTGCCTAAGTGATTAGAGTATCCGCCTTGGATGCAGGAGGTCATGGGTTTTTGAACAGCAGCCAAACCATGCCAAAAACTTATATAAATGTTACCAATAGATACCTCATTTGGTGCTCAGCATTATGAGGTTAGCATTAGAACTGGTCAACCTGGTGTCAGGATAATTTGAATGGGTGGACATGATACCACATGTATGTGGTATGATGTCCCAGTGCTAGACATCACTGTATATTGCCAAATTGCAGTCATCACAGTGATATGATAGAAAAATTGTTAAGGCTACATTAAAAATCCAAATCACACACACACAGACACACATTCATACATACACACACATGCATATACAGGCAGAGAGAATAAGATATTAAATGCAAGGAAAACATTGCCTATCCAGTGTCTGAATTAGGTATTTGATATCATAGATCTGGTGGTATTATGCTGTTACATGTCTAGGCTCATACAAAGTAACAAAGGAAAGACTGAAGCCAACATATTTGTAATATTTAAGAAAAATAATTTATTTCCCTAGAAAACAAGGTCAAAATATGAAAAAGCTCTTACTGTTTGTGAATATAATCCCAAAATTAATCCTTGAATAAATAATATAAGTCATCACTAAATGTTCTAATTGAATCAAAGTTTGAATCCTGATGAAGTTCCAGTATGGTAGGTGATGACGTCTTCTATAACCAGCTCTATGTTGTCATGTCAACAGTTCTTTATTGAACTTTATGAATCAAGAATAATATTCCGACTTTAGAATTTCAAATAATTTCAAATAAATGTCTTTGTCTAAGAATTTGTTTGATCAGTGGTATTTTCCAGGTAAAATAAATTATTAAATCCAAAATGTCAATTAGCACATATGCTGTTTACCGGTTTGATTGTACTGAACGAATCTTACAATAAAATTCAATAATAATTTTTTTTTTACAAAATAGAGCTAAAATGAAAGCCAAACCAAGTATGACCTTGATTACTCTGTGTTTACCAATTTCTGAATCAAGGTCAGGAACTAGGTCAGTTAAAAATGCAATGTAGCAATAACGATTATTTACAAGAACTGAACTGAATTTTCTGGAAAAAAATGTCAAATCCAGTGAATAAAGTTATCGTTACAATAACATGTAATGAAATAAATATAAAATAAAAAAGAAATTAAAACAACACACAAGCAATTAAATTACATATATGTAACAATCCAAAAGGAATAAAATTGTATGGATATGTGTCAGATCTGGAATATAAGAAATACTGTAAATATGGTGATGTGTGGATTAAAAGAAATTTACAAATTTAATAAAAATGATCTTGGAAGTCTAGAATATACATAAATATGGTTGACATGTCTGGTTATATAATTGTTGTAACAACATGTTAAGATTAACCCATATTTTGTTTCTCCTGCAAAGCATATACAAAATATAGGTTTCACTTTCTCAACATATTATATTGTCATTGTTGCCATAGGCATCGACTTTCTGTTTTGCTTGTAAATCACTTTTTTGATATTGTTGCAATGTGTGAATTCATTAAGGAGTAGTATTACTCATTAAAGGTAATAGGTGGTCACAGTGATATACATTTCACAATCCAATGACCTTGCAGGACAACTGGAACATGCCTTGATGGAGCAGGCAGAATTCGTGTTTGTCATGGCATGGGGATTTTATATAGATACTGTATATGACTATTTGTGAAAATGATCATTGCACTAATTTACAACTTTTCACCAGGCATAAACATGAATGTGGACATTCTCACTTTATATTATAACATTGTTTTTGCCTTAATAGGTGTAGTTACAGCCAAAATGTAATATTAGTGTCAATATTGTCACCATTTTTTTATTTTTCAGTTGTTTTTTTATTTTTTATTTTTCAGTTTTTATCAAAGCTTTTTTAGCTGACTTTGTTTGCTATAAGCCTTTGAGTTTTGTTATTAGACTTTATACACAATATAATTCTGGGATATAGAATCATGGAGTATTTCAAACCAAGAATTATGTTGCTTTCCTTTGTGTTTAATTTACTCATTTTTCATTTTACAAGGTTTTAAGCCATTAGAAAAAGCAGCTTCCAAATAAAATAAAAAATCAGAAGTTTGCTAATAATTTAATTTATGCACATTTAAAAAATAGTAAAATACTTTGATTGTACTCAGATAGTTCAAAATGTTTAAGCTTAAAAGTACAAGATAGTTTTGGAAGCTTGACAATACATATTCTATTTTTGAGTAGAAGTGATCTCTATTGTTTTGTTTCCTTTGCAGAATTAGAATATTATAAAGTGGATAACAATGACACTGCATTGTAGGTAATTTTACATCTAACATGTATATTTCAGATTTTCCCACTATTCAAGAAATGTGGAGCCACTGGACTTTTGTTGGAGTATGAAGACATGTTTCCATACAGGAGAGAGCTAGCGGAGCTTGCTAACCCATTTGCCTACAGGTAATTGTACTATGGTTTTACATGTGAAGCAGAAAGCGTTCCTTCCCCAACTCTTTCTATTACTGACACATACCTAGCAATCAGCAATGCTCAGCTGTTTGATTAACATATTTTACATGTATTTGTTCTGTTTAACACTTAAAAAAACAACAGTTGTAAAGTATTTTATATTGTTTCAGTGCACACGTATATAAAATGACTTGTAACAGTCTTTCCACTTAGTTAAATTGGTACGTATGGCATATCATTAGGAATACAAAGTAAAGATAAGAGTGTATTCTATTTAGTTCCAGTACTGAAAGAAAGAATAATTAATTGATGTATGAAAATTAGATTTAATGCTTACTTGCATCCATCTTTCATTGAGATCAACCTGCTCTCAATCATACACACAGAACCACAAATCCGCAAATGTAATGAACCACAAAAAAGACCCTTTTCTACTTCTTTTACAAAACCATAAAAATTGATACCCACAAATTTAAATGAAAGCACAGTATTTTTGTGCTGAACATCAGCACATATAGGGGAAATTTTTTGAATTGATACTAATTTTTTAATTGTCTAGATTTTGTGAGTATTGAATACAGTTGTTTATGCCATTGTACAGGATGTTTAGATACTTAGACTTGCTAGTTTGCTCCAGTGGTCTAGTGGTTAGAGCATTCACCTCATAAGTAGGAGGTCACAGGTTCGAAACCCGACCAAATCATGCCAAAAACTTGTACAAATGGTACTAGCAGCTGCTTCGCTTGGTACTTAGCATTACCTCATTAACCCCTGCCACCCCAATAACTCGTCACACTTTTCCTCCCTCATCTCCTGAGCACCTTGATAGCATGGCAGTTTATTATAATTATATATACTGGTAATAAGAGACTATTCCCACCTTTATATATGCTAACTGCATACATTGGACATTTATTGGTTTATGTAAAGTACTGTTCCCACTCACTGAAGACTAAACATAGCAGATTATTGAAACCACCTTTACATCATGCCTTTAGTTTCTAGAATCTAGATACAAGGTACTCAACCCATCCGCTCTTGACCCATCTGCAGATAATAATAAACATTAATCGTTGTGGTCCTGCCTCAAACAATTCTTTGATTTAAACTAAAAATGGTAATGAAGCCTTGTTTACATTTGACGGATGATGAAATATTTGACAAATTTTCATTTATGATAAAGGAAAGGAAACCAATGGATATGAATTGCTGTGTGGCAGATGGCTAGGACATGTGCGTCTTATGTAATTTTGGCTTATACAAATCGTCAAAACCCGCATCTTATATATATATATATATATATATATATATATATATATATATATATATATATATATATATATATATATATATTTATTTATTTATTGGTGCGTCTTATTTAAAATATTTTTGACACAAATCATTGTTGTTGTTGTGCTTAGCACATGATAGGCCATTCATGACAGCCAGTATTAATGGTGGAGGAAGAAACCGGAAAAAACCACCGGCCCATGAGGAGCTACTGGCAAGCTTTCTCACATATCCACATTTGCCGAATCCTAGACTTGAACCCACGCAGACAGAGGTGAGATGGCAGTGATCCATAACGGACAACGTTTTAGACCATATGGCCAATCAGGGGCCCCTAATTGTCAAAAAACGCGTCTTATATATGGGTGCGTCTTATAATTATGTGCTTATTATATGTGCAAAAATACGCTAAGTCATCACAAACCATTGGTTAATTTCAAACCATTTTCTAATTATGCAGGAAGTTGAACCAGTAAAATTTTAGCTGACATAGACAGTGTAAACCCTGATGAACAAAAAAAAAATTAGACTTTATAGCGGTAGAAATAGTGAAGATATTTAAATCTGAAAATGATGCAAATTGACAAGAATCAGCCACTTGGAGCTGTCACTTTTACTTGACAGACTCTGTAACAGAATTTAAGCCGAGTGGGATTTCTCTGTGTAGACTACATTAATAACACCAACACAAAGCAATGAATGATTGGGATTTATAAAATGTAATACTGTGTGTGTGTGTGTGTGTGTGTGTGTTGGATATAAAACAAATACACTGCTATCATATCTTATAACTGATATCATTTGTCCTACATACACTCATGAAAAGATGAGAAAATAAAAAAATATGATTCATTGACTTCTAATTTAACAAATATACCCTGTATTATGAAACAATTAAATGTAAAAATGAAAAATGAGATTCACTAAATCTCTTGTGCGCATTTAACTGAGAATCATGAAATTACTTGAGATAAAAGGAAATGAGCAATACTTATAATGTTATTTCTGTTACTTCGACTCAATCCCGCATTCAACACAAATAGATGAACACAAATAAATGAATGTACATAACTGTAAACTGGAATTCACTTGCTAAACTGCGACTGCAGTTTATATAGTATATGAACTTGAATCTGCAGTTTCACTGGATCACTTTCGTATCGATCCACGTTTCATATACATCATGAATCCCTTATGTATATTCATTTACATATATATTTTCATATGCCTAGACGTAGACGGCTTGCTACAATACAAATAGCTACATCCAATCCAACCACATAGCTATAGTCAGCTCTCATTGGACACCGAAACTCCCATAAGACTCCATCGGCTCAACAATGTCCAATAATATCCACTAAGCTCCCTTAATGTCCACTATCCAATAGGTTACAATAGGATCCAACAGGCTACAATAGCTCCCATAATCACAATAGGCTCCCGTAGTCTACATTAGCTACCATAATCTACAATAGGCTTCCATAGTCTATAATAATATCCAACAGGCTAAAACAAAACTATTTGTTGCTAAAATGACAAAATCAAAGCAAGCAGTGTAAAAACAAAACTATTTCCGGACATAATACAGAACCGAGAAAAGGTTTCACAAATCAAATAAAACAAACCTTTGACACTTAACCCTATGGCCTGAGATGTTGGTGGAAAGTTCACCCACCACTAACAAAATCCAAATGACTTGTGTCTCAGTTCACAATGTATCAAGCTTAAATCCATAGGAGTGAATAATAGTTATGGTCAAATGTTCATGTAATCCATGCTTTTCTGTGGCTTTCTGCCTGCATGTAATTTCAAAATCACTTTACCTGGTGGCCAGTGATTCACTCCAGGTAATGTTGTATGCCTGTACAACGAATAAGGTGAAAAAAAGATTAAAGGAGAAACCAAGTTATTTGTAGCCTTATTCTGTGACAGACTCAGATGGAGAATTTTTATGATTTTCATCAGATGTGATTGATAGTGACATCAAAATAGCCATTGATGATAACAGAGAAAGTGATGAGAATGAGTTCAAAGTTTGTTAAGTGTTTTATTAGCTTTTAAATTTTCATTGAGAATTCTAAGGTAGAAAGGTATTTCAAAGGCAAGGAAAATATGTGCATCTTTGAACAGTATTTACAGGAGGTTAAGTTTACATGACAGATGACAAGTGGAATTTCTGTGTGCATAAAATATAATTATTTCATGTGTTAATTATTGTGTGTGAATTTCTATTTGATTTTATGGATTATTCATGGCAAGAGAATGAAATCGATAAGTACATCATTTATTTTCACCTTTATGCACGAGTTTTATTTCAGCATGTAGCATGGAATTTATACCATTATATACATAATTTTATGGAGAACTGATGTACCAGATTTCAGCCTAATTAAATGAATACAAATAAAATAATAAAATATTTGCTGCAAGTGAACCCACTGGAAAAATATGCAAGCCAAGTGCTGTCAGCAAGTCTTGGGGATACAAGCACGATAAGACTAACACTGGTCTAGGTGATTTCTGCAAGTATGTTGTCGGGGACTGCCTAGCTATTTGGCTCAGGGGTTAAGGAGTTAAGAGGTTAGTGTTAGGACTAGTCTTCCTGGAGTCAGGATAACGCGACCGGGTGGGACATCATTCTACATGTTTGCAGCATGATAACCCAGTACTAGACTTCACTATAAACTGCCACACTACAAATATCTTAGTGATCTGACCGAAAAATCATTAAAGCTATGTTGAAAATCCAAATTACACATATGAACACACACACACACACACACACACACACACACACACACACACACACACACACACACACACACACACACTTTTGCTAAGCCCCCATTTTAAAAAATTGTTGCAATATTCTATTAAAATAATATTCTGCTCCTCGACCGACAATGTCTCTCTAAAACTGTTACTGAAGAGATAGTGAAGTACTAGAAACATTTAATGGACAAAAGTTTAACAGCAAATATACTGAATAGTGGATTTTTGCATGTCAACAGAATTCACTTTATGCAAGTTGTTTTTTTTTCAGCAAGGAAGGCATTGCTCAGATACTTGAACTTGCCAAGAACAACGGCTTAATTGTGATACCTTTGGACACACACTTTTGCTAAGCCCCATTTTAAAAAATTGTTGCAATATTCTCATAAAATAATATTCTGCTCCTCAACCGACAATGTCTCTGTAAAACTGTTACTGAAGAGATAGTGAAGTACTAGAAACATTTAATGGACAAAAGTTTAACAGCAAATATACTGAATAGTGGATTTTTGCATGTCAACAGAATTCACTTTATGCAAGTTGTTTTTTTTCAGCAAGGAAGGCATTGCTCAGATACTTGAACTTGCCAAGAACAACGGCTTAATTGTGATACCTTTGGACACACACTTTTGCTAAGCCCCATTTTAAAAAATTGTTGCAATATTCTCATAAAATAATATTCTGCTCCTCAACCGACAATGTCTCTGTAAAACTGTTACTGAAGAGATAGTGAAGTACTAGAAACATTTAATGGACAAAAGTTTAACAGCAAATATACTGAATAGTGGATTTTTGCATGTCAACAGAATTCACTTTATGCAAGTTGTTTTTTTTTCAGTAAGGAAGGCATTGCTCAGATACTTGAACTGGCCAAGAACAACGGCTTGATTGTGATACCTTTGGTGCAGTCCTTTGGCCACTTTGAGGTATGTTGGGTTTTTTGGTTGTATTATCTGTGTGTGTTTGTGACAATTATTAAACATAATGATGTATTTTATGTGCGTGTTTGTGATGTTTAAAGATAATGTATTTTTATATGTGTTTGTGATGATTTTTAAATATATTAATACTGATCAGTACTAAAGGCATAATTTTTATGCTAAATGATTTTTGCAGGATGCTAACTTAGATTTGTATTTTCTGTCTTGTCTATAAATTATTATATGTAAGTATTTGTTATGGTTGGTTGAGCTCATCCATTTTTTTGGCATTATTTATAAAATTTGAATTCAGATCTGTGGGAACCAGATTGACAATGTCATTGGGAAAGAAGATCTTTTCCAAGTCCCAGTTTCAGAACAATTGCAAGAAAAATAGCTACAATTGCTGTACATATATTCTGTTCTTTATTAATAGTTCTTGCTAAAAGATTGTGTGCATTCATCTAAAAACAAAATTATATAGCATTAAAGATATACTTCTATCATTAAACATGAAACCACATTTACATTTGAAGATATTGTAGCTTATGAAATCGTATCTTAATTACTCCTTTTCCTATATAACAACCTAAATTTGTTTTACCGATGTTTAAACCACTTTTTTGCGGTCTGCTCTTTTTCACTTCTTTCAGTTACAATAATTACTTTTTTTTTCTTCAATCTTAGAATTTGTCTCTTTTTAGTTGGAGGCTTCTCCATTGTTATTAAGGTTCAAAGGGTTACAATTATTAGTGCGGGGCCCCGAGTGGCCGAGTGGTCTAAAGCGCTGTCCATTACGGATCACTGCCATCTCACCTCTGTCTGCGTGTGTTCGAGTCTAGGATTCGGCTAATGTAGATATGTGAGAAAGCTTGCCAGTAGCTTCTCGTGGGTCGGTGGTTCTTTCCGGTGATTTCCCGGTTTCTTCCTCCACCATTAATACTGGCCGCCATGAATAGCCTATCGTGTGCTGAAAAATGGCGTTAAGCTAAACAAACAAACAAACAAACAAACAATTATTAGTGCTAAGTTGTAATTGTAAAGACTGTTTTGACTGAGCTGTGGGAAAATATGAAAAATCTGCACATGTTCAATTCATATCTAACAATTAATGAAAGAAAAATCTCATCCAGGAACAGAACCATTTACTCAGAGACAAAAGTCAACAGCTTCATTCAAAGATGACATACAGGGATTAACTCTATAAGCAAAGTGTGTTACCCAGTCACACAAACTTGAATAGATGACAGCTTTGTGATTGGGATGTAATCACTTAACATCAGGGAAAAAACAACAAACATCACAAATCTTAAACACTATCAATCAAATCCAGCAAATGATTCTCTCTTGCTGGTTTAATAGACAATGACCTTCCTCACCCCTGGCAATGTGGATTAACTATAAAGACAATATACATGACCACTATGTCAACTTTGGCACTATAATGGCAATTCATGACATGTACATTAGCCTGGTTTACAGACTGTTTCATCTATCACCACCTAACAATCCTTTTTTTAAATATTCCTTTGATGTTTGTTTTAGATAGAAAAATCATTACTAATCAAACAGTCATTGTAATAGTTGATTTCATTTAGGTCAGTAGTGTCTGTCAAATATGATCATTGATAGGGATGCCGGGTCCTATGATAAAGGTCGGGAAGCAGTCTAAAGTGTGGTAATAATTAGTCTGGTTGCCTGATTTTTATGCTTCTTGCATTGCTCACCCCTGTACTAATAGCTGAGAACAACAGAGGGAACATATGAAGCAGGAAACCAGACTAGAAAATAATCTACATATACTTTAAAGCACCATAAACATAGCTAAAAAATTCAGACATAAGCAGCCAGCCTAGTTTTAAAACTTTTAAAAAATTTAGAACAGTATGAGCAGTTGTTTTTACAAGGATTAAATAAAAATCAGTGGACTTTGTCATCATTTTTTGTGATGCGGTTGTTCATAGCAGTGTCGAAATGCATATTTTGCCCACACATTGGGTTGCTGGTTGCGTTCAGCAGGTGGTCACTCAAAACAGAGCATTTATATAATAAAATCAATCAGTACATTATGATTGTGGTCGGAAATGACAGGTGGTTGCACATATATATATATATATATATATATATATATATATATATAACTCATGAGAACCAGTGTATTTATTTTATACAGACAGACCATCTAATAATGAGTGAAGAATATTTTTTTATGCTTTAAATTGTGCAGAGCAGTTTATTTTATCCAATTGTTGTTTAAAATTGTCAGCATGCATTAGTACATTTGCTTTAAGTACAGACCATGCTGTATGATGACAGGTTCACTATTGTAGCAGAAGTTTGTTTTGTTGTATTTGCTAAACAGCCCTTTTATTTACTTTTAACCCACTGTTAAATAGTCAATTTGTTAGTTTTATGCTGAGCTTTGCACACACACAAACACACACACACACACACACACACGCACACACACACACACACACACACACACACACATGCCCCCTTATACATGGTCAATTCAAAATGGTCTGAAGATACTTTGTTTTTGACTTGTGTCGAGAATATCTTTTATATGTGTGTGTGTGCATTCATATATCTGTGTGTGTGCATTCATATATCTATGTGTGTGCATTTATATATCTGTGTGTGAAGCTTCCTCCAGGGCATGGGCTGGATATTGATTTTTAAAGTCACAACTTTATGTTGTGAATGTAACCATTTTAAAACAGGTTGTTGGCTGTAGCTTGCACATGCCTGATATATGCTTATAGACTTATGTTTTGCTGGTTCATTTCATTGCTATCCATTCTCAGGTACAGAACTGGATTCAAAATGGTGTTTGAGTATAGGTCTCAAACCACTTAATCGCTCACTACTCAGTCATTATTATTATATCCTCTGAGGCAGGTAGGATAATGCTGTTCATACATTTTGTTAATCTTGAGGTTGCACATAATGTTTATGAGCTTTAGAATCTTTAATCATCTTTTGTATTATTGTTCTTGTATTCAGGTATTTTCCATGAAGGCAGTATTGTAATGTATTCTGTGATGAAGGTATTCTGCCCATGATTCTGCTTTAGACTATGGTCATTTGTAAACAGTTTCTTTAAGCAGCATTTGAGTTCAAAGCCAGTCTAGTTTACAATTAGACAAGGTTTTTTTCCATTGTATTGCTACACATTCTGATATAGGTAAAGAGAAAATGTGTATAAAGACAGGTTTGATAAACAGATAACTCATTCCAATTTTAGAACGGTATGTGGGATTCCATTTGTAATCAATCAGAGTTTACAGTATTGTTGATGAAATCAGATCTGATTCGAGATGAATTATTTTTTTAACCCATTTTATCCTGTTACAAATTTCAACTGCAGTGCTTGGTTCCTGAGAAGCAATTCTAAATGCACTGTGGTAAAATGGAGCCTCATACAGCAGCAACATAAATTGTGCTGACCTACACCATGTTTACTAAAAGTGTTATAACACATTTCTTTTTTAAGTATAAAAAACTATGTATCTCTGAAGAGGTAATGAAATTTGCAAGACAGTGGTATGTTTTGTTACAATTTTTTAATGTACATTTTCACAACTGTATTTTAAAATATTACTTAAAAGAAATAATGACTAAATTACTATGATGTTCAGTGAAGCTTTTCTTCATGAAGATGAATGAAATGCTCCAAATAATTTGGGAATAAAATAAAGATAATTTTATTTCTAGTATTTTGGTCCACATTTGAAGTTCCTAGCAATGTTAGTTTAAAAAGTTATAATAATTTTACTAAAGCTGCACAACAAAACACTTGGAACAATTTGGCATCCATCTTGGTGACTTTGGTGGGGGGATTTTTTTAACGCTTTTGTTCTGTAACAGTTCGTTTCATCAACAAGTTTTTACCAGATTAAATCATCCCAAAGCAATTTAAATTAATATTGTGCATTGGCTTTTTTCTGGGTGTTGAACATTTGACCCTTCTATCAATTTAAATTGTGGCTGCATCCGACGAGAAAAATTATCCAGGACCCATTCATCTTGTAAGCCTTCAAAGTCAGCTTCATTTTCAGAATCACTGTCAAAAAGTGCATGAAGCCATGTATCATCTCTTTCATTAACTTGATTCATATCTAACCCATCATTTAAGTCAATATTATCATTAGAATCATCCAAATCATCAACTTCAGTGTCACTACTTTCGCTATTAGTATCCATGTTTATATCCAAGTTGTCATCCATAATTTTATCGATCGATTTTCAAACTAAAATTTTTCTTTACAAACCTCACGTTTTTTAGAACTTTAATGTGCATGCATGCTTTAACCATTTCCTGTGTTGGTGAAGAAGTACACAAGTATTTGTGATGTATGACACATTTTTCTTGAGATGCTACACACATATGTAGTAGAGTACGACCATAGTCATATTCTGGATAAAATGGTATACTATGACCACAGACGTATTCAGGATAGAATGAGGTATTATGCCCTTAGTTGTATTCCAAATAAATGGGTGAAAACATTGATTAGAATAACTATATTGCTTATTGAAATTTCGATGAATACTTTACTTGGATTTTTCATTTAAAGACATTCTGGATTGCATTATTGCATTACATCAAGACAGTCAAGACTATTATAATTCATTTAGAACATTGAAAATTTTGGACTAGGACATTTAGGATTATTTGGAATTTATTTCACAATGCTGTAAGTATTTTTTTAATTGTTATAAAAAAAATGACTTGTTCATTTTACCTAAATTTTTCATTTCAATTTATTTCAATTAGATATTATAAGACTTAGAGTTGTGACGTTGTCTTAACAGTTTTACCTATGAGAAGAGGAGGACGGGTCCTCATCATCATTTCTCACTCAGGTTCCTTCTTTGGGTCACTTGGGACTCGGAGAGGCAAGATTAATTCTTGGAAGGGCATGCTTATTCCCAGGAATATATGGATCATTATCTTCAAGGCTCATTCACTTCTGAAAGTTGTCCTAAATGAATCAGTCTTTTAGGTTTAGGTCCAGGGTCCCTCCCCCCTCTCAAGGAATGTAGAAAGCAGTGAGTTACACCCTCTCATAGAGGATGAACAGCATCCTCTCCATCATCAGTTTTCATTAGGCAGAAAGGGAGTTGCATGCATGCACACACACACACACACAGAGGAGGAATGGTACCCTCTTTATTTCCAATTAGCTGAAAATGAGTCAACCCCCAACAATTAGGGAAGAACAACACTCTCTCAGAACCCTAATATATTAATAGCAACAGGATTAGGTCACACTGTAAGGAGAGCTGCAATCTATGTATACAATATCTAAGATTGCCTGACCCATAATTAATTCTGTGTTCCAGTTGCTGGTCATTGGAGCCCCTTGGTATGGTGACTGGGATTAAGATGAGACCCCCCATTATCACACTAATCAAACCTGATAGAGACTGTGCAGGTGTTCAGGCACTAGGCTATTATCCCACTCAATCCTGTTGTTAGATTGGTTCATCCAGCAGATGAATGGGGGGAGGGCAAAATTCCAATCAAACAACGTTTTGTATTGGTAGTAGAATCCAGAATTAGGTTTAGATAGAGGTACAAGAGTTTCATGATGTGCCACTACAGAGATCATTCCTTCCTTTTATGCAACCATAGGCTTCATGGCCTTTTCCTCATTACACAGACCAGCGACACCCTCTTAGAAAGTAATTTAAAAGGTGGGCAGGCCCACATCACCCAAATGACCCAGATAGGTTGAGAGATGCACTTGCCCACCTACTGAGTCACCTGGGATGGACCTCTAATTCCATGTAAGTTACTGGACAGGGTTCCCCTTACCTCCATTTCTCCATAAATTATCACTGGGTCACAGCAGGAGGAACATATCCTGTTAGTTCAATTGAACTCACTAGTTTAGTGCAGACTAGATGGACATGACACCACTTTCTTTCATTCCTCTTCCCCCTCCCAACTGTCATTATATATATTGGAGCAGGAAGAGATTTGGTCCTTTGACTTTGACAGGGCAGTGAACAAAGTTTACTGTTTTCTATTTTTGGATTTGTGTTCCAAGCTTTTAGCCTTGGAAGACACAAAACTCTCCTATCTGGAGACTCTTTTGGACTGTCTCCTTCACAGATCTCCTATTCCTTCATTTGGTCATGGTCAGGGAAAGGTTCAAAGGTTTTGTAAGGACCAGTGGTTTGGTAGGCAGTGTAAGGGGCAGTCATTCCATCTTCATCCTTCTACAGTGAGACCTCTAGTCTCTTAAGGTTGACAGATGTGCGTGGCCCCTTAAATCCCCACTTAGTATGCTTGAATATCACAAGGTGTAATTTATCAGAACCTGTGCCTGTCTTTCAGTCAAGACAATAGAAGGGATAGAAATTAAGGGTGGGTCACTGGTCACTATAGACTTGCATGCCAATCTTATTTCAGCCACCTTCTTCAGCCTGCAGGAGGACTCTCCATTGCCCATACACTTTAGTGCTTGCTGGACAGATGAATGGCAAGTGGCTAAGACATCTTTCATGCCATGTTCATTGTCCATGGCATAATCAGTAGAGCTTATTCACTTCCTTGGGCTATGATTCCTAATCAAGTGGTACAACAACTCTAGGGACCTGTTCCTCTTATTATGATTTCCATAGGTGCCAGACTATAGCTCCAATTAGAGGCTTGGTCAAACATGACAAAGGATGGGTGGGTTTTCTCAATCATAAATGCAGGATACCAGCTTCAGATATGAAAACTTCCTTCTCTGGGAGGGACCCCCATATGATTCTACTAATTGAATTTTGTGCTGTTAAAAGCGAAGAGCACTTCATTCATTAGGAGGGTGCAGTAGAGAGGGTGTTCATTGATTAGTTTTCCTGATTCCCCCAGAACAGTGGAAAGTTTTATCAAATTGTCTACCTTCCACCTGAAACAAGTTTCTCAAATGGGAACATTCCAAGATGGAGACCATATTCTTAATCAGGAACATCATAAGGCCTGACAACTGTATGGTCTTCATTGACCTTCAGGATGCATACTTTCACATCCCTGTGTTCTGCCTCACAGGAAAGTTCCTTCAGGTTGGCTTGAATTGGGAGGTTTTCCAATTATGCACTTGGATGGAATATCTCTGTGTCTTGTGGTTTTTAATTAAATGATTGAATAACTTGTGTGTCTTGTGGTTTTTAATTAAAATCCTCTTTGAACCTCTCTTTCAAGACCTTTACTGTCAAGACTGTTTTCTTGCTTTTCTTAGCATCTGCAAGGTAAAAGATCGAGCTTCATGCCCAGTCCTTAGAACCAGGATATCTGCTGTTCAGTGGCAATTGTTAGTTGGTTTCTCTCTGTGCCTATCAGTTTTTTTCAAAGCAAACAAAGGCCTCAGCTTCGATAGGTAACTCTTCACCCTGTACAGATTTTCAGTCTCAGTTTTATCTGTGCGGAGATCAACTTTTATGTTTTTATATGACAGCCTCTATAAAGAGATAAATAGGTTTCAGCTGATATTTAGCCATTCACTGTTTCAAGTTAGATTGTGATGACAATCAAGGTAGCTTACTTGTCCCTTAACAATATAGACCTTTCATCAATGAAGATTAGGCCTATGTAGTTTAAGCCTTTGTTAAATTATGGGTCTAACTCATTTGTCTTTGTAAAATGTGATGAAAACCATCTCCTCCTACCTTTGTCCATTGATGAAAATGATGCCAGTTTGACATTAATAGAGCAATACCATTTAGCTTTATTGACACATGAATGTCTCAACAACCTTATTTATTCATATTCAAATTTACATAAAATAATATTTCAAAAATGATTTTGTCCCATTTAAATTGGTCTTGTCTCTATAAGAAGTTTTAGACCCTGTATCATGCAATTTTTGTACCAATAGATGATGGAGTTTTATCCCCCTTTTGCAAGGATTAATTTGATTTTGCCAGGGAACAATAATTTTTTGTCTTCCTCCATTCTTTTTAGTTTGTATTGAAGCATGCAAAATTCCACAGTCTGAGAGAGGTGCCAGATTACCCCATGGCTCTCTGTCCTTCAAATCCAGGTAAGAACTTTATAATGAAATCTTCTTACTACAACCCTGTTTGTTAAAAATAGACCTATTTAGTGTGTCTCAGCCCAGATCTAAATACTCAAACCAATTTTTTTTTCTTCATGAGATTCTGATAAAAATCAACTTTTTATATTTTTTGTATTTCAGAGATAATATAGTATTTTTTATCTGGGTCAGATTGCTTCAGTTAAAAATATTAGACAGTCTTGGCAGTCAACAGGTTTAACACTTTTGTTGGTTGTTGAGAAAAATTATTTCTGAATATTACTATTGTTATTACAGCAAGTCAGATTGATGTGATTAAACTATAAGGTATATGTTAGATGATGAATACCACATAAAGGAGATTGTTTTCTCATCTTTTGTTATTTACAGATTCCATTCTCGCTGTCACGATGATGATAGATCAGGTGATAGAGTTACATCCTGGCATCAAGTGGTTCCACATAGGGGCTGATGAGGTTTGGTGGTCTTCAGTACTTTCCTTCCTGCACGAACTCCTCCACTTGCTAGCTAGAACCTATTTCTTTAGAGGTCTTATGTTGATGTACAATAGCATAATAAGCAAAAATATGTACATTGTGATTACAGAAAAATAAGCATATCTGCATTGGTTTCACATTATAAAAATGTGTAATCATATATACTTATTATACAGTTTTCATCATTTAAGGCAAAATATCATTACTCCACCAGAAGACTTCATATGATATCAAGTTATTACTAAATGAATAAGATTCTGGTCTGAAATCCAATGTGGCCAATACAGCAGCCATCTTGAAAATCTTGTTATGGCTACTTTCTCTGAATGGTTGGTCATGTCAGCATGGGGTTTTTACTGAAAGACTTTTTATGATGTGAAGTTGGTCCTAAATAAAAATGGTGCCAATCTTGAGTTCTATTTGGCTTCATCAGCAGTCATCTTGTATTTTGTTAATGTTACTAATCCTGAACAGAGAGTAACATCACTATGGAGTTTTCACCAAGAGGTTTCTTGTGATGTCTGGTTGGTCCTAAATGAAAATGGTGCCATTTGGGATGCTCAGCAGAATAGCCATCTTGAGAAACATATCAGCGCTATTGCTTCTAAATATATGGTCAAATGAACATGTGGTTTAACTAAAATACTTCTTGTGATGTCTGGTTAGTTACAAATGAAAATAGTGGTGATCTGATCGCTAATCCTTCTATATTGATAGTCATTTCAACATTGACTTCTTGTGATCTTAAGTTGGACCTAAATAAAAATGCTGCCATTCCAAAATCCAGTATGGCATCTATCTTGAAAATCTTGCTGTTGTTACCCCATGGAAAAGCATGACATGGGGTTCCACTGAAAAATTTTTGTTGTCATTTAACTGGTACTAAATTAAGATGGTGCTAATTAATCTCTAACATGGTTGCCATAATGGCCCTTTTCACATTTTGAAAATCTTGTTATCACTTCTCTTCCTAACTGGATGGTCATATTGACTTTGGGTTTACATCAATGATAATGCTATCTTGTTGGGCCTATAAAAATGATGGTGATGATCTTCCATCCAGTGGCTAATTTGAAAATCTTGATGTTACACAAACTTTGGAGATGATTTGAGCACACAGGAATTGAAAGGTATATATGGTTTCCTGTAAATTCTGTTCAAGCATCAGTCTCTTCAAGGGACTTGTGCTCAGTTTCTTGTAAACATTTTATTTTTTTAGATTTTTGTCTTTTTTTTAAAAATTTTGTTTTCACATTTAAGCTAACAGTATATGATTTAAACAAGTGAAATTTGATATGCAAGCTTGTGTGAATATGCAGATGGGATAATTAAATTTTCATTCCAATTTAGCAGTTTTTCAGGTTAATAATTTTCTAACTTTAAAATGTTTTGGACTGTTTTCTTCACTATAATCATTGGTAATAATTGGAATTTTTTCAATACTTAGTAATCTAAAGAATTATTGTACTGTAGTTCAAACTAAAATAAACAGGGGACAAAATGAATATGAAGTGACCAGCAAAAATCATATTTTTGTAATAGAATTTTGTTAAAGCTGATGAAAGGACCTTGCTGTGTGTATTTTAATATTAGAGATTTAATTTCATCTGATTTAGTTATAAACAGAGTTTCCCATATATTCACAAAAAAGATTGAAAAATTCATAGCAGAGTTGCTGCTTACTTAATATGTTAGTCTTTTTGTATTTGATGTAGATCTTGGTTAGATTTTTTTCTTCATATATAATTTTTGTTAGTATTTGTAAAATAATGAATTCAAAAAAGTAGGGAGATCATATTTCTCCATTAAATACATTACCTGATCAGATTAACAATTAGGAAGTAACCTATGTTACCCCTGAGAAAGAAAACTTTTTTTTTAGGTAAAGGGAATTAACTCTTACAGATTAACTCCCTTGTACCCACCAGGACGTTACCTATATAGGAAATGTATGCCAGTTTAAATTTGTACTTGAACTGTTACCAGTGCCTTCAAGAATACATTTATGTATTGCACTATTTTATTTTACTTCATTATGCATTTTTGTTTGATGCACTTGTATTTTCTCTCTGGCATATCAGAGCTTAGTCCTAAAATGTAAGACATAGCACATGTTGTTTTTGTTTAAGTGCTCTGTCTTACTACCCAAATAATGGCCTTTTACATAGCCAGTTCTGATGTCATTGACATCGGAACGAGTAGTCAAAGTTTCAGGAATATCTCACACACTTGGTAGCCTATATCGACACTCTTCCATTAATTTATGTGTAATTAATATACTGACTATACTGTCTTTATCCTGGTGGAATCAAAATATGACACTAGCAAATGGACGCATTTTCATGTTCTATTGACATACATTTGAATTTATTGCAATGTGATGGTAGTTGAGGTATGCCAAAGTATGTTCAAGTAGGTCATGTGGAGGGTATGTTTCTTGAATGAAACAAAACATTGCTTATAGTTCCAATAGGCATAATATTTTTATATTCATTTTGTTAAAGAATCATATTTCAACCTAATCTGAATTCACCATTCCTGGCTATCATTGCTTTCCAGCCAAGTGAAATGTAGGCCAACAGAACTTGAAAACAGGTCCATTTCGTTTGTGAGAATTTTAATTTATTAGAGAAAAAACATCAGGGTAAGTAAAGTCTGACAAAAACATAACTTTTTTTTTAAAGAAAGTGTCGTTATTGGTTGCCAGTTGTGTGTGATATTCCTGAAAATTTGACTTTAGTTGCACATCAAAACATGCTACACAGTGCCATTAGTTAGGCAGTATAACCCATCATCACTGATGGGTCTTCAGTGGTAGGACTAATCAGAGCTGTCAGTCAAGTGCAAGAAATGTAAGAACTATAAAGTCACTAAGGATAATGATGAGGTGTATCTTGCTATGTAAATATACATTGTCACACATATTCATTGTGTGAGTGGAAGATGAATAGTCCAACATTGTAAGTAGGCAGTTAAAGGGCTGAGAGAAAATAGCACATTTGAAATTATCCAAACTCAAAGTGTTAAGTATTTATCTTAATTAGGAATCATTGTCAGTTTTTATGGAGGATATTAATATACCAGCCCCACCCCGGTGTAGATGCCCAGAATGTTACCTACAGCAGTGATTACAGCTGATACTGATAAAACCACAGAAATGCATAATACAACAAACTCTTTCTTCAAAGCCATCAACAAGTGATTTGGAGAAAAAGTGGATAGTTTTTAGTTATTCAACAGCCCACTGAGCCCCACACCTGCCATGAATAGACTTAGTGTCATTGAAAAAAGTAGTAAGATTACATTTCTCCATTAAATACATTACCTGATTGTATTAACAATTAGGAAGTAACCTCTGCTACCTCTGAATCCAGACCTACCTGAAAGATGGAGAAAGAAAAAAAAAAATTTGGTCTATATTCTGACTTTTCCATGAAAACCATAGATTCGGGATTAGATTCCGATTTTGCCAGCTGGCTAGGCCTGCAGATCATTTAAACCATGTGCCATTCTCCAAACATTACTTGGTAACTCTTGCATAGTTTTTCTCATCTGGAAATCTTTATGCTCTATAGCCAGGCTAGTAAACAAGGCAGCTTACCACATACTGCGAAGTGCCCTAATGGCATCCTGCTGCATTGATTTGATAAAAAGACATGCTCTCTTCTGTTCTTCTTCTCTTAAACCATACCATGTGGTGATCATGTACTCTTTCCCTTTTATTTCACCCATGCATTCAGAGACCAGACCGAGAAGGAGGTAACAAAACCAGCAGCACAGGAGATGCCTAATCAGCTGTCTTGCTAGCCTCTATCTCTTCATGACCTAATCTTTGGGGCTACCAGTGATTGTTGGCAGAAAGACCACAGGGGTATTCTCAGCAACAATGACAATCTTGTGTTTAGGCAAATTAATGATGCTATATACTGCAGACTTTCACATTAAGGTTGTTGGGGAAAGGGGAAAAATGTTTCTCATTTGCAAAATCTCCTTCTACCCAAAAATAACTTGCTGTCTCTCCCAGCTGCCAGTGACCCTCCTATGGGTGCCAAACTCCTTTTCTGTCAGACTAGGATAAACCCCTTTTCAACAGACAATTGGGTATAATTCAAATCATTTGGAGGGGTTTTAGATTTCATTGATCCAGCACCCCCTTTGTTGTTTACCCCTTATGTTGGAGATGTCAATTATTCCCACAAAGGGGGATTTTTTTAAATAGATGGATAGCTCATAAAATAGCTGGTTAGTGTGGCCCCCAAAAAACAGACTGCCTGGGTTCTCATTTCAGATTTTTTTATGGTTACTAAAACCAGTGGGAAGTTTAGTTGATTGCTGCCAAAAAGTTTCAGATGAAGACAGCAAAGTCCATTCCTTTCTCTGTGTAGCACAACAAATTTGTGATCAGTTACAATCTGTCCAACTTGTATTACCACATATCTAAGCACAAGATATCCCACAAGCTTCACTCTATGGTGCTATTCAGACATAGACTTGCTGGTGCTGCACCTTAAAATTCATTATCAATCAGTTTTTCCTTCTGCTACAGTGGGGTAGTGTACTAATTCTGCACTCCTTTTATTTGGTTTTGACTTCAGCCCATAGGCCCACAACAAAAAAAATGGACTGCTCCATGTTACACTTCAAGACATCCTCCTCCACACTTACCTGTTAACTCTAGTGCAGGGAGCAAACAAAACCCGAATTTTGGGCTCATTTCAGACCTACCTTCCAATTTCATAATATCTGTAAACAACACTCAATTATTACACCTTGTCTGCCAATTTCCTTCTACATAAATAGTTATAATGTATGCAGTCAACAGAAGCCATTTTATAACATGTTTTTATTGTTGTGACTTAATTACACAGTACACTTTTCACCAGACATACTCTGTGAATGCTTGCTAAAATACAGGACTCGGATCAAGTCTGTTGTGTCAAAATGAAAGAGCAGTTAGCATGCCATAGAGTAAATATTTATGGCATTGATCTACATTTTAAAAATCATCCAAATGGTGAAAGCTCACATGATAAGTATTATCCAAAGTGGGTTAATGGGACGAAGTATCTGTGTAAAGTAAAACCAGAATGGTTTGCCAGTACCGATTGAGTTCACAAATCTCAGCAGGGTCAGCAGTACGACTTTTGCTTGTTGTCAAAAATGTCAATACTCGGTGAAAATGATGCTTAAACAATTCTGTAAAACAAACTCAATATTTTATATCTGAATCTCCTTGTTTTTATTTGGTCTCCATTCTAGGGTTTTGAAAAGTTGACAGGTATACATAACAATATTCTGAAAAAAAAACTCTTGGGGAGTTCAGTTTTAGTTCATTATATGAACAACCTTCTATGCCCGATTCTTGATGTAGGGTGGATAGCCATTGTGATGAAGTCAGACTTTATCCCTTTTATACATTTTGTTCGCCTAGTTGTGGAGTTTCTAATGCTTATCATCCTGGTTTATCTTTCTCACATTGACCATAAATTTCATGTGTTGAAGATATAATCTGCCATCCTTTCAGCAAGAGAGTTTTTCATTTCATTGGTTTTTTCAGTGTGAAAGCAGATTTGCTTTGTACAGTCATCATTACGTGTCTCTGTGATGAGTCTCTTCCAGCACAGTGGCATACAATCTCTAGATTATGATCAGGAGTAAAATCAAACATTTCCTGTTTTAGTGGCAAGACAGGAAGTAGTTAGCAGCAAGAATACCTTTAGAAGCTCCACAACCAGGAGTCACAATCCATACTGCTAATGGACTTTGAATGGTCAGTGCAAGAAAAGGCTGTTTAAATAAATCACAAGAAGTGAAAGCCCTTCTCAGTGCCTTTTATGCTTGGGTGGAATGCATCATAAATAAGGTGGTTCTTTCACTGTTAGACGGTTCAGTTTATAGTGAACTATCTCTTTAAACAAGGGGGAAATAAAATCACTGGAGTTCTGTGTTAAGGTATGGGAGTGCTTCTGTTAGTGTTTTGCAATACCATAAACCATCTGTACTCACTTATAAGTCAAATAAAACTGCAAACAACAAAGATCCTGATCTGCTGTTGTATGATGAATCTGCATATCAGGTCTATGTTGTTTGTTCTACTGATTACTCCTAACAGACTGCACAGACCAAGATCTGTCCGCAGGTTGTACATCAGCAGATCTGAGTCTTTGCAGTTGGACTTGTCTTACAAGCAAGTATATACAGTACACATACAAGTCCAACGCATCTCAGGCAGGCTCAATGACCTGGTTGATTCATTAGTATTGGACGGGCCAGTTGCTTCATACAAAGTGGATTTTTTATCAATCTATCTTGCATTATGGCTTATCGATAATAGACCTGTATAGAGAGATGAAACAACAAACATTCCATCATCGTGTTTCCATTCCCAGACTAGAGGAATGGGCTGTTGACCCCATAGAATTAGTATGGAGAGAATATGGACCTGTTTCTATCCTTAGTGTTTCTAATACCCAAACTAATGCAGATAATGAGAGAATACCATGCAAAATAGTTCGGATTTCCCTTTTCTAATGGGATATATCCTGCATCAATGTTCTGCTTGATCTATCAACACAGGTACTAAATACAATCATGTGACCCCCATATTACACAAGTGGCTGAGGTTGTTAGTATTTCACCATTTTTGGAAGAAACTCCTCCTTCGTGCCTTGCCCTAATGGAGAGAAATTCACATCTGGATGGCCTTCCACTCTGAAGGAATATGAGGGAATCAACTGGTGTCATATTAATGACATCACAAACCACTCAGCCTACATTCACCAGCTGGTTAACTTGCCATTGTCACAATGAAGGAATAGCAATCTGTGATTTTAGATATGCTCAGAAATGATGGTAAAAACAGTATTGGCTGTAAGAATGATATTTCTGATCTACATGCTGTTCCATTACGATGGCTTAGTTATGCTAATGATTCAACCTGTTTTGTTGCAAAAAAACTAATTATTGTCTCTAGGCAGTGAAATTCTCAACTTACTCATAAGAGATGTAAAGCTGCAAGACCTAGTTCACACTCTCCAATACTATCGGATGCATATAAAGACTCTCTGCAGCAAACAAAAGGTTTATAATACAAGGTGGGAAAACAAGACATAACTATACCTGCATTGGTCGCTTGGCTAAAGTATATTGTTTGATTAGTATGCTCTAAACTGTCACAGGAGGACGACGATTTCAGCTGATGTGCGAGTGATTTCCATGAGACTTGCATGATGTCATAATTTGAAACAGTACAGTCAGTTGGCTGGCATACTTTGGCATTTACTTTTTCCATTTTCTTTCCATGTGACATAGCTTGCATAGGAATGAGCTGAAACATTTTAGGCCATTGGTAGCTGCACAGACAGTTATCATGGGCAACATTATTAAAACAAGTTGCAGTGTTGCAAGGAACTTTCACATCTTTAAGTTTTTAAAAAAACAAAACATGTACATTTGACTTCCCAGATATTGATATGAACTGATACCTAGAACCTTAAAAGAATTGAGATGGTTGAAGTATAGATAATATGAATGAAGGCTTGTGTGTGTGTGTATGTGTGTGTGTATTGTTTCTACTATTGCAAAATGTTGCTAATATTTTATGCCTTCTGTATGTACTTTGTGTATAATACACTCCCAACTGTGAACAGCATAGACACTGACTTGTCATTAAATAATGTACTTGGTGATCAGGTCTAAATTATTCCCTTGAAATTTTGAGTAGTATTACATCAACCCTGATATGTACAGAAGTTAGTCTTTTATGATAAGACATGTTTCTCTCTTCCTCAGGTATATCATATAGGTATATGTGAGAGATGTAAGAAGAGAATGGGAACAGAAGCTCTCACCACACAGCAGCTGTTCTTTGCTCACATCCGAGCAGTCCTGATGCACATTAAGAAAAATTATCCTTCTGTCACACCTATCATGTGGGATGATATGATGCGGTTTGTGGAGCTTCCAGAGCTATTGGGTTAGTGTGTGCAAAAATTCATATTTCTTAAGCTATCATTGCTTGAAACTGGGAAATTATGATTAGGTCTTGTCCATCTGTATCCTTTCAACCTTGCATCCATTCTTTGCTGTTTGTTTGAGTTTTGGATTTTGCATACATTTTTTTGTTGTTTACTTTTGGTTTTAGACTCTTTCAATGCAAACTTTGTTAGCAGAAATGTGGGAAAATGGCTTGACCATGGCAGTGAAATTCGATTGGCACATTTCAGTTGACATGTTGGTGACTTGATTAGATTTGCATGTTATTTTCATGAACTTTATGTTTTTATTTTGTTTGAAGGATTTTGGTGACTCTTACGATTTGGAATGTTGAGATGTATTGGTCATAGTCCAGAAGGGCTTAGGGAAGAGCCTGTTTTCTGTTGTGTGATCATCTATTAGCCAAGTTTGTTAATGCTACTTGCTAATCTAGCTACGTTGACGATTGCCATAAAACTGTATTCACACTTTCATCCCATAGTCTATCTGTTCTCAAATGAAAAAGTGCCACTTAGACCTGCTGTATGACCATGACAGCTGCAGTCTTGAAAATTGTATAACTATTAACAGCTGGGGTTTTCATTATATGACTTCTCATGATGTCTTGTTGGTCTTAAATGAAAATGGTGCCAGTCTAACATTATATAAGAACAACACAATAGCCATCTTGTAATTCTTTTAACTACTTCACCAAAAGACTTCTTATGATGTCTAGCTGACTCTGAATCAGAATGTTGCAGTCAGAATCCAGTTTGACCATGACAACAACCATCTTAATGCTATTCCTCCAAAATGAGACATGGCAACCTGAACTTTGTTGGTCCTAAATGGAAATGGTGATAATGACATCTACTATGGCAAGCAATTTTTACCAAAAGACTAACTAGAATGTTTAATTGGTTTTAAATGAATATGATGCTGATCTGATATCCATTATGACCACCTTGTCAGCATTTTGAAAATCTTGTAATTGTTAATCCTTCTATATGAACAACACTGTCATTGTGCAATTTTGGCCTGAAGATGTTTTATGATGTATAGTTGGTACCGAATGAAAATGTTGCTATTCTTACATTCATTATGGCTATCAAGGTGGTCATCTTCAGAATCTTGCAATCAATGCTCCTCCTTAATGGATGCTCATATCAATATGGGCTTTTCACTTCTTGTGATATCTAGTAGGTCCCAAATGAAAATGTTGCTGATCTAACATTAAATATGTACAGTGGTCTTAAAATCTTGTCATTTCTGCACCTCCATAATAGATAATTATTGAAAGAAAGTTTTCCTCAAAAGACTTAATATAATGCATAATTGATCCTAAATGATAATGATGCCTGCCTTACATTCAGTATGGCCAATATGGTTGCCATGTTGAAAATAATTTTTATTGTTCAGAGATGGTTTCAGCATTTGACAGTTGAAAAGAAGAAATAGTTTTATCCTGGATTCATGGGAATCCTTTGGGTCATTTGGACATCAGTTCCATCATATGACCATTGTTCAGTGCTGTCCTTATTAACACAGTTTTCTAATAAAACAGTTGCCATATGAAATTTGGTATACTTGTTTAGATTAATATTAGATCTGTTTTTGATTCTCTTCCTTTTAAAATGGGACATAGCCACATTTCCTTATGTATGTCCTTCATGCTTTTGTTTTCTTGCTATCACTTCAAAACCAATTTTGATTAAGGAATGAAAGTCCTGCATCATTATTAGTAGGTATGTTGCATACCACATGGGGGAGGAGGAAAGAGTATGGCTAAGTATTAGAGGATTTTCATTACATTTTCCCTTCTGTTCTATAACTTTACAGCATTTTGAGATTAAGAAATGATTCTTCTCTCAAATACATGTTAAAATAAATTGCTCTCTACTAATTCCAATTCCAGCCCACCCTGAAAAAAAAACGAAGACCCTATCATGTATGAAGGGAAGTAACTCTTAATTACTCCTCTTGGTCACCTGTCTCCTGGATGTAACCATTTAAAATGTTTTGCTTGTAACTGTGAACAGTATCTTTGAAGGAAACGTTTTAATTTTTGTTTAATTTTGACCATCCAATATTTATTTTCAATGGTATAATGAGTTATAAAGTTGATATATTTGATGTATACACATTTTCATTTTTCCTAGTGAACTTATTTTCATTTAAGCATTTTTTACAGTGTTAATAATGATTATGTGATATTGATCGGTAACACTCAAGTCTACACTACAAGCCCCATACCCCTATGTGCAGATGCTTATGTATCACAGTCTTTTAGGATAAGTAAATTCGGCTATTTAAACTATTATTATATTGTCTTGTGTGCTTGTTTGCCTTTTCTTATCTCCTTCATTACAGAGACATCAATAAATTGCAGAAAGTACAAATGCTTTAAGGCAGTGGTCCCCAACCTTTTTATCGCCGCGGACTGGTCAACGCTTGATAATTTTACCACGGCCGCTGAGGGGGGGCATTGATTGTTTATATTTTAGATTGTTTTGATTTAATAATTTTAATTTAATTGTATTTAAACATACCTTCAAAATAAAATACAGTTACACCAAAAAATGAATATAAAGTGATTTAACATTTTAACTCACTAGAATGCTAACTCAATGAGAACCCTGAACTTGTTTCTTTGCAACAAGACGGTTTCATCTGGGAGAAATAAGAAATAATGTGTATTGCTTATGTGCAGTTTATTCTGTTGTTTTATTTTGGTTGCTGTTACTGCAGAAAATCTGCTTCACACAGATAGGATGTCGGAAATTTTCAATAAGGATTTAAGTGTGGTTATGGCAATCTCAGGGTATTCCGCCATGACTTTAATCCAGAATACCGGCAGAGTTGTTGTCTCGAACGTAGTTTTAAGGCCGCAGTCATTTGCAATCTCCAGCAGTTGATCTTCTTCTTGCACAGACATTGCCATCTTATTTCTGTGTATAAGAGAAGGCATCTGTGCTCTGCGTCCATCTCCTCACAAAGCTGCTGAAACATATAACAAATCCTCATGCACATCCTCCTGATATAGATATCGCATATAAACAAGTAGTATTACCTTGTTGTCTATATCTGTAGATTCGTCAACCTGGAGTGCGTACCACAGTGATGTATTAATCCTCTCCAACAATTGTGTCTCAATGTCTTCGGCTATTTCCTCAATGCGCCTAGTCACAGTGCTAGCCGACAAAGGCACATGTACTATCTTTTCCACAGCAGCCTCTCCTAGAAGTTCTCGTCCAATATCTTTAGTGGAGGGCAAGATCAATTCTTAACCAATAGTGAATGGCGTTTTAGCCTTAACAATACGGTTAGACACAAAATATGATGCTCTCAGTGCATTCTCCTTTATTGATGTGGTGGCCTTCAAATATTTCTTCTGTCATAAGCCAGGGGCTTCTCTTTTAATCCTGGGTGTTTCGCATTCAAGTGGCGAAGCAGTTTTGAAGGTTTCATTGCTTCATTAGAGAGCTGGTCACCGCAAACTATGAGTGCGGGGTTGTTGTGTTAGAATTACCTGTCTCGATAAATCCATATTTCAAGTAGGACTCATGGTATTGTCTGTTAAAATTTTTATGTTTCTTTGATGTTGAAGGCTCTTCTTCTGTCTCTTCACTGGGCCTTTTCTTTTTCCCAAGGAAACTTTCTAGCGATGTCTGTTTTGTACTCATTTTTGCTAATTTGTGGGTTAAATTTGAGCAAACACAATATACATGTACACCAAGCACTCTTAAACAAGTACCAGTGAACAGAGAGAAGAGTGATACACACCCCTCCACCAAAGCCGCTCATCTCCAGACGTGACCTAAAATCTCCCCATATCATGATATTTTGCGCATGCACGGTATTGGTGCGGCTTTAGGTGATGTCTCTCAGCTTCTGGTTAACCTCTCCTCCATGGCAAGTCGCACAAACCCAAGAGAAATACACCACGGTAAATAAAATGGAAATAATTTAATGTTCCTTGGGCGACCTGGTACCATTTGATCCATTGCCCGGTACCGGTCTGCGGCCCGGGGGTTGGGGATCACAGCTTTAAGGTCATGGACAATGATCACAAGACATTCCTGGCCTGCACAAAATGTTCTTCCCCACACCTATGTTGAGTGTCTACAATATAGGCAGAAGACATCCAACACCTTCAAGGGTCACAATAAAAGGACATGATCTGAACACATAGTACATTTATTCAAATTTTGGAATTGCTGACCAGTTTTATGGTGGATGCCAAGATGCTGCCCCCGCTTCAATGAAAAAGCTCTAAAATAGCGCCTATGGTAATGATCACTTCAGATCCAGTCAGTCACATCAAGCATTTCTTCTACGTTATATTGGAATATCATATCATGCACATATCACAGCAAAAAATCTAGAATGCCAGTGAGTGAGTTGGACTAGCATAATTTTTAAACAAATTCTGCAGCACACTGTGTATAAACCCTTATTTCCACTCTTGCATGGACAGAGGAACATTTAAGCCAGACATGTGGGATTACTTTCACCAGTTGGATCTGACTCCATGCTCTACATGGTTTGGTTAATCCAGCTAGCATATCTTTCTTATGCCTGTTTGGCATCATTGCTCTGTGAAATGCATTGTCCTTGGATGTAGAGTGTACCAAAGGAAGAGTCCCTGGTTGATGATGTAACTCAGGGAGTGTCACACTTGTCTGAACATTCTGATTCTGGAAAGGACAAACTTGAGTTTTAATGTGACAGTTAAAGAGATATACAGAATTTTGCCACCATCTGAATTCCTTTAACCAACAGATGTCAGTACTTCAGTGGACATCATATTGACTTCCTGCCTTGTCAACCTGGCCTCTCTTTCACCTAGTCAAGAGCACTGGAAGTGACCATGTCTGTGAATTGGTGTGTCGTAATCAACATGGCTGCTTACCTCATGATGGTGCAGTTCTCAAATGGCCTCGGGTAACCTCAACTTCATAAGAATCCTGTGATCATTCCCTTAAATCCTCTATGAGGTCCCAGGTGGCCAAGGGTCTAAGGTGCTCACCTTTGCAGATTACTGACATCTAACTTCTGTCAACATGGGTTCAAGTCTCAGGTCAGTCAATGTGCATGTGTGAGAACACTTGCCAGTAGCTTGCCATGGGTTGATGGTTCTTCCCAGGTTTTTTTCTCCATGCTTATGATGATCTGGAGTACCCAAACTCTTGATCTGAATACAGATTGACTGCAATTAAGTACTGTAAAGTCTTAATTTTTATTGTGTACCATTTTGCATTGATTATGTTATGCTGCAATAAAACAGTGATCATTCTTTTGAAAACATTCTGACCCTTTACTGATTTATATAGTGATGAAAATGTCATTTTTCACACAATTATGACATTTGGCATCAATGAAAATTAAATCACAGAGTACGATTTTAACTCATTCAAAAATTTAAATCATGACCCAAAATCTTACTTGACTCTCACAGTTGGAATATCTTCAAAGCTAATGTTAGTGATCTCTTTCCACTTTTATTATATAATGATACCTGAAAAATATGAATGGCCTTCTTTCAGCAGATTTTATGACCTATGAAAAATTTGAGTTTGGAATATGGTAGGTCACTCATTACTGGACATACATTACCCAGACTGTTTGATCATACCATGCTATTCAGAATTTAAAATCCTTGATTTAATTAAAGTTGATTATTTGATTGACATATTTTCTATGCATAAACCATTGCTTTATATTTTTTCCATATAATTGACATATTGCTCTCAAATTCTGAATGTTTTATGATAAATATTTGATGAATTCCAAATGTATATATGAAGAAAAGATGGAGTATGGAACCTGGGTTCCAAATGTTTAGATAAATGTCTATAGGAGATAAAAGGAAATATTAACCACATTATACTATTTTTATTCCAGAATCAGGTCTTAGAGGTCTTGTGGAGCCAATGGTTTGGCATTATTTAACTTCCTTTGTGTTGCCTCCAGGTAAGTTTAGTCAGTTACAAGGTGATTCAACAAAACTTAACCAAGTATAGCTTTGCATGAAACTTCCAAAAATATACTTGTGAATAGTTTTCTTTCTTGCTGTAACAGTGGTACACATCTTCAGCAGTTCCAGTATGTCATTTGTCTTTTTACTCTAATTAACTTTATGTTTTGCCCAGGAATGGCTACACATCATTAGAAATAGTCAAACCTACATGCAGTCACCTTTTTTGGTGGTCACCTTGTCAGTGAACATTCTCATTTCCTTGGCCCAAATTTCCTCTATAAAAGTTTTGTATTAAATGTTTTTCTTGGTCATTAACCAATGTGTTTCATAACCAATCAGTAGTTTTTATACTCCATTAAGTGGGCACTGGGGCACTTGACTGACCACTCTAGGTATGCAAATGATAGGCAGTCGTTTAGGTAAAGAAGTATCCTGTAAATGAATGTTATCTTCTATTCTGCCTACTTGAATCTGACTGTAACTTTTACTTTCTTGATATGTCCATCATTTTTTTATAACTTAATTGAGCCATATGATTGGGTAATAATTCCTTGTTTATGTAAATACTCGAGGTGAGTTATATTTATAATCCTGCCCCCTTTTGCTTTGGGTGCATTGATGACCATGCTAAATCTACTAAATGCATTCTCAATAGGGAACTAAATATAAATTGAATATGATCCATTGTATCAAATTTGACTTTGTCAACAATTTTTTAAGCAGAGTCTGTTTACATTTAGATAGTTTGGAGATCAAGATAATGTTAAGCCCTTCAAGTGTATGCTTTAATTGTGAAAATTCAGATTAAGTTTTCAGTCTCTGTCCAGTCTCATCAGATATGTGCATTGTAATAATTGTAAGCCAGAAAGCAAAGAGAAAATGCTAAAGTATTATAACACTATTGTAAATCAAAAGTTTTAAGGAATGCCATGCATAATTTTGCAAGAATTTAGAATAAAGACCAAAGTTTCTGCACATCTAATAGGAAATGCATAATTGGATTCAGTCTTTTCTACATTCACAACTCCAAAGGCATTACATGAGGGACCAGCCAGTCATTGGGTTGACACTTTCTATATATGGCTTTGGTCTGTTACTTCCGAGACAGCTAACTCCTGAGCTACCTGTCTCCCTACAATATTAAGCAGAAATGTAGTACATGAAAAGTAGAAAAAAAATGAAACCCTCCCCCCACATTTCTGAATGAATAATTGCATGGTGAATTTTTTGAATTAGAAGTAATGCCAATTGTCTTGAAAACAATCTTTTAAAAGAAATCTTAAGAAGGTAATAAAATTGTCAGAATTTAGATTGAAGATTTGTTTTAGAAACAAATTGATTGAAGTATCATGACAACAAAAACATCAATACTACTACTACTACTACTACTACTACTACTACTACTACTACTACTACTACTACTACTAATAATTGGTGAAAACTACTACTACTACTACTACTACTACTACTACTACTACTACTACTACTAATAATAATAATAATAATAATAATAATTGGTGAAAACTACTACTACTACTACTACTACTACTAATAATAATAATAATAATAATAATAATAATAATAATTGGTAAAAAATATTTGTTCTTAAACCAGTGTTTGGTAGTTGAACGCCATTCTAAGGTCACCAGTATTGAGAAACCAATTTAGCCTTTTCACATAGGTTGCTGCTTTAGATAGATTTGTAGTTTTGATAAATTTTAATGCCCTAGGTCATCTTTCCTATAATACTTTAACTATTTTCAATAGCCTACACTATCTTGACTATACCGTCTTATTGTGCTTGAGATAGGTTTTAAAGTTTTTATAAACTTCAGGAGACTCTGCCATCTCAATGGTTGTTTTATCATGCTACTCACTTATTTCAGTGATTTTTTTTAAAAGTAAAAAGTTGCTTGTTATGTCCTGATTTCTTCGTTTGAATATTTTTTTAGTGATTTGGAGAATGGACAATGGGGCAAAAAAAATTTGTCAGACTTCTGAGAACATATTAGCATAAAAGTGTACAAGCTGTACAAATTTCAGAGAAAGAACATGTTAGTATAAAATATAAAGGTTGGTGTTTCCTGTGTTGGGACTTAATACATTTTCTTCTATGATGTGAAAATAAATTTTCACTAATGAAAAACCACAGAAAGAATCATGAAGAAAGAGAAAATATGTGTTATGTGCTCAAATAGAGCATATGTGCTCAGATAGAGCATATGTGCTCAGATAGAGCATATGTGCTCAAATAGAGCATATGTGCTCAGATAGAGTATATGTGCTCAGATAGAGCATATGTGCTCAAATAGAGCATATGTGCTCAGATAGAGCATATTTTGTGTCAATACAAATGTGACATTTCAGACTGGTGGGATCGGCTGTCTAAGGTGTTTCCCAACATTTGGGTGGCCAGTGCCTTCAAAGGTGCCACAGGGTCTTGTGTGTATACCACAAACATCACATACCACATAGACAACCATATGGCCTGGCTGTCTGTCATTGAGAGAGAAAAATGCAAGTTCAAGAAAGTTCGAGGGGTAGCACTGACAGGATGGCAGAGGTATGTAGCATCATGTAGGCATAATGTAATATGTACATACATTCTAGAATGGTTTGTGCTTGAGCATGACCATTATGCACCTTCAGACTTTGCAGAATCTGAAGCCTTTTCTCATAAATCTGGCCACCGCTCATTTGATTATTACTTGTAGCTCTACTGGTCAAAAACCAGAGCTAATGCAGTGGTCTTGCCTCCATCATCTGCTTTTCAGTGTCCAGTATTGTCTATCCAGTTTGTTTTCACAGTTCATCCCAAAACAACTCTGAGGAAAATGATGAAACTTGGCACACATTTTATTCCAAGGTTTGGTTAGTCATTTTTTTGATGGTGGTTTCTTTCAAATGTTTTAAAACATTTAAGTCACTTGAAGACTATGGCCTGTTTCAAAATTAAAATGGTGCTAATTTCACTCCCAACATGGCACACAAAATAGCCATCTAAAAAGTCTTATCACTGCTCAACTTGAATAAATGGCGGCATTGATACTTCTTTCAATATTTAATTATTTCTGAAACACTTCTTGTAATAAATAATTGGTTCTGAATGAAAATGTTGCAATCTGACTACCGGCATATCTGTACTTTTGAGAAGAAATTCGGCAACCAGATCTACTTGATCTTGAAAGAAAATCAAAAGCATGGTTTGCATTTTATATACTTCATTGACATTATGAACATACTGAATTGTGCATGCACAAAAAAAAATGTTTCGACCAGACTTTGTATTTAGTTGGATTTCAATAATCAAGTTGATAATCAACACTAGCTTTGATTTCAGTCGAAAGTCATACCTCAGAGTTTGTATCTGTCCTGTTTCTGGAGCATGATGTCACAAACAAGAATAAAAGGATTTGTATCAGTTTGTTGATGTATCTGAAGAATGTATTCAAATATATGAATTCAGTTACATTGATTTTAAAAATTATATGAAAAATATGGAGATGACCAAACTTAGCATGTGGGTGTCTAAATAGGTTACAAGACAATCCATGCTGCCATGTTCAAGATCCTTAGCCATGACAAATTATTTTGTACTGCAATTATATCATATACAAGTTAAGTCCAATATAAAGAAGATGCATTTTTATCACTTAATTTGTTTTGTTGGAGTTTGTTAGTCATAGGGGTAGTCTACAAAAAAAAAGAGTTAAATAATATCAACAGAATGAAGAAATAACTGAAAACTGATCCTGATTATACTACATGTCTGTTTTGATTTACTTTCAATTTAGCATTATTTTATAACCACATTCAAAGATGGGGTGATGTTTGTTGTTGCATGTGTATTGTACAACGAACTAATTTGTTTTATAGATAGGTGGATATGTTTCCGTAATGAGTTGGATACCTGGGTAGGTTGTATATTTCTGTAATGAGTTGGATACCTGGGTTGATTGTATGTTTTTGTAATGAGTTGGATACCTGGGTTGATTGTATGTTTTTGTAATGAGTTGGATACCTGGGTAGATTGTATATTTCTGTAATGAGTTGGTTACCTGGGTAGATTGTATGTTTCTGTAATGAGCTAAATACCTGGGTAGATTGTATGTTTTTGTAATGAGTTGAATACCTGGGTAGATTGTATGTTTTTGTAATGAGTTGGATACCTGGGTTGATTGTATGTTTTTGTAATGAGTTGAATACCTGGGTAAATTGTATGTTTCTGTAATGAGCTAAATACCTGGGTTGATTGTATGTTTTTGTAATGAGTTGAATACCTGGGTAGATTGTATGTTTTTGTAATGAGTTGAATACCTGGGTACATTGTATGTTTTTGTAATGAGTTGGATACCTGGGTATATTGTATGTTTTTATAATGAGCTGGATACCTGATCAGATTGTATTTGTATGTTTCCATAAAGAGCTGGGTACTTGGGTAAATTGTACTTGTATTTTTTGTAATGAGCTGGATACCAGGGTATATTATATTTGCATGTTTCCATAAAGAGCTAGATACCTTGATAGATTATATTTGTATGTGTCCATAAAGAGATTGATATCTGGGTAGATTGTATTTGTATGTTTCCATAATGAGCTGGTTACATGGGTAGATTGTACTTGTATGTTTACATAAAGAAATTGATACCTGGGTTGATTGTATTTGTATGTTTCCATAGAGATTGATATCTTGGTAGATTGTATTTGTATGTTTCCATAAAGATTGATATCTGGGTAGATTGTATTTGTATGTTTCCATAAAGAGCTGGATACCTGGGTAGATTGTATTTGTATGTTTACATAAAGAGATTGATATCTGGGTAGATTGTATTTGTATGTTTCCATAAAAGCTGGATACCTGGGTAGATTGTATTTGTATGTGTCCATAAAAAGCTGGATACCTGGGTAGATTGTATTTGTATGTGTCCATAATGAGGTAGATACATGGGTAGGCTGTATTTGTATGTGTCCATAATGAGGTAGATACATGGGTAGGCTGTATTTGTATGTGTCCATAATGAGGTAGATACATGGGTAGGCTGTATTTATATGTGTCCAAAAAGAGCTGGATACCTGGGTAGATTGTATTTGTACGTGTCCATAATGAGGTAGATACATGAGTAGGCTGTATTTGTATGTGTCCATAATGAGGTAGATACATGAGTAGGCTGTATTTGGATATTTCTGTAATGAGCTGGATATACATGCTTGTATTCACCCATTAAATTTTAACTACAAAGAATGTCCTTATGTCCCTTGTGATGAGGATATGCATACTTTGGGAAGTTCAGTAGGATATGCATACTTCGGGAAGTTCAGTAGGATATGCATACTTCGGGAAGTTCAATAGGATATGCATACTTTGGGAAGTTCAGTAGGATATGCATACTTTGGGAAGTTCAGTAGGATATGCATACTTCGGGAAGTTCAGTAGGATATGCATACTTCAGGAAGTTCAGTAGGATATGCATACTTTGGGAAGTTCAGTAGGATATGCATACTTCGGGAAGTTCAGTAGGATATGCATACTTTGGGAAGTTCAGTAGGATATGCATACTTCGGGAAGTTCAGTAGGATATGCATACTTTGGGAAGTTCAGTAGGATATGCATACTTCGGGAAGTTCAGTAGGATATGCATACTTTGGGAAGTTCAGTAGGATATGCATACTTTGGGAAGTTCAGTAGGATATGCATACTTCGGGAAGTTCAGTAGGATATGCATACTTCGGGAAGTTCAGTAGGATATGCATACTTTGGGAAGTTCAGTAGGATATGCATACTTCGGGAAGTTCAGTAGGATATGCATACTTTGGGAAGTTCAGTAGGATATGCATACTTCGGGAAGTTCAGTAGGATATGCATACTTTGGGAAGTTCAGTAGGATATGCATACTTTGGGAAGTTCAGTAGGATATGCATACTTTGGGAAGTTCAGTAGGATATGCATACTTCGGGAAGTTCAGTAGGATATGCATACTTCGGGAAGTTCAGTAGGATATGCATACTTCGGGAAGTTCAGTATGATATGCATACTTTGGAAAGTTCAGTAGGATATGCATACTTTGGGAAGTTCAGTAGGATATGCATACTTTGGGAAGTTCAGTAGGATATGCATACTTTGGGAAGTTCAGTAACATGGTTCTATGCTGCAGATTCATTAAAACCATTGTTTTAAGAGTTATTTGCTCTTCATTTAATTCTTGATGATTATAAATTTGTTCATATCAGGTATGACCACTATGCTGTCCTGTGTGAGCTGTTGCCCCATGCTATTCCTTCATTAGCAGTCTGTTTAGCAGTGCTTTACAGAGGTATAATATCAGTCAGTTTTCATTCGCATTGGTCAATTCTCTCTCTCTCTCTCTCTCTCTCTCTCTCTCTCTCTCTCTCTCTCTTTATATTTATAACTTGTTATCTCTCCTGACTTAACAGACTTTTGCGTATGTTATTTTTTATTTTGCAAGTAAATCTTTTTCACACAAAACCTTTGTTTTTAGAAGTTATAATTTTGCTCTTGAAATGCAGGGCATTGTAAATAATGTGAATTGTTATTATCCATTTGTTTTGGATCATCTGCACAAAATGTCACTCTGACCTGATTTTTTTTTATTCATGCCATTATATTACCTAAGCAACAAGTTTATCAGAGTTCTAATTAGTCTACATAGTCACTTTATAAGGATAAGTTAGAATTTGCTATACTTTCTACTGTTGACATGTTGCTATTTTATGCATTTTGGTTAGCATTTAATCACTAGTTATAATTATTTAAAATAGTGTAATTTAATGTCGTAAAGTAAAATATTTGGTCAAATAAAATCAAGTCAGAACTGCTATTGCATAATTTGAATGCAGCATGGGGTGGTTGCTTTTCTACTAAGTATGATTTCAGACAGAATACACACTGAACTGTTCATATATCATGCTGTACAAACTTTGGGTCTACACTGCTGGGTGCTTGCTGTATCAAGATAAAATACAGTTTCTTCAAGAGAAAAAACCATGGCCCTGATGAAAGCTTCAGTAACTTGGGGAAAGGCTCTGAGACTGAAGTAGAAAGCCCTTAGTTTTTTATAAATTATCAAATTACACTGATTTTTGTGATGTAGACTCAGACAAATTGCTGGTAAATTTTTAGTATTTAAATTTGTTGCTGCTGATAATCACGTGGCTTCACTGATTTAATAGTATACAAGTTCTCTCAAGATTTTTAAGTACATACAAAATTCTTTTGTTAAAAATAATTATACAACTATAATGACCTTATTTTACTCTTAAATCTTTCCACACATAATATATGTGTACCAAAAACTTAAAATGGTTAAAATTGTTGTTAAACGTAACATACACATCACTGCTTAACAGACCTATGTGTAGCGGCCTGCACTGTGTAACTTTGCTACATGCGTATCGAAGGGCTAAAAAGCAATACACTCTATGAGGGAAAGGGTTAAAATTACCTTGCTTATTAAGGTAGTCTACAGTTGTAAAATCAAATCTTACTTCACAGCTTGAAGGCAGGATCATTCGGAACATTCCTGTCTCTGATGTTACTTAAATAACTTCTAATGTGCAGGCTAAAGATTTTATGACAGCATTACATTTAAATGTCAACAGTGTAGCCCCATTTTACCTAGGTGTATGATAGAGCTATGAACTTTGTAAGTGATAGAAAATAAATGACTTGGTTGTGACTTTGTTTCTTATTAGACAACGGTAATGAGAAATGCTTAAACAGTTTGAATTATTGCAAATATATTACTGTAAAAAAAAATGATGCAGTTTCAAAGATATAAAATGTTGGAAAACCACTAGCCATCACAACAAGTTATAATCAGCCATGAGCAGGCTTTCTTTTGCAAAAGTCGATGTGATCTCAGTAATTATGTCACACTGAAAACAATTAATATAGAAAAGTTCAGCCAGACTCAGATATTATTTTATTGGCAATTAATGACAGGTAACTTTTCTTCATACTTTTTTTTAATAACTTTTAGAAATTAATGATCAACTAATAGTAGTGCCAGAAAATGCACACGAACTATAAATATTTTAGTGACTTTGAATTGCATCATATGTTACCTCTGTAAAAATATACATTTGGAAAAATGTTGAATAATCTAGCATTTCAAAATTGATTATCCCTGACTTTCATCTTTGTACACATAGTTATCTAACCTGTTCTGTCTACAGGAGCTTTCAGTGCTGATATTCACATGGATGTGACCAAGCAGTTGCAATTCCATACCACACTGCCTCTTAATCCATTTCAATGGTAAGTCAGTCAAAATATCAGTCACTTGTACTTGGTCAATATTTTCAACTGCTTATGATAAACATTTTTTAAGAAATTGTTTGATAATAATGTAGTAACTTGGAATTTCTATTGCAAAGTAATATTTTATATTTCTGGTGACCGTTCCAGTGGCCTAGTGGTTAGAGCATCCACATTGAATGTAGGAGGTCATGGGTTTGATCCCTGGCTGAGTTTATACCAAAGACTTAAAAAAAATGGTTCTAACAGCTGCCTCGCTAGGCGCTCAGCATTAAGAGGTTAGTGTTAGGACTGGTAGGCCTGGTATCAGGATAATGTGGCATGATCCCCCAGTGCTAGACATCACTATAAACTGCCACGCTGCAGACATCAAAGTGACATGACTGAAAAATTGTTTAAGCTAAATTAAAAATGCAAATCATAGCACACATATTTCTGGTATGGTTGTCTCATTTCAATTTTCCAGGCAGGTATGATTAACATCATTTTTATCCCTGTTTCAATAGTAAATTAATTAAAGGTGTTTACATATCTTTTAATGGGTCCTTGGTTCACCTTATCCGAAAAGATGTGCTACAGATTAGGGTCTATGCTACAGAGCTGAGTGTCTTGATGATTACCAACTGTTGGCATCAAGCAGTAATGTCATGTGGCTTGCAGGCAAGAGGCCTTATGATGCCATAAAATGGCAGTATGGGCTATGCCTGCAGCAAACAGTGGTAACAGCCAGTTTTAAATTAAATGCTTGCCCTTGCATACTTCAGCACAGTACCTATACATGTCAAGAGAACTGGAAGGTGAGCAATACCATGCCACACACCCTGTTTAGTCCATGAATGTTTCTTAGACTAGTTAGTTTATACTCTATTATCTGTTTAGCACCTAAATGCAAATTTGTGTAGGGAGAGAGGCATTTTGGGCCACTAGACTCCCAGGTCAGGTCCACAGTTAGCATTTACATCACTCAGGTCAAAACCACTATCTTGTGTGTCCTCTGAACAAAGTGGCACAGCCTCTTTTCTGCAGTTGTACTCCAGACAGATCAACCATCAACCTCACATTAGCATTTGAGTCTCTGTGGTCATTGTCCATTTTGTCTACACTGAGATACTGTGCCTTTATAATCATGGACATAGCATATTTTGATTTTGCAGATGTCACAGTGGTTATTTTGCTGCTGCCTAAGGCAAAGTCACACTTTGACCATGACCCATATTCGGTTGCTTATATGTGACGAACTTCTAGATTACCTTGCAGATTTACCAATCAGTAGGTGCCTGCTTAACTTTGTCCCACATAGCTGGTGGCACAGCAACATGCTTAAGTTGAGGCAGGTACTCCATGCTGTACAAATATGCAAGGTTGGACAATTGGAGATATTCCTTGACAATCCATATTTTGCATTTACTGGTAAACTTATGAGCCTGTTCCCATTAATTATATTGCCAAAATGCCAGTCTGTGCTTTTTGCAGAATAGACAGCTCACAAGGAATCAGCTCTATTCACCTCAACAGTATTGTTTAGTACAAAATCTTATTGGTTGTTTTTCTCTGGAACTGTGACAAGAATTTTCTGGTGCCAGCAATCCAATGGTTAGTACAGTATTTGCTTGTACATATCTGAAAAATTTAGTCATTCAGATTAGAGTTTCTGGGCCATATTGCAAAACTGCAAGAAATCACAAGCTTGTTGGTAGACTTCTACTTCTCCAGTAAGAAACTGCAGCAGCAATAGTTGGAAATAGCCTTGTGCATCTCCCTGCACTGAACCCTATCAGATTTGAGGTGCATCCTCTATTTTAGTTATAACCCCTAATTGTCAGACTTGCCTACTTTCTATTCTTAAATCCCTTGTTAATGTTTTTTATTTCAACTAAATTTGTTATGTAGCTTGATTTTCATGCTTTGATAAGTTTGATTATCATTATTCTGTAGTAGTTAGTGGAGTTGTAAATGTTATTAATAGACACACCCACCCACTTGTTTTTGCACAGTTAACTCCTTTAATCACAATGAACTCCCATAATTATTATTATATTTCAGCCAAAATGTTTATAGGCAGGTTGATAATTTTGAGGCCAACAGAATGTGGGGAACACCATCTTTTGGAAATTTCTTTTTTTGACCAAAAGGTTAATGTATTATAAAAACCTAGGGATAGTTATTTATACTTCCATATCCAGAATGTTGCTTCTTTTTGGTGGTATTTTTATTATATCTAGCATGAAGGATGACTCCTTGATGCATAATTCGAGTTTTTGGGAAAAATTATTTAGCTATTAAGCAAACATATACTATAATTTTATTGAAGCTTTTAAGGGTAAGTTGACTAAGATGTACCCCCCCCAGCCCAACTCAACACCCCAATGCATGATAAATTGAAAAAAAATATTTTTTCTAAATATAATTTGCCTTTTATTCACCATTATTAAATTATACTTTGAAATTTTAAGAAGTTTTTACACACTATGACCACTGTTCTGTAACAGTGGACTGCACTTGATTTTGAATGCCATCCTGCTTAACAGTGTCTAACATTTGTATTGTTGAATGCATACCATAATAGGTTAGTACAATTACCTCTATAATAGCATATTATAATTGCAAAGAATGTTTATCAGTGCTTTCTCTTTTTTAAGTCAAGAAATCCCAAAGTGCAATTTCCCAGGAAGCAGTGTATATGAGGGAATGTTTGAACTGCTTCATCTCGATGTGGCCTATCAAGATTTTCTGCATAGTGAAAGGTAATTTTTTTTTTTACATTTCAGACTTTTTCTTTTGTCCTTGAATCTTTTGCATTCATGGTACAACATATTAAACCTTGAATAGAACCGGATGAAATGTTCATCATCACATACGGTTTGATTTTAAATGACATTATTGCCATTTTTATAGTGCTGATTTGGCACTAATGTTACTTTATAGCTTAAGTTCATACCAGGATATGTGTACAAATTTTATTTCATGTGAAGAGAAGTACATTAGTTATAATTTCATTGTGTGCATACACAGAAAGGCAACTTTGTCATATCATTTTGTTTCCACTGCAGTATATTAACATTTGTTTAAAATTTGGTACTACACAAGTAAAAAAAAAAATATAGTTCTTTTACCAACTCAAAACAAATCATTAATGCATTTTTTATCTATAACATAAATAACAATTTTATATTTTAAAATATTTAAACTTTCCATGGTGAATCAAATTGAAAAGAAATAGAGATTTATACAAGTTTGATATAGTGTGTCTAAATATACATTGATGTGCTGCATACCTGTCAACATACCAGACAGTTTTGGGAGGTAGTAGCTGAGAAAAGGGGAAGTCATTGGACTCAGTCTAAAAAAGCAATGTCAATCAATTCTGAACAGATTATTTACACATTCAAAACTATAGAAAATGACTGGAAATTGAGTTTGAATAAAAGAAAATAACACAATTTCTTTGAAGCATTTAATACACTTTCAAACAAAAAATAGTTGGTAGACTTCGCCATCATCAATCTCTTAACCTAACAGGTCATTGGGGCACCACAATTGACTTTACAACCAATTCTCTCCATTTTTCCCTGTTCTCTACTGCCCTTTGGGAACTTCCAAATACCATGCCTGTCCACTTTGTAATGTTGTCTTAACACCTCTTTTTCAGTCTCTTCTTCTGAAACCTTATACTGTGCCTTGCAAGATTGTTTTTGACAGTCCAGATGATCTTGAGACATGACTGTACCACTTCAGTTTGCATTTTTTTAGTGGCCAAGAGGTCTTCATAGGATAGTTGGTTACATAGTCAATGTATGATATGCCCATGACATTGTGGTTGCATCTCATTTCGAAGGTTTGAATCCTTCTTTGTAGATCTGATTTTAGAACCCAAAGCATTGTTGGTATCTTTACATATTGGTCTCAACCTTGTTATTGCTGCTGCTGTTGGGGCAATCCTGCAAGGTAGTTCTGGTTTGGAGCCCTTGTCTGTGATAATTGATCCCAAGTACTTGAAGCTTATGACTCTTTCCTGTTTCTGTCCACCGACCTTTATTTCTGTTCTGATGCTATTGGTGTTGCTTGTCATCAGTTGGGGGGGGTGTGTACTAATCTCAGTACTGTTTGCTGTGGCAGTTGTCTCCCTTGGTAGAATTAGAACTATCAGCACCTCGCACATGTCCACACTCAATGACAACCACACAGACACTAAATAAAATACACCAAGTTTCTGTCTTTAAAATCCATTGGACACTGGACTTCAACCATAATTAGATTATATCCATGCTTTCTGCAATAGTTCGTTAGAGAGTTTCAAAAGTACTACAGGTGTCAGTGCTCATTATTAGAGAATGGAGGGTTCATACTTTCTGCATCTTCATTGCTGTGAGGCAATGACAAACATGCAACATGTGAAAAAATCATTTTAAATCCTTAATCAATAGTGTTAAGTAAATATTCAAATAAGGAATTATGTTCTTTTATCATAAAAGTTTCCGTGGTTTTTTTATATTATCTTTACTGGTCACAGACCAGAAGAGCTTATGGGATGGATTGTTGTCCATCCATCATTTATCTGTCCATTAACACAAGTTTGTTATTGTACATTTCTAAAGTTACATAAGGGATTGCCTTGAAACCTTTAACATACATTCATTCCATGGTCTAGTTGAGTCTAAATGAAAATGGTGATGCATGGATATCCAATATGGCCACCATACTCCTCCTGAATGGATAGTCTTATCAACACAGGGTTTTCACTAAAATACTCATCAAAATTACATTTATCCCACTATTAAAGAGTAAAATTGGCAACCTGGCAGACAAATAATTTACATCTCAAGCTTTTATAATGATTATTTTGAAAATATTTGGATGTATTGTACCACAGTGAGGGCAAGTCAAAATTTATGATTGTCTGTTTGGCTTTAAGAAACAACATTCAAAAGATTTTTTCCTCAGTGCTTTTAAAGAAAATATTAACTGCAATGGTGTTTTCATGGTTTTCTGATGCTAAGAAGTCATTTGGTCCTTAATAGAATTCCAGCATACTGCAATGCAAAATTTTCGTGACTCACAATTCAGATGGGAAATGTGCCAAAAAAAAATATGATGTACAAGGATAGAAATCATTATAAACAAGTTTGAAATACATTGAAGACTTTTAAAAAGTTGCTTGACAGTATTATACCTGTTTACTTAGTTCATTCCCAAGTTAACTGGTATGGCAAACAGTAGTACACAAACAGTAATACTGTGTGCTTTGATGAAAAGGAGTATCAAGTCCTTTCATGTAGCCAATGTAGTGAGGCAGGGAGGTATTGCTTCACCTTTTTTAATTAAAAAAATCTGTTCTAGACTATATAAATCATAATAAATGATCTCTGTATTTTTGAACACGATTGTGTTATGTACTGTATTGTGATGTAGGCAAATAAGTCAATTAACTTAAGAAAATATTTCATGTGTATCTTAGCTATACAAAGCAAGGAGGGAGGGAGGTGCAAAACTATGTACTTCTTTGAAACAATTATCAACTTGATGCATATTAAATAAGAATTACATTCAACAGTTTTTATATTTAATAGTAATTTTTGGAGACAGAGTACCATTCATTGGTACATATGTATAAAAATATACAGTAAAAATAGTCTTGATACTAGGAGACCACCTGTCTTTAGAGATGAGGTAATCAGTGTACCAATTTGTTGCTGATCTGTCATGCAAGACCATAATTTTTATTGTGGCAGAAGGGATGGTCTTACAAAACAGATTCAACTGTATCTGAAAATTGGCAGTTTAAGCATAAATAGTTACTAGAATGTGAACTCAACATATACTAGCTGATCTCATTGTGTCTTTAATTATAGTAGTTCCATCAAAATTGTGCATAAAGAAGCATAATTTATAAAAATGTTCTGCTATTTGAATCCAAATATTTAATATCTGGCTAAGACACTCAAACTAGTTCAGAAAACACTGTATTTTCAGAACATTAATATTTAGTGGACATGTTCAATGGGTCCGATTTCTGACCAACACTAAAATCAATAAATCAAACAATGAGGTTATTTTTTTAAAAAAAAACTTTATTTAGGTTTAAAAATTCAATATGGAGAACAAAGGTATTGATCTGTAATATACTTTAAAGTGACACTTAAACAGTTGTGTATAATTGGCTGGACCAGGTATGGGAGCAAACCATTTGATTTCATGGGTAAAAAGTGATCTCCATGAAAAGAGTGGTCAGCCTCAAAAGACAGAGGGAAATAAAAATAACTGCAAAATTATTTTATTTTTTTATATATTTTTTTTAGCTTTATTATTACTGTAATAAGTTGACCATTGGGTTGGGGAACCATCCCAAGGTCACCATACAATCAAAATCTCTTTAGATACCCATGTAGTGACCTAAGCTTTTGATAATAGTGTTTTGTTCCTGTTTACCATCCAATCAGATAAAAGTTACCTATTCATCTGTTGAGGTCCATTTCTTAAGAAATTGGTCATCTTTTTTTGTTTACCTTAGCAGCATATTTTTCAATGTTCTTATACATTACAACTCTCTGCTTAAAAGCATAGATGGAAGGATTTTGCATATTGAATCTGTAAGTATAAATGTAATATTTTGCCAAAATAAGCAAGAAATCACACAAACTGTCCAGTTGTTCACTTCCTAAAAAAGTGTTTCTTTTTTTGGACAAATGTACAATATTTGGGCAAGATGGTGCGAAATGATCAATAAAACTGTACCAGAACTGTGAAGTAATATTGCAATCATAGAAGAGATGTTCCATACTTTCATTCTCTCTCTTGCAAAACATACATTTGTTGTCATCCAGTATGTTAATTCTTTTAAAAAAATCTTTAGTAGCGATTATTCTGTGGATTAATCTAAAGTTAAGAGATCAACTTGTTATCCTTGGCGCCCTGCTATAAATTTTAGACCACTCCTCACTACTTAATATATGTATTTAATAATTGCATCCAAAATTCTTGCTCAGCAGTATGTTGCCTTTTAGCCCTTTTTAAAAAATCTTTGTAAACAAACTTGAGTGAATTATATTTTTTTCAGATCCATTATTTTATCCTCCTGCCTATCAAAAATAGTATGTGCTAAATGTTTTTTTAATGGATTCTTTCCATGCTTTTGGAATTTTGGATAATAAGGAGAAGTATATCAAGAATTCATCTCTTCTAGTTTTTTGTTTTATCATTTCAAAAGGTAGTAAATTGCCATGATCATCTACTTGATCATTCAAAATTTCAAAACTGGCTTCTGTCCAGGATTTGTATTGATAGAATACTCTAGATGGGATAAAATTAAAAATACTCATGGATAAGAACTCATTTGCACTTTGTGGTTCCTCTTTCCAATAAGAGACTGCCAGAATGACATCTCTCCAAAAACTGTTTTTAATGAGCTTACTAAAATCTTCTGATTTCCTTCTCCCTAAGTTCCAAATATTCTTTTCATTTCTGAGTATAATTGTATTGACTAAGTTCTTTCAAGCTCCATTTTCATTTTCCAGCAATCTTTTTACCCATCTTATCTGAAAATACCTAATAAATGAGAATATATGTATCATATTGAGTCCTCCCTCGTTCAGAGGGAAATAAAAATAACTGCAAAATTAATTGAACTGTTTACATAATTACCAATGACTTTGCACTTCTATAGATGAAAAACAGGTAAGTTTGAGTATAATAACTAATCCATCCATCCCTAAAAATTAAATGGGTCTGTTCCAGACAGTGGTCCACAACAGTAGAATCTATATGTATTCAACTTTACATTACATTGTGTTGTGTATGTGAGTGATTTGGAGCTGTTGTTTGCATTACTGTCCTAACAATAAAAAGGAATAATGTTGGGGGTGGGGCTAAATCTGCTCTGAACAATCTGTGTGATTGTCTTGTGGTGTTTATGACCATTACTTGAGCAGGCATTGGTGGCCTATTATTTCCTTTAAGTAGGTTTGCAAATTAATTGATTTATGTATTGTGATTGTAAATAAATAGTAAAAACCTGCATGGTCTGAAGCTTGTTTGAGTATGTCAGATGACTGAGCAAACTTTTCTGTTGGACAGAAAAGTTGCAAGACAAAAAGTCAAAATTTGAATTTTTACTATTAGGATAGAAATCTAGGATAAGCAAGTTACAGGACATAAGGTCACACTTTGAATATTGTAATGTTGCATATTTTTATATGACAACTTAATTGCAGCTTCATCATTGAGATATTAACATAACAAAGTACTAGCTATGTGATTAAAAAAAATATTTTACACAAACATGTAGTTTATGAGTTTGCAACAAAAACAAATTAGAATACACTGTCCTAAGAAAATAATTACATTGTTGTAGATGTCACTACAAATGCTGACGTTCATCAATAATTTAATTTAAATGGTTAATAAAGTCATAGATAATTCATGTTCCATTGCTGTATTTCTTGTGAGTTAGTATGTTCAAAACCACAAAGAAGCTGAATGGTCTTCCTGGCCAAAAATGCAATTATTAAAATCAATACACATTCTGCAAAACTAAGGCTGGGTGCATAATGACTTGATAAGGCTTTCCCTCCACTATTGTAATATGTCTTTTTTTCTAGTTTTGTCTTAGGCATGATTATGGAGATGACTGGGATTGGAGTATGGTACATATTGCAAGTCTTTGGACTTGAGGTGACTACACCCATTGCTGGACCAAAGTTTGCACTTCTACCATTGCTTGGTCAAAACAATTTAGAACCACCCTTAGTGCTTGTAACAATTTCCATTTTGGGATTAGTACTTCTACTATTGCTTTGTCAAAACAGTTTTGGACCACCCTTGTTGCTTGTGATGATTTCCATTTTTGGGTTGATTTCCTTTGACAAAAGCCTTGGATTTTTAAAAAAATTTCCAGTTAAACATATGGTGCTCTTTTTTCTTCTCTTATGTCAATATTTCAAGCCATGGAAAGTAAAGGCAGTTAATACAAAGGAGGATTTCATTTGATTTACATATGAAATTAAAGAGTAGTTAGAGATTGAAACCAATATTTACTTGTACCTTATATTTTAAGACAAGAAATCATTTTATTCACATTCTTATTGAAAATAAATTTAGAGATTGAAGCCTACAATTTACTTGTATATTCTTATAAAAACTATACTTTTCTGTGAAACAGCCTGAATGGTCTCAGTGTTGTCCATTTTTTTTATACAATTTTCCCTTAAGACTTAAGTTGCTAAACAATTTTCCTGTGAAGCCATCAATCTATTTAATAGCAATAAGTATAGAATGTGACTGTAACTTTGTGTCATACACCATTACTTTGAAAATTAAGATAATTGTAACTTTTTGTTCTGTGACTTTATGGATTTTCCTGCAGCAAAGCACAACAGAAAACAAATGGCAGTGTGTCATTGCTTGAATAAAATTGTCAAACGTTGTAATGTAGTAGAATTTGTCATTCAGATCCTACAGTTTTTCTGTCCTTAGCTTTTTTAATCATAAACATTATTGATTACTTTAAAAATATTGATTGGATTTGTTTTATTTGAATGTTTGGAACTTTGTTTTTCTGGAGCACAATTTCAAACAGAATTTATAATTTTGAAGTTTATCTGATATATTTGAGTCTCCAAGAGATATTAAGCTCACATTTTGATTTTTAAAAATATTTTTCAGTCGTTTGACTTGGCTGAATGATTATTGTGTGAAGAGAAATTTCACCAATCCTATACATCTTGAGATGATTCTGGCACAAGCTTTAAAGTAAGTATTCGGGGACTTAAATAAAGGGTTTTTTTTGCATTCATCAAAGGAGATGTTTTAATTTATTCATACTAATTTTTTTAAATTACCAGTTTTCTTTTTTAATGATTTTTGTTTTAGATTATGTCATTTATACTAATTGGTTTATCTTGTTCACCAGTATGGTGCACTAAATTACAGTACATCCATCTCAGTCAGGAGGAATGTAGCATAATTAATACAAGCAATTGTAGCCAAATTAAATCTTGAAGCAAAACTAAAAATTGTGTGATGGGGGTCCAAAATTGCTTTTATAAGATTTCTTTTTTTGAAAGACTTATCATTTACACCTGTCATGCAAAGAAGGGGACTTTGTACCTGAATATCTGTCTGTCCAATCATCACACTTTCATTTTCACTCTGAGCTACTGGAGATTAATAAATGAAACCTAGCATTATCAGAAGGTTTGGCAAGTATCACAGTTGGCATCCTTTCTTTAAGGTCAGAGTCATGGGTAGACATTTTAAGTTTTCTATTCTATTTCTTTATATGTTATCATTAGAAGTGTGTGTGTCAAACCTCATAAGGAGCCCTATCATCAAGGTCAAGGTCATGGCTATGTACTATATGATGTTGCTAACTCTTTACATTCTAATCTCTAACTCCCATGCCATTTGAGATTAAGGGGTATACTGATACATCATCATTAGAAGATGTGTTACATGATTTATCTTGATGGTCCAGTCTTCAAGGTCAAGGTTACAGATAAATATTTTACGTTTTCCCACACACATTTCATTCTACTCTTTAACTTTAGGGCTGTTTGAGATAATGAGATGAAATGTGAAGCACTTAAAATGTTCATTTGAATGTGTGTAAGATACAGTGTTGCAGGTCATATTGTCAAGGCCAGTGGTCAGTATTTCTGGCTTTTTTGACCCACATTTCTTCCAGCTCAGTAATATAGCTATTTGGGATGAAGAGATGAACTTATGGTATTCTTATATTTCAACATTAGAAGGCATGTTGCATACATCTTTATTGCTCATGTTTTTCATTTTCCTTCTTTGCATTTTGAGCTGTCTTTAGAACTGTTAGAGATTAAAGGAAAAACCTAATTTACTTGTATATTATTATTATAAGTTGTGTTGTGTACCACATGAAGGGTTACTGTCTTCAAGGTCAGTATGATAAGTGTTGCATCACACTTTCCGGTTAGGGAGCTGAATACCTTTCAGCTTTAGAGATGAAACATAGTGTATAGGTTGTGATTAGAATGTGAATGGGTTTTTCTTCACGGTCAAGATCATGGGTCACTTCTTAAGTTATCCATCACACTTTCCTCTCCTCATTGTTACTTAATAGCCATATGATATTAAGAGATGAAACTTCTGCATCATAATAAGCAGATGTTGCAAGGCCCATCTTCAGGATCAATCCCTTGTCTCAGTATTACAAATTTTTCATTATACTTTTTTTTCTGTTCTATAGAATTAAGCCATTGGAGATTAACTGATCAAACATGTTATATTGTGTTCTCATATGATGGCCTATCTTTAGTGTCAAGATCACATTCCAGTATTTTATGATTAATTAATACTTTTCCTGCAAGTTCTGTAACCTGTTAAGCTAAATGAGTGAAATATGATAATGTTGTATATTGTAACTAGAACATGTATTAAATAACATATTTGGCTCTGATCCTGGAGGTCAAGGTCACATTGTTTCTACTTTAAATTATTAAAGCTGTTTAAGATAAACCACTTATGATTCTCATTTTCATGAAATGTATCACAGTCAGGGTTTTATCTTGAGGCCGCTGATTACTTTTTAACCCATTTTCAGGTTTTTTTTTTCTACTAAAGCCCTTTAAGGCAGGGCAATGAATCTTGATCACTTTCCATGTTTGGACAGTATTTGTACTGTAATGTACTAAAGATCATAGTCACATTTCATTATTGCAAAAATTTTTATCTCACCATAGTAGATGAGAAAAAATAAATGATTGAATTTGGTAGAAAAAAGAATGTCACTCATCATCTATACAGTAAGACTAAAGTGCAGTTATCACCTTTTCCTAGTTATGTGAACATTCCTTATGTGACTTAATAAGGACATACTCATTAAAAACCATTTCTTTGATTCCATGCTTTGATAATGGATGTCCATATTGAGACCTTTGAATACACCAGACATGATTTTTCTCCTTTAAAAAACTGTCTGTTTAGACCTATTCCACAACGACCCTTGTAAAGTATTTGTTACTTATATAGTTAGCACCTGACTTTCATAAAGAGTATTCTGATTGGTCAAAAGTTGAAATTCATCCAATGAATCTTCATGTAATGGAAACTGATGGCTATGAAATACAGAAACATGCTTGCAAAACATGGCATCCTGAGTTGTTGAGAGAAACCATGACACAAAAAGCTTAGATGAAGGTTTTAAAAAACATGGGAATGGCTGGAGGGAAATGTGTGTTGACAGAAATTTAGTTGGTCAGTTTATTAGAAAACTGAATGCTAGAGGACTTGAATTTTGTGATCTCTGCAAAAAAAATCTGAATTATGGTAATTGTTATTGGAAGAGTTTGACACAGCTCCTACAAAAGAAATTGCATACGAAAAAATTGAAGCTCAGATGATATCTGGAAAAATTGCAGTTAATTGCCATAAGAAGTTAGATTTTTTGCATGAGAGAACAGATGTAGCCCTCTGTTAGAATATGTGTACTGCATGTCGCCAATACAAGCACTAGCTTGAACGGAAAAGGCTCTTGTTGAAAAGGAAAAGAAATGATTGCATATTGAGCCAAAAAAGTCAGTGATGACAAAAAAGGAAGCCAAAGCCACAAAAGATCTAGACTGGAATATCAACAGTGGAGAAAAAGACAAGTGAACGTATGGGATTATTTGTATATAGTTGAAATTAACTTGGTTTATTTATGAAAAGAGAGAAGTATAATATGTTTGCTGCAAAATTTGACAAATAATTGTGACTTAATTATGATATTAACACTTTTGTGTACATGAAAAATAACTTCAGCATTATTGGAGAATAAATTCATGTGCCAATAAATATTGTGAAATTATTCAAGTTGAACATTTTTGGTAAGTTTATTAGTTTTTCAAATGATTTTGTTTTATATTATGATCATAAGTTGTACCAGGATTAATTTTTTATGATCAAGGGCACTGCCTCCAAGACCATGTTGGGGAGAAGACTCCCCCCGCATACAAAAATTTTCAGTTTTTTTTAATGGAAGACCAAAATTATGTCTGATACACAAAAAAAAATGAGAAAATACCTTATTTTAACAATCATTTTTTATTACCAGTTTACATGCTTGTTGCAGCAGTGGAACATTGTATTTATTTTCTGTGAAACAAAAGAAATGCTCAAGATTGGTTCTAAGGCATTCTTATCATAAATATATTTTTTAACTTTTTAACAAAGCAAAACAATTCAACACTTTCTCTACAAGAGTTGAAAATCTTTCTCTTACTTCATAATGCAGTCCAAGCATCTGGAATCAATTCCACATTTTGTCATTTCTTCAGAGCTGTCCACTATCATTCATATTAAAGACACATACAGACACACCCCTTCTTCAGACATCAGAATGGTCTAGATTATGTAGTTATAGTATCTTTAAGAGTCATTACAGTAAAAATAAATATTAAGGAAGAAAATGGAAAATTTCTTTTAAGGATCATTTGATTGTTTCCACAGAATCCATGGAAGTCTCCGGCAGCTTCAGGTCAAGTTGCAGCAATCCTTGTCACAGATTTACTATACCAACACAGTGGAGGAATGGCTCGGTGTCTTTCTGAATCCCAAAGTTGACAAAATGGCAGGCATTATAGATGTTGTGAAGAACCAGCTGAAGTTAGGTGGTACAGCTTGCAGAGTGAAGTACATGCAGCTGTCATAGCAATATGTAACATTGAACTCCTCTATTGGGAGAACTAGGAGTTTGTTACCAGATCTGGACATTAGTGGGACATGCATGAAGTCTTGATAAGCCAAATATTTTGGTGAATGGTGGCTAAATAAAGATTCTACTGTAACATCTAAAATCATTTTGTTGTTTTTTTTTATATTTCTTACACTAAAATCATACATTGACAAATTTACCATCTTGTATACATCTTAGTATTGTAATACATTCAGATAATGTGGAAAAATCAAGCCCTTGTAGGCAATATGATAATGTGCGACATTCATGGTAATGTACAACCTTGAGTATTGGTCACTTTCCTTCATTGTCACCTATCATATTCTCCAAGAATTTGACATGCCTGTGAATGGTGTGATGGAGGTATTACTTTTATGGTGGCAATAATGTTGTTGTTGTCAAACAATATTAAGGTCCTTTGTTCAAATGATATAGTAACAATCTCAGTCACAATTGCTAACTGGATGCAGTATTACTCTATGGCTATATTTTCACAAGAGTCAGGTCATCATAAAATTGTTCACAGGCTAAGACATTGGGTTCCTGCCACTAGTCTAATATGTGAGCTTTACAGTCATTTGTGTACTGGTCTGGATAATAGTTACCATACTGTCACTTGGTTGGGAGGGTTATGCATTCAGGCATTTTGCTAAATCATTGTTGATTTCTCTTTAATTATATTCCCTTCCTCTCTTCTCTGTCCATCCTAACATCTGTAATACAATCTTGCAAATGCAACCAGTCGCCCAGTGTTTGATGAATTGCCATGAAATTTGGAAATATTATAGATTTATTCACATTTCAGCAAATCTGCATTTTTGAGTCTAAGATTCGGCGAATGTGGAAAGCTTGCCAGTAGCTTCTCGTGGGTCGGTGGTTCTTTCCACAAGTTTCCCGCTTTCTTCCTCCACCTTTAATACCGGCCGTCATGTATAGCCTATTGTGTGCTGAAAATGGCGTTAAGCCCCACAACAACAACAACATTTCAGCAAATCAGTTTGCTGCCATAATTTATGTTAGAGTTATTGACTTTGTTATCTTGAAGCTGAATGCAGTGCATTTCATAACCTTTTGAACTAACTAGTCAGTCCTACAGTTTTGTTGCATAGCTTGGTCATCATTTGAAGATGTACTTGTTGTAAGTGGATCGCCAATAAATTTGTGTGTGTTATGGCCATCTTTGGAAGTTAATAAAGTCTTGCAGTTGAAAATCTTTCTGTTTGATTAATATTTTAAGTCTTATTGCCATATTTTATTACAAATGGGTGTTATTTCATTACAGTTATGTGGATGCAGTCTTTGCTTTAAAATTTAGGTCATCATGTTATTGGTATTTGTATGAATGCATGTGTGCATGCCCATGCAAGCCTGTGTATTAACATGAGCAAATCAATCACCATTCCTCCATTAACTTTTATGTAGAAAACCTCTCTCAGAAATTATTACTCATAAACTGCCATAATATTTTTAATAAAATCTGACTGGTTAACAGAGGTTGCATTCTAATACAAGTTGGCACAGAGAAAATGTGTGCAGTTATCATTTCAAAATTAATATTAAAGGTTGATCAGTAAGTTGTTTGAGCAGATTTAGGATTATAGAATGGACAAAGCTTTCCCCTGCACATTAGAAAAAGGGACAAATGAGGCAGGAGCCTTGCTGTCTGAATGTTCAGCATGCTGGACATGTGACCAAAAAGTTTGATAGATCTGGGTCAGTTACCATAGTGTTTCCTAGGCATGACACTTTTCCACTATGACCTTGTCATAATAACCCACTTTTGTTGCTATGCCCTAAAACACCAAAGTCAGACCAAACCTTTTTGTTTGCAGGATATTGTTTTTGTGTTATTAAAATGTGTTGACAATTCATAATGATAGGAAGATACAAATTTGTGATATTATTATAGCCATATAAAAGTGCATTTGTTAGGTATACACACCATAAAAACATTTAAACTTCAGAATCTGCCTTTTTAAATGAAAAATTTATTTGTCGATCTCTGTAAACAATCGGTAGCTTCCCTGTGCCAAAACTGGATATAATGTACATTCATCCCTTCTATTCAATCTAGCCATTCAAGTGTTTAATTTCCCCATGTAAATATATATGTGATATATCTTATGATCATGCTTTTGTAAAGCAAATATGGCACAGTCTGTTGCATATGGATGTAACCAAAGGAGTGACGATTGGACTAAAGAGTTCTTTCTTTTCCTGAAAGACCCTGTTTACCCAACCCACCCCAACAAGTGGATTGAAGCTGTGTAATTGAATAGGCTGAGGGATGGGAAATACTACATCATGTAGAAAGCTGTGTAATTGAATAGGCTGAGGGATGGGAAAATACTACATCATGTAGAAAGCTGTGTAATTTAATAGGCTGAGGGATGGGAAAATACTACATCATGTAGAAAGCTGTGTAATTTAATAGGCTGAGGGATGGGAAAATACTACATCATGTAGAAAGCTGTGTAATTGAATAGGCTGAGGGATGGGAAAATACTACATCATGTAGAAAGCTGTGTAATTGAATAGGCTGAGGGATGGGAAAATACTACATCATGTAGAAAGCTGTGTAATTGAATAGGCTGAGGGATGGGAAAATACTACATCATGTAGAAAGCTGTGTAATTGAATAGGCTGAGGGATGGGAAAATACTACATCATGTAGAAAGCTGTGTAATTGAATAGGCTGAGGGATGGGAAAATACTACATCATGTAGAAAGCTCTATGGTGCATATGAGAAAGAGCATAAGTAAAATATATCAAAGGATTACAATACATTAATGTTACTGCAGATGTAAAATGTTGATGTTAAAAAAAATCATATTACTTTTCAAAGTGCAGAGAGTAGACTTTGATCACACTCTTAATTTAGCATTATTATAACCAAACGGATTTAAACAAGAAATGAGAAATATGAGGATGTTTATCATTTATCATTTATACAAGCCTGTAGAATCATTCATATGTTTATGTGTACACACACACACACCTTATTTACCACATATATTGGGGCACGATAAAATGATTTTTTTTCCTGTTTCAGAACTTATTGTGAAACGTTTGGTTCCCTAAGGTCTATTTCCCAAGATTTAAGGAACAAAATTTTGTGTTGAATTTGTGCCCACTTTCCCATTGCACATACAAAACAAAACACTTATCTGAAAATAAATGAAAGTTTTGCATTTTTATCATTTATTCTTTCTATTTCATCATGCAAAATTTATTAAAGAAAATAAATATATCCAGAAATGCAGTATATGTAGCAGATGCCATGTATCCTCACTGTATGTCAGATAACACATTAACAGCTGAAATGGAAATATCATGATTGCTTGAAGGCACCTGCCATTCATGCATAACATGTTATATGGTGCAAAATGACCGAGATTGTATGAAGGTTAACTATAGGACATTATCTACCAAATAAAAATCATTATTTTGAAAATACATTCACTGTTAGGGTAAATGATAATCTTTTTGCTTGCATGGGTTATAAAAGTATTATTAAAGCAAGTTATTGCTGTGTATACTAGTTACCCTACAAATATCAATGACCGTATCAATTGTGATTACCGGTACATATGGCAAACAAATAGAAGCCTGGGTGATGAATGAACACAACTGGCAACAAGCAATAAACTCATTGCTTAAACTTACCAATAGGATATGAAATACATAGTTATTTTATTACAAAGCAAACACACCCTGGAAACAGACTGGATTCTTTTAAGTATGCCAATTTTTTTAAGATTGACGTGATGAAGTTAACTTTTGTTCCCTTGGATTCTTTTAAGTGTGCTGCTTCTTTTTTTTTTTTACAAAGTTGTACTTTTTACCTATATTAAAGGGAATTTTGAAAACAAATTGAAACAGTGGAACAGTTTTGAAAGCGACACAATCTATTCAATAGTTTCATCTAAATGTTTCCTATCCATAGTTTTTAGTGTTTTATTTTTTGACAAGAAGCATGTATTTTATCTTGTGGGAATAAATGTACATCATTTCCAGTTGGCATCAGTAGGTGGGAAATCATAGCTATGGGGAAGTAACAGCATTGTATACTAATATTTTGAGTTTTGAGTAACTGAATTATTTTTTTTTACACTTGATAATTGTTGAAAGTCTTTTTGTGCGAGTATAACTACTTTTAATCATGTAATGCAAATCTGATGAACAACAAAATATTAAAGTATGACCATTGAACCTTTAACAATATTGAGATAATGTGTGTACATTCTTGAAAGTCATAATTTTTTGACATTTGTTGGTGTATAAAAGTAAAATTTCGGTTCAACATTTCTTACCTGTATGAGCAGACATGTACATCATCTGAATGCCAATCACAGGCAAGGTACTGAGATTCTGTGGACCATTTGTCATATTCTGTCATATGTTCTGGCCTGTTAAACTGAGCTTGAGATTAAGTTTCTGCTATCAGCCAATCAGAAGCAACCTTTCAGAAGTAATGCCATTTATGATTGGTTGAAACAAAATCACAAGCTCAATGATTTTGTTTTCCAAGCCTGATGACTGTTTTGATAAAAGAGTTTTGACTGGAATGATCAATTAAGACTAAATAAATGACATTGTTTTAAGTGTTGACATCTCTTATCCAACCTGTAGTATTACTTTGAGGAAATCAAGATTAAGCCTGGTCAGTCTTTATTAAAGAATTTTCATGAATCACAAATTGCTAGATTTTACTCAGTGGTGTAGAAGTAGTAATGCTAATACAGTGTAATAGCAAAATTTGTTGATATTGAACATTACCATATCGATATGTCATTCAGTTTTTGTGTTTTATTTACTTTAAACCCATATTGAGAATCTGTTATTCGTTGAGAAATGGTTTAGGTGATGTTTGTGAGGTTTTTGTTATGTGATGTTTTCAGATAATAAATGGACACCTTTTACCAGCCTTGCTCAACTAGGTCACACAGAAAGTTGGTTGAATGAATCGGTTTAAAATTTTACTACTGCCTTATAATAGTATGGCCGACTGATGCCATTAGTCTTATGTTTGTTACAAAGAATTAGGTTTCTTAAATGTATTTTACTTTCTTTCATGACTGCTTCTGATTATTTAACCAATACAGATGATGGCTCAGATCTTGATATGAATTAGTCATTGAGGTGCCATTTGCTTTGGTGTTTTGGGTTTAATGCCATTTTAGCACACGATGAGCTATTCACTGTGGCCAGCATATTTGGAGGGGGAAGAACCACCAACTCATGGGAAGCTCCTGGCAGCCTTTCGTGTATACCCATATTGGCCAAGACAAGATGCTAACTCACACAGGCAGATGTCAAATGTCAATGATCTGTAAAGACAAATGTCGTGGACCACTCATACATCTACAGCTATGGTTGAGAAGGACACAACTGGAGCACCAAAATGAAAACACCAATGGGAATACATGTGACCTTTCTCATCTTGTAGCTGGGATAAAATGTTCTGATTGCATTGGTACAAAACTACACATGGAATAACTATTGGGGTCTAACTGTGAAACCACTATTATGAGTATAGGTGTTATGCCTTTTTGGCTCCATTTTCATTAAATTTCTAAAAAAAATATTAATTTTGCTGAGATGTGCATTATCTTGCGATAATTCTGACAAAGCTGGCAATTTATGAGAAGTAGGTAAAATAAATACAAAAGGTGTGATGTGATTATGATTTTTAATCTAGCTTTAATAATTTTTCAGTCATATCGATATGATGTCTGCATTGTGGCAGTTTATAGTGATGTCTAGCACTGGGGCATCATTCCACAGACATGTAGCATGATGTCCCATCCAGTCACATTATCCTGACACCAGGCTGACCAGTCCTAACACTATCACTTAATGCTGAGTGTCAAGCGAGGCAGCTGTTAGTACCATTGTTGTAAGTCTTTGGTATGATTCTACTGGGGATCAAACCCATGACCTCCCTCATCTGAGGCAGATGCTCTAACACTAGGCCACCGGAGTGGTAAATGCGAGAGAAGTAAAATAACTATTGTCATAGCAATGTACAAGTAGTTAGTTTATTCATGAAATAAAATTAGTTGAGTTCATTAGAGGAAATCCTCTCGGTGATAAACAAGAGTAATTTCTAGAAATAAAGAAATGCAGGATATTATAACTGCTAATATTAACAGGAAATGCTATTAATTCCAAACCAACTTATAATAAAAATATTCAAAAATCTCACTTTGAAAAATAAATATAAGATGTTAAGTAAAACCAAAGATTGGGCATTTTGTTCCTTTTATTATTTTCTTGTGCACTACACATCCTATACTGTGAACAGCATGGACACAGCCCATCCCCTAATACAATAGCATAGACCCTGTCTTTTTCCCACTGTATGCAGAGCATGTTGCAAATAGCATGGACCCAGTCTGTCACCCACTGCAGATTAGAGCCTGCATTTTGAAAATGGCATAGATCCATTCTGTCCCCAATGCAGATTAGAGTCTGTATTGGGAAATAGCATGGACCCAGTCTGTACTTCATTGCAGATTATAGTCTGTTTGGCAAATAGCATGGATCCAGTCTGACCCCCACTGCAGATAATGAACAGCATGGATCAAGTCTATCTTCTCTGAAGCTTGAGGTATGCATTGTTGTAAACCCTTGATCTGCTACCACATTATGTGCTGGCAAATCTGGTTTGCAGCTTGGTGTTAAACGTGATCAATAAGGTATATGCAATTTTATTTTGTTAATCTGATGTCAGTTGATTACATTAAAATGAGCTACCAGTAACTAATGCAAAGGTCAAAAACACTGCAAAATGTATATGGTATGCAGTAAATCATTTGCACCATGGCACAGTATAAATGCACCCATTGGATAAATAAAATTTGTATTAACAGTATATTGTACGAAATACCTTGAGTTTGCTCTGCTGTACTTTACCTTTTGAAATAAGCTTTGCTTGGCTTGCTGTACTTTACATTAGAAATAAGTAAATTTCTTGGCTTGCTGTACTTATCTTTCAAATAAACCTTACTTGCTTTGCAATACTTTACCTTTGAAACAAGCCTTACTTGGCTTACTGTACATTACCTTTGAAACAAGCCTTACTTGGCTTGCTGTAATTTACATTTGTAATAAGTCATTCTTGGCTTGCTGTACATTACCTTTGAAATAAGCCATACTTGGCTTGCTGTATATTACCTTTGAAATAAGCCTTGCTTGGCTTGCTGTACATTACCTTTGAAATAAGCCTTACTTGGCATGCTGTACATTACCTTTGAAATAAGCCATACTTGGCCTACTGTACTTTTCCTTTGAAATAATCCTTGCTTGGCTTGCTGTACATTACCTTTGAAATAGGGGCCCCAAGTGGCCGAGTGGTCTAAATCGATGTCCGTTACGGATCACTGCCATCTCACCTCTGCGTGTGTTCGAGTCTAGGATTTGGCGAATGTGGATATGTGAGAAAGCTTGCCAGTAGCTTCTCGTGGGTCGGTGGTTCTTTCCGGTGATTTCCCGGTTTCTTCCTCCACCATTAATACTGGCCGCCATGAATAGCCTATCGTGTGCTGAAAAATGGCGTTAAACCCAACAACAACAACAACAACCTTTGAAATAAGCCTCATTTGGCTTGCTGTACATTACCTTTGAAATAATCCATACTTTGCTTGCTGTACTTGACTTTTTGCTGACTGACCAAGTAACCTAATGTGCTCATCATTTTGGACAACTGCTGTCTCACCTCTGTCAGTTTGGGTTGGAATTTTGTGCTTAGCCAATGTGTTTACATGAAAAAGCTTGCCAATAGCTTCCCATGGGTCAGTGGTTCTTACCAGTGGTTTTTCTGGCTTCTTCCTCCAGTAATAATGGATACTATGTATAGCCTATCATGTGCTGAGAAATGGCATTAAACCCCAACACAACAATTACTTGCTGTACTTTGCCTTTGAAATAAGTCATTGTTGGCATTTAAAATGACAATAAGTAATTCTTGCATTACCTCTGTGCTTGAATGTATGAAATTGTTAGGCACAAATAATGATTTTCTGTATATTCTCCATTAATGTGTGCTTCAAAAGATCTTTCAGTGTGTTTATGACCAATTTTTTTTTTCTTTCTATTTTTAGTGAGTAGAATAAATTTGTGTTATTTTCTTCATTGTAGCTTATTTATTTTAATATACATATAGATAATGACGTTATGAGAGCAGCTTGCTTCACAGAATGTTTAAAACAATTAGCAATATAAGTATAATGTATTTTCCTGAAAAGAAAAATTACTGTTTGTGCAATCATTCATTAAATTGCTTACTCAGTTTAATCTTTTCTTGTTTTTCATCTCTCTCTCAGTGATAGAATCTTTGAGTCTTTGATTTTGGCCTGTTTGTAGTGAATTTTGACTGAGAAAGTTTAATAGAAAAACAGTTTACCTTCATGCAGGTTGTATTAACTGATAGTCTTGATTACTGTTGTGAACTGTTAGCATATTTATTCAATTTGGTAAGGATTTACTTGTTTCACCTGACAAGAAATGAACCATAGGGATTAGTAGGTAGTGTCCTAGACTAGTAACCAAAGAGTGCAGGTTCAAATCCTACCACTTGATCAACCCAGGTCAGCTACCGTGCGTTCCTAAGGGGAAGGTTTTACCATCCAACAAAGATGTCTTTACCCAGGGTACTTTTTACTTGTCTGAGGCCAAAGTTAATTTTAATGCAGGTAACTGCTGTAATCTTTATTTTTATGTAAAAATGTATTAAAAATGACCCAGCACCTTTCTTAGCACATTATTAACATTGAAATAGTTTTGTTTGCCAGTACAATGAATACTCTTATAGTAACCTTTTACAAAAATGTCTGTAATTGGCCTTGTATTATTCATGCTAAGCTACAAGCCGTATATACCATGATCTACTATACTCTGGCACATCTGTGTAGGTATCCACTGTTTGCATTTTGCATACGAGATAAATATTTTACGTTTTACTGGTTGTTTGAATTATATCGTCACAAGCCACTGGCAAAAATCTACCATACTTTTGTATTATCAAGTATGTAGTGGAGATTTTATTTGTGTCATGTGTTGATAACACTAGTATTGCAGATTTTTTCCTATGGCTTGCAGTGATGGATTCAGTGTTCATATGTATAGTGTGAATGGAAAAAAAGTGGTTTTACACAATACAGTGTGATTGTATTGTAATACACAGCCAAAATGTGGTTTCACACAATACAGTGTGATTGTATTATCATACACAGCCAAAATGTGGTTTCACACAATACAGTATGAGTGTATTATCATACACAGCCAAAATGTGGTTTCACACAATACAGTATGATTGTATTATCATACACAGACAAAATGTGGTTTCACACAATACAGTTTGATTGTATTATCATACACAGCCAAAATGTGGTTTTACATAATACAATTTGATTGTATTATCATATACACACGAAATGTGGTTTTACACGATACAGTGTGATAATGTATTATCATACACAGCCAAAATGTGGTTTTACACAATACAGTGTGGATGTATTATCATACACAGCCAAAATGTGGTTTCACACAATACAGTATGATTGTATTATCATACACAGCCAAAATGTGGTTTTACACAATACAGTGTGATTGTATTATCATACACAGCCAAAATGTGGTTTTACACAATACAGTGTGATTGTATTATCATACACAGCCAAAATGTGGTTTTACACAAGAGCTAGGCTGTGTTATTATGCTGTCCATGTGCATGTATTATACAGTCAAGATGTAGTTTTGCACAGCTGATTTCAGCTATACAACAGAGGCTGTATTATAATATGCAGCCAAAATGTGGTTTTATACAACAGAGTTAGGCTATATTATCATACAAAGACAAAATCTGGTTTTATACAAAAGAGTTAGGCTGTCCAGTTTGACCATTTCTTATAGTGTCTATTCATGAGTGATTTGTTCAAGGTTTAATTAATCAGTCAGAAACAATTTCTGCAAATTCACTAAATCGGAAACAATAATTAATATTGTATTATTATTATTATTATTATTATTATTATTATTAGTAGTAGTAGTAGTAGTAGTAGTAGTAGTAGTAGTAGTAGTAGTAGTATTAGTAGTAGTATGCATATTGATACTGTGATACTATTTCATTTGTCTATCACCATCTTAAACAACTGTGTGGAATTTTACAAAACTTGGAACTTACTTTTTTTATTATTATTATGACTTTATTTAAAGAGGGTAACTCAATTAGCTAGGAACTAATCTACCTTGAGGCCCTCATTAAACAGAATTTACTTATTTTTGCTGCATCTCTTTTTAATAAGGATTTGCATGAGGGGCTTAATTTTGAGCTCCCTCCAATGGGGTGTTTTGGAGGAGTCGTAAGTTAAATGGACAGTGATATTTTCAAATATTTCCTTGCCAGACTTTTTGAATCTCTCTCTCTCTCTCTCTCTCTCTCTCTCTCTCTCTCTCTCTCTCTCTCTCTATATATATATATATATATATATATATATATATATATATATATATATATTCACACTTGCAATGGATTATGGTCATTAGTTCAAGGTTGCAGCAAGTATAACTTTTGTAGGCTTGCACCATCAAGCATTCATTGTATGATGGGAATTAACATAAAATCAGTGTCTGATTATCCGTTAACTATGCTCATGCTTAGAGCACAAGCCAAACTTGGGCAACAGAAAAAATTCAAATTAATTGTTGCTGATAAAAATGATTGAATAATATATGACCATTTTGATTTGCACATATAAGTATTTTGATTTAGAACAAAGGCAACACTGGTATTTCCCCACATTTGTAGCTTTTGATACTGCTTCTTTTTTTGTTTCACATTTTGAAGGGGGGGGCACCATAATATTTTCAATGCTAAGGCTCTAGAAGACCTTAATCCAGCACTGCATGAAATCATGAGGATTTTTTTCACATTTTAAAATATTGGAATGAAAAAAAAAGAAAAATAATTCATCAGTATTATGTTAGATTTTACATTCAAATGGCTTGAGGCATATAATATTTTCAACTTTTTTAATAATATTTTTTTTGCTATATGAAGATTTATGTGAAAGAGGTAGCCCCTAGTGAACGAGTGGTCTAAAGCACTCTCCGTTACAGATCACTGCAATCTCACCTCTTCGTGGGTTCGAGAGTAAGATTCGGTGAATGTGGATATGTGAGAAAGCTTGCCAGAATCTGTTCATGAGTCTGTGGTTCTTTCCGTGGATTTCCCGGTTTCTTCCTCCACCATTAATACTGGCTGCCATGTACAGCCTATCAAGTGCTGAAAAATGGCGTTCAGCCTCAAACAACAACAACAACTTATCTGAAAGATTGTGTCCAAAATTTTTTTTTACACTTTTCTTTCACTTTAAAGTCATCATTAGTGTGCTTATTTATATTACATGACTGTAGCCATTTTTTTGTTTATATTCATATGTACAATATTAATATATACACATGATGCATTACACTTGCAAGCAAAATATTTGTCCATTGTTTCATAGAGGTGCTAAGGGGTTTGATTAATATTAAACTTTTTCATTTGGGCCCTACAATTTAGTCAATAGGCAGATTAAGTCAGGTAAGGAAAGACTGATTCAGGGAAATTTTACTCTACTGGTACATGTAGATCATATTGATAAAAACTGTACCAGTCATGTGACTTAACATAAACACTTAAAGAAGGCAGCTTACAGCAAAGAATTATTCCAATTCAGAAATGGTACAAATATAAATTTCAAAGTTGAAATCTGTTAGCAAGATGAAATTTGTTTAGAATGGCAGCGTATACATTTCTAATTGCTGTTTTTTTAAAACAAAGCAGCTGGACTCTGAGGATATATAAAGGGCTGTATATTAATCATGCTAAAAAATGAATTAAATTGAGATGAAAACACTTGGCATTGAGTGAGCATAAAATAGTACTTAGTGAAAATGTAAGAATATTAACAATAAACCATAGTTTAATCAGTGACTATATATATATGTATATGTACCTAGTTCTGATGAGTTTTTAGTAGATACAAGTGGCCATTGTATGTATTTGATGCTCATCCATGAAATAGGTGTTATAAAAGTGATCATGACAGTGAAATGTTGGTCTATTTTCTTATTGTAGTTCCTTCTGTTACTTTTGTTTTAACTTTTAATTTTGTTAAAAGTTAAGATTTAAATATTACTATATAACCATTATTGTGCTAACTTATCATTAAAGCATCCAATCGACATACCTACCTACTGAGATGAAGCAAAAATGATATAGGTAAAAAGGAATATTTTTTCAATGGTTATAAAAGCTGGAGATTAATTGGACTTTTTGTGTTATTTTTATTGAAATCAGTCTTATGATAAAGTATTGTTGTCCAAGCACAGAAGATGAAAATCACCTTGAGTAACCTTGGACTGGGAGTCATAAGTAGGCTTGACATCAGTAATTAACTTGATTATCCATTACAAAGGAAGTCTCACATGAAAAGTATATAACTTACTCATTTAATTTCTGTACTCATTTTCCAATACAGAATCAATTTAACCTGTTGAAAATAACTTCTCAGTATATAATGTATTATCATTAATATGGAAGTTTACCATTAAATTGGAATATTTATTCCCACTTTAAACTAGACTGATCAGAAGGAATCTTCTGAGTAGGCTAAAATGTGTATAACAAGGTATAAAGTGCAAGTCACAGTGCCCTTATAAAGATATTGCACTAACACAGATGCATCTAGTTTAACAATTTGAGCATAAACAGCAATCAATAAATGGAACTAAAATGGAAAATTTCAAGTCACTGATCACACAGACTTCATTTTGTGAAAACAGAGAAGGAAGATGCATCCACTCAACATTTTTCATGATATGCATGTGACATGTAAGAAACTTGTGCCATCATGAGCTACATGTATAAACTTAAGCAAAGACAGATCTGGGTCTGTGCAGTTTGCCATGAGTAATCAGTAGAACAAAAAACATAGACCTTGCAATATCGACTAGGATCTTTGTTGTTTACAGTTTTACTCAACTTAAAAAGTTAGTATATATGGCAATGATCAATTTCAAGATTCTAGCATGAGCAGTGTGAAAAAAATTAACATCAAACACAAAATTTTTCCCAAGTCAGTTATGTAACCTGCAAACGCCAAAGAGGTAACCAGTAAGACATTAAATAAGAAAGAGTTGAATGAGATAGAAGATCAATAAAGAAAGAGAACTCAATTTTGTTTGTAAATTCTTGACAAGCCAAAATATCAAAACTTATATCTGATGTTAGCATGATGACAAAAGTCATGGTCAGTAAATTTCTGTTAATTGACAATTCAGACTCTTTGCAAACAAAACTCTAGAAAGATTATATTACAACTAATGGTCTTCAATATTCACTGTCATTCAAAATTTGCCATACTTTTGTCATCGTTAAGTGCTAGATAAACAACCCACAGATATGTAAGACAGATTAAGAAATATCAGAAAGTATATATAATTTGACAAATTATATGTCTCAGGAGACTTCTTATAATTCCATCATATATTGTATACTGATGTCTTTCTCCCAGAATGCAATTTTCATAAATATAATTGTGTACCACATGATAAAATCATTATTACCAAACACAACTATATCCCTAAATGACATTATGCTGGTTACTGCTTAATAAAGTCTCTGGAAATATTTAATACCAAATAAAAAGTGTTTAAAAATAAGTAAAGATAAGTAAATATGAATCAAGATCTTATCTACAATGAAACTATTTACTTTAAGATCATCAATTATCCTTAGTTTTGTATTTCTGATTTCTTGCGTTTATGACATTTTGTCATGTCAGATCTGTCTTGCTAGTTTATGTATTTGGTGATAGTGCAGTAGAAGTATTTGTATTTCTGCTGTTTTTGGATCAGGTAAATGAATGGAAGTGCAAGGTACAAATGACCAATACCAAAATCATCATAATTATCAACATGTTCATACTTTGTTACTGGCACAGCAACAGATACAGGCTCATATACATTAGAAATTAGTTACAGGCACAGCTACAGGTATGGACTCATATACATTAGAAATTAGTTACAGGCACAGCTACAGGTATGGACTCATATACATTACATATTAGTTACAGGCACAGCTACAGGTATGGACTCATATACATTAGATATTAGTTACAAGCACTGCTACAGGTATGGACTCATATACATTAGATATTAGTTACAGGCACAGCTACAGGTATGGACTCATATACATTAGATATTAGTTACAGGCACAGCTACAGGTATGGACTCATATACATTAGATATTAGTTACAGGCACAGCTACAGGTATGGACTCATATACATTAGATATTAGTTACAGGCTCACCTACAGGTATGGACTCATATACATTACATATTAGTTACAGGCACAGCTACAGGTAGGGACTCATATACATTAGATATTAGTTACAGGCACAGCTACATGTATGGACTCATATACATTACATATTAGTTACAGGCACAGCTACAGGTATGGACTCGTATACATTACATATTAGTTACAGGCACAGCTACAGGTATGGACTCATATACATTAGATATTAGTTACAGGCACTGCTACAGGTATGGACTCATGTACATTAGAAATTAGTTACAGGCACAGCAACAGGTATGGACTCATATACATTAGATATTAGTTACAGGCACAGCTACAGGTATGGACTCATATACATTAGATATTAGTTACAGGCACAGCTACAGGTATGGACTCATATACATTACATATTAGTTACAGGCACTGCTACAGGTATGGACTCATGTACATTACAAATTAGTTACAGGCACTGTTACAGGTATGGACTCATATACATTAGATATTAGTTACAGGCACAGCTACAGGTATGGACTCATATACATTACATATTAGTTACAGGCACAGCTACAGGTATGGACTCATATACATTACATATTAGTTACAGGCACAGCTACAGGTATGGACTCATATACATTACATATTAGTTACAGGCACAGCTACAGGTATGGACTCATATACATTACATATTAGTTACAGGCACAGCTACAGGTATGGACTCATATACATTAGATATTAGTTACAGGCACTGCTACAGGTATGGACTCATGCACATTAGAAATTAGTTACAGGCACAGCTACAGGTATGGACTCATATACATTAGATATTAGTTATAGGCACAGCTACAGGTATGGACTCATATACATTACATATTAGTTACAGGCACTGCTACAGGTATAGACTCATGTACATTAGAAATTAGTTAAAAGGCACAGCTACAGGTATGGACTCATATACATTAGATATTAGTTACAGGCACAGCTACAGGTATGGACTCATATACATTAGATATTAGTTACAGGCACAGCTACAGGTATGGACTCATATACATTAGATATTAGTTACAGGTACAGCTACAGGTATGGACTCATATACATTAGATATTAGTTACAGGCACAGCTACAGGTATGGGCTCATATACATTACATATTAGTTACAGGCACTGCTACAGGTAGGGACTCATGTACATTAGAAATGGACTCATGTACATTAGAAATTAGTTACAGGCACAGCTACAGGTATGGACTCATATACATTAGATATTAGTTACAGGCACAGCTATAGGTATGGACTCATATACATTACATATTAGTTACAGGCACAGCTACAGGTATGGACTCATATACATTACATATTAGTTACAGGCACAGCTACAGGTATGGACTCATATACATTAGATATTAGTTACAGGCACTGCTACAGGTATGGACTCATATACATTAGAAATTAGTTACAGGCACAGCTACAGGTATGGACTCATATACATTACATATTAGTTACAGGCACTTCTACAGGTATGGACTCATGTACATTAGAAATTAGTTACAGGCACAGCTACAGGTATGGACTCATATACATTAGATATTAGTTACAGGCACAGCTACAGGTATGGACTCATATACATTAGATATTAGTTACAGGCACAGCTACAGGTATGGACTCATATACATTACATATTAGTTACAGGCACTGCTACAGGTATGGACTCATATACATTAGATATTAGGCAGGAATTCTTTAGTCAAATTTTAAGCCAATATTTAAGCCACCATTTCAGGTAACATTTCACTTACTCTCTAAAGTATACAGGCCATAAATTTATATTCTCCACATTATAAGCAATAGCAAAAATTGTTCAGGTGTTGGGTGGTGGCCAAAATCAATACATGTACGGCACAATGGATTTTTTTTAAATTTTAGGGTGGGCAATTAAGGACACCCATTAATATGACAGATGAAAACTGAAATTGTGTTTTAAAATTTGGTCTCTATACTTCAGTTTAGCTAGTTGCTTACAGCTGATCTGGCACATGAGTTTTTGTTATATTCCTTAATTTGTCGCTGTCATGTTGTTTGAGGATGACTTTTTGTTTTTCATTTTTGTAGAGCAACACCTTATGGGAAGTAATTCATAAATAATTTACATATTTAATAATAAATGATGAAGAATAACAATCATGCAACACCCAGATCATGGAAGAGTTTGAAGTCAGGTGACATTTATTCGTATTAATCAAGAATTTTTGCCTAAGACTGCCAGAACCAATTATCCCTCTGCAGGCAAGTGTTGAAGTATCATATATTTTTATTAAAGAGGTGATCATGCATTAGATTTCATGAGATTGTTACATTTCTAAAGGCTATCTTTGTTTTCAGATTTTTAAAAATAAAACATTCCATATCAGCACATATCACCAAGATCTCTCTAGAGACTGTTTGGTTTTAGATTTTAAAAGTCGAACTTTAATTATCTGAACATATGACAATGATCTCAGACTCTCGAGTATTATTGAGAACAGCAAATGTAATAAGCATCCAGTTATCATATTGTCATTGACCATTCCATATTTTGGATACATTTTACATTGAACTTGGGGTATAAGAGTATTCACACTCTTATATTTTTAAACTTTCTCGAGTTATGCCAAACATTTGAAATTACAAACAACTCAATAATAGTGCATAGACTAGTTTCTATGCATATGGCCTATGGAGGGGTTTCCCTCTGTAAAATTTTGGTTGTAGGGAATTGGGGTGGGGTTTTTACAATATTTATTTAGATTATGTCAGAAGATCCACCCAGGTTAGCTTTTGGTTTGGAAGTTGAGTTAGTGAATGTTTGGTGTACAACTCTGAGCCCCCAGTCAGCAATGCCGATTGTTAATTGATAAAAGATACAAAAGGGTGAAATTCAATAATAATAATTTAATAAACAAATAAATAGCCAATCACTCAAATTTCCCAAATATGCTTCTTCTGCTTGACCCTTTTCTAGCCTATCGATTTGTAGTGTGAGAGATTGCTACCTTTCCTTGTGTTTTACTCATCTGTGTATTCTTCTATCTTCTTATTCCTCTTCATTTCCCCTAATTCCCTCCAGATTTCTTCTTCTACTTCCTTATCTTTTCCTCCTCCAAGACTACTTTCTTCTTCCTCTATTTCCCCTGTATATGCTATGGCTCCAATTCAGTGACTCAAACTGCACTGACAGTCTCCCTTCAATCTCTCTCTCTCTTTCTCTCTCTCTCTCTCTCTCTCTCTTAGAGACTCAGGACTACTAACTCGAACTGGAAGTTCTGTCCCCTGAAAAGCTTCATGTGAAAACACAAAGATGGTATAATATTTTTCTCAGCACTCACACCACAACTACCACACACTACACACAGCCTATCATCAGACAAGACTATTAAATTTCACCGGTTACGCATCCATTCACACTGACATTCCCATACATTCTTATATGGTAAAACACAATATAATAACACAACATAATAAAAGCACAATATCAGTTACTTATATACATACAATAATAATTGATTCATATCAGTGCATACTAATAATTCCATTATACTTACAATATCACAAGAATCAGGCATATATCTTTACATCACAACTCTACCAAAGTATATAAATATTCAAATATATATACTCTGACATATTGAAACATCTATTTTAACTAATCTTTCAAACATCAATCATTTCCCTAAACTCCAGTTCACACATGCATAAACTCTAACATATGCATTACTAAAGGTACGGTTTACCACAAAGTAACCTATCAATGACTTATACTATTCTGAATAACTTGCAATCTACACAATTCTCTATGTAAACTCAAGTCCATGTCTCAAATAAAGTTTATAATGAAACACTTCAAAGTAATTGTACATACTAAGACATACCCAGTAATTGAGTATACATAATATCAATACTTATAGTTATGATGCCTTAACGTTTTGCAAAAATCTAGCCAATAAATCATTGACCTTTCTGAAGCTTTTCTTTCTTTGTGCACAATTCTTTGTCCTATGATTCCCGCCAATTTACGAGTGGCATATCTCGGAGTATAATTCTTATGACAGCGAAATGCACTCCTCAAAATATCGCCTGGTATATTAACAAATTTTGACAGTGGTCAGCTAATATTTTTCTAATCTTAAGATTTTTTGGCCAACCCTCTAGCTGAATTCCAATTGGATATTGTTGGACTGAGCAAATCAACTGAGCTGTCAATGTTTCTCATTTGTCTGTCTACGTGGCGAGTAGAACACGCCCCGTTTACCCTGTGGGCTTTCTTTTGATCTCCGACAATGTATAACACATGGGTGAGAGCTACAAGTTTGGATCCGATGGCCGAGTTTTTTGCGATTTACATGATCGATTGACACTGGCCGGCAGCGATACTTACACATGAAATGCATTGAAAATATCCCAAGTTTATACATATTCTAGCCAAGACTGAATGAACGTGACATTTCCTAATTTCAATAACAATCCAGTGTAGTTCAGATAATATTACCCCAGAAGTAATAATAGGGGGCAATATCAACTCGGTGGAAATAACTTTGAATTTTGAGCCTATTTAATCTCAATGGGAAATGAACATGGTGGGCCTATCTATACTTAATTTGAAAATGTACATGGTGGGCCTATTTAGGTTCAGTGGGAAATGAACATGGCAATTTTCAAATGGCAACTATTATTTATATGTACCAAAAACTTGCTTGAAATACTTTTGAAAAACTTAGAATCGTGATAGCCACAATATGTATAAAAATCTTATCCAAAACCCAGTATCTATTTACAGTTACAGCTTGTGGAAATTCCTATGGAAAAACCCTCGTATATATTTTAATTATAACTTGTGGTAAAATTGTATGGAAAAACAAAGTTTCTATTTATAACTACAACTTAAGAAAATCCTATGGAAAAGCCCAGGTCTATATTTATAGCTTCAAAACTAACCAGTGTTACAAGTGGCTGATCTCAACTAGGCGGTTACTTGGTAACAGTGTTGCAAGTGGCTGTTCTGGCCTCGCGCTACTCTCTCTCTCTCTCTCTCTCTCTCTCTCTCTCTCTCTCTCTCTCTCTATATATATATATATATATATATATATATATATATATATATATATATATATATTAACAACTTCAAATTTGGCAACAATGTTGCAAGTGGTTGATATCAATCAGGTAGTGATTTAATGATAGTATTACATAATATACCATCCAACATCCCATTATACACTATCCAAAACGCTTTGTGTTAGCTTAGAATGCAAGAAAAGGAGAAAAACATCCCACAAACCTACTTTCCTCATCTTATCTACCGAACAACACCCCATAAAAATAATATCCATTACACACGATATTCGAACCATCACCCTCGCACAGTCCTGTGTTATCTCAAAGTTTAGATGAAGGAATTGAAAGCAAACAAAACATACTTTTACACATGTTATATACAATCCAACACCCATAAAATACTATACATTACACAATCTACATCGTTCATTCCCACAAACACTATCTAAAAAAAGTCCTTTGATAGGTTAGAGTGTAAAAGAAGGAGCAAAAAACAAACACAATATGCTGTTACTACATCAACAAAAATTCTATATATCACATTAGATATACCATCCCACACACCCCTTACGCACACTATGCTAATTGGCTTGTGTTCACTTAAAGCTTAAGAGGAGTTGAAAGCAAACCAAACATACTCTCATATACCTTTTCTACGATTCAAAACCCTTATAATTACTATTCACTGCATCATCTATAAAATCCATTACCCACACACACACACACTCACTCACACTATCCCAAAAACGTCCTGTCTTTACTTAGAGTGTAAGAAATGGAGCTGAAAGCAAATAATATATACTATTCCTTACACAAAAATAATATCTATCACACTGCAATGCCTTCCGAAATCCCATAAAATAATTCATTACACCAATAATACAATCCATCATCCATGCCCTAACAAAAAAGTCTACAGTTAGCTTAGATGTAAGAGAATCAGATGAAATATCGCAAAATATTTATACCTTACACAACAAATATACTATCCATTGCACAAACTATACCATTAAGCATATACTCACTATTTAAACTACAATGTGTTCTCTTAGAATGTAAACGAAGGAGATGAAATGTCACAAAATATACAATTCTCTACACCACAAAAAAAGCTACCTACCACATCAACTATACCATTCAACACCCTTAAAACACACTATCCAAAAATGTCCCCTGTTAGCTTAGAGTTTAAGAGAAGCAGATGGAATCTCACAAAATATAATATCCCTTATTCCACCACCACCACCCGAAACTATTATCTATCACATCAACTCTATCATCCATCCCCTCCCCCAGACATGATTAAAAAACGGTCTGTGTTCGTTTAGGGTGTAAGAGAAGGAGCTGAAAGCAAACAAAATATATTATCCCTTACACCACAAAAATACTATCCATCACACCACTATACCATGTAACACCCCAATGCCATCCAAGATCTCATTATTCAAAACTCCACTATCCATCATTATATAGTGTCAGTGTCTGCGTGTGTGAGTATTTATCTAAAGATTAAAAATTCAAGACACAAAATGATGGATGAACGGACTAACAAAGTTTTCACCACTTGCAAGTCTAAATGACTTTGATCAGATTGTTCTTACAATATGAGGTAAGTAAGATGAATTGGGACAACTCTACATCCGCTAGCCAACAACGAGAAGCAAAACGTAATATTATGATAGGAATTGTCTGATGTTGTTTTTAGACGTTTCTATCATAACCTTCTTCTCGTGTCTAATTACGAGAAGGCAGAAAGTTCAGCATTCATAAGAATAAGGTGTCACATATGATGGTGTAGATACGGTTACATCTTTTTGTGGGGAATGCTTGGCTGCGAAGAGGTGGGATCGCTGTAAGAAATAGACATACTACTCTTTTGAGAGCATGGAATCACACTGAGAATAAAACAGCTCAAAGCCTTTTTATATTCTGGAAGCTGTTTAATCACAAGTGCTATATCCAGTCTCAAAAGATATTTGTCTAAAATGACGCGTGCTTCTCGCGTGCTTTCCAAGGACAGGTTTAACTTTATATCAAGTTTTAGTGGGGGGGGGTAGAGTGTGAGTGTGGACGGTATTTTTCCAAGTAACGACCTTTTGGATCATGTCCATAACCTTCCAGTGGTCATTCACATTGTAAACCTAATTAATTTAATTATACCCTATGGTGATTATCAATTACTTTGTTCCCAACTTCACAACGAAATCTAATAAGGTTTTATTGATTGAATGGTGCAATAAAACATCATTTGACTTCTATCCGATTGAACTGGCTTATTAATTAGGCTTTTTCCATTACCAAGTGAAAGCTGAACAATAATAAATGCTTAATCTAAATTCATTTCAATGTCCTTTTTATATTCAGGATATGAATTATTGATTGGAGCACGCTTCTCTTACACTCCAATCAATATCAAAGCACTAGCTTAAATTTGGATGTTTATATCGTCCAATAACTAGAGATTTCAATATGTTGTACACAAATTAATATTTTCGTTTCTTTCTTTTAGAATTGAGATCTTGATAGTAATATACTAAATTAACGCATAAGTTGTTGATAATTAACCTTTAGATGTTGGTAATAACCATTAGAATGTTTTGGGCACGAAATCTTACATTTTTGGAGCATAAAAACTAATTCTGATCATCGATGTACAAAATGAAAATTAATGAAAGTTGACAGAGTTCACCTACATTAATAAAATAAATATATCTGATTTTTTAAGCGACTTATTCACATTTCGATCAAGTATTGATTGTCCTTTAGTATTAAGAAGATTTTGAGTGTTCTCATTCGAAAATGAAAGCAACACTCATCGATTTAATGGGTACAATTTTGCTGTAGAACATGATCAATTAGGTTATACATGTCTTACTCCCTTGTATTTGAAAGAAGCAATACCCTTCCCAAAGATAAAAGGCCACAAGAAGTGGGAAGAAAATGTAATATCATCGTAGAAGTAGTAGTAGAAATTATAGTAATGCTAATAGTATTGCGGTACTAAATGAAATGTTAATTGTCGTTGAATAATGGCTTTAAGAAATCAGCTGACTCAGGCGGAAATTAGCCTGATGCAAGAGTTATAAACTTGCATGTATTTAAATTTAAGTTTTGCTTGTTCGGATGTTGAAGAGTGACTCAGATTTTGAGGATGTATTTTGATCTGTAGGAACACGAAAGAGTTGAATACAGTCCTCACTGAGAATGATCCCACCCTGTTCCAGAAAATACTAACCAACAGAAATAAAGACCTATTGTGCAAAATGGCACCGTTACCTTGCATTTGGCCAATGATTTTTCAAATGAATATAATAAGTGAAAACCAAATCACACTGCTGTTTATTTGAAAATGTCACAGTGTAAGTAGTTCGATTCTGATACTGTCAGTATCTATATTACTTTTTTATTAACCAGTAAGTGCAAAATCAATTTCAATGGCCAATTTGAAGCTTCATCCATCAATTATGTCACTATACAATGTCACTATGCAATTACCACAAAATTACACCAACAATTTTATTTTTAAAAAATGGCATATTTGAAGTTTCTTCACACAGGATAAACTTCACGATATGGAATATCAACTGTACAATGCAATTTTCTTGATGCACCAATGTTCAGGTTCTCTGTTATATTGTCAATAGTGTGCTCTTTGTGCTGATAGTTCAGACTAAATGTGTCAATACGTCTTCGTTGTCCAGGATGTACCAATGTTTATGGTCTCTGATTTTATCAGCAATGTGCATCCTTAATTTGGATTGATTGTTAAGACTAGAATAGATGTGTAAATATGTCATTGTTGGTCATGATGTACCAATGTCCACGGTCTCTGATTTTTTTTTTTCAATAGTGTGCATCCTTAGTTTGCATTCATTACTGAGACTAGATGTGTACGTCCGTAGTTTATATTAATAGTTCAGACCAGACGTGTGAATGCGTCTATGTTGCTGATGAGATTCCAATGTCTGGACTTTTATTATCATACTTATTAAAACAAGACATAGACTTATGCTTGCTTGATAGATAAGTAATTGCATGCATTCATCTCATATATATATATATATATATATATATATATATATATATATATAGGTAGGTAGATAGATAGATAGATAGATAGATAGATAGATAGATAGATAGATAGATAGATAGATAGATAGATAGATAGATAGATAGATAGATAGATAGATAGATAGATAGATAGATAGATAGATAGACAGTCCAGCACATATAGAGACAAAAACATATACAAGAGCTATTAGTTTACAAATTTTGGACTTTGTTATAAAAGAAAAAATAATTAATAATAAAATTTTGGACTTAGTCATTTATCAGAGAAACTTGACTTGTGTCAAGGGAGGTAAATCGTACAGCAAGTTGGACAGCAATTTTTCATCAGTTTTTATATACTAACAACTTTTTTCACCAGTTTCATGCATTGACTGTAAAACATCTCACTTGCATGTTTGTTTTTTTTTTACTGAATGATACAAAGAAACAGAAAGACAGACCAACAGAAATACATTGCTATTAAAAATATTGAATATAAATAATTTTAAAATGTCTGTATTAGCAAAGATATAAGTATTTTAATCAAATGCTATGTTGCCATGATGAAGAAGAGAAGAAGAAAGGACTCAATGAATGTAAATAGAAAAGTATGTCAGTGTGTTGTTAAAACAACATATAGACTTATACATACATACATACATACATACATACATACATACATACATACATACATACATACATACATACATACATACATACTACATACATGCATGCATTCATGCATGCATAAATACATACATACATACATACATACATACATACATACATACATACATACATACATACATACATACATACATACATACATGCACACACACACACACTCATATATATATATATATATATATATATATATATATATATATATATATATATATATATATATATATATATATATATATATATATATATATACTTACATGCTAATTACATAGTAATTTTTCATCTGTTTCAAACATTCACTTCTCTCGCAAATAAAACTTTTTCACCGTTTCTATGGGAGAGAAACCCACCCCCAGATAAAATTAATTATTTAAGCTAGTTCAATAAACACGGATGAACTGGATGTTTGAGCAACCAAAACAAAACTGTGCTTACTGCTGAAGAAGAAAACGGACAAGATCAGAATTGGAAAAATGATAAGTAGATATACATACATACATACATACATACATGCATGCATGCATGCATGCATGCATGCATGCATGCATGCATACATACATACATACATACATACATACATACATACATACATACATACATACATACATACATACATACATACATGTATGTGCATACATAATAATTACATAGTAATCTTTTATCAGTTTCAAACATTCAGTTCTCTCACAAAATCTTGTTCACCAGCTTCTCTGGGAAAAAACCCCCACCTCCAGATAAAATCAATTATTAAAACTAGTTCAATAAGCACAGATGAAATGAAAGTGACGTTTGAGCAACCAAAACAGAATTGCGCTTACTGCTGAAGAAGCTGATGGACAAGATCGGAATTGGAAAAATTGCCAGTAGATATGGCGGAAATAGTGGCTGTCCTGTTAGACAACCACTATGTTCTTACAAAATGTGGTTGTTACACCTCTCTGCGACGATGACACTGACAGCCGTGGGAGAGAAACCCACCCACTCCTAAGACGGAAGAAGAAGACAATCGGAAGAAGACAACCGAAAAAATTGGACTGAATGACATCATTGTCAGATATTTTCAGATCTTAATCGGATCGGCTGTTCAATATATATATATATATATATATATATATATATATATATATATATATATATATATATATATATATATATATATATATATATATATATATATATATATATATATACATATATATATATATATATATATATATATATATATATATATATATACATATATATATATATATACATATATATATATATATATATATATATATATATATATATATATATATATATATATATATATATATACATATATATATATATATATATATATATATATATAGATATATATATATATATATATATATATATATATATATATATATATATATATTACTTCCATGATAATTGTTACAATTACATTTCCAAAATCACCAAGACAATACAACTTCTGACAATTTAAAACAAAATTTATTCCAATTTGGTTTAGACTAAAAATTTCCTTCCACTCGATTGAAAATGAAACCATTCCGTTCATAATACGTATTCTTTCACCTTTTCATTGAAAAGTAACCATCCACGTACCTTTTTAAGTGCATTATATCAATACGCCAAAGTGGAATACGGCTATAAAAATCTTGGTTTCGCCTTAATCCGTTGTACAGACGTATAACGTTATCTGGGGTGAATCACTCTGCTCCAGGTAAAGTGATTTCGAAATTACATGCAGGCGGAAAGTCACGGAAAAGCATGGTTTACATGAATATTTGACAATAACTATTATTCACACCAATGGATTTAAGCTTGATACATTGTAAACTGAGACACAAGTCATTTGGATTTGTCATTGGTGGGCGAACATTCCACCATCGTCTCAGGCCATAGAGGTAAGTGTCAAAGTTTTGTATTATTTGTTTTGTGAAACCTTTTCTCGGTTTTATGTTATGTCGGGTGATAAAGCTGTTACACTGCTTGCTTTTTTATTACCTTTTTCGTAATAAATAGTTCTGTTTTGTTTTAACCTATTGTAGCCTGTTGGACACTATTGGGCATTAGTGGACATTAAAGGAGCTTAGTGGACTTTATTGGACATTATTGGGCCGACGGTGTCTTATTGGAACTGAGGATGTCTTATGGGAGATTCAGTGTCCGACAAGAGCTGACTATAGTTATCCGTGGTTGGAATGGATGTAGCTATCTGTATTGCAGCATGCCATCTACGTCTATGTGTATGAATATATGTATGTAAATGAATACATATAAGGGATTCGTCATGTATATGAACGTGGATCGATAAGAAATGTATCCAGTGAAACTGCATAGTTCCAGTTCGTATATTGAATAAATTAAGAGTCAGTTTATCAAGTGAATTCCAGTTTAAAGTGATGCATTTTCATCTATTTGTGTTCATCTGTGTTGAATGCAGAATTGTTTAGTCAAAACAACAGTAATAACATTATGAGTATTGCTAATTTTATAACAAGAGATTTCGTAAATCTCATCGCTTAATGCATACAAAAGATTAAGTGAATCTCATTTTTCATTTTACATGGTATATTTGTTTTAGGCTAGAAGCCAATGCATCATACTTTTGTATTGTTTTTATATTTTTTTTATAATTTCATGAGAGCATATAGGATAAATTGCATCAATTTTATATGAGTGTGTTATTCACTAATTTTGTTTTATATTCACACACACACATACATACATACATACATACACACACACATATATATATATATATATATATATATATATATATATATATATATATATATATATATATATATATATATATATATATATATATATAATTTCATTTTATAAATTCCCATAATTCATCGCTTTGTGTTTGTGTTATTCATTTAATCCAAATGGAGAAAACCCACTCGGTTTCAATTCTGCTAATTTTATTTTATTGGTTAAAAGAGGGAATCACTGAGCAAGCTCCACAAAACACAGTTTGTCCTCAATGAAAAAAATAATATATTTGTCTATATTGGATACACAACAGAAATATTTTCATACTACTGCTTTGCCGTTATTGTTATATGGACGTGAGAGTAGGCAGATAAATCAGCCTCTCACCTGTGACGATATTGATTTTCGCTTTAGGAGCTAATATCACCTAGTTCTATTCAATAAAATCTGCAATTGGCTGCACACATCGGTGTACATTCTACACACTAACCAGTATTTCTCGTGGATGTGGAGCTACCGTCGAAGGGTTCTTTTGGTGACATGTACATTATGTTTCCAGAGCAATCCTAAGTTTGGTGACCTGTAAATCCAAGTGAAGCCAGAACACATTTAGTTTTACTCTCTCTCTCTCTCTCTCTCTCTCTCTCTCTCTCTCTCTCTCTCTCTCTCTCTCTCTCTCTCTCTCTCTCTCTCTCTCTATATATATATATATATATATATATATATATATATATATATATATATATATATTCTCTACATTTGTTTTTCAGTATTGAACTTTCCACTGTGTGACAATCGATATAAATCATGTTAATCTAAAATACCTTCAAAGATAACTTCATAGTGAACCACACCTTAAGCTCATATAATAAAGAATAAATAATTGCCTTTAAATCCATACCAAAAATGCCTAAATCTAACTCTTGTATCACCACCCAAAGGAGAGAAGAAAAATTCTCTAAAAATAGACTGGAACTACTAGAACTATTGTGATCTTTTTTTCCTAGTGGAATGGCACAACCATCTGTCCTGTGGCCATTTTGAATTTCGCGCTAGATATGGCTGGTAACAATTACTGGAATGTGTATTAAGCGTACGCATATGTTCCGTTAAGATCTGCATGTAACAAAATTATAAATTTTATTGAACAGGTCCGTCAGTATCAACAGATTTGGGCTGGGTGGGGTTGATTTCAGACTAACGCAAGAGCTGCAGTTTCAGGGATAATTCCACAATAGAACGTATACAATGATTTCTTGCTAAAAGTTTTATTTTTATGAAAACGTATGACACATGTATAATGTTGTTTCAAGAGACTGTTAGGTTGGTCTGTTATATTTTGATGTAGACTTGTTGCTGATGAAATCAAAACTTTCATAGATATTGATTATTATATTATTTCACACTATGTTGTTGCTTTCATATTCAATTTTGAATGGGTATCCATTACCAGAAAAAAAGATAGTGTTGTTTACGAATGAATAACATATTGTCATCTCATTTATTTTCCACTTCTTATTGGCTATAAGATAGTTCAGTACAAATCTAGTGTTTCCAAAAAATATAACTCGCATGCTTAAAAAAATGTCCAAATCCCATGCCTGTCCACTCTGTAATGTTGTCTTCCCACCTCTTTTTTGTCTGCCTCTTCTTTTGCACCCTTGCACTGTGCCATGCAAGATTGTTTTTGATAGTCCAGTTGATCTTGAGACATGACCGTACCACTTCAATTTGCGCTTTTTTACAGTGATCAATAGGTCTTCATAGGATCCGATGGCTTGTTGGATTCTGTTTATGACTTCTTCGTTGGTTACATGGGCAATGTATGAGATGTTCAAGATCTTGCAGTAGAATCTCAATTCGAAGGTTTGAATTATTCCTTGTAGATCTGATGTGAGCGTCCACATTTCACAAGCAAACAGAAAGATATGACAATCGAGCGCATCAGCCTTATTTTGGAACCAAAAGCAATGTTGGTATCTTTCCATATTGGTCTCAACCTTCTTATTGTTGTTCTTTTGGTCAATCTTGCAAAGTAGTTCTGGTTTGGAGCCCTCATCTTTGATAATTGATCCCAAGTACTTAAAGCTCGTGACTCTTTCCAGCTTCTGTCCACTGACCTTTATTTCTGCGCTGATGCCATTAGTGTCATTTGTCATCAGTTTGGGGGTGGGGTGGCGCTAATCTCCATACCGTATGTTGTTGAGGTTGTGTCAAAGCGTTCAACCAAGTCAGCCAATTCTTTTCATCTCCTACTAAACCACCAATATCATTTGCAAAGAGATGGTTCTTCCTCCAATGATGACATGGTCATTAAATGCGTCATCCTTAATCCTTTCCAGGAAAATGTCGAAGAGTGTAAGTGACATCCATGTCTGACTCCAACTATTGCTCGAAACCAATCTCTGCTGCTGCCATTTATGTGGACAGCACTGGTGGCTTTGTCATAGAGGTTCTCAACAACCTGCACCAGATTTGATCTGATAATGTACTTCCTCATAGTTGCCCATAAGACTGCATGCCATACCCTATCATTGGCTTTTTTTAAAAAAATCTATAAAGACGTAGTGTAGCTTCTGCTGATGCTGTAGGTATTTCTGGCAAAGGAGTTTAAGATTCAAGATTTGTTCCGTGGTGCTCCTTCCTGTTCGGATGACTGCCTCCTCTTCAGCAATAATTTTCTTTGCTTAAGGCTTTAGTCTTGTTAAGAATTATCTTCAGCATGACTTTGCTCAGGTTACTGATCAAACTGATGGTTATGCAGTTGTGGCGTAGCTGTAGGTTTCCTTTTTTTTTTGAGTATATGTGATGGGTCGTTTTTTCCTGTCTGCCATATCTCATTGCAGATTGTGGTTAGGACTGTGACTATCTCTTCTCCTCCTACTTGAATGAGCTCTGCTGGTATGTTGTCAACGCTGGCCGACTTTTCTTTCTTTAGTGACCTAACTGCAAATTCTACTTATTCACGAAAAATGGGGCAAATATCGTCGAACAAATAAACCTTGGTTCATGACAGATGTCCTTGAACTATGCAAAAAAAAAAAAAAGAGAGAGAGAGAGAAGAGAACTGAAAATGGGAAAAAGAGATCATGAAGGAGATATAAAATACAGAGAGATAAACAATACGACCAGGAAAAGCATGAAAAACGCAAAGGAATACTGGATAGAAAAACAATGCTGAAAAATCGAAGACAGTCGGAGTAGAAATGACAGCAAAATGGCATATAACTAGTGAAAGATCTCACAACCCATACACAAGGAAAAACTACCACCATCCAAAACAAATCAGGAAAATGCCATACAGAAGATCAAGAGATCCTCAATTGATGGACAGAATACATCTCAGAATTGTGCAATCATAAGACCCAAGGAGATCCAGCAGTACTAAACTGCCCTCAGGGAAAAGAAATTGATGACAATCCCCATGTTTGTTTTATTTCAGTTTTTCCTGGTTTAAAGTTACTAATTTCATATATTTAGCGGCGATGGCCTTACATTATTAATTTTTATGAATTGTTCATTGTTCCTTTACATTTCATAAATTTATATAATATGAAATTATTTTTCAGAAATTAATGTTTTATTTTGACAATCAAATTTTCTTCTTTTTCTTGTACTAAGATATAACTTCTGCCAAATTTCCCTCCAAACTGATCAAAGCCAGCTAGATTGAGAGTGAATGCTTTTTTTAAACTTACTGTTATACAAGTAGTTTTTTAAAAAATAGTTTGGACATTAAATTGTTTTATTTAATGTCAATTTAATGAAAACATCAAGGAATACATTTACATCACTTCCAAGTTCCTCTCCTGTCTGCCTTCCCTACCTGTTTACATATTTTTTCTGTAAAAAAAATGTTCCACCCTTGAGGTATCACAGTACCAATTGCTTTTCCATAGACTGCAATGCTAATGTTTTGCGAAATAAATATACTTTCTATCCTTTCTCAGCATGCATGTCAAACACTGTCACAGAGAACAATGTTAGATTGTTAATTTGATAACATCGAAAATAGGTACTCCATTGCATTTAAGAGAGATAACTCTGCTGGAACTAGACAGGGGTAAGAGTTATCTAGTTACACGAGATACATTTTCAGTCATGTGTACCACATTTTTAAAAAAAATCTTAAAAAAAATACAAAATGTGATCTAGATATGAATTAACATAACTTCACATGTTGCCAAGGGGCTCAACTTTTTTAAAAGCCTAACATAAAGTACAACTCTTACATAATGCACCAATCACAGCTAGTTTTGTCGTTTATTTCTGAATGCAATGTTCCCTACACCGTAAGCTCCGCCCACCTGGGGTTGTACAATTGGTGCCGTTATACCATTAGAGACAAGTTAGACAATACAATTTCAGTTGACTCATCACCATGTAGTAATGATACAGAATATACAAGACAAACGTTAATGATGTTTATACCTAATAATATGGATTGGCTACATACAATTGTGATGAAGAGCACCCCAATGTCATGTGAACTTGATCTGATTATCACAGTGAGAACTGCACCAGCAGTTTGTTTGGGATTTAGGGCCATTTTTCTGCACATGATGGACTATATATGGTGCCATTCTAACAGGTGGAGGAAGAACCAAAGAATCCCCTGGTGAGAACCAATGAAACACTGCATCCAATCAAACTTAAGTTCAAATTGGACAATGTTCCTACATGATCGAGAAAGGAAAGCACATAACTTGAATGGACTTGTAAATAAAGCAATTTTCTACTGCTGGTCCATGTGTGTACAAATATCGTTTACTCAAATACATCTGTAATGACTTCTCCCTAGTATGTAGTCATAATTTCAATGTTAAACTTACAAAGTATCCTGTTGAAATTGGCTGCCACCACCATTTTCAACTGATATACAATGCATCACTGTCACACACTATTGGTTAGTTGGCATTATACACCAAGGGAGGCTACTCATGACATCCAATAGATGTTGATAGAACAAAGCACTAAAATATCTGCTCAATCTGCCAAAGTGTAGATAGGGTTAATATTTTAGAACCTTGGCTAGCAAAGATGACGAATATGTAGGGCAATGAAAAGACAATAGTACTGGACATATAAATGGCAAATCACTGTGTGAATTTGTAATGGTGAGGCAAAAATAACATTAAAAAAAAGCCATCATACATCCACAGCTAATTTTCAGTTTTTTTTACTATTGACAGTATCATCCATCTTGGCACAATGAAAGCAAAGCAAGAGACCCTTGGAAGAACAAACATTCTAATTGCAGAAAAGCATTTAGTATTTCAAGAAACCCAAGACAAAACTGTTTCTACATTTCAACTCACAAGTAATGAAATGGTGTCATTCAATATATTACATGTATTCAGATATGTCCACAAACTGGGTTGAATGACAACAAGAGTTTTTTCATGGGGTTGATGCTATACTGGGCAAATTTCCAAGAATTCAAAATTCATTTCTTCCTTTTAAAAGACGAGTGTTAAAACCATCTCTCTTCTGCAATATTAAAATTTAATGCTGTGGTGGACATATCTTGATGTCAGATTTGCACCATTTTCACTTAGGACAGAGCAGACATCATTAGAAGCCTTTTGCTGACAAACCCCATGTCATAATGATCACCCATTCAAGGCAAATTGTGACAAGATTGACACCATTTTCATTCGAGACCAATCAGATATAACATGAAGTCTTTCAGTGAAAACCCTGTACTGATATGACCATCCATTCAGGAGAAATAGCAAATTTTAATTTGCAGTGACCATATCAATTGTAAAAATGACACTATTTTCATTTAGCACCAACACAATATTTTTGGTCTTTTGGTGAAAACTTCATGTCGATTTTAGCCATCCATTTAGAAGTAGTAGTGACAAGATTTAGAGGATGACCACCATAATGGACTTCAGATCAGCATCATTTTCGTTTAGGACCATCATGACACCATAACAAGATTTTTAAGCTGGCTGATATGGCAGCCATATTGGATGTCTGATTGGTAACATTTTCCCTGCAGGGACCACTATGCATCATAAAAATTCTGGTAAAAGCCTCCTGTCCAAGTAGTGACAAGATTTTAAGATTTTAATGGTGGCGACTCCTTTGGAAAAGGTGGGTCTCCAAGTGCACAGTACAATTATCTGATGAAAAAACAAATACTGTTATTTAGCTGTTTATTTTCCATAAAACCTCCATTTTGTCACTTCTTGATAAAATGTTTACCAAGATAATAAAGCTTAGATGTCTTGCCATAGTTTAATGATAGATTTCTCCATTTTATATTTAAATAAGATACTGATGTGGAGCAATCTGAAAGCAGGGCTCGAATTTAACACAAATTTCTTTGTAGCCAGAAGGACTAGTATGCTGATAAATTTTCTAGTCCTGCCAAATCTTTACTAGTCCTGTCCAAAAACAATATCCCACACTTGTATTGAGAATTACATTATTCATAAATAGCTTTATCATATGAAATGCTGAATTACAGAATTATAAATCAAATCCTGCTTCAAATCATCAGTCAGTCAATTCACATTTCTTGTTTCTCAAGAATATCTGGATCCAGTTCCAGAAAAGGATCCAGGTGTCCTTTCTCATCTTCCACCTGCACTCTAGGTCTATATGGGGTTTGTTCAGGTTTCCTTACCTATCTCCCTGAAACATTCCACAAATGTACTGCTGATGATGGATCATTTGTTGGAATATTATTTGTATGGAACATTATAAAGAGTAGGTCCGACAGAACCCAAGGTCACAAACATTATCTCCATCCACTCCTCACCATTTGTATCTCTGAGTAACCCTTCTCAGCATTAGCAGAGTAGGCTGGGATTGTTAGAATAAGGTCAATCAATGCCATAATATTCTTTCAGTCAGCAGCACATCATTTTACAACTGTTGACCCAAGCCAAAGCAGAGATGTCTTTGCAAGATAACAGAATACATTAAGAAAATTATAATCTGAATAAATGTACATCAAGAAAAATATAATGTCAATACTTAAATAATGTTGATATTAATTTTTGAAAGCTTTTCTTACATGGTTATCATTTAAAATCAAGATACTGTACTATGCTTAAGAATTTTAACAATCTGGTGTCAATGATGTTTCCTATATATGTTTTAATAAATATTTGAATATACACCTATTTGCTGTAGACTAAACTCTTTAATATGTCCCATTCCAATTCCACTACATCAGCATCCACACTTGCACTGACAAGAACTGACCGGAAATGCTCCACCAAAACAGGTTTCTGGCTTTCACTTCCAGTGATGTAGTGAGTAAATAACCTGTTTATCAATCCTCTAAGTATTTCCAACATCAACTCCTTTCATCTCATCCAGCTTAACACATCCATGCAAAATCATTAAAGGGTCTTCAGTTTTTTTACCATAGCCACTTTCACTGGTTGTCAGCCGAGAGCAATGTTTTCCCGGCAGGCAAAATTCGCACGTTTCAGAACCTTTAACTTCAGTTTGGAGCAACACAGAAAAGTCAATTATAGCTTGATGAATAGTAAAATATCTTAGGAGTAAAATAAGCCATAGATTATGGCCATATGCCTTCAACAACCGAATAAGCAGAAGGAAATCAAGAGTCATGGGTAAAACGAAGTATTTAGAAGTTACTGACCTTGTCTCTTATATAGGATGATACACAGTGTCCTATGTCAGAATGGGTCATGGGGATAATCCGATATATTTTTATCACTCTTTATGATTGCTTTCCTTCAGATTATTGGGTGTTTTATTTTTCTCATCATCAAGCTTGAGTCGAGCACCTATGGTTTAACACATTTCGTTAAATCTTCCCAAGATCTTACTGGCGGCAGATTCCTCTGGTGGTATCTGCATAGCTGCTTTTCTCTGTTTTTTTTGTGTTGCCCAAGCTTTCATGCACGTTTACTAATTCATTTTTAAAGTTCAAACAACATGCAGCAAAACTGGATTTTTTCTGTTTGCTTTTTGCTAATTTTGCACACCAGTTATACCGCATAACGTTCTTTTCTTCATCATAATTCAGCCATTATATGCCTTTTGTCCATTTCATCTGAAACGTTTGATTACACTTTTCCCTATCATAAGAATTATTCCTCTCTTTAATGTCATTTTCATTCAACTTTTGCTATTTTTCTGTTAGCTGAATACGTTCATTAAAACACATTTTGTCTGTCTTATATGGAGCGAATTGTCTTCTTTGGAAATGTGAGATGTTACAGTATAGCTGACGCGAATTATTTAAGGTAAGAAAATGAATATCAGTGTCCTGTATATAAGAAAGTCAGATCAAGAAAGACCATTTCAAAACACTTGCTTTTGCCCCCCCCATTAAATGGCCATTCTCTGATAAGGACTTCAGTTCATGTTCTGCATGATCCAAGCAGTAGCTATTGTGAACACTGTTACAAAATATTAGCATCAGAAGATGATGCTAGATTTAGCTTAGAAAAAGTATGTTCCCATCAAACGAACCCATCTAATTCAGCGTGTTCTATATAACAGTTCCAGTTACGGTCTTATTAATAGCAAAAGTTTGGTAATTGTTCCTGATTAATCGGACAGCAGTATATTGTTGAAATTAATAATAAGACAGAACATTTTCAAATCTTAGATGCATATGCTCAGAGATTTTAAAATGTATAGCATTCTGCTTGATATCTCCACGTCTATTAAATTATTTGTCCATTCTTGTAAGGGAAAAAATATAAAATCAATTCTAAGCATCATATAAAAAAGTAGTTGTATGGAAAAGATGTGTCAATAAAGTTATCGTAAAAAATTCATCTGATTTTTATAATTATTTCGATGCAAGTGTAAAATATATAGTTTTCCATTTGTGACTGTTGGAGTGTTTGGCTAGCAAACAATTTTTTCCTCCCGAAAAAACCCTGTAATCAAACAAACCTGCAAACTTTAATTATTTCGAATAGCTTTTTCTGTGTTCTTCTTATGTGGTATACCGTTTTGTAGTTTATTACTGTGGCCGAATGAATAAAGTGTGATACATCATTTTAATTTAATCATAATCAGATTAATCAGGATCAATTACCTAACTTCCGTTGTTAATGACGGTATCATAATTGGCGCTGTTAAGCGAATGACAAATCGGATGGCTTGTTATAGAAATGCACCTTTCCGAGGCAAATATGGACTTCATCTTCTCATGCTAATATTTTATGACTGTGTTGACAATGGTTACTGCTTTGATTCTATGAGACATCTGCCGAAGTGAAGACTTTATTATGGAATGGCGTAAACAAACGTTGACTTTCGATAACCGAAACTTACTAGACCATCATACTATTAACATTAAGAAAGTTACTAGTCCGACAGGAAATCTACTAACCTCAGGCTAGCTGACTACCGCTAATTTCGATCCCTAAAGGTAACCTGTCTGCTTGACCAGTCTGATTGCTTGCACCAAAAGATCCATACATCAACGATTTCTCAAGTCATTAAAGAGTTATGCAATTTCCAAATATTCCAGTACGAACTCAACAAATTTAACTTGCAATCTGTTCAATGACTCAGTTACATATTTTTTCTCTCATTAAGTAGCAGCTGCAAATTACCCATAGTACCCTACTTTGATAAAAATTTGCAAATCCAAAGGGCTTTTCCTGGTTAGAAACAAATCAATTCTTTCCTCCTAATCTTCCCTAATTTGCTGGTTGTGTGGGAAGCTGAAGGAAAAAAGGATAAAAGATGCATATGCATGAGAAAATTTGAATCGAGAGGAGGGTTGTGGTCACACTTGTATTCCTTGTGTTAATTTATAATACTGTTAAGGTGATTTCATGGCAAAAATTTTGTCTTGCTTTTTTGATAAAACTGTAGACTCCTGTGGTACAAGTAAATTTCCATATCTCAGAACTAGATTGCTTACAACCGTACCATAAATTGAGCTAAAATTTGATTTATATTATTGCTAATTTCTCAGATCAGAAACTAATATGATAATGTACATTCTGAACATCATCTGTGAAACAATCAGTATGGAATGGAGAAAAAAATGTTTGACTTACAGCTGAGTGTTTATTCAGAAATTGGTCTTATGTGTAAAACTGGTACACCATAATGTCCTGAGTTACAAATATGGTCAAAGTATTAAACAAAATAGAAATGAGATGACAGCATCTCATTTTATACCGTCAGATATGGAAAATTTCATCACAGGCAATGTTAAACACTTATTTTTTCATGATAATCATTTGTCGAGACAGAGAGAGAGAGAAGCACACAGAGGATATGCAGAAACGGTACGAGTTTTTATTCATGCTCCTAATAGAAACTTAAGTAATCCTTATTTATGCCCCTAAAAGAAAATGGATATGGTCTTAATTTATGTCCCTAACAGAAACTAGTTGGTCCTTATTTATGCCCCTAATAGATACTGTATTTAGTCCTAATTTATGCCCTTAATAGAAACTTTAAGTAGTCCTTATGCATGCCCCTAATAAAAATGGATATTGATGTATTGCCAGCCACGACAACAATGACCTACATAATCATCAATCTTTCTCCTTTTAAAATAATCTTCATATCATTCAAGAAAGATCTGAAATATACCCTGACAATTTCCGAAAAGTTGATGAAAAACTTTCCAAAACCATTAGACTTTATAAATATTTTATAGTAACAGTCAGTAAGGTCACAGCTGCATCTTCCAACAAGCCATTTGTGATAATGTAATACCTCATGCCTTGCCAGTGCCTTTTGTGATGATCTAATACCTCATGCCTTGTCAGTTATATTTGTCAGCAGTCCACTAGTATTTAACACGTTTCACTGACATGTTATAACAGGTCAGTTTGCTGTATAATGTACATAAATTCCATAGAACAGTGAGAAATGTAGGTAGTTTTTTTTTTCCTTACTCTGAAAATAGATCTATGTATCAAAATAATTTTGTACAGAAGAGAGATCATTGTTATCAATAAAGAATTCTGATGTCAGTTGTGAAATTGTCAAGATTATCCACTAAAAGTAAAATATATAAAGACACTATTTTGCATGACTGAAAATTATTCTCAGCAAACTGCTTGTTAGAAATCTATATATTTTAATGTATAAGCTTGTCACAACATGAAGAATGAATGCAATATATTTATGCATTTTTTATCTTTGCTAAAATCTTGTGTAATTATTTTCTTAGAACTGAACAGGGCATTATAATGTTTATTTATGTATGGAAGCATCCAAAAGTATTCTAAATCGTTAATGAACTAATACCATATTCACATGTAAAAGTAATCACAGCCATTAATGGCTACCAGGTCAGGGCTTGTAATGAATCAGCTTTCAAATTCTGTCTCCCTCATCACATCACATCACATCCCCAAAAGAAACATGTTGAAACAACCACGGTGATATAAGCATTTAGGATTCTTATAAACTTCGTTAAGTGAGAATGGGTACTGAAAATTCCAAAAATAATTACAAAGCTAACACATAGAAATGGTTCATTTCCTTGTAAAGTCTATCTACTGAAATAAGGGTGAAAAGACATAGAATAACACCAAAATAAAAAGAACAATATTGATCTATCATTCCCACAGATTTTTCTCAAAACTTTTTCTTTCCAGTTAAATCAGATAACAGCACTGAATCTACTTAAATCATGACGAAATCTGATTTCCATCTTCATGCAAATGTGAGAATCAAGGAATTAACTTTCATTAAAATGTAAGTCACTGTCACATGGCATATTTAGATGTCCATTCTCGTGCTGTGGTGTTGTATTTGTTTCGGTCAGTCTTGTAAACTCGTGCAATTTCTGGTACCAATGGGTCATCCGGGTTCGGGTCAGTCAGCAGTGAGCAAATTGAAAGTAGAACTGGAAAAGAAAATTTAAACAATACACTGGAAAGAAAATAATGTAAAAAAGTCAAACAAAACTTTAATAAGTACTAATATTTATTCACATCTGTAATCAAGCAAATTGAAATTTCAAAAGTTTATTGCTCAGAACAATAATGAGTGCTCATAGCAGAGATTGTCACAAAGTACTCAACTGTACAGCCTGTGAGCTTGCAAACTGAATATGCAAGAAAAGTACAGAATAAATCTGAACAGTTTAAATATTACTCAAGTTGAATCACAGGTACAAACTCTGGTATGAACCCTTTATAACTTGTTAAAATACAAATACATAAATTCTTTTTCTTCAAAACAAATTTGATATGCATCTAATGCAGCTGTCTGTCAACAAAGAAGAAACCACCAATAACTGGGATTACCTAATCTCAAAATAATAACCATGTGCATTCTGTTGGTGAATGGGTGCATAGCTTTAGTGCTCATAAGTTGACTCATACCGCGATCAACAAAGATCCTAATCTGCCATAGCATAATGAGCCTGCAGATCAAGTTCTATATTCTTTGTTCTTCTGATTACACCTATCAAACTGTACAGATCCAGATCTGCCGACACCATATATGATAGATCTGGGTCTATGCAGTTCATTTGGACTCGACATATAAGTGACTACACACAGTATGTCATTACAATTTTACCTTGGATAGCAGTCAATCACACTCTGCCTTTAAACCTAAAAAGCAACCTGTATGGTAATTCTATAAAGAAGTGCTCTATTATTTTCTAGTGAAATATAATGCATGCTTTTAACTCCTGCAAATGGCTTAAACTGGCTTCCATAGATTAAGAGCTGACCATTCAACTCAGTAAGATTATGTAGCATTGTAAGAACCCAACCAATGAAAATAATCTTTCAAATTTTATATCATGATGATGTAATCTATTTCACAATAGTATGATAAAAAAAATATTTCCAACAATAATGACATAATTAACATGCACTGACTTTTGCTCACAATCACAGTAGTTCAGAGCTTTTAAAGTTTACAGACAAAGCTTTAATCTGTTCTTCAGAGTAACATTACTTTCAAATGAACTGAAATTATAATTGACAGGTGGTTTTTGTTTTTTAAAGGTCACAAGTTTCCTTACACTGAGCAATTAAGCTGGAATTGCTTCATGATAAAAATAATATGGGATACATATCTTTAATTAAAAGCAAAAGACTAAACATTAATTTCAACAATTTGTGCAGAATACATGAAATGCCATGAAATACTGTGAATAGTGATGGCTTGAGGCTTGATAAGATACCAATTTACATAAGTGCAGAGAAATACAGCTCCAGAGATATTATTATCTATGTTCCATTTTACATCATAAACAGGGGGCCCCGGTTTCTTCCTCCACCATTAATACTGGCCGCCATGAATAGCCTATCATGTGCTGAAAAATGGCGTTAAGCTCAACAAAAACAAAAACACATCACTATACAGTCTTTATATTTTTCTAAATTTTCTTTTCCAGTTGATGGGGAATTTACATTAACTGCTCAACAAATTAGTAAAGAAAGAATGATTCTTTTAAAATTACTCAAATTATTTTAAGCATTGCCAGAGAAGATAACTATTATTAGGGTTAAAGTCTATACTCACTTAGAAGTCAAACCACAAACAACATAGGTTCTGCAGATCAGGGTCTAAGTTGTTTGTTTTACTGATTACTCCCATCAAGCAGCACAGATCCTGATCTGCCGGCATATTATGCCAAAAAAGATCTGGGTCTGTGCAATTTGCAGTAGGACTCGTATAAGCAATAATATCTATCTATCTATCTATATATATATATTAATCATATATTTAATATTTGCTGTCTTCAATGACATAAACTGACATGAAAGAACTGAATCTATATTCTGTTACTAATTTGATCAAGACCATAAAACATGTTACTATTATTAGTAACAAATTATATTTGGTAAAAAGAATGTATACTAACTATACTGTAAGCATGAATGGAATGAAATCACTCCAAGCCAAAAACTAAAAAATGTTACTGGTACTTAAACATGACAATACTAACACCTTTCAAACTCTATTTCATCAATCATCAAACTTTCTTTAAAATATTTTAAATCTCGCAACTAGTTTAGAAAATCTCTGCAAATAAATTTTTAAACACAGACATGTTTTTTTTTCTTCCCAAGAAACAATTTCATGCTGGCCAACAACAGGAAAAGAAAAAAGCAAAATTACTTGCAAACATAGATCTATAGTTGTATAAATAATGATCCTAAATTACAACACTGTACATGTACACAATTTATGCTAGGTGTACACTGTATCTAACATCAATGCATTAAATCAAACTTTTATTTCAGTTACTATCTCTTGATCTACTCGCAGTACATTATTGTAGTGCCTCAAGGTTGCAAATCCACTGGTCTTTCAAACAATCTCATTATTTATGGCATGCATTTTTTTACATTGTACACATTTTTGTGGTCATAAATTACAAATTTTTTCATCCGTGTTTTGTACTCTTACCTCTAAGCCACTGCAGCTCCAAAAACATAATAAAGTCATATATATTTTTTGTTTTGTTGGATTTAGCAGCACTTTTGAAACATCACTGGTTATATTTTCATGAGGAATTGTGAGAAAAGTGCCTTTCCCAAAGAGAGCCTGATGCAGCTGATCCATGCAAGTATCAAACCCAAAACCTTTGGATTGACAATCAGATGCTCTACCAAATGAGCTACCATGACTGGTATGTAATATTACACCTCTCCTTTTATGTCAAAGAATGAAAATCCCTTTCACAAAGGCACATCTATTGTCTGAATTTATTATACAGAATCTGTCCTCCATTGCCAATAGATATCCATGGAAATAAATTTTTGTGCCAACATACCAAACTACCTGCCTACCATAACTGGACATAAAATACACCAGTAAAAAATTGAACATTCATTCTGATATCCAAATACTTGTATACTATTTTGTTCTAAAAAGAAATTATTGTTGTTACTGTATCAATTCTTTTTAAGAGATGTAGAATTTGTCTGATTTATTTATTCAAAAGTTTTATGATTCTCTCTAGGAGAGTATATATACAACGCGCAAAAAAACTTTTATGAAATGCAAAAATTTGCAAAATCCAGTAAAGATTAAATATATGTCAAGATGAACTTCTCTAAGTATGTGGTATAAAAGATATGCATATCACCAATAATTTCAGGATTCTAGCATAAACAATGCCTGGGAAATGAACAAGCACAAATTTTATTTTGTGTCAGTGGAACATAAAATATACATCACAACGACCTACTACTGAAATGAGGTAGTAGTGCTCATCAAGATGCATCAGCAAATTTTATGATTCTAGGTAGGATACTAGGTATACAACTTGCCAAAACCTATGAACTAAATGCAAAAGCTCAACCTAAGCCAGAAAAACATGAAATATAGGTCACAATGACCTCTTGGCATGGGTGTAGTGCTAAGTGACATATCCAATCTAGATCATTGATTAAAGCATAAACACTACAAACATCAAATTAAACAACTGTGTAAAGGGGCAAATTTCTGTAGATCTATAAAGAACACATTAAGTTGGACAGGTGAACCATTTATTAGATTTTTGAGGATTGGCATATGTTTAGATCAACATAATGTACTAATTGGCATATGTCACTGTCATGGAAGCAGTTGTTCTTGATTAAACTTTCATTTATTTAACTCGAAAATTAGGGGTCAACTTCTAATCTGCTTCACACCATTTTTCTGCAAGAGAAAGCAAAGGGTAATTGTTGTTGTTGTGGGGTTTAATGCCATTTTTCAGCACACGATAGGCTATACATGGCAGCCAGTATCAAAGGTGGAGGAAGAAACCGGGGAAATCTGAAGAAAGAACCAGACCCATGAGAAGCTACTGGCAAGCTTTCTCTCATATACACATTTGTCGAATCTTAGACTTGAATACACGCAGACAGTGGTGAGATGGCAGTCATCCGTAACTGAGAGCGAATTAGACCAATCGGGGCACCGAAAACAAAAGGTAGAGGACTCCAGGTCAAATTTAGGAGAAATTCACTCGTAATTAGCATCCAAGGGATTTGGATATCTGAAAAAATCTACTAATTCAATTCTGACTGTAAAAGCTTGACAAGACAAGGTGAGATAGTGTAATGGGAAGTATACACGTGATGTACCACATATTTACAAAACCAAAATGACCACACAAAGTTGGAAGGACTGAAAGAGGCAAGACGCCTGAGAATTTGGAAAAAGGGAAAAGTGGAGAGGACCCAGACTTACATACACAAGGAAGTCAAAAGTACAATCGCAGTGAATTCGGACTGAACCAGAACCATCAGGTTATGAATTTGTACAAGGCAGTGTTTTTGATTTTTCATTTGATTTAATGAATTAATTCTATCGCTTACAGATTGGCTATCTGTATTAAGCACATTTGTATTTAAAATTCGTTAAATAATTTAGTTAAAAAAGAAGTGTATCTTTTAAATGTAATGCATTATCAGTTGTTTTTTATATTTACTTATTCTGAGCAAATTACACTGGTGGCGATCACCCTCCAGATAATGATAGCCAAAATCATATAACCCACCCCAACAAAGCTGGGGGAGTTTGCAACACACTGAAATGTGAAATATTGGTCAAAGTGACATACTTTTAAGATGTTATAGTCCTCACCATGAAACATGTCACTTAGTTGATTGAATTAATTTTCCTCCATTTTCATTTATGACCAACGTTTAAATTACAAGTCTTTATTTAAAATAAACTCCATGTCTGATCATCTCTTCTGAAGCCGTTATAACATTTATAAGATGGCTGTCATACTGAAGGTATGATTAGCACCATTTTAAAAATCAACCTCACAAGTGAAAATGCCATATCCCTATCACTAGCCATGAAATAGTACTGAAAACTGAATTCCGATGATGGCCACCATATCCGCAAAATTGGAGGTCTATTTGGATTTAATTTCATTCAACTAGAGTTAAAATCACGACTTTCTTGAAAATTTCATATCAATATGACTGTTCAGGTGAAAACTGAATTCTGATGATGGCCACCACGTCCGCAAAATTGGAGGTCTATTTGGATTTATTTTCATTCAACCAGATTAAAAATCACGACTTTCTTGAAAATTTCATATCAATATGACTGTTCAGGTGAAGCAAAAACAAAATTTTAAAGATGGCCATCATTGCAACATTTGTTTCCAGATAAGCACCATTCTGATTCGTCTCCAAACAGACATCATAAGAAGTCTATTTGTGATAACCATGTCAATCAGGAGGAATAGTGAATAAATCTTTACAAGACTGGCAAATAAGTTGGACATTAGATCAACACCATTTTTATTCCAAGCCTTTTAGTAACAATTCAAAATAGGCAGTGAATAAACGTTTTTTCCCTTGATGCCATGATGCTATAGCCACAAAATTGGAGGTATGATTAATTTTAACAGGACCAAATAGATCTCATAAGTATTTAATGGTGGCAATATTTGCAGCATGATCAGCTTCATTTTCATTTAGTATTTACAAGACACCACAAGAGGTCTTTTTGTGAAACCATTTCAATAGGATTATCCATTTAATAATGATAGGATTTTTAAGATAGCTGCTGTGGTGGCCATATTGGATGTCCAAGGGGCAACTTTTTGGGCTGACCCACAGGAAGCTACTGGAAAGCGTTCTCACATACCCATGTTGGTCAAGCCAAGACTTGAGCTGATGTGGACAGGTGAGATGTAACATGTAAAGACAATATCCTTGGATCACTTGGTGAAGATGAAAGACACTCAATAATATATGCAGATAATAAGGGGCACACTGTTGCAGGTTAACAAAAGAGCTATTCAATAATCAAATACTTGTTGCTAGTGAATGTATAAAATTACATTTTGATTTTTGACAATCATTGTGTAATATTTTTGGGTTGCTTTCACACTGGAAAAATGTTTCACTTTCATTAATTTTTAGTTTTCCTGAAAATAGTTTTCTGCTTTTTTAAAATGACTTATTAAAAGTATGAGACACTGGAAGTGATAGACTTTTAACTAAGACATAAAAGGTAAACATACAGGTTGATCTACAAGACCTGCCAACTAGACCCTCTCGGTAAGAGATTTTTTTATGCAAGAATGATCATTACTACTGATACTTTTTAAGTTGGAAAACATGCATTTTAAAGTTCAAAAGTTATATCGAAAACTGATGCACCAATGGCAAGATAAAACGTAGGTAAAGTATGTTTTAGACCTTAAATACCTCCAGCGCTGTTGTAGAAACTTAAGTTTTAAAACTAATGGACCTCGCTGGATTGTTGCTTTCTCAAAACTTAACATACTTCTGATCTTTAAAAAATATTTTTTATTTCACACGATGACAATCATAACTCTCACTATGTAACAGACACTCAAATCAACATGTGACTATCAATAAATGTAATGTTGATTTTCCTGCTTTTTCCCATAGAATCTTGATATTTTTTAGATCTTCTGTACTAGCTACTAAAACTTTTTGATGCCGCTCTACAGCTTCATAGTTTGCTTAGGATTAGAATTTTAAAGAGATCAAACTCCCACCCACCCCGGTTTCCTCACTATTTATACTGGCTATTAAGATCTTGTATATCTTACATATTGTTCAAATAGCTTTTAATTCCATTTATTTTGGCATGTGATTGATTGGTGTAATAATGTGTGTTATAGAGTATACAGCTTGGCCTAACTCCAGATGTGCACTTTTCAAAAATGTGCTAGCTCCACTTGGTCATTTTCACTTCCTGAACTTCACAGATAAATTGTAAAAATAAAAAAAAGAGCTGATAACTTTTTCACATATTATATAGATTGGATTATTCTTTCATTACACTCTCAGAATCTGGTATTATCTAGTCAGGCAAAATTTATAGCTGCTAAGGATAGCGTACTTCAGACAAATTCAGGATGATTTTTGGAACACAAGGTAGCAGTCATTTTAATTAGCAGCGTGCAAAGTCATTTACAATTCCAAAAGTACAATAGCTAAGATATATCAGTCACATTACATCAAAGTAGCATAGAGGTATTCCAACATTCTCTCCACTGTGCATGTTTTAAATACAAACAACTTCACCTTACATACGTCACTCTCTTAAAAGTACATAATAACAAAGTGCTTTCTTTAAGAGCCTTATTTTCCCCTTCATCTTTAACATGTATCACCCCTTGGATGCCATTTAATAAACAAATTCTATAAGCAACAGTTTGATCATGCAGACATTTTGCATGAAAAAGTATGTGCAGTTTTCAGCATCTGAGGTACTCCTGTAAAGTTTGTATGAATCCCTGACAAACTCCACCAAATCCAATATGAAACAAAACACCAAATCAAACATGGACGAATCAATTATCTGGATTTCACAGCAACAATCACATTTCCATAAATTTGCTTTTGTTCAGTAAGACTGTATTTTATGGGCCATTTTCGTAAGAATTAAGGTAGACATCTCTGACCAATACTAGTACATAAAACCTATCCTATTTACACTCTCTGACTCACATATATACTGAATACACTAAAACACAAAGGCATATATTCAGAACAATTTCTTTACTGTTTTTACATGTTTATACAACAGACTGACTTTGCAGCATATATTAATGTTTAATCCAAAAATTAAGAGTTTTATATCATACATTTACAAACGATGAAACATTTTTAAAACATATTTGTGCTACTCCAGTAGAATGTAATTAGCAATACAGCTCGCCTATATGAAGCATCTTTATTTTCCAGCAGCCATTGCAACATATCAATTATTATGGATAAGGTAGATGTTAACTAAAGTGATCTTCACCAATAAATGTTGGCCCCTTTGACTGGGTATAAGAGAAAAACTAAGATGTTTCTTTTCTATTAATCAAAGCAGAGCTACTATAACAAATTTACATGTATTTTATTATATAAAATCACCACACAGAAAATCCAATCCAAGATGAGATATTTAATTAAATGAAGTAACAGAATTTTAGTAACCTTTGAGGGACAGTCCATCCACAGTTCACATATGATTAGTGCAGTGACCAGTCACTACAGATGAGGCCTTGCATACAGCCAACCTGTCAAGAGTAACATATCAAGATATACATTGTCTAGTCCTCAATATGGACAGTTTACCACTGAATAAACACTTATTCCACTTTTAAATACAATTGTCAGAAAGTTGCCTTCTGAGTAGGTTTTGATGCATATGGTAAGGTACTACATGGTAGTAACATCAAATGTAGGTTACACTGACTTTCTTTTGTAAGGTGGAGTAATAGCAGAGATGCATAAAATTATACTAAATTATCCAATTATCAAGTTTCATGATCTAAGAAGAGCACCCATCATATGTACCTTTAACACAATATTAATGAAGCATGAAACAGTCACCAAGAGATTCTGTAATATATGTGCAGTACTTATCAAAATGCATCTCCTCACCCATATCATGATTTAAGTTGGGATAAAAGTAAATGACCAATTTCATACTTATTGCACGAACAGTGCCTTGTAAATACAACACCAAATACAAAATTTAGTCAGTGAAATACAAAATAATGATCACACTAATACACTTCTGAAATGAGGGTTCAGTGTTTATCTAGATGCATCTCTTCAAGTTTCATTAATCAAAGTAGGACAGTATGTACATAGCATGGAAAAACCCTCTGTCATGAGTTGAACACAAACACAAGCCATTGAAACATGAAATATAGGTCACAGTGACCTTTTATTGTAGGTATATTGTACTAATAGAAATGCATACAATTATCTTGTTAATATATCTAGCAAAGAACAGTGGCTGAAAATACACATAAGATACAAAATTAACCAAAGTCAGTGAAGCAAGAAATATAAATAACATTGACCTGATTTTGTGATGATGTAGTACCTATCAACAAGCAACCCTCACAAAGTTTTAGGAAAGGTTTTACAGTATGTATGCATCCTCCACAAAATTCAATGTGGTCATGTGCTAAATGACAAAAATGTGCATGTATTAGACCTTTTGTGGGGGTGGGGGTGGGGCAGGCAGTGAAGATGCACTAAAACCCATTCCAAACTGTTGCTTAGGAACCAAGAAATAATCAAGCTGAAACCGAACATATGTATCTGCCTTTATATGTGGAGATGCCAATGCTGGGGGTAGTACAATAGAGCTGTTCTCTTTTTTGTAGAGACGAGATAACAAAAAATTACAAGACCAAACTATAGCACAGACTTAACCACAAATAATCAAGATTAAAAACTTGTTTTAATTTTGGAGCAGAAGCATTAATGTTTGGTATTCAACTTTCATGTAGATCAGAAATTTGTCCTTTCATTTTATCATTTTCTTGTTTTTCCTTCATGTTTTCCTATAAACACAAATTTGTTTTGCTGCAAACTCAAATCAATCTTGCACTTTCACTGCGATGCATATTTCTTTGTCCATTCTGCCGCTATTTCACTGTATCTCTTTCGGTCTGTTTTGTACATTCTGGCTATTTCTGGCACCAGCGGATCATCTGGATTGGGATCCGTCAACAGGGAGCAAATTGACAACAGAACTGAAACAAAAAGAAAAATCTCAAGTACTACCCAACTAAACCACAAATTGAAATACATATAAAAATTAATTATGTTCATGGTTTTACAAACAAAATATCCACACAATTCACATAAATGTATGTTGTAAAGAGAAGAAAAACATAACTTCACGCTCTGATTATTGAACTTCACTCTACTAATTCAGCATTGCAAATTTATGTCAAAACTTTGATTTCTGGATCTGGTCGCAAGCCTTAATTAATCAACCACACACACAGTGAGATGTAAGGATATTAAATAAATCCTGCTTGCTATAAAAAATTGAAACATTTTTTAGAAATAGCCTAGTTACTCAAGGTTCGCACATGTAATATTCCACATAGATGCAAAATGTTTCCAAACAATAACACATTTGATTAATTATCTAGTGCACCAAAATAGGCATGAACTATTTAATTTTCTGCTCCAAAATCCAACTCTTATTGAACTTTAAAAATTACCCACAATCTACAAGTATTTTCTTTCAGATTCCATCCTTTCCCTAAAACTTTAGTATTCAAACTTAAAATATGCATTTTCACACATTCCCTGGTCAATAAATGTGTTCCTTTGTATCCTGTATACAAGATCTGTTAAACAAGTGAACATACAAAACTTCAAATCAAAAGTGTTAATGATACAAGTACAAGTCTCAAAATTCAGAATCGCCAAATATATTTTATTTATTAAAACTAACTTGCACTGGAAAATGCTGATCATCATTTGCAATTCTGGTGATCACTAGTGCCAACACAGAATTACTGGTAATTGGCTATTCCAAAATGTGCTCCAACTATGAATATCTAAACAGGTGAAGTACATATAAACTTATAGTGTTGATTTTTTTGTGTGCTTTACCCAACTCATTGTCCAAGTTTTAATTGATAAATGATGTAGAAGTCATTAAATAAATGCAAGTGCCAAGCAGCAATTAAATTAAGTGTATACTGTTTAAAAAGCTTGTCATGAATGATACATGCCTACTCCATGTTTAACAGTCCTATATATAGGCACAAGTAGGGTATGGCATAATGTGGAGATTATCTGCCAATTTTTCACCTTTAAGCCTCAATTCTATGCATTTCTTTATTACTCAAATTGATTGCAGGCATACACAAAGTTTGGTTAAGGAATTTACACCAAAACAAAGATATCTGTTTTTTTTTGGTCATAATGGTTTTGACCTTGGACTTTTTGTTCCTGAAACTGACAGACAGCTTGCAAATCGTCCACAAACTTTGGTCAACAGACATCAAAAACAAAAATAAACTGTTTTTGAAACTTTCACATGGTAACTTCATTTATTTTGTATACCTTTACAAAAATTTAACATCTTTACATTTTATATTCTATTTTGTTGTGTTTCATGTTTATACAATTCTTTCTTTTTTACATCTGTACAACTTTACTTTTAATTGGCACTATATGGCCATTTTTGTAAAGAGGTGCAGTTCTTATTCAGTGATTGACCTTATCCGATAACCTCAAAAATCAAGAGGTGCAGTCCTCTTTCAGTGATTGACCTTATCAGCTAACCTCAAAAATCAAGAGGTGTAGTCTTCTTTCGGTGATTGACCTTATCTGCTAAACTTAAAAATCAAGAGGTGCAATCCTTTCAGTGATTGACCTTATCAGCTAACCTCAAAAATCAAGAGGTGCAGTCCTCTTTTGGTGATTGACCTTATCCGATAACCTAAAAAATCAAGAGGTGTAGTCCTCTTTCGGTTATTGACCTTAAAAGAATTTACAGCTGACATGAAAAGCTGGCTCATAACATGAAAATTGTTTCACAAGCTATCTGTTAATGAAAACATTGCTTAGTATGTATAGCCACACAAGACTGGGCTCTCCTACCTCTAAAAAATGAATTTGAGTGACAGGGGCCTAAACAATGAAATTTTGTAGTCCACTTAAACTATTACATAGAATACATAATCTAAAACTTGTCAATAACCAAGAAAACACTAATGTATTTGTATCTGAGATGGTTCAGAATAAAACATTAAAACTAATCATATCAAAATGACAACCACTGAGCTGAATGTCTACAAAATGCTACTACGTTTACAATTAACAAAATATGCTGGTGTCATCAGAAGATTAATCATGTACTCCCTACCTTTGTGCAGGAAAGCTTATAAAAGGAACAGTCCCAAATGCAAAATATCCTGACAAGCAATGCCCAGCAAAAGATTTTTATTTTTAACAGAATTTTTTTAACAAGTGTCCAAAGACTACATTAGGAAGCAATATATATGACAGCCCAGTATATTTTTCATGATATGTTAAAAAGACATCAGAGCATATGTAAAATTTATGTACATCATATATGGATCATTCCTGTAGGCCATGACGATAAAAATTTCCACGAAAGACTATAAAAATATGATTGTGAAAACAAAAAGATATCAAGAATATATGTCAATTAAGGAATAATAAAAAACCAGGGCAAAGTTGTTCCATCCAAGAAATAAAAATGCCCTGCTATGAAAACTCTGCATGCAATATAAAATGGAGATTTTGCTCGTGCTGAGAGCTGGGCAAAATAAAGAGGTAAGATACTAAGATTTGTATCAATATGCTTTGTATTTTGTATCTTTATGATACAATATGAGTAACAGGTTGCAATGAAGTGTGGGTGATTTGGATTAACATAGCTTTAAAAAAATTTCATTCATATCACTATGATATCTGCAGTGTGACAGTTTATAGTGATGTCTAGCACTGAGCATCATGCTGCAGACGTGCATCATGTCCCACCCAGTAAAATTATCCTGACACTAGGCTGACCAGTCCTAACACTCACCTCCTAATGCTGAGTGCCAAGCTGGGGGGAGCTGTGAGCAGTTTTTTAAAGTCTCTGGTATGAATCAGCCATTGTTTGAAGTACTGCTTCCAAGGTGGAGGCTCTAACCACTTGGGCCACCAGAGCTGTCTTGCTGCAATCCAGTCTGTACAGCCGAACTTACATTCTCTAATTATTGTCACACTCCAAACTATCTGAATTATGTTCAGGTTTTGCCAGTCAGTGCAATCCAAGATTTTCCTTTAAGCAGTACAATGTGCCAACATTTTTAAATTCCAGTTGGGGTAGAGACTATAATGACCAACAGTCAGGTGATGACATTTTTAAAAGGCAGCAGAAGTCAAGAAAAGCTACATGTACCAGGGGTAAGGATAAAACCAGTCTACACCGGGCACTTTCAGTTCAATTCAATTCTGCTTTACAAACTATACATGATGTTACAAAATGTACAAAGATATTCTACCAGCAACATACAGCATTCATAAGTAAAACTCTGAATCTTAGATATGTATATCACAAAAATGACCGAAGTCCACAATCTAGCATCATTGTGCAATCTAACACCCATACTGGAACTTCTACATTGTAATGGAAGGCACTGTCAGAAAATTTTGAATACAAAGAGACAAAAGCTAAAATCAGTTCAAATGATAAACATGAGAATTACTGTCAATGTTTTGAAAACGCCATTACAGAATATGTTCACTTGCAGAAAATATATTTGTGAAATCAACTGCATTATCTATGGTTGAGTGTGTGTGTGATTTGGATTTTTGACGTAGCTTTAACAATTTTTAGTCATATCGATACGATGCCTGTAATATGGCAGTTTAAAGTGATGTCTAGCACTGGGGCATCATGCAGCAGACATAAAGTATCATGTCCCACCCAGTCTTATTATCCTGACACCAGGCCGACCAATCCTAATTCTTAACCTCTTTTTGCTGAGTACCAAGTGAGGCAGCTGTTAGTACCATTTTTATAAATCTTTGGTATGACTTGATCGGGGACAAACCCATGACCTCTCGCATCCAAGGTGGTCGCTCTAACCACTAGGCCAACAGAGTGGTGATATATGATTGATGTTTAACCTTAAATATTGCAATACAGGCTAAAAGTACTCTGCCAGTACACTAATATCAAAAGTACTATTTCTACCATATTCCTTCAGGAGGATGGTGGAGATGCTACAACCAGGCTGTCAACTAGAGAATCCTTATGGATGGCAATTTATTCACATTTTATTGATCAGACTAGTACTGACCTATTTCCAAAACACATACAAGCCATCCTGAACCACTTAAAAACAGCTCCAAGTAGCCTTGACTTAAGGGTGTTTCATGTGTAATTCTGAACCATCCCAGATGGTAGTTACCACAAACAACTTAATACCCAATGAACTAATATAATAATTCATAACCACACTTGTGGAAGTTTGTTTTGTTTGGTCATAAATATAAATAAGTATGAACAGGGAGGTTACTGTTGAAGAACTACATAAATCCAAAGTAATTTATCATTTAGTGAAGCAGTCATCTTTGTATCTTTTATAACTTGAATAAAACAATCACTACTATCACTTCCTATACAACTGAGGTTTAGGTTGCTCCAACTGACAATATTTTAACAAGTATCAATCCTTAACTGGAAGAGCATGGCACCAAACTTAGATCTAGACCTTTACAAAACTTTTGCTATTATATGCAAATGTTAACATGTAAAATACTAACAATAAAAGCCAGGACACTTTGGTATTATATTTTTTTTTTATGAAATCACTTAATATGGCAGATATTTTGACATAGCTGTATGTTTATCCAGTCAAACCAAAGATAAAGATTTGATGCATTACCATGACAACACCACCAGCTGCAACAAGGATGAATATCTAGGTGTCTTCATCTATTCTGCTTGCACATCTGTTCAAGGTCATCAATGGCAGCAAAACCTCATACTTAGGACGAAAAACGCCGCATATATTTGTGCGCGAAGAATATTCAACCATGTCCACTGATTATATATATAAAAAATGTATAAACTTTGGTCTTAATAATCTCATTTTCTATGATATCCTGTTTCAAGCAAATTCCAACTGTTTATCCACATAAGAATAAAATCTTACAAAATAACTTCTATAATTCGAATCACTATATTTACGAGTACTGGCTCTCCATCCATCCATTGCATGCTAAAGGGACAGATGCGACTGGAGTATCAAGTCACCCTCTCTTTAAATGGGGAAAATGTATCAGTTTATCACATACTACAAACTATGGTACATCTTATCCAAAAATTCTTCAATTGTGGACAATCCAACACAAGAACAACTTTTCTCAAATATCTCTTCCTATGTTTAAGGTGCTACCATGCATACTTGTAAGATATTTTGCAACGTAGAATAGCAGGCTTTCCATTAAATTGTATTCAACTGTTTTGAAGAAAATTATTTAGCACACAGAAACACTTTATAAAACAGATAAAGCAGGTGAAACTTATGTATCAAAAGTGAATGTAATCTCAATTTTAAACAAAAAAAGTCATCGATAAGCAAAAGGTGTTCAAAAGTACTTCTAATGAGAATTTCACCTTTATAAGTCATTAAAGTGGTCCCTGCTGACAGGTGCTACAGCATACATTAAGGAGGATGTCGATCTATACAACAAAACAATCTTCAACAGTTTTGCATCAGCAAACAGCTTTTCAGAAGTCTACCATACTTAGCATCTTTTAATTTACCTGCAAAGCTTGCTTTTATTTTGGTGTCAACATTTATTAACTACAGTGCATATTCAGATCTTGGAGTAACAAGGGAAGGCTTTTAATATAAATTGCATTCAACACATAAAGACAAATCATACAATGAACAATTGGTTAGCTTTTCCTAAAGATCGTCATATGCCATAACAGACGAACAAATTGTCGCCTGATTATCACTTTAGCACAGACTCTGAAATCTGTCACCATGGCTTTATTGAATGATCCATATATGTAAGATTATGCCATCACCTATAAACAGTTCTCTATTTTCAATAGTGTTTGCATACCAAAATTACCGTGCAATTCTAATTCTGATCAAAATAATTAAAAATTTCTATCATCTGGAAGATCAGGCTTCAAGTACATTTGGGCAAAAGAAATTTCTGTTTCTAATGTACAGTTCTAATGTCCTTTCAAGTATTAAATAATCTTAGCTTTATGAACTTATTCTGCACAGGAAAAGGACTTTATTTTGGCATGATAAGCTGTTGTTAGTACACAATACCTCCTGCCATGAAACAGCAGTCTTAGAATGAGAGACAAACTTTGCTATATCAAAGTTAAATGCAAGTAGTCACTTATTATATATTAAAAAATGAAACAGAAAATTGCTGGCAAACCATTTATCAGTTTTTCATTTGTAAATTTTCTATGTGAAAAACATTTCCTTATATTTTCACTTTGAGAAAATTAAAAATTTCCCATCACAACATGCAATGCTTGATTGTGTGGGTACACTTGCAGCAAGAAAAACAAGTATCTGGTGATCCTAAGCACAAAAAAAGCATACTTGTCAGGCAATGAAATTATGTTTTTGCCAAATAAATCTGACTGATGCTAGTTCCATCTAGGCAGAGTTATTTCCCCATTACAACCTTGTCAACAATGTTAAAAACCCAGTGTGATGCATTAGTAGAATCAGACTTGCTTTGTTGTCAGGTTGGGTAAAATATTTTGCAAAATGTAAAATAATAATTGATTGCAACAGACCAGGTCCTTCCTAACCTACCATTCTCCTCAATTGCTGACATTTTTCGGATGAATGCAGTTGAAAGTAAGGTGATATTATGAAAAGAAGGGTATGATGCTGAAAGGCAAGTTAATTTTTCTTAGCTTTGAGTCAAATAAGTCTGGTATCAGGTGGAAAAGAAGTTTGGAATTCAAGAAAGTACTATTTATACCTTTAACTCTTGAGTGTTGAAACAATCTCTGGATTTCTTTTTATAACAATATCAGGTTTTCAAATTAGTCATTGTGTCAGCCATACTGGATGTACTATTGGCTTCATTTTCATTTTGGACCAACTAGATCTCATTAAAAGTCTTCAGGTAAAAGTCTCATGCCAATATGACCGTCTATTCAGAAAGAGTGTGTATGAAGTAATTTTGAGATATTCAAAATGACAGCCATATTGGAGGCTCATTGGCACTCAAATCAGTACCAACTAGCCATCACAAAGAGTCTTCTTGCTGAATCCCATCTTGATACAACTTTATTTTAATACAACCTAGCAATTTTCAAAATAGCTGTGATATTTGACATCTGAATGGCAGCATTTTCATTTAGGTCAACTCAAGATCATAAGTCATTAGTGAAAACCCCATCTCAATATCACCATCCATCTAGGTGTAGCAATAAGGAAATTTATAAGATAGCCACTGGCCTGCCATATTCGAGACCAGTCTTCCCGTGAAAATGCCATATTGGTATAATTCCATTTTAGGTGAAGTAGCAACAACAAAATTGTCAAGATGTCTGCCAATGTGGCCATATTCTATGTCAAAACAAACTTTTTTTTTAGAACCAACTATTCATCACTAGAAGTCTTCTGGTAAGCGTTTTGTATTTTTAATGCATCTTAAACAATTTGTGTTCTATGTTATCTGCAGTGGGGCATTTTATCAGTCTAGCACTGTGCCATCATACCACAGACAAGTGACGTAATGTCCCACTCAAGTACTTTATCCTGACACCAGGATGACCAGTCCTATCACTAACCTCTTAATGCTGAGTGACAAGGCAGCTGTAGATACCACTTTTATAAGTTTTTGGTATGACTCAGCCAATAATCAAACCCGTGAACTCTTTCATCCTAGACAAATTTTCTAACCACTTAGGTCACCCAAGTGGTCAGTCTTCTGGTGAAAACCCCATGCTGGTACGACTTTTTCTTCAGGAGGATTAGAGATAAGATTTTCAACCTGATGACACAATAGTCATTTTAGACATCAGATCAGCACCATTTTCACTTAGAACCAAAAGAAATCATAAGAAGCCTTTTCGTGAAAACTCCATGGCAGCTATAATGGATGACACATCAGCATCATTGTCAGCTAGAACCAGGTAGACATATTACAAGTGGTTTGGTCTTTTTTTTTGTGAAAGCCCCATGATGATATGACTATCCATTTAGTAGTAGTAGTAATAAAGCAATTTTCAACATGGCCACTGTGACAGTCATACTAGATGTCCATACAGCACCATTTCTATTTAGGACAAACTAGATTACAGGATGAATATGTTGAGTTTCATGGTAATCCTCAAATTTAGGAAGCAAAGTGATAACAAGATGGGGCCAATGGACAGGCAACAGACAATCCCATAATCTCTTATGGTTTACGACTAGTAGTAATGATATCTATTTTTGACAGATATGTAGAAAACTGCATCTATGCCAGATGTACCATCATCCCATTCTAGGTTTCTTCAGTCAGTACATCACAGGCCTATGTGCAGTAGCTTTCATTCTTTTCCAATACCTTGACTATTGAAGGATATCAGAGTGGGGTGGGAGAAAGGTATATATAATTATAATTTATTTTACCTACACACATCCACCCAATCCACTTTTAAGGATCATTATTTTACCAGACACTATTTTGCAAATGAATTCTTCAGTAAGGGGGCAGACTGATGACCTCCAGAGTATTAAATATTGAAAAAAATCACCATGTAGCAGAGCCAAAAAGCTGCTTTTAAATGGGAGCAGTGCAGGTCACATTTGTCCCACAATTATAGACCCACGGAAATAAACCCATGAGGTAGAAATGGCTTAAACTTTATGAAGGAAAAGTCCATCTCTAAAGGACTGATAAGCTCTTCTATTAATAATACAATCCACCTAAAAATAGCAGCTGCTTAAATATAAGCCAAGTCCTAGACACGGAAAAGATGCTTCCTACACACTGTTCTATATACGTGGCTAATTAAAATCATTAAGCCCCAACTCTGTACAAAAATTTGATCCTGATCATCCCCTGTACAGACATAATCGAGACTGGTTATGTCTATTTGGAGCAGAGCTACCAATGGAAGCTGATTTGTCTTATAAAAATCGGATTTTAAAAAGAGTCACCAACTTATAGTAGTTGTCACTTAATCATAGGCAACCTCGACCTATATGAGGTCGTGAAGCTCATATCTCAGAGACTCGGACAGGTGAAGGGAGGGAGCAAGAAAAAGTCATGATTGTAAGGTTCTTAAAAGGATCTTCACTTCAAAGGTTCATAGACGTTTTTGTTAGAGATGACAAAACTCATGAGACATTTGATCTGAGCATTAGACTGCAAGATACAAATCCTTGCATCAGAATACCTGACAATGAGATAATCCAAAACAATGGCTGGCCTCTTCAAGAAAAATAGATATGAAATATGCAATCACTAATGTGTCGTCTTTGGGAAGAAGCAGGAGACTATAAAGAGTCCTCTCCTGGTCCACTGTGGATTTGTTAGACTGCCAATTATGACAAGCCATCGTCATCATACTTTCTGCACTCAATAGGATGGACTAGCTGTATTGGAATCTTCCTGTTAAGGGGAAGACCAGGTAACTGGGGAGTTAATGTCCAGTGAAACCTCACCTACAATTTTTCAAAGTGGGTAGGAATTGAGAAGAAGTGGAAGAACCCTCCTTCCTCTATCTAAAAGTTCAGCATCTTTTGGCCAGATCCCTAACTTGATTGGGCCAAAGACAATTGGACAATCTGTCAGTACATACATATTTTGCATGCAACAGTTTGGGTGTGGACCCCAGAGCACTTTCTTTTACCCACACTTCCCAATTGACAGACATCGTTTTGAAAGAAAAATTTCTCTGAATTTTCCTTTACAATAATGTACATGAAGAATAACAGTGAGGTAACACTTAGTCTGTTTTTTTCTCTATTTACCAATCAGAAAAATAGCTCCAATTTATTTTTTAAGGGGTACAATCTGAAGTCATTTCATCTAGACACTTATTAATTACAAGCTTTAATCTCACTAAGTGGTACAGAAATTGCTGTTGTCTTCTCAAATTAAACAGTTAAAGAATTGTGATTACATACAAACTTTACTAGGTTGTTACCAATGTACCACAACACAGAAAACTCCCTCATCAATATGAATGTAATGACAAAACTAATGCATCAGCTGAAATTTTATACATATAATTACTAACTTCATGAGGTTGGGATAATATGGGGCGCATCATGCATTTTAACGACTGAATTCAAACATCAAGATATTACAATTATTTCTAAAAGTTAATAGACTGAGGGTAGAGGAATTTATATTCTAAGATCATAAGAGCAACAAACAAAACTGTTGTGTTCTTTTTCCTTAAGTTCTAATTTTTCCATCCCAACTCAAAATGTCGTCCAGAAAAGAATAAATGCTGATATACATAGGCCTCTGACATCCTACCGAGTGCACACTCCAGAACTTTTCTTGAGTAGGATAATGATACATCAGGCACGGTTAAGGGTTTTTCCGTACCAGAACAGAGCAAGCTGCACAAGTGTCAGGTAACATATTACTAATGTTAAAATCAATACACTTGAACTTGTGTATTTGCCTCTCATTAGAATATCTTCAATATATTTAGCCCATATGTATCACTTTGATTATTAACAGCCTCCTCCCCTTCTAACTGATCGCTTATTATTGGAATAGTTGAGTCAATTTTTTTTTATTTCATGGGGTACTAAATTTTGGGGATTTCTTGGTTGCTCAATGCCATAAATTTTATGTCGTAGTATACAATGGTTCTTCTGCTGGATCAGCACAATCTATTTTAAATCTGTCTTTAAAAATATTTTCAAGCAAGAAAACCAACCAAAATTCACACCATAAAAATAAAATCACAATTATAACAAATCAAGTTATATACATTAGTGTTAACTAGTGACTTTCTTGCATCCTATATCATGAATCTATTCTCAATCAAGATTATAATCTACTACTAATAACACTTTTAAGCTGCTCTCCAAAAGCCCATAAACTTCAAGTAAACAACCCATTCTAGCACAATTTTTGAAATTTCTATAATAAATGTAAACTACTGCATTCATTTCATTTATAAGCAGCCATTTTAAGTCTGCAGACAGACCATATATATTTTGCATTGACGTTTGACAAGAGTTTAACAGATTCTTTTTTGAATCCATTAGAATGGATAAATGGAAATTCAAGTACATGAACAATATTTTAAAAGCACAACATCAACAACTACTACTTCTCAAAAATCTGCAGAGACATCAGGCAAACTGCTAAATAAACTTGTTTTGAATTCTGAAAAAAAATCAAAGCTTACCTTTTGAAATAGTTAGAGCTGGTGACCATTGTGATCGTAGTATATCTAAACAAATACTTCCATTACTGTTGATGTTTGGGTGGTATATTCTAGTAGTAAAGGCAACCTGTAAATACAATTGGAACATACTGATGATGAATACAAGTGCCACCACTCAAGTTTCATCAAAAAAGAAAATGTATCTTATTTGAAATCAGACACGGACAATCTAAGGCACAGCTGTGGAAACCATCTCAAATTGCTTGATATTCTCTCTCTACACTGCCCATTGGTATAAAAAAAGTGTTGTGATAACCTTGTAATAGTCTTGATGCAAATTTTCACTTACCCTACAATGCTTCTGTAAATACTATCAACAGGTTTGATAACTCCAGGAAGACATTTTCAGTAAGGCAGCATAAATTTTCCTGCCAGTTTGACCAATTTTCAGCACAGTGTAAACAAAATACCAAGAATAGCACAACTTATGTGTATTTGCAGATCTCCACACATCATGGTTAGGGACTTAATTCCCTCCACTTTCACTCCACGACTGAGCAATATAATATAATTACAAATCACCAGAACACCTTGGCCAGCACACTGATGGTACAGCCAACCAGCGAAGACCACCCTTTGAAACACCAAGACATCATGAACAATTAACAATCAAATACCATTTCAGCAATCAGTTGTCTTTATTTCACTCATGTATATGGACAACAGAAATTAATTTGAAAAGTCTTCTATATTTAGCACATTTAGAACACTTGCACATGGACAGTCCAGTTATGAGATGTAAACAACTATCAATGAGTTCAACTATGAATAAACGTATACTGCAAGGAACTGGCCAATTAATTTTATGGGGCTATATATTTCTGACTGACATTTTTTATTTCATTCATCACAAGATATGTTTGTGTCAAGTAAAGCAAGGAATGGTATAGTGTTGTTTTTTTATACCACAAATCAAAATAACCCAATAGTTTTCCAGCATTTACCCTTCCCCTTCAGAAACTTAAACGGTCTCTCCCTACTAAAGACTTGACATCAGCGGATATTTAGTAGAAATCAAGGCAGTGACCTTTGTAAACACTTTATAAAATGTTAGCATCTTAAGAACATATCAATTTTTGTATCAAACAAATGACTTGTAGAGTTGCACTTAATACATGTAGCTTAAATTATGGTCCAGTCATTAAATTATGGTCCAGTCATTAACAAAGTAAGCTTTACTGATTAACATTTGAGTAGCAAAATGAATTATGACCACCCATAGAAAGAATGAGACATTATAAGAGATTTACAATCAGATAAAATTTCAAGAATAAAATCTTATTTCTATTTATATTGGAACAATATAAAAAAACAAAATAGTCTTGCATATTCTGTACATTTAGAGATGGTTGAGTGCCTTCTTTTGCAATACATTTATGCTTTTATTTTATTCAATGAAATCTGAACAAACTTGCACACTGACTTAAAAAGTGTATTGATTTTCTGAATAGTGTAAATTGATCCTGCTGTTTAAGCATGAAAAGTAATCCTTAAATGATTTTACAATTCCAGTTGACAGACTTTTGTTTTACAAAAAAAAAAATAACAAAAATACAAAACCCCCAAGAAAAACAAGGAAATTATGAATTATGAATCATGTAATAACCTAGTCACAAGGCAGTACACACTTGTTCAATTTTAATTACACATGTAATGCAAGGTCTGGCCATTTAATTTATGGGGCTAGATTGTTCTTTCCGACGGATATTTTTTTTTTCATTTCATTCATCACAAGATAAATTTATTTCAAATAAGAAAAAGAATCGCATGGGGTCATTTTTAAAATGCAAATCTCCAATTTAAATCACCCCTCTACAAACCTGCAATTGGATGTCAGAAGAAATGGTACAATATATTACTGAGAACTAATCAGGGCCCACACTCCCTGATAAAAAACTACAGTCATTTGAAATTAAATCATTGTTTTATTCCGGTGTACATTTATTGGGTATTATCCACACTTTGAGTAAAGAGACAATTAGACTATTGCTTTGGTGCTCTTTCAAGGAATGTTAGGGGTATTTTGAAATTTTGGAACACATCACACACACATACACTTGTCCTAATCTGGTCCTACTTGTGCATGGGGTACTATATGAACTTGTGCAATATTGTTTCACATCAGTCAAGTGTAAATGTGATTTTGTTTTATTGCAAATTCATCTTGTTTTCCCCAACAGAAGTAGCTGCCATTGGGAATTTAAATGTACATACATCATAGGATCACTTTTCATATTTAAACAGCAGGAGGATAAATTTGCAGTTTAACCTATTCGATCCTGAGAAGCAATTCTAAATACACTGTGGTAAAACCAGCATCACACAGCAGCAGCAGAAGAAATTGTGATGACCTTCACTATGTTTACAAAAAATGTTGTAACATTGTTATTTATTTTTTGAAGTATATAAAACTATGTATCTCTGAAAAGGTAATAAAATTGGCAACACAGTGATATATGTATTGTTAAAATTTACAAGCTCACAACTGTATTTTGAAATAATGCTTTAAAAAAAATTTTAAAAAACAAAATTACCATGAACTTCAGTGAATTTTTTCTCCGTGAAGATGAATGAAATGCTCCAAATAGTATGGGAATAAAATAAAGATAATTCTATTTCTAATATTTTAGTTCAAAAATTATAATAATTTTATCAAAACTGCACAACTAAATACTAGGAACAATTTGTTGAGTTGACAATCTAGAAAATGTACTTCAGCCTGCAGTTTCTCGGAAAACAACTTGTCCACAAATTAATCCTGGAAATGTTTAAACCAAATCATTAAAAGTTTTGTCAAAATTTTAAAGTCCACATCATCACTAGGTCAGTATTCGTCTGGGTGTTGAACATTTGACCTTCAATCAATTTAATTCCTGGATGCAACCAAGGAGAAAAATTACCTCAGACATAATCATATTTAAATCCTTCAAAGTTAGCGTAATTGTCCGAATTAACTGTCGAAAATTGGATGCAGTCATGCACCATCTATTTTATCAACTTCATTTACATCTAAACCATCAAATCAATATTATCTTCATAATCAAAATCTTCAACTTTAATGTCACTACCTTCACTATCATTATCCAAGATTACAGTTTGTAAAATATGCCATTGCTAAATACATCCAACAACTTAGGTGACACTTCCTTATGATTACTGCAACATCATTTAGTTTTGCTATATGAATGTACCTGATGAAAAATCAATAAAGCAAATGGATATACTGCCTGGATGTATTTGCTGATTGTATAATGGCTGGAAAAAAAATGCTGCCAACAAATCTGATACAGCATTTCTATAAAATAAAATGTTAAGTCACCAAAGAAACTTTAGCATTTCAGTAAATCAAACTCGTGTGATGTGCCACATAGCATATTTCTTGTCAACTTGGGCTTTTTCCTTCAAACACAATAGATGTTTTAAAATGATCAATCTAATAAAAATAAAAAAAGTCCTACTAAAAAAATGACATGGAAATGTACAATTTAAGTTGGACAGACAATTCCTGCATCTCTTAGTTTCGTGTATGTTCATTTACTTTATCCAAGTTTACAGATATTAAACGAGACCATTTACACCCATGAACGATGCAGCCTTAATTGAAATATGTGTCTACTAATCAACCAGATGATCTCTGTTATGAGGTACACTACATGAATTGAGCAAATATAGAAATGAGTGGTTGACTATAATAAGGTTATAATGGCTATAAAGTAGTCCAAAGGTCTCCTTTATTTAACCAGATGTGCACTTTTCCCTGCTGGGTTCGATCTAGGATTCAAGGATATTGAGCACCAATGGCACCTTCATATTTTCTGAAGTGGCCAGGTTAAGATGGACCAATACTTTGTGTGGTTTTTATTATTTTAAAAATTGAAAATGGTTTTAATTTTGTAAATGTCAAAATATGCAAATTATAATATTCATGCAAATAAACAAAAAAAACTTTCTTCATCGAGTAATTTCTTTCTCTGCATTCTTCCTATATTCAAATAAACGGACCATATCATTATATGATTCTTGAGCAATATCAGATACCTATGATAGCCTGAACATGAAAGATATTCAAACGTATTGTAGTTAAGTAACAAGGTGCTCTAATATCATCATTAAATTTAATTTACTGAGTGTTATTTGCTCTTGTTCCAACAAGTATCCTGCCATCATTCCACATTGCTTATGTGTTCGGTTTACTTAGAAAAGCATTTTGAATAGCAATCTGAATTATTTTACGAAGCAAACATATGCAATTCAAATGTGAATCCCTTTATGAATATCTCTCTACATAGTTGTGATAAATTTAAAATCACCTGTACTTCACTGAACCATCTTTTTCCAGCACAAAGTAAACACAAACTTTGATTCTGATGGGTCCTAGCAAGCCATATTGTCCAAGTTGATGTCTATATTACTACAAGATCATTCCTTTTGGTTCCAATGGTGGAGTGTATGAAGCATGGAAAGAATCACAAGACAGTTTCAACTGAATGGAATTATAATTTTCAAGTGGGCCAATTTCAATGAGTTGACAGCATGTTCATCAAACTCATGCCAAGCCATGTGTTTGCAAATAGTGAAACTAGTTACTGTTTATTGTTGTTTTAAATATGAAGTCAAGAACATGATGCAGTGTAACAAGTCTAGGTAAACGCAGACATGCCAACCCCAAGAGAGGTAAAAGTTTTTGTCCAATATAAGCAGCAAAACAGCATAACCTGAACATTAAAAGTCTAATTATTACCATATTGTTAGTACTAATATTCATACCTATACTTCACTGAGACTATGACATCAGTCTAATATAGACATCAGTCTAATATAGTACAGGTCATAAATATAGTACTCTGTATAAAAACTGTACATTTCTATTTACTACTAACCTGAATCTGCAGCTCAAAATTCCATGCAAAAATGGGCAAAATCTATATAGATTTTTCAGAATACAAACATAAAACATACGGAAAAATTATTTACATTCAACACTCACTTTAACTAGTCTATATGGCTAACTGTTTTGAATGATTGTGATATCCACAATTTCTGCAATGGGCATGACAATGTGCCAATATGAGTGCAAAATTGCATCTTGTATTCTTTACAAATTTGCAAAACTGTGTTGGTTTGTCCTGCTTTTTTTTGCCTGACATACTTTGAAGTTTAAAAGAACCAAACGTCAAGTAAAACTTTAAAAACCCATTTTGCTTATTATTTGGCACCATTTCCTTTAAAGTACAGACTGGTCTGCTAACCAACTTGACCATGAATATAATGAATCTGTGACGCAAAGTTTCACATCAAAGAAACCTATCTATTTTCTTGGAAATAAGTCATACACAGTTGCTATAAATAGGAAATTAGGAAAGTACATGTAGATCTAAGGATAAATAGTCTTTTACACTATTCTTTTGTAGCAGTCTTTTAGAATAATCTCTAATTTTTATAAGTGGAATTAAAAAGACAATATAAAAGACAAATACAATTTTCTATTGCTTTAGATTTTATCAGAAAAGCATAACGAATATACAAGCAAACCTAAGATGAAATTATGTGGGGAAAACAAAGCGTAATCATTATAATAAAGCATAATGATTGCCATGTTTGTAAACTACTGGTCTCTGTTAGTCAAATGTTCATCCACATAATGCACACTACAGAGATAATTCATATCCAGCAACATGTTGGCATGGAAACATGCAAAATCTGTGCAGATTACATCTACAGTCCCTACTATAACACATCTTTCATATTTGAGTTGGCCAACAATTATTTATGCATGATAATGGTGTAAAAATACAGCCTAGATAAAACTCAGCTGTAAAGTTTCATGAGCTAAGATAATGTGATAAAAGTAATGTTCTTCAGCACTAATGATTTTTGAATTAACATACTGGCATAATAAGCAAACAATGTGTCCATTTTATGGAAGCCAAAAAGAATAAACTTACCTTTGGTGGCTTAAATGGATAATCTGTTGGAAAATGAATTGTGAGGAAAAACACACCCCCTGTATAAGGACTTTCAGGCTGAAAGGGAAAACAGAGTTAATGTTACCACCATCTTTTACACATAAAACCAACATTCTCCATGCAGACTCGAATCACCTCCAAAACTTCCAATAGCAATTCACTGCAATGAAAGCAACAAATCTGGCTATTTAAATATAAAAAGACTGTTTACTTGTATGCCATGTTTATGTGCAAAACCATGATAGCCTCCAGTGTCACACATGAGGTTCAATTACAAAATCAACCATATCAGAAATACATAATTTAGCCAAAATATCTTTTAAGGAAACAAACCCCAAACATTCAGAGAAAGGTCTAATTATTTGATGAATTACTGATAGATAACAAGTAAAAAACTTGAGTTTTTTTTTTACTCGTTATCTATCTGTGATTCATCAGCACAAGCTCTAAAATAATCAAATAAATCAATGTATAACTGGTTTTGGAACAGTCGTGCTTAAACTTTTTTAGGCCACCGCTCCCTTGGTTATCCTCAGCGCTTCCCACCTTACCCCTTAACAAGCACTATTTAACATCAAACACCCCCTAGGTAATCCCATTGGACCCAAGGAGGTAGTACTTCGGGAACCACTGTTTTAGAAAGTTAAATCTGAAAATTTTGGGAAATTGTAGCACAAACCCAGCATATCTAAATATCTGATAGGTTCACACTAGAAAAAGTTATTTTGGTAGAAAACCCTCAGTTAGTGGCTAGCAAATCTTCAACAGCTCTTTCTTCAAACATCCATTTGATTATAATTAAAATCCCATATTTAGTCGCAAAAAATCAGATAAAGGTAAGAACAAATTATAAGCACTTACTCTCCCAACTCGGTACCTTTGACCAACCTGTCAGCTTCAATGCAGTTATTATGAATGGCAACAACATACAAAATACTTCAGTCTCATGGGGTGGAAGTCCATACATTGGACAATAAAATTGTTCCTGAGTCAATGGATACTGGCAGAGAATGCACTCTGGTTAAAGATCACTTACAGGAGGTATGCACAGGTCATATATGCATGTCCTATAGAGACATGAATTACAATTCAAGTTTTGCCTACGAATGTGTAAATGCTGGCAAGATTAAGATCACATTTTAGGATGTACAGTATCAGGTATATGTGTCCAGCATAGACATGGATAAACAATTTGGGATTAGCATGTTTAGCAATTAAATTTGTTTTCCTGACATATCTGCCACAGTAAAAATGATTACTTTTTTTATCTGGTACTTTAGCTTCAACCAACACCTCTAGCTATTTTTGCATGGGACTACATCCAGAATTCAAAATTTGCAGTCATCTCCTTATCCTTTTCAACTGTTATACCAAATATAATAATCACATTATATCCAATGGCATATATAGTTCCTGTTACAACAACTAAAATATGGATGCATATACACAAGGATGGACATGGTCTGGTCACAAGACATCCCCAAAAGTACAGACCTGATAATCACTTTATAGCTTCAGATTCTGATGAACTTGTTGAAAATAAAAAATGTTTAAATATTAGATAAGCAACACAAATCCACGTTAAGAACAATTAAGGACCTAAGTGCTGATTTCAGACCTTTAAAAAACATCAATAAGTTGAATGAGTTCTGCATGCTAGACTATACTTACTGGACCCATTATAGTTGCTTGCCAATGGAACACTGAAAATAAATTACAAGTCAAGTAGAGATCAATAAAATCACTGCAGACTTCAAAATTTCACGCCTAACAAAATTCAATATTTAAAGAATTTAAAAATGCTAAAATGTCATAAAAATCTAATCAGGTGTTTATATTTGTAAACAAAGAAGCAAACAGAAGCAATTGTCTACTTCTTTTGATTTTTACTCTTCCAAGCCAGTTCAAAGAGTTGCAAAATGTTAAAATATAAATATGGCTGAAAATCTAATTAGATCATGACATGTTACAATGACAATGATAGACTTGTTGAAATAACTGGAAATGTATGCATTCTGAAACAAAGAAAACATACACAGAAGGAAATTTTAAATGCGGAAACATGTAAAAATGAAAATGCTTGTGATATTAAAAAAATTACCTGTATATACATATTCTGCACCAACATTCAATGCAAATATTAAAGCAAAAAATCTTAAGATATGTAGGTGCTACCAAACATATAAAGTACAATCGTAAAATGACTTGAATCACTTTGGGTACTTAGAAATCTGAGAGGAAGTAAGATTCTGTTAGTAAAACAAAAATGCACAATCTTGACTGGCAGACAAGAAAGATGTTTAAGCAGTCTAAAATATTACTGCCAGGAACTGTTTAATAATAAAAAATAAAAAAAAAACGAGAAATGTGGTCTTTTTCTATTCTATCAGCCATATTACAATATTTTGCATAAAATGCTCTCACACAATGAAACAATGAAATGCAGTCAGCAATATTTAAAATGCATTCTCAAATCCTGTCATCATGTAAAAACTCCACAGCAAATATAAATGTGATACATTTTCACATTAACTGATGAAGCCAAGTACTAGACAGTTTAACGTACCATATATCAACTACTTGTATGAAGACCTGAGTAAGCAAATCCAGTTATGGATTTATTAAGTTCTAAATTTTAGGGATTCAATTTTAGTAAATTTCATGGTGAAAGTAAGGAATTTTAACCTATGTAGATACAACATCATTTGTTGTGTTGTTCTTGACAATATGACTGCAAAACTAATTCCAAATGTTGAGTTGATCAGTTTCCACCTGAACAAACTCTTAGAGAAGTTCACATGATAACAAATAAAAAGTTGCCTGTGAAACATGTACAAAAATGCATTCAGAGTTTAGCAATTAGACCAAGACTAAGAAATGACCAGACTGGAGTCTATGATCATCAAAACAAGTTTAACCCTTTAGCTACGACTACTGCATCTGAGTGTTGCCTGTAAATAGCTCCTGAACCCCACTGACGCATATATGCAGTGTCGATAAGCCTTGTTTAAAACCCCAGTGTGGCTTATGAGCGCGTAGTTCTACTGTACTCAAAACCCCAGTGTAGCATATATGCGGACGTAACAGCTATGTTAACTAAATGTTGATTGGTTGAAAGTACAGATATTTACTTATTTTTCATTATCATAACCAATGAGAAGACTGGTTACTGTACATTTTGATACCAGTTGGAAAGCCGAGAGGTTAAATTTAGACACGCGGGAAGGAAATTTCCGGCAATGTACAAAACACATGTAGTTGAGATAAACAAAAATGGATTCCTAGCCAGATATTTGTGACTCTATAGGGTTCAGTGCAAGCAATATCGAAGAGTTTATTGGATCATTCTTAGTAAATGGATCAGATAATGTTAGTCCCGTTTCAACACTAGATGTATGTGATTTTGAATCAAATTTATTTTGTGCGATTCAAAACAGTTTACGGGACGGGGATTTCTTGTCTGATTGTTGTAGGAGTAAATAGAATGGAAATAAATGAATAACAGACACTATGCAAGGTAAGCTGCTTTTTATTTCACTGAAATCCAGCAAAAACTAATGAAATAATGAATATAAACGTAACCATGTTTTTATTGTCAGTTTCCGTAGTCAGCCATGATGATGCTCTAGTATTCAGCCTAGCAAACAGTATCAGTAGTCTCAGTAACTGATACACTATCACTCAGCAGTAGCGAAACTGCAGAACAGCTGTAGTAGTTAAAGGGTTAATATTAGCAAAATGAAATAGTTTAAAATCAATGAAACAAATCGTCAATTCCGAAAAGTTCAAAGCAATGAAAACTGTATGGTAAATGCCTACACGTATTACATACTTGTCAAAAAAATATTTAAGGCTACTTAGTACTGGACCTTTCTCGCCCCAAGTGCATATAATCCACAAAGTTTGGTAATTGTAGATATTGCAAAACTTATAATACTGAGCTGAAGCCATTATTCATTCTTTAGCCATAGTGACCCTTATGCTTAAATCAATAGGTTTCTTCCTAATCACAAGCACAAGCTATCCACAAAGTTTGGAAACTGCAGATTGAAAACAAGTTAAATGTGCCAAAACCATTGTTCCTTTTAGTCAGCGATCTTGATCTTTGAACTTTCCAACCCAAAATCAGCAGGGTTCTTCTTCAACAAAGTGAAAGTCATCCACAAATATTTAATAACTGTAGATAATGGAAAACTAAATTGTGTGAAAACAAAATAGGTAACACATCTGGTCTGACATACCTAAAGAATATATAGTCAGCCTTATGATGAGCATATAAAACAACCTTATCACAATCTTAAAGTTACTTCTCTCATTGGCTACCTTTAACCAAAACTAAATAAAAATCAGAGCAGAGAGAGAGGAGTGAAATTTGGTAATAAAATAAGAGTCACTTAAATGTTTCACCCACAAAAACGTACAATTTAATCACAAAAAATACAAGCTATTATTACTTGGTGGAGGCTGACAAGCCCAAGATTTGCTGTCAAAATTAAGTTACCATTTCAGTCAGCAGGGTGCTCTACCAGATAATGGCTTTACAACTTCCTGGGTTGACAAAATTGGGCACCATGCATAATGTATTTGCTCTGGTGTGACACTGACCAAAGGTAAAATGCAAAGAAGATGGAATGAGACCACCAGAATGTGTTTGATGACATCATCCAATGAAGAATTATTAAGGCCCATGACGAAGCAACTACAATGTGGGCTTTGAGTCTTGAAAGAACAGGCTTTAGCGAGACTAACCTCTTTTGACAGTTATAACAATTCACCTCCTGATAGGAGTGTTTCAGCCAGAACTGACAAAATATGGTCGAATTGGCACCTTTATCTGCAACAAATTGGGCCACTGTTGTGATCATAATAGGCAAACCTCATAATAATATGAGATATCATTTATATGGTTTACTTTACATGTCATCTGCATGAAAAACCAAACAAATAACCATCTTTTACTTAAGGATTCCAATATCAGAAGCCTCTGGCTAAAGTCTAACAGCATGGGAATCATCAGAGCATATAATTTTATCCCATTCAAGCATTATAGTCTTCATACTTAAGTTTCAACTATAATGTGATTTCTCGTGGATGCAATGTTTTTTTCTTGTTCTGCCAGTGAAATCCAATTCTTCAATGAAAATTTCACTGTCAGACTTTTGACTTGGTTTTTGTGGCTTTTAAAAGCCTAATTACAAGACATCATATTTAATACTGGAGTACTGAATCAGCCATCCACTATTTCACATCTAGCTCTTAGGGAAATAATGATCATGGGACTATCATGCAACTGTAAATGTGCTTATGAAAACTGCACAGACCAGAAACTTCTTCTCAAAGAGGAGAAATAAATGTGCAACTGCAGATAAAGAAAGTTACAGAATGATCAGTGCATTTCCTGCTGCAATAATTGCAAAATATCCTCTAACTGGCATCATACACATCACAAGTATATTGCCATTTACCATGGGTATCATATTTAGCAACCTTGCTAGAAAGTAGGCAAAGAGAATGTGTGGATTGTGCAGGTGAAACAATCTTTTCTTCTGTGGCTCATACCTTGGGGCATCTTCCAACTAGTCTGGGTGGGAGGTTGGGCGTACAATCAAAATGAGCTAGGACTGACATTTCCTTAATAAAAAAATAAACCTCCAGCATAAAAGAAATTAAAAATGGTAACATAATTAGGAATTCAAGTGTAATGCTTAGCTACCCACATAGTTGGCAACTCACCTTCACAATCAAAAGACTGAAAAATAATTAGCTGATGTACAATTTTCTACCATTAAATGTGCATCTTTGTGTAAATTCACTGCCAAAGTTGAAGCTCAAAGCTCTGGTATAAGAAGTCAACATAAATGGGACAGATATCCTACAACTGTTTTGGATAATTCAATTTTCTACTCATATTTCAAATTTGAGCTCTGTATCCGAATGCATACTCAAGCTGTTCCAGCTTTAGCTTTACAAAATAAATCCAACAAGCCCTTAAAAATAAGAATGTTTATCACGAAGGAAATTAAAACTGGCAGCAAACTAGGCATTTAAGCACAAAACATAGTAAACCACTGTAGTCAGTGACAAAAAGTATGCAAAATTTTAAGTAGGCAGTAAATGTGACACTGAAAAGTGGGAAGTTGTAACAGTATCATCTATCTTACTTCAGAAAGAATGCATCCATTAACACAGCTATCTGAATGTTCTTTGTTTATCCAGTCCCAGATCAGAGGGTAGGGGCAATGGATGCATTCTTCTGAAGTGGGATAGACTATACTCCTAGAACTTCCACCTACAAAAGGGCATGACTTCCCTAGAACATATTGCCACCCTCCCCAACAAAAGTGTAATTGTCCATAGACTTACTGCCATGTCATTTCCAGAAACTCCATCTGGCAAATGATGGCAGAATGGGAGTTTAATATTAGGAACAACCAAGATCCCTACTTAAAATTTTTAAGAGGAAACCCATAGACCTCTCAGGATTGGGGCAAGTTTTAACAGGAAAAACTATATTGCATTACCTATCAATATGTATTAGTTATTGACATATTTGCTTATTTTTACTGTAATAATGAACAAGGTCTTTGCATGTAACAAAGTCTGAGCCAAAAGATAAAAAAATAAAATGTTGCTTTTTATTTCACTAAAGCACCCACTAAATATAATAATTACATACATTATTTAGCAAACAATATCATCATTAGCATCAAGAAACAATTATTTTAAGAAATGTCCCAGTATTTTTTTTTAAGAAATGTCCCAGTATTTTTTTTTTCTGATTGAAAAAGTCTTTTGGTCAACAAACTGAAAAGATTAAAAAGTTATTATAAGAAAGTACAATCATAACAAGGAACAAAAATACACAAGAAATACATGTAATCATAAACTTTGAAAAATATCTTGTTCTGATGTGAAAAAAAAAATGAATATAGTAAATAATTAAAATAAATGATTCCAAACCTGTTAGTTGTTAATTTGAGGGACAAGCATGATTATATGTCTTCTTTTAAATACGTATCTGAGATAATTTTCTCAGAAGTTATCTAAATTGTACAATATATCGCAGATCAACCACTGTGTCATGTTTAAGAACCTTTTTTCCACAACACTCTTTGGCAACAATGTCATAAGTGATGCACTGTAACTGTTTTCTTTGTGATGATTTGTATTTAGTCCATGCAACTTGCATACTCAAAACTGTTGACTGCTGACCGGAAACATTGGGTGTTTTTACTTGAACTTCTGGCTGTTGTGCCATGGATTCATTCATGTTGTTGCAGTAATAGAGGACTATAATTCATTTGGGAGTTTTGTCCTTGCACCTGTGTGTGATTTCAGTTTTGGACATGCTACACACAGCAACTGTTTTGTCAAGCGCATTAGTGACAAACTTACTTTTTAGTGAATAATTATTCCCAATGGAACTATCTGCTCATGGGTTTCTGGGTTCATCATTAACTAATATTTAAAAGTTCACATGTTAATAACATGCCTTATGAAGACAAGTGGTGATTGCTCAAAGTTGGTTCTAATGTAGGTGAAAAAAAAAAAAAAATATACCAGTATTTCTATACTTGTATTGTGATATATTGTATATGGCTTTCTGCATTGCAATATACTGGTGGTCTCTGATAACAGATCACAATTCTATACAACCTATAAATTTGTGCATTAAGAATGTGGTCTCTCAATGAAAGGTGGTCTTACATAGAAGTGGTCTTTCAAGACAAGTTTTACTGTACAACTTTACTCAGAATGGGACCTCCTCTTTGTCAGTTTGACTAAGGCATTTTATGTAGCCAGGTCCAGTGTTGCTGTTTCTTCACATCATGTGAGGCTCTAAAGAAAATAAGGGCCGTAAATGACTGCATCAAGAAGCACTGCCCTTGAAAGGTTCATGCTGTGTTACAGCATAACTTCTCATGCATCCAGGTCAGAATCCTAAGAAGGTGAAACGGGTTGACAGAAACCATGCTTGATGTGATCAGATCAAAATGGTCTCCAATAGTCCCAGTAAAGTGGCCATTTGCAGAGAATTCTCAATCAACAATCTGAAGTTACAGTAGCAAAAATGTTGGCATGGGGTATTCTGCATAATGTTAACTACCTTGTCAAAAGTATAATCATCTGTCACCTGACCCAAAGTATGGGATGGCAATGAGTACCCAAATGGCAGGGAAAAGCTCAACATAACTGGTTCTTCCAAAGACTCATCCAAGTCTACAAATATTTAGCGTTCAATGCCAGGACTTTGCAATCAAGGCAAGAATTGACTATCCCTTCTGAACTCCCACCTTGATGCAGTGGAAGGTTGGTGGCCTTCCTCCTTTTCCTTAAATAATGAAGAGAAGGGAACAAGCTCAGCCAGTCAGATAAAAGACTACCTCATATATTCATAGATTGCTCTTAATATCAGTTCATTTAACAACTGTAACCATCCTCTTATCACAAAAAGTATTGAAAAAAACCCTCTTATTCAACCTCACCTCATTAATATGCATATATCTCCCTCAATATAGAACCCACTTAAGTTCTTGATAATTGAAGACTATATTCTAAGTTTAATTAAAACTGGATCAGAAATATGGTAGAAGGGTAACATGCTCTCCAATTAGATGCATGAATACCTCATTGTTACTCAACAAGTCTGAGAGCTTGATAATAAGACATATATTTTAACAAATTTGATTAAAATCTGATCAGTCACATTGTACCCAGAGCTGCAACAAGCAACTGTTGATAGACAGATGACAAACAGATGGAAGCTGAAACAAAAATCACATCACCTTATGACCATGTAACATTAAAATAGAGAAAAGGGTGACTATTTCTTTAACCACTGCACCTCTTGCAAAGTGAAAAATTTTCAACTTTTCCCAGCCCCATATCCTTACGTCTTTCACCTGTAGTGTGCTTTGCAATTGTGTCTAAATGAAGCCATATTCTGCAATTCCTGTACATAAAAATATATTAATGTATCTCTGCAAAATGCCCTGAATGTGGTGGTTTTCTTTCGAGTTTTTAATTTCCTCTTCATTTCAGTGGCACCTGTGCCAATGAATGCACCAAATTGTGAAGACTTGTAATATTAATGCAAGTCCATCAAATTTTATTTTATAAATAAATAAAATATTGAAATAGAGATCAATTACATACTGTCATCTCCCACTGGACCCGCTGAGCACTGTGCTGGGGGGTCTCTGTTCAAGTCTTGTAATTCCTGTCAAAATAAAAATTTTAATAAGTGAATTACAGTATTTTAAGAAAACAATTACTAATTAATTCAGCACACAATTTATTTGAAATGTAACATTTTTCAAAAATAGTTTTCTTGCAAAATACATATACTATCAATTTTTTTTCATTATTGGTAGCTTCTTCCTCTCAACAAGTATCAAAATTGTCTAAATTCAACTGTGCTGATATTTCTAGCACAACGGGTGACAGGATGTTGTAACTATTTTGTAACAATCTTTCAAGTTCATAACCAAAAACCAATATTCCAAATGTGTATCTTTGAATACATCTACTAAAGTCAAAATTAAAATAAACTTGTGATGCAAGAAGTTTTATTTTCTTTTTTTCCATCAAAGGCAATTGTTTTGGACAATTTTAAAGCAATTTTTTATAACAAAAGAAAATGATTTAATCAGGGGTTTCAACAAGAAATAACAGCAAAGGCCAAACTGGAAAATCATTGGGAGAGTGGACAGGAAATGCCCTTTTCATAAGGTCCATTGGAGAACTCTGGTAGTGGGATTAGAGGGCAAAGCATGCGTGAAGCTAATATGGCTTGGTTGGATGAACTCTATTAAAAGTTTATCTCCATGATGAAGAAATCTGACATGTTTGAATAGAGCCAGAAAAGCATAAATTTCTCCTACCCCTGTTAGGAATGCAAAAACGACTTCATCCTCTAACTTTTCAGACATAAAATGACTGTAGATTACGAATGAGATGCCCCCTTGCTGTAGCCAGTAAGTTCTGACACTTGTAGTCTAAGGCCAAATGTATTTGCGTAGTGCTGATACCAATCAGCTTACGGTGACAAAGAAATTCTTGCACATTCACATCCAAGTTTTAATAGCTGACAATTACCCCTTTTCTGGAGCAAGATATCACTGCTTGATTTCATGAAGTTGGACACACTATCCTATGATGAAAATATACACAATTTTGTTTCAAAATTTTAACATCAATATGCAACAAAGGTCTCGCTAGGATTTTAAGACTAGGAGTGCAGGACTCCTAATTTAGTACAAATAAGAGTCCCACCAGCAAAAGTTGCAGTCCCCACAAAGCCAGAAATCACATACTTTCTTACACTTGGCTATGGTCACATCCGAACTTTCAGTTATAGCAACTTTAGCAGTTCTGAATCTCATTGAAATCTTCAACATTTTTCCGTTTAACTACAAAAAACTTGTCTAAATTTGCAAACAACATTTTGTCCAAGTCTTTTGATTTCAAGTTTGCAGGCAATATTTATACAGCAATAACCAGTGATTGTGACGGGCTTCGCCAATGTCGCAAAGTGCAATTATGTTTTACATATTGACAACAAAATATACCATCTGGCCATATTTTTGGCTACAACATTTTTGGCTCATAAAAACAGTATATACAGTCTTGAGTTTGTAGTGGAGAAATTCAAAATCACCATGACAGGAAGCCGCAAACATGGATATAAAAATGCACTGGAATCAATTGTTACATAAACAAATCCATATTTCATATTGACCAATCACCCTAACAGTTAATTGTTATGTTATAATCCGCTTATCAGGGTTCCTGCAGACTTAACAAAAACAAATTCCATGACTTTTCCCAAACTTTTCCTGAGCCATTTCATAAAACTCAAGGACAGTGCATTGTCAAGTAAATGAACATAAAGAATGACATCTTTCAGTCCAAAATAACAAAGTTAACAACAAATATTTTTAATATGTACATTTTAAATTTACCTGGGCTAGCACACATTGACTTTATATAGTAATTTTTGTCATATTCCAATGTTTAATGTAATTAGTATTCAAAAGAAAAAAGGAAACAATCCTATGTAGTCTTTGTATGTGTTCCTATTTACAAGATTAACAAAACATTACTTTCCAGTTGCTTTTTTTATTTAGTTAACTACAACAGCAATCATGTGATTCTTCCATTAGGGGAACTTACTCTTGTTAAATGAATTGAAACCATTTAGCAATAGTAATTTTATCATTTTATTTAATCGGTAATCAGTGCTCTATGAAATTTGATGTAATCAATTTCTATAACTCCACTGTCACAAATTCCATGACTTTTCCAAAACTTTGCAAGGTTTTGACAAATTCCATAATTTTTAAAGGCCCTTGAAATTTATTTTTTAAATTCCAAAACTTTTCCAGGATTCCACGACCTGCAGGAACCCTGGCTTATGCTAATATCTGGCCTTGATAATGTATGCTGTAATATAATCAAACTAGTCATGCAACTAACTAGCTACAATAGACCACCTAAGGGCAGAAACATGAAATGACTACAGTAGACCACACAACTGCAATTTTAAAAAAATTTAATAAAAAAAATAAACGTTTTACTGCAACTTCAATGAAAACAGATTACCTCTGAAGGAAATGTTTTTAAAAATTGTGTCAATGTTCTACAATTCATTTGATGTTGCTACAGCAAAAACAAATGGGTATTTGTTTTGTCCTTCAAAGGGAGCCTCTAGCAGCGCCTTCAACACATGCACCTTCATTAAAGGAAGCCAGCGACCTTTCATCAAAGAAGCAACAAACTAAAATAAAAGTATTGCTTCAGTTCTCATAGTGATTAGAACATATTTTGCCGCAAAAGTTTCCTCCTTGCAACAAAAATGTGCGTACTGGGGACTCCTGTGTGGGTGATTTTCTGCATCCCAAATAAAAAATTTGCATCCAAATTAAGCATTTCCGAGATCTCTGATGCAATCTGCTTCTAAAAATATGATTGGTGATAAGCATTTTGTAAATTATTTTTCTTTGTAATCAATGGAGATTTTAACAACTATATTTTCTGTATGAAATCAGTTTGAAACCATAAATGAACTTGTAATGGTGGAAATCATTGCAAATGATGTACCACTTCATTAAACAGTTTGAATTCATCAGTAATTGGGTAAATAGGTTCAAGAAAATATATAATGTAATAAAAACAAAGTTTAAATATGTGATAGGAGATTTAGCCTATATATTTAATAATGTAGGTCAGAAACATGGGAATCTCTTGTGGAATTCAAAACAATGCAGCAAGGTCATAGTTTTTGTGAAAATACAAAAAATATACATAGTAATGAAGCAAATACCATTTAACCCTTTCATCACTGCGGACCGCAAAACCGGTCAGGGGGAAGCAAGTCCGTAAACACTATGGACCGACTTTTCGGTCTGGGGCAGTGTTCTTCTTTAATGTTATATATTTTCGACTAAATATCGTTCGGGGTACCTCTAATAACTTCCATCTGGTAAAGTAGATGCTATATTTGGATGATCTCATGAGTTTAGCTTGTACACAACTAGAAATATCGAACAAAGTAGGAACTTAAAACGTGTTTTCCAAATGCTGAAATTTGTATCCAAAATGGTGGCATTTGAATGAATTTTAGAGAGCTTTTGGAGATTTAAATAATTTTGACCTGGTAAATTTGAATGAAAATGAGAAGACGTATGGAGAGACAATGGAATGCACTTGTGGGTGACAGTGATGATGACGAAGATGACTTTGAAGGTTTTGAACCAGAGGAATTGTACACTCCACGTGGGTTGTTTTTTTTGGACCAAGCCGGAAAACCAAAGAGATATGTTTCAGTTTTCTGACAGAGTTGGGCACACCCGAGTGTTAGATGGCTCCAGGAAAGCATCATTAGTTTCAAATATTCTATTCAGATAAGTGTTTGGAAAAATTGTCCATTTAACGAACTTAAATGTGACGATCAAACGTGACAGACAATATAGGTGTGTGGACAGATCTCACCTTGGAGATCATTTTGGTTCATTTTATAGAATCTTATATATTATGAACACCATGAAAGAAAGACTTGAGTTGCTACTGTGATTATTCACTAGTACATCTAGGGTCAATTGAACACATTTTGAGAACTTTCTAAGTTTTCTAAGAGGTAATAAAATAATTACTTTTATTTTACCTGTTGTGTTAACTGTTTGTAATTACTTTTATTTTACCTGTTGTGTTAACTGTTTGTACCTGCATTTTAACAGTTGTAATAGATATGCATATTTTATTGAATTAGTCATAAAATTTGATTTTTAACCTTGATTTTGACACCTAATTCAGCCAGATATCTTTAACATTGGCAAAGTTATGTTGTTTCAAAGTCCACAAGTCATTTTGCTTTACAGTCCAAAGTTACTTAGTGTTGAGGACTCTATGCCTACAAAGTTACTTAGTGATGAAAGGGTTAACCAATGCATATCATCATTACCAGTAGAATGTGAGTAGTTGTATAAAGAAAAGCTCTCCTAAAAATACATCACTATATAAAAAAACAGTTTATACAGAATGCTTTCTATCGAGCTTGGTCAATTCTATTCTTAGGTTTTGGAGAAGTTTTTGTTTCGAGTTTCATCTATTTTTAGTAAAGGTGGCCATATTTTAACCCTTTCCCTCATAGAGTGTATTGCTTTTTAGCCCTTTCGATACGCATGTAGTTAAGTTACATAGTGCAGTTTGCTACGCATAGGCCTGTTAAGCAGCGAATTGTATGCTACGTTTAACAGCAATTTTAACCATTTTACGTTTTTGATACACATATATTATGTATTGAAAGATTTAAGAGTAAAATACAGTCGTTATAGGGGTAAATTTTTAACAAAAGAATTCTGTATGTGCTTTAAAATCTTGATAGAACTCGTTCACTATCAAATCTGTGAAGCCGCGTGATTAACCGTAGCTGCAATTTTTCATACTCAAAATTTACAAGTTTTTTGTCAGCATCTATTTCACTAAATCAGTTGAATTTGATAATTTATAAAAACTAAGGGCTTCCTACCTCAGTCTAAGAGCCTTTACTTAAGTTATTGAAGCTTTCATAGATGAGATTCTACTGGTTCAGAGACTGCCATATTGTTGAATGGAGAATACGACCCAATTACAACCTACTTACTTTAAATAGCAGATTGCAACCAGAGCATCAACAGTGACTATGTGAAATGACATAATGATCATTCTCACCAATGAATGTAGTATCTAATAGGGGGTTTTCCCCCAGAAGGTGGTGCTATGAAAACCCGCTCAAAATGGCCGCTGTTTACAGAGTTGCAAAAAGGCGCTTATATGGACATCAGGTAAAGTGCCAAAAGGCGCATGTATGGTACGTCGGCGGAGGGACAAAAGACTCTTATATTAGGTAAAGGGTTAAAAAAAAGTACTGAGAAATAGAGAACATTAAAATAAAATAAGGCAGCAAAAAAAATCTAAGAAAAAAAGGAATAGATAATTTTCTTTAACAAAAATATTCCATTTCATCAAACTGAGTACATGCAATGCCAGAGTATTATTTGCAAGTCACTACATGCAGGCGTATATGTTCATCACTTGTCGTTAATCAACAGCAAACTTGACTCTACAACTGGTGGCAAACCTATGATCTTAACTGCAGTTTTGCGTTTCGTAAATTCAATTTTCCCCATCCCCCATCAAAATCCACTGTGTCCCAATATCTTTGGTCATCATGTATGGTTTTGAATCATCCACTGTTACAATGTGCTTTGCCTATTTTCAGTCAAACTTAAGCCAAATGCATTGCATATTGATTGTCTATTATAACAGTATATTGTAGGCATAAGTATCCTGTTATGTAAATGTAATCTGAATTATTTGTTGGCATTCTTTTAATGATTACATGTACATCTGTAGTCTTGTATCAGACCTTGTCCAAAATCAAATTATGGGTGTACCTGACCAGTGACATTTTTTGTAATCAAAACAAGACAGAGCTAATATTTCTCTATGAGAATAGATTAAATATTCAAATCATTATTGATACTATTAATAATAAAAATGTTCACTTAGAGTTATAGTCTTGATTCTAACCTTAGAAACTTCCAGAAGGGAAATTTCTTTTTAGTTGACAGGATTTTGTATTTTCAGAAAAGGGTAATTGTGATCTAGAGGTATATAATCTGGTTTACATAGAGATTAGTCATTCTTGCTTTAACATCTACCACTAAATCAGTCTTATTGTTCTGTCCAGTTTTTAATTTAAATGGATTTAGTTACTCAAATCATTAACTGGAATTATGTGATCAATAATATCCTTGGATAAAACATTAATTTGGCATTATTTCAGAGGACATTTTGGATTATATTATTGTGATACATCAAAAGACTTAGCATATCAACACACTCCAGGCCACTGACAGATTAGCACATTCAAGACTAAAGGCATATCAACATATTCAATATCTGTATCTGGAATGCTGCTGGAATTAAATTAAAACATTATAAACCAGTGAGAGTGCTTTTAGGACTATTTGGGATTAACCTTGCAATACTGTTTCTTTTATATTCTAGGAAAATAACCACAGGCTCTTGACGCTAGTCCTACAAGTAATCCCCATTACCCTTATATTTTTTTTTCTGGGTGGGTGATGGGTCTTACTGCCAGGCTAATGGCACCGTGTATTGTGTTTTAATGTCGATTAACTGTGTAACAAAAGTGAAATTTTCAAGAATATTACACACAACTGGCAACCATCACAAAACTTTTGTACAAAGTAAAGTTATATGTTTTTGTCTAACTCTACTTACCCTGATGCCTTTTCTCTTATAAATTCAAATTCTCACATAAGAAATGGATCTCTTTACAAGTTTTGTTGGCCTACATTTCAGTAGTCCGAGTTTCCTCTGACCCTTGACACCCCATTTTTGATATTTGGTTTTTTATGTTGGGGTGTAGGGTCAGAGTCTATTCCTTATCAAAAACTTGGAATTTGCCGACACCATTTGGTGTCGGCATAGGGTATTCGCCAACTATAAGGCCTAGAAAACTTAAATGACCTTGCATTGACCCATAATTACATTAAATCGATATGGAAATCATTTGTCTTCTCAGAAATTACAAGCATAACACAGATTTTGTCTTTAATCTGTTGTCAGACAAGACGTAACTACAGCATTGATGAATTTTGACCTCGTTCGCACCATTTTAATTGCTAGTCACATGACTAACTAAATCTCGCAGCTGATGTGCATAAACGTCATAGGTCAAATAGTCACGTGATAACAACAAAGTGCTTTGACATGTAGTTTCTGCGTGATCAGTCAGCCTCTTTCCAGGAAGATGCGACAGCAACATGTTTTGGGCTACAGTTATCCCAATTAATATGTTGAATAATACGTGTTTTTTCTTATTATTGTATACATTGCGTGACTTTCATTCAATTTTCGAGTTTATGTCTTCTTTCTGCAATATTGGAATGGAAGGTTTTATGCATAAACCTATATTGCAACATGGCAGGTCAAGACGAATACACGGAATCTCTTGCCAATGAGATACTTTAAGAAAAGGGATATTATTTTAATATTAAACAACTATAGTATGATGTAATAAAATCAGTTATCAATGAAGGTGACATATTTGCCATCTTCCACAAGTGGTATGGGAAAACACGGTTTTTTGTTGTTATCACGTGACTATTTGACCTATGATGTTTATGCATATCGGCTGCGAGATTTGGTTAGTCATGTGACTAGCAATGAAAATGGTGCGAACGAGGTCAAAATTCATCAACGCTGTAGTTACATCTCGTCTGACAACGGATTAAAGACAAAATCGTGCTATGCTTGTAATTTCTGAGAAGATAAATGATTTCCCTATCGCTTTAATGTAATTATGGGTCAATGTAAGGTCATTTAAGTTTGCTAGGCCTGATAGTTGGCGAGTACCCTATGCCGACACCAAATGGTGTCAGCAAATTCCAAGTTTTGGATAGGGAATAGACTCTGACCCTACACCCCAACATAAAAAAACATATCAAAAATGGAGTGTCAAGGGTCAGAGGAAACTCGACTAACATTTCAGTTGGCTGGAGAAAGATGTAAGCCAGGAATGCTGAAGTCAGGTTAGGTTGAAATATTGTTCTTTAATGAAACCAATAAAAAAATATATTATGCACATTGGAACTATAAGCAACGTTTCATTAAAGAAACAGATCTCTTACATGAACCTACGGGAACATTCTAATTTTACTTTGTAGAAAGGCGTTCTTATTGGTTGCCAGTTTAGAATGATATTCCTGAAAATTTTACTTTCGTTGCACTGTTATTCAGAACCATCACCCAACCAGAAGAAAAATATATGGGTAATGGAGCGCCTGTAGTTTACGGAATAAATCGAGCAGTTGTAGCCATTCTACAATTCCTCTCGACTTTTCACATTGCTTTATCTTAAATGAACATTGACTACTTTTATAATATATCTGTATTAATACTAAGATGTGTCTTTGATGGAAATAATATAGTGAAAAGGGTTAATTCAGTGCAAAAATTACCATGTTCACTACAACAAAATGGCGGGCGTGAAAGAGAAAGAAAATTCTCAATTATTTGAGAAATGGTAACCTATTAGGTACATTTGTTCTTCTTCGTCACATTTCTGACGATCACTGATTACTTACTTTGTTTATTCTTTTAAGTGCCATGGCTTATGTGTGTCTGAAAAGGTCAAATGAAACAAGGGAAAATGGCCCTCTGGAAAATTTGACTTGCTGAAAACCCGGAACCAATATAGTGGACATGCGCGAACCGTCGCTGGGAGTATTTCAACTGTTCTTAAACTCAACTAAACGCAATGTTATTTTCAGCGAAAAGAAGCGAAACGTTACTTGCAACATCAGATCAATACTATTAAATGATCTGTGCATAGTAACAAGAAGGGCAAAGGGTTTTTTTTTGTTTTCATTAGTAGTCACGGTGGCATCCACTAGGTACTATGGTTTCCTGCACTTCTTTATAATGTCTACATCATCTGCCAGAGACATTTGAAGCGCTCTTGCAGAAGCCTGATGCATGGGAAAAAGTCTGAACTTCATCAGAAAGCATGATCACTATTGCGATAAAGAATATAATGAGATGAAAAGATGCATTAGCAATGTCGATGCTTCCAGCTATGAAAACTGAGAACCATGTAAGAATCCATTACACAGGAACCAAAAAACAATGCTCTCAACTGACAAGAGGAGTATCTTTCTGGAACGCTTTCCAAAATACCAGTGATGACAGAATAAATAAATCGTTATTTTTGGATCTGTTTTTCAATAATTCACAGCTGACTCTGGAGAAAATTCACAGACTGCCAACAAGATTTGAAAAATTTCTTGCAGGGTGACCTTAAGATATTTGGCTTTCGTGGCAAAATTCACCCGGGACTTCACGTACTCATTGATTACCTGCATACTGGCACACCACGAGCATCAGGTAAACATGGCAATTGGAACTAAATTTAAAAATTATCTCTGGAATTTTGGCAAAATATTGAAGATCAAAGAGTCAATATTTTGTAGTTGTACCAAGGAGAACTAATTATAAAGCTGCTGGAAGATATTAACTAGACATCTCCAATTTTCGTGAGTTAATGTACATTAGGACATGTACACTCAAGAGTTATTGACCTTTTAGACATGTCATACTTTCAAGAGTTACTGTACCTTATTGACATGTCATCGTATCATGAGTTACTACATCTTAAGTGACCTATCAGATATCAAGAAATTTCGCACCTTAGAGACATGTCATACTATCAGGAGTTATTGTACCATAGAGAATGTCAACATATGAAGAGTTACTTCAGCTTAGTAGCATGTCATACTATCAATAGTTATTTAACGACGTGTCAAACTATGAAAAGTTACTGCACCTTATTAGCATGTCATTCTATTAAGAGATATTGTAACTTAGAGAATGTCAATACTTATATTTTAGAGTCACGTAAAACTGTTAGAGTTTTTGCACCTTAGAGTAGGACCATTAGGCGAGCAGCCTGCCTTTGCAGGGTTCGGTTTATTTCACGTTCTTTTATTTGTTTGGTTTTAGTTTGTTTGTTTGTTTTTAATCACTGAAAACGATAACAACGATGTCGAAATCTCCACCGTTTTGTGTTGCATATACAAACTTATTGGTTTACATCGTTGAAGGAAAACGTTTACGATGGAGTAAGCACGGACAGTATTTATTCAAAAGTTAAATCAATCTTTTGTTTTGTAATGTCCTCAGTGCAAACCTTGGAGTCATGATTATACTGAGATTGTGGTGCATTTGTTGTTTTGTCGAGATTTATTTCCTTGTCGCTTCTTTTCGCTTACAGCAATGCGCAAATTTGCTATTTATAGAACGACTAAAACACAGAGGCGACACCTGGTAAAGGAAGAAATATGGATTGTTGTCATGATTCATACTGTCTGAAATCCGAGTCGATTTTGACTGCAAGTGCCTCTCTTTGGTTAAGGAAATTAAATTGTTATCGCTTTCATTTGCAGAATATACTTACAACTCTGTGTGTGTGTGTGTGTGTGTGTGTGTGTGTGTGTGTGTGTGTGTGTGTGTGTATATATATATATATATATATATATATATATATATATATATATATATATATATATATATATATATATATATAGGTGCTTACGTATTCCTCGCATGACCTTTTGTGTATTCTAGAACATACACCTGATGACGTTCCTATTTGAAAGATATTAGACGTGCAGTTAGAATGAAAAATCTGATTTGCTACCGCGAAAGTAAGTCAGATTAAAACATGATCCCCACCCCACTGTCATGTTTGATTTTAATCAGATGGCCACAAAAGTATAAAACTAACAAGTCTTTCAATACTGTGGGAGCCCTTTCCGAAAAGTTATACGCAGTTTGCAAGTCCCAAGTGGTTGAGACCGTGTATCACAGAAGAAGCCAGAAATTGCATTAATTCATAATCTTTGTAATATTTCCAATAAGTTCGTCCACTCTATGTTTCAATATAGACAATATATAGTTATTGCTCATGAGAGGCAATGTCACAGCGTGTTTGATGTTTGGTTTATAGTATTGTATATTTGCTTATAGCTTTTAGTTACGCTACCTGTTGGCGTATGCACTTACACATGATTTTTGACGGGGTTTTAGTACTTTTGAAACTATGTTTAAGCGCGCGTGTGTGTTTCTGCCAAATGTGTAGTGTGGTATCAGGACCCCACCCCCATTAGAGTTTTACTCATGGACACCCTTCACGACATTCCTTCCCCAGGACATTCCTCCCCCTGGACTTCCCCCTCAGATAGGACTTCCCCCAGTCATTCTCCTTCCCCGTTAACTTTATGCAACTTTATTTATATATAGCGACATTTAGCTTTGATGTATACTTGCATCCCGCATCACCGTTAGTGCACAGATATGACTGTTGTCACCTGAAAAAAATGCATTATTAAATGTAAAATATATACTTTCCTGACTCTCTCTCTCTCTCTCTCTCTCTCTCTCTCTCTCTCTCTCTCTCTCTCTCTCTCTCTCTCACACACACACACACACACACACACACACACACACATACACACACACTGTGGTAAATTGGTGGCGTTTAAAACACACCAATCTCTTCCACTACGGTTTGTTGATAAGGAATGACCTCCCGCGGTGTAATTTACCCAGTGTGGATAGATAGAAAGAAGAATGAAGATCTCTGAACAAGTGTATTGAAGAAATAAAACAACGAGCCCCCTTTCAATGAACAAATATATAATTTAATCAATTCAACAACAGAATTTCAAATGGATGGAATCAATTTCTTTGTTACAAAAGAAGAAGATGTACTAACATGTACTCAATAAAAGCAAGACAAATTTTCACGTTACGATTACTTGTCAGTGACAGAATTAATTCAGTTTCATCATAGCCTACGAGTTGTGACCTTGAGATCAACGATGAACGACATCATCACCTATCTTATCCGGACATCGAATCTTCCGTTCTTTCCTGCACTGCCAATCTTTGCCCAATCGTACTTTACCTGGACCCATGCCAGTCGACACTTGAACGATTTGACGATCGTCTCTAGACCTAGACTTCTTGCTCAGAATTTGCTCTTGTACATGGAATTTGTACAGGAATTTTGCCAGGAAGCTGTTTCCTTAAATAAATAAAATGTCCCGCAATAGACAATAGGTCACCTTTCCCAAGTATATCTCTATATTTGTACATATACCAGCTAAGAAAATAAAATGCATAATTCTGTCATACTCACGTTCACTAATTCCTATGTTTACAAACAGAGATGGCCATTACATGTATCCTGACCTTAATTCGGGTCACGCAAGCGGGTTTTCTTTAGATTTCGCTTTACGCTAGCACGTATGTGCCCGTATTTAACACCCCTTGACTTCTTACATTAAACTATTTAGTAGTCTTAAATTACATATGGCTTAGCCCCTCAAATCTAACTATTCTAAAATAATTTATGTGACCAATGAAATGTTATGAACTAGTATATGAATATACACTCAATAGATCAATTAAATGTTACAAACTAGTATATGAAAGTAGTGAAGGGGATGCTATAGCGTCAATGGGAGTTATCATTAAAATATGGCCTGGGATGCTATAGCGTCAAGGTTTTATGACGTCACCTGAAACAGCCGGGATACTATAGCGTCAAGGGAAATTTTGTATTGGCACACCCTGGGACTGTATAGCGACAAGAGAAATGGCACAGGTGGCATGACGTCACGCTACTGGACACTTGTCAACAGTGTAGCAATGTGCAAGTACTGTGACGTCAAGCATTCGTCAAGTACTGTGACATCAAGCGTTCGTCGTGTTAGTGAATGTAATGAAATGTATGTTTTATAACTTATACAGACAATTTGTTATTGAAAAGTATAATCTTTTCGAGGTATGGAAAGTAGCCCTGAAAAGGGCCTTTGTTTTCTTCTTTTTATTGTCTGCATTTCTTCCACCATTGGCTAACTTTCTCTAAAATTCCTCTCTTTTTCTTTTTTATTTCTTCTTCGTATGGCATCCAGTCTGGATGTCCCATATCTCTAAACTTTTTTTGTATCTTCATCCAATTTTCATTCAGTTTTTCAAATTCTTTTTTCTTCTTTTGGTTTTCTTTCTCTTTTCTTTCTTTTGCCCAGGTCTCCTTACTTTTCTTGACCTCTTCTTCCAGTATTTGTTTGATATTGTCTTCACCTTTCTTCATGTGATCTACACCTTTTTTTATCACAAAATCCCACTCTGTTAAATGGAAGATATCTTCCATATAGCATCTCGCTTGGATAACATCATCCAGAATCTGTTTCAAGGTTCCCACTTTGAAGTATTTCGAATTGACGATTCCTCGTATTTTGTCTGCTTCTTCTATGGTTATCAATTGTAACTGATAACTGGTTACTCTTAGTTTCTTTATCAAGTCCTCAGTACTTGTTAACTTCCATTCTTGGTTAAGTTTGTCCAGTTCGTGCACTCCATCCACGATCCAATACCAAGTATCTCTTAACTGAGTAAATAGCTCTAGACTTCAAGTCATTTTGTATTCTGTGTAGAATGGCACGAATGTCTGTCTGTTCTGTTATTATAGTCATGTGTCCACTTTCGTGTATTATGACTGGTTAAAGCCCTGAAAAGGGCTAGTGACCCCCCCTCCTTCCGAGGCAGGGTTCACTCGTGTCTTAGTGCTCGACACTTTTTTATGCCCCGGCGCGTGGGCCTGATAGCCACCCTAGATGGTTTACCACCTAAGCCAGACTCCACCTTTCGGTGTAGTTGCTATTTAGGGAGGCGCTTAACCCTAGTGCTGGGTTTTTGGTCCAGTGCATGACCTTTAGTTGCTGACCTTAACAGACCTTTAGGTATCAACACAGTCAGACTGCCAAGACCCCCGGACTCGGTAAAGGCAAAAGAAAGTATCCCGCAAAGGGTTGAGTGCTTGTGGTCCGGATTCCCGTTCGTCTCTCCGCTGCATGTCAGGGGCCAGTTCGTCTTCGTTAGTCTTTACTGAGTTGCCCCTGTATGAGGTCTGTATCCCACGTTGCACCCCAGGGGCCTCCTCGTCTTCATTAGTCTTTACAGAGTGGCCGATAGGCGTCGCTGCTTTCGTCCCCTTTATGGTGTTGGCAATGGGTGTCGTGTTTTGCTCCTCGTGCGGTTTAAGAGGGTGGTTAGGGAGGTCGAGTAATGCCCGTTGCTTAATGGGGGTGGGTGTTTTCCCTACTTGCCAAACTTGTATTAGCTACAAATGTGTCAAATGTTCCTGAGTTGTGAATTTTCCTATGCCAAGCCAAACTGTATTATAGTCATATGTCCACTCTCGTGTATTATGACTGGTTAAAGCCCTGAAAAGAGCTAACGGCCTCCCCTCCTTCAGAGGCAGGGCTCACCCGTGTCTCAGAGCTCGACACTTTTTTGTGCCCCGGCGCATGGGCGTGATAGCCCCCCTAGATGGAATTTTCTTATGGTGAACACTATGGTTTTAAATACGTAAAGCACGGACGTGAATGGAAACATCCCTTAAACTCACTTCACATATGATATACCATTTCATCAACGAAAGAGAAGCACAAAAACACACCCTATACCATCTCATAAACGAAAGAGAAGCATAAAACCCAAAATATACCATATCATCAATGAATGAAGAAGCACAAAAAAGACAAAATATACCATCTCATCAACGAAACGAGCAGCACAAAACCCTAAAATATACCATTTCATCAACGAAACGAGCAGCACAAAACACACCTTATACCATCTTGTCAACGAAAGAGAAGGATAAAACACACCCTATACCATCTCATCAACGAAAGAGAAGCTTGAAACACACCCTTATACCATCTCATCAACGAAACGAGCAGCACAAATCATACCCTATACCATCTCATCAACGAACGCGAATTCAAACAAACAAACACACACATCTTTATTGAAGTGAGTGTTTATAATTACACTTCACTATATTCACACAAATTGGCAAAATAGCAAATGGAATAGTATTTCTTTTCTAGAGATTTGGTTAGCCCTGAAAGGGGCTGTTTTATTGAACTCCAATGACACCTGGCTAATGCTGACATCTTCCAGGACGAGCACCGCACACACATCATCGGCTCCAGTCATTCTCCCAATTTATTGCTCTGACCTGCAGAGCAAACGGAGCTTGAGTGGATTCACTATCCCACTCCTCCGTTTGTGGAATAGTGAAGACCTGCTGTACCTCTTGTCTTCGGGCCAGACTAGGGGTTGAATAACTGGTCTCTGCGGTGCAACTGCTGCTGCTGCTGGTGTCCTCACCTCAGGTAGCACCTCACACACAAGTTTTATCATAGGGTGCAACAGTATCCCTCGCTGGTTCTCTATCTCCTCTTCTTTCTTCTTTCTATCCTCCTCTTCCTTAAGTTTCACTTCTTCTTTGTAAGCCTCCATAGTCAGTTCGTCCAGGAGACGTCTGGCATGTTCCAGATGCATTTGGAGTTCCGAGAGTTTTTGTAGTCTACTGCTACTCATTTTTTAAAATGTTGACGAGTCCAAGAAAAGGGTGGATTTTGGTTTTTTTCTTTTGTTTTTACTGAGCCCCCAAAAATTGAAGTGTTTATAGTCACACTTCTAAAATTTTATTTTTTTTGGCAAATGAAAGAAGTATATTTTTTCGAGAGTCTTGAGTAGCCCTGAAAAGGGCTGATTGGTTTTGGTTTTTTTTGACGAAGAGTAATGGCAATCTTTGTTGAATTTTACTAAGATTGCAACCCCGTCTGACAGCAGGTTTTCCTACACGATAAGGTATGCTTCTGCGAAAAGAGAAAGAGAAGTCTTTGGTGTCTATTCGACAGTCCACAAATCCTTTGTCTGGTTCTTGTTGCTGATATTGTTGTTGTTGCTGCTGCTGTTGCTGCTCTTCTCTTTGCCTCTTTTGAAGTCTGTATTTCTCAGTCCATTCTTCTTTTTCTTTCTCAATTTTCTCTCTAAAGACATTCTCTATGAGATCATGGGCTATAGAAAGCATTCTGACATTCTCTATCTCTTCAGGCTTCGGTATCAGGTTTAGCCTGACACGATATAATTGAACGTAAGCTTCGTTGAGTTTAGTTAGTCTGGAAGGCATCTTCGTAGGTTGACGAGTCAACAGTGAATGGTCAGACTGGTCATGGTCATGGTCATATGTATTATAGTCAGGGCTTAAAGTCATAAAACACTTTCGTGTTTTATGACTTTAAGCCCTGAAAAGGGCTAGTGGCCTCTCCCCCTTCCGGGGCCGGACTCACCAGTGTCTGGTGCTGACACTCTTCCTATGCCCCAGGTTGGGCTGCGTTTCTTCCGGGAGGAGGGAGCTTGCAGTCCCGGGCTTGGACTGCGTTCCCCTCGGAAGGACGCGAGGCCTTAGTGCTTGGTCCCTTTTTTATGACCCCTTAAAAAGACCCTTTATTTATATTGTGAAATCGACTTGTCGCTACAATAATGGCAGAAACGCAACCTACTCCCCCACCCCGGCCGCAACTCCCCCCCCCCACCAAAGCCCCCAAGAAGTATACCCCGCCTAACTTTATTTCAGTTAGGTGAGTTATTTGTCAAATGAAAACCAGTTTTTTCTACGGGTGTCCCTATATCAATTTTGTGTGAGCCACCTGTGCAATTTATCTAATGAGCCTGAGTTGTGAGTTTTGAATAAATAATTAAAGTTTTAATTTTGCGTATTTGGCGTACTTATAATGTTCGAAAATGTACTAATCTTTAGGCGTTAGCCGCCTATTAATAACATTTATCAGCGCTTTGGGTTGTGTGGTTGTGCAATTTTGACCGCCTTGCCAAAGGATCTTATTTGGGCCGTGGGTCTTCTGAACCAAAGTGAAGACATAAGTTGTAGGCTTTTTCGTTTTGAACATTTGGCCTCGCGGCCCGGACTGTTCATCGCTAATCGTTTGTCCGTACCAGGGTTGGGGTTTTGGGACAGCAGGGGAGGTGGTTAGTATGCATAGTCCCTTGATTTGTTTTGAAGTGAAATATGTTTGTGTGCGTGCTGGGTTGGGGTTTGAGGGATGTTAGCTGGTGCTGACTAACTTTCCCTTTGATTTGATGGCAATTTACGTACTTTTCTTTTTGGCATTTTGAGTTTGTAATCTTTTCAGTTTACCCTCCGGGTAATGATGGAACTGCTTCCTTTTGGATAGTAGTGCTCGAACCACTCCTGCAGCATTCCTTAATTTGATTGTAGTAGAGACTTCAGGACGTTTTGGTTCCGCCATCTTGTTCTAGGTGAAGGCAGCTTGCTTTCTCCGTTGGTTATGGTAGGCGCTGAGATTGTCCCACTATTTTTTCATGTTTTGAGAATTGGTCGGATCCAGTTCTCCGCTTCGGTCATATACTGATGGAGCGTCCAGTATATTGGTAGTATATGACGTTATGTAATCTTTTCATTGGATTCCCCTATCGTAATAACGACTATGGGGATTAGTGTTTATATTTGGGTCTTGGTCGGCTCCAAGACCCCGCTACCTGTATCCCATTTTCTTTTCATATTTGAGAATTGGTCGGCTCCAATTCTCCGCTTCGGACATATACTGATAGAGCTTCCAGTGTATTTGTTGTACATGATGTTATGTAATCTTTTCATTAGATCCTTCTATCGTAATAACTACTATGGGGATTAGTGTTTATATTTGGGTCTTGGTCGGCTCCAAGACCCCGCTACCTGTATCCCATTTCCTTTTCATATTTGAGAATTGGTCGGCTCCAATTCTCCGCTTCGGACATATACTGGTAGAGCTTCCAGTATATTGGTTGTATATGATGTTATGTAATGAATGGTCAGACTGTTTGTTTGTTCATATGTATTATAGTCAAGTATAAAGTTTCGTGTTTTATGACTTTAAGCCCTGAAAAGGGCTAGTGGCCTCCCCCCCTCCCTTCCGGGGCCAGGCTCACCAGTGTCCAGTGCTAGACACTTTTGCCCCGTCGAGTGGGCCTATTAACCCCCCCTAGTGGCTCACCGCACATAGATTGTTAAATAGAAACACACACACACACACACACACACACACACACACACACACACACAAACATTGATAAAAGAATGGTAGATATTTTAAGGAACTTGCAGACTTAATAGTGATGAGTTCCAAATCTATTCAGTCTTTCTGGTTTCTTTCTTTAACCAATAGGCCACATTGTTTTATACGATGTAAGCTTCTCACCCGATCTAATTCTTCAAGATATTCTTTAGCAACAACTTGATTCTCGTGAAATATACGTTGCAGTCCAAGTATAAATAGCTGGCAGGGAGTCTTGTTGTTTTCAGTTCTCAATTTATGATTGTTCCATTAATTCATAAACTGTGATAGTCTGTTATTTATCTCATTTCCGTACACTTAATGCCAGCAGAAAACGTGTTTCTCCCAATCTGGAGCCAAAAACCTTTCCTTCCAATGATACGAAAAGCTCATAAAGTAATGAAAGCATAACATTATACCCATCACGCCAGAGCCTCTCTATCCTCGTATTGTGGACACTTTTTCCGGTTAGATAGATTCCACTATTAAGGTTCCGACGAGGGTGTGAAAGCATGTATTGAGCCACTTTACTGTTTTCCACACCCATGTCCCCTCTCACTCGGGAAGAAAGGCCCCACTTGGAAACAGCTTCAGTGAAATGATTTAAAACTGCCGAGGCCGTAGTATCACAATTGCAAGCTAAGTATACAATACGTCTTATGAAACCATCGTGTATTACAAAAGACCATCTGCAGAATATATGTATATGACTTTACACGTCAGATGAAACAAGAAAATTTATTGTCTTTCATCATAGAGATGGATATAACAATGATAACACCGCGTGTTATTATCTAATAAAAAGAGGATGAATGACAACTTGCCAGCTCTTTCACTCTCGAATGTTGTCCTTCTTACCTTACAATCTACATACCTAATTGTTTAATGTATACCTCAGTTATTGAGATATTTGAAAGTAGCTAACAAAATCGTTAATTTGAAGAAAATTACCAAGCGTTACCTATCAAGTTTACTATTCAATTTAATGTCAACACAGTCTAGATTCATTCTTATTAAATAATATATTGTTCAGATATTTGTAAGTTTTAAATAAAGGTGTCATATTTTAATTAAACGTGAACACTAAGTGACCAAATAACTTATCCATGTCGATATGAATATCAAACCCATCTTCCTCACAAACATGAGATAATATTTCTCTCCTGTCTCTATGTTTATAACCATTGTAGGCAAAACGTTTTTTTTTGCCTCGGCTTTGTTTACGCAAATGGGGTCATATCTAACATCTCTTGGAGTAACAGCTGTAAGAAAATGGCGAGTTTCAACAATGTTTGAAGCTGTTTCTTTTCCAATTATATTTATCTCCCAAACACCCTAAAATCCCAAATATATAATAAAGCTTGTAAAAATCTTGAACTATATGGTCGTGTCACTGTTTTGTGTTTTTTTGTGCACATTTGTATGCAATGGAGTCCTTTGTGAGTTTCGATAGATGTAACCAATATTATTTATAAAACAATGCATATGCGATAGAAATATTCCCCTTAACTCTGCTGCTAAATGTGTAAGTTTCCAAAACAAAATTTCAAACTTCTATAACACCATATACATCAGAAAATATTTAAGAGAACTGATTGAATATTTTATGCTTTAGCTCTTTTCTTTCTAACAAATTGTATTCATAATTGAAAGGTTTTATCTTGGGAGATGGTAACGTATGTAAAATTTTGAGTAAAAGTATGTGTCTTTTAATGTTAGGATTTCGGGGCATAGGAAATCACATTAACAAACGTTTGGGGACTGCAAATTAGAGATGACTCACATATTTATTGTTAGCACATGTCATGTAACTGAGTGGAACAATACCTTATCAGTTTGTGATTGCCGTCCATATGCCACAAAGCAAGATGGGACGGAACGGAATAAACCCAACTGCCTCGATATTTGTCTAACTGGATCTACAGTTCTAAGCACTCTCCTTATTCTCTGTCTTTGTACATGGATGCCTTGTGAAAAGAGATGACCTTCGATTGTTTTTTTAACCTAAAGAAACAAATGTATAAAAAAACCATGACTACAAGCAGTGAATTTGTTGTTTTTTAATTAAAAAAAAACATTTATTTATTTGTAAATATAATATATACCGTCTGTACCATTCCAATATAAAATTTAAGGATCTAAATGAATTAAAATTTGATTGCACTCTAAGATGATTTGGTGGCTTATTCCACAAAATGAGAGTTGCATAACTGAAATATTTGTTTGCCATACAATGAGGATTTCATTCTTGATACATCTAATATAATTCATAATCTAAAATTGTATTTATTAATAAACATTTCTTACATTCTTAAAACATAACATTATCTAAACACTGGGGAGCGCGCACTTATTCAGAAGTTGAAAGTATCTAAAATCATAACCCTAAACTGCACACCTTCAGGCTTGTCAGATTTGCAATAAGAATAAATGATAAATGTTTGGGTAAATAATCATACGCGCGCCTATGAGCACTCTTTTGTTCTTGTATTTTTCAGGCTTAGTCGTTGCAGAAGTGGGTGGCCACGGGACTGAATTTGATCTTTGATAGGATAAATGTATGCAAGATCGCTGTTTGTTTGACCTGATTAACTTCGGACCAATACGTTTCAAGACGGTCAAGTGCCTTAAAGCTTTCCCACAAAGATTTTTTTAAAATGCAAATCGAATCACAGTTGGTAGTATATACCAATCTCCAACAGATTAACGATTATGTCACAGTATTTGAAAGCACTGCTTATGATTCCACCTGTGTAAAACATTTTAAAAATTGAAATAATGATCCATGCAAACAAACAAAAGAAAACACAATTTCTTTCATAAATGTATGTTTGTAAAATTATAGGTTGTAAGATATCATTTCAAGAAATGGTTCTTTAAGGACTAATATTCGCACATCCTCCCATTTATCTGTGAAACCCCACCCCACCACCGCAACAACAATACACACAAACACCATTTTAAAACAAAAATGCATAAAATTCACAAAACTTGGTCATACCTGATTGTCACCAAGGAGTCCCAAACACTGCCATTTTGTTGGCATTTCGAATCAAACGGGAGTTTTTTTTATATATTAACATGGTCCACATATTTGCATGGGCAAGTCGATATTTTTAAGCAACGGGGTAATGTAATTCACAGTCTTCACACTTTGTTCAAACTTCACATTTTGTTTTTAATTGACTTACGCCTCTCTTACTTTAGTTTAAAATACAATTAATTCTGGGTGAATTTTAAATAAGTTCTGTCATTTAAATATACTTGTCTGCAAGCACCGGCAAGAGAAAGGAAAACTGACCCGTCTACAAGGGACAACTCGAAAAACAAAAACAAAAAGCTCGACAAACAAAACAAAGAACAATCATGCATAATTAATCACTAAAAACACAAAGAAAAGGGAAAGGGAACCAAAACACAAAAAGGGTAAACTCTTTAGGAAAACAAGGTGTCACTACAATGTCCTTACCAGCTATATATGCAATTGTTTATTAATGTTTTCAACAAAAGGATAAAAAAAAAGCTTGGATTAACATACATGGAGCATAAATATGGTTGGCGTTATTGCAGTTGTTTCACGCACCAATAATTAGTCTAGCATTGTTTGACAGCAACGACACAATAAAACTGGCGTTGCATCTCCATTGCTGGTAAAGTACCAGCTGCAATCTAATACTATGTGTCAGTAATTTTATAAACCATAGAAACTCCAGCCTTTACTGTAAGTTTTCTATAGTAAAAGTTTTGGGAGGCAGATTTATACCGTATTTAACCGTATTAATATATACAATTATGCCACCTCAATGGATCAAAGAGATTAGCCGACTCTTCTTCTGGTGCTGTGCTGCTATTGTCAATCACTGATCAAAGTGGGTGAAAAGTAAAACTGCAAGCAAAGAATAGATTGGCTTTTCACCGATTGATTTTGAGACAGTTAATTGTTATGACTTGAAACATTAATTTTTAGTTTGTCGGTAACATATTGCTGACAGATCCAATTTGTTCCCGTACAGAGAAGAGTTTTACCAGTAAAAACCAGCCTATACCGGACTAACGGAATCTAGGTTCGATTCCTACCAAACAATCAACCCAAGTTTGATGCCATGGTGTGTTTCTGGTGAATGTACTTTATTTTATCTACATCATCACGCTCCAACTCTCTTGTATCGCTATGACGAAGTACAAAAAAAAATAATCTTGCAATGTGAAGAAAAAGACAAAAAGAAACAAAGTTTATCAAATTCGACGAATTTCTTTAATTTTAATTAATGCCTTTCGCTATCCGTGCCGTTTTCTTCTTTTTTCTTTAAATGAAACACTTTTGAGGATGCTATTGTTTATTTGTCGCTTTTTTAGACCTGTCCCAACCCAACCCACAAGATTAGATGAAGTTTTAGAAAACTTGGACAAAAAAATGTTCAAATAACCTTTTTGTGCTTACGAAGCGCAGATGTCCACACTCACCTGCTGGACTATCCAATGTAAAGCATATTATATGATTTGCAATCTTAAGTATGTCAATACCAACTCGCATATGCTTCAGTATTCCTATATATAGTACATCACAATAAGATGTACATATAGTACAGTACAATAAGAAGTATATATAGTACAAAGGCCCCGAGTGTCCCAGAGTTCTAAAGCGCTGCCCTTTACAGATCACTGCCATGTCACCTCTGTCTGTGTGGGTTCGAGTCTAGGATTCGGCGAATGTGGATATGTGAGAAAGCTTGCCAGATGTTTCTCGTGGGTCGGTGGTTCTTTCCAGTGATTTCTCGGTTTCTTCCTCCACCATTAATACTGGCCGCCATGTATAGCCTGTCGTGTGCTGAAAAATGGCGTTAAGCTCCACAACAACATCAGCAATAGTACAACACAATAAGATGTAGATGCAGTACAGCACAAGATGTACATATAGTACAGCACAATAAGGTGCACATGCAGTATAGCAAAATAAGATGTACATACAGTAAAACAAAAAAAGATGTACATATAGTACAGCAAAACGACTTGTAGGGCCTACATATATAGTACAGCACAATAAGTTGCACATACAATACAACACCTTAAGATCTACATATCGTGCAGGACAATAAAGTGTACAAGATAACAAAAATATTGAAATAATTTAAGTCTTTGAAGTTCCACAAAGTATTCAAAATATTTATGGAATCTTTGCTAATTTATTACACCATATTTAACTTTCCATATTGTCATTAATTTGCATACAGCATATATATATATATATATATATATATATATATATATATATATATAGAGAGATAGATAGATATATATATATATATATATATATATATATAGATAGATAGATAGATAGATAGATAGATAGATAGATAGATAGATAGATAGATAGAGAGAGAGAGATGACTATATTCTCTATCAATGTTACTTCTAATATACATTTAGCCATATATTTTAACCATTTACTGATTACATTCCTTTAACAGACTCAAAGACATCATGCGTTAAGCAGTTCTTCTTTTATGTCCTTTGACAAAGAAATGACCATCATATGAGAAATATAACAACATATCCACTGCGTTTCATGAGATCTGGAAGCGAGTCAGTTGACAGGATCGAATTTTTTGAGAGAGCGCTGACATTTGTTGATCTTAAAATGCGGCAGTATTGAAAATTTGGAAGCTGCCACGACCAATAATAATAATAATAATAATAATAATAATAATAATAATAATAATAATAATAATAATAATAATAATAATAATTATTATTATTATTATTATTATTATTATTATTATTATTATTATTATTATTATTATTATTTTGTTTTACTGTATGTACATCTTATTTTGCTGTACTGCATGTGCACCTTATTGTGCTGTACTATATGTACATATTATTATTATTATTATTATTATTATTATTATTATTATTATTATTATTAGAAGAAGAAGAAGAAGAAGAAGAAGAAGAAGAAGAAGAAGAAGAAGAAGAATTGCATTAAGAAGAAAGAACAAGAAAAAGCATTAACAAGAAGGAAATGAATTTCTAAAATGATATAATGGTACGGTGATGACAACAATGCTAATAGTGAGGCTAATGTTAATGACGTTGATGTAGCTGGAGGCTGCTTATTTTGTGCGTGAACGGTATTTTTAACCTGACTGTATATTATCATGATCACTATACATTGTTAAAAAAAATTAACTTCTTTTAAAATACTTTGGAAACGAAGAAAATTGTATTTAAGTATTTAATGAATAGGTACAGCGCTTTTGTCAATAATTTCTTCCTACTTCCGCAGATCATCACATCATTAGCCTAGGGTCATTCAACCTAGCTACCTTTCATCGTATTGGAAAACATATGGAATATACTGTCATACTTAGTTAACAGTCTGAATCTTTTCTGACTGAAAGGGATTATTTTAGCAAATAACCTAATATAGCTAGTTCATTTATCTAATATTAAGTGGCATGACAAGGAGATGATCCTCCCTGGGGAGGGGGTGGGTATACTGAGCTTTAGGGCATGGCTTAGATTTGGAAGCATATGATCAACAATTCTTGATTTTAGGTCTATGATGTCCATAGGAAGCAGATAATATCAACTTGCATGCAGTAGCGTACTAAAGGAAGAATGTGTGTGTGTGTGTGTGTGTGTGTGTGTGTGTGTGTGTGTGTGTGTGTGTGTGTGTGTGTGTGTGTGTGCGGACGGAGTGTTTGCTCCGAGTGCCAATGGCCTTTTGGATGAGCGCCAGAGGTCTTGTAGCTTTAGTACGCCACTGCTAGCATGTAAAGTTACAATGCATTGATGCTTTAAAACAACCATTGTTCTATGTTACATTTATTATTATTATTATTATTATTATTATTATTATTATTATTATTATTATTATTATTATTATTGTTGTTATTATTATTATTATTATTATTATTATTATTATTATTATTATTATTATTATTATTATTATTTGTTCTTGTTGGCACTGACAATGACATCAAAGTAGAAATGTGATACAATGTGCCTCGAATTTGCTTCACATGTAAGACAAAATAAATTCTTTTAATTGCCTGACAATGTAATTATCTTCATACTCAAAGAAATCTGCTTTCCAAACTATACAGTGACACAAGACAGCAGCGACTGACCGAACACTACACAAAAGACTCACACACACATATATAAACATATATCGATACATAACTATTTACATTCATAAGGACAGTAACAACTTTAGTAAATTTTGAGAAATGAATATTCGTATTCATGAAAGCGTTTTCATTCTCCAGGGAAATATCGCGAGAGCATACAATCTTCAATATAACAACCCGCACGTGTCTGGGACACCAAAGAAGAGATCGCCAGTTTCCAAATTTGCTAGCCCTAATATATTAATACCCACATTTATCTTTCTGTGTCATGCTGCCAAACGAGAGGTCGCAATTTTTAATTCAAACTATCTTCAAACTCACTCATCCCGTTAATTAATTCTTTTGGTTTTCTCTTTTGCTTTTTTATGTTGAAACTTTATTTTATCATTTCCGTCCTAGGACAGGCAATTGAACTAGGTACAAATAATACCAACTAGATGCCACTTAAATCGATGGATAGCGGGTAAAATCTAGCATTGGTCCAGCAGTCGACAGAAAGCAGAAGGACTTAGACCGTTCTAAGAGAGAGAGAGAGAGAGAGAGAGAGAGAGAGAGAGAGAGAGAGAGAGAGAGAGAGAGAGAGAGAGAGAGAGAGAGAGAGAGAGAGAGAGAGAGAGAGAGAGAGAGAGAGAGAGAGAGATTATACTTTAAGGGCTATATCACTTACAAATCGTTGATGCTGTTGTGTTTCTTTCTTAATTCTGATAAATCAATTGCCTTTCCTTGATATTTTCAAATATCATATGCTAAATTTTGGGTATATTCAAGCGTCATCCGTGCTTTTTTTTTCGTCATAACACACTCCAAATGGGGCACATGGTTATTGTCCATGTATTAATTTATTTCCAGATATATGACTACCTACCCCCACTCCACAAAAAAATTCAATACATTTGGATAGCAGAGTGGGGTGTTATAAATGTATTAAACTCGTGAATAATGGATTCTAATACAAATTATATTAGTTCTCCCGGATGTAAAAGAAAAGAAAAAACAAACACTAATATGTCGCTGAAAACTGGATTGGGGAGGGGTCGAGAAGATTTGAAAACTTATAGATCTTGGACGAATAATTCGTACGGCCGGTAATGAAATATATATAAAAGGCAGCGGGCAACAAATTTTGGGCTCAGCATGTATGCTACGTAAGGTCATTAAAAATGGTAATTAATACTGATCAAATAAGATCTAGATTTAATTTCTTTAGCTGAACGATTCAGCTTTGCTGGAACATTGGGAATTTGCTCAGTACAGGGCAGAACTTACAAAAGAAAAATATACATGGACATTGACAACAACAAAAACAAAAGGAACAATTTATAACACGTGCAGCACATGTACAGTCTCCATCGGCAAAACCCGAAGAATCTGAAAAACAGCCAAAGAATGAAACGGTCTAACTAAACGTGCAAAAAAGAAAAGCTACACGAGAATGACACAAAAAAACCTTCTGTACCCTTACCAAACGAAGAACAGAATATGTGTTGCCAGCAACATCAAATACATTTTTTTTTTAAAAAATCGAAGAGTGTCTGCAGAAACGAGGACGTGTATCACTGCACTCAAACCAGAAAAAGCGATCCAAATAGTTAAAGAACACACAAAAAGTGGCACCAGCAAGAAAACGAAATGCAAGAGTGGACGAAGAGACGACTAAAATAATGGAATAGCCTTGGTGGACTATATGACCCTAACGACCTCATGGATCAATTGAAAACACTCGTACGATCAGTTCGTGAGGGCAACAACGCACCCGATGTCATTAATGAGGCAAACTCGCAGGCTCAAACCTTGGGTACTAGAGCTTAGGCACTCAAGACATCAGCACTGACCCTCAGTTATTCGACAGCAGAGCATTGGGTGCCTGTCTGGACTCGATCGTCCCATTACAAACTAATTAACGTCCAGCTCAGCACAACTATGCACATAATCTCTGACACTACGTCCTCTTCCTTTTCCACGGTTATCGGTACTCAGCAACATTCCCCTCCCACATCTCCGTTTTTTAGGAAGGAACCACAAAACTGCCGACAAAGGTTTATGCCATTGAGAAATTTCAACTGCACATTGACATCACTTCACATTCAGAAGTCCGCTGGTTAGGTCCGTTGTCGAAGGATATGATAGCTATTTCAGCATGGAGTGATGCAGCAGATGTAAAACACTCCTTCGTACCTAAGCCATCTGTCTATCCTCTTTGCTTCAACCTTCCATATCATCTGTGAACCATGCTGAACCATTGCCAGACATGACAGAGTTGCTGTGCAGTTAACCTCGTCTGATGGGGCCAGGCCACTGATTCTTCCTGTAGTGTGGAGCTATACAAACCATCTATAAATATTTATATCTATAAATACGCTGATGCAGCCACATTTGACTATCAAGCTATGAGTGGTGCTTGGTCAATGATAAAGTAAAGATGGTAGTAATATTACAGCTAGAAGAATTACGAAATGAAAGGCAGAAAAAAGTATGAGAGTCAATCTGTTTTCGTCTCTTCATACTCAGGCCAATCTGGATACCATACCAGCGATGAGATAACGAACTTCAACCGGCATAGATCTGAAAATCACTAGGTTTTACTTGCAGCTGACTGACATACAATGTCATGAGCTTCTGAAATTATGGATGTCACACACTGTACACTGACAGAGTTCCTCAGTGGACTGCAGGCTCTGCATCTTGCTGATGATGACGCTGTTAAATGGTTGGGCATGCACTGCATATGATAAATAAACTAATTAAACCACACTGATTTGTCAGTGACTGTTCACCAATCACATCATGGACAGAAATTCACATCATTCGCTGGTGTATGAACTTGTTAAAGATAATGATTTATTCCATGTAATGCATAGACCATTTTAAAATGTTTTTAGAGGACAAAGCCTAATGGAAGCTTTCAGCCAAAATCTGGCTGTTCATGAGACAGGCACAATCATCAGCTACATGGCCAAGCTGGAAAGACTCCTCTTTCATAAAGATAGTCTAAAGAATGTAGGCAGTGGTGATTTTTAGAACAGCGAAAGTATTTTTCATGAGGATATGGCAATAGAGTTTATAGCTCACAACAAGATCTATACTATTCCAGTATGCACGGCGTTGTGTACTGCTCATCTAGGTATATATATTGCAGATATAGTCTGTGCTACCATTTCACCAATGGCATCAAAAAGTCCCTAACCCAAGTTAACTCACTTTTTGGTGCCTCCACAATGGTTGGAAGCCAGCATACTCACTTAGTACAAGAAGCACATGCAATTTTATTTCCAATGAAACATCTCATGTACATACTGTTGGCCAAAGATGCATTCAGCCAGAGTATGGCTGAATTTCTCCACTATGCCCTGCACAGTGGCATTTGTGTCTGTAGACTCCTGGGCCTGCGTCCTTATAATGGCTGGTGACATCAATCACAGTCGGCACATACTTGTAAGTTTGCTGCCAACCTTATTGTGCAACAGAAACAAAAGGTCAACCTGATGAAACTCAGAGATTAAAACAGCTTTGAGCAGTTATTTTTGCACGTCAATTTGCCAAAAATGGCTTACTTCTGCAGCCACGTCTTGGCAATATTTTCTGTGACTGCTTCTGTCTGCTTTTGTTTTGCCACTCTCTTCCAATAGCCTTGCAAAACTTTAGTATGTTGCCACAAGCTTAGTATTCATTTTGTTTTGTGGTTTGCTGTTCTGTCATAAGATATGGCACAATCTGTTGAGGTACCCCAAAATATCAAACAAAGCCACAGCAGTCAGTGGAATCCAAGTCTTGCAAGCTCACCTGTCTTCATGCAATGTTTCTGATGAGTGATTGTGTATCTGTTTGATTCCATGTTAGGGTCACACTGTTTAGCAAGCTTATTGTTGGCGGTGTTTCTTAATGGTGTGCCACTGCATTCACCTCAGACATGTATTCTTAAAGTTCCTGCAGTAGGCCAGTACATATAACTATGATATTTCACATTGTTCCCATGTATGTTGAGCAGTTCCAACTACATTTAAGGAAACTAAATCCCAATATTACATAAGATATTGGCGCTGTTCTTTATACAAATCACATGAATCAATGTAAGACTTCATTACACAATTCCACTTTCATAGTGAAATGGCTTTAAAGCTGCTACATAATGTTGGCTCACCTTTACTTTATTAAGAATTACTAACATTTTTTAAAAAATGTTGAAAATAGGGTGACAATGAGCATAGCAAAACCTGCAAAATGTAATAAAATATTAAGGAATACAATGTGTGGAGTGTGTTCCTGACTCACTGTAATTGAATTGGAACCATGTATAACCACTTGAACACAAAAATGAAAAATATTACTGATACATGAACCCCTTCAAATAATCTCAAACTTAGCATCAAATGCTAATGAATGAATCATGAAGCCCAATTTTCACTAATTACAACGAAGACTGAAATGGAAGTCAAAATTAATTCTGACAATGATTCAAAGACAATACCAACCCCTGAGTTTAGCATAATAACAATATAAATGAATGAAACAATAAGGATTACCAAAACTCCATGGCACGGTATTGCTACAAGAGTGCCGATGAAAATCATAGCAACATATGCCTATAAACTTTCAAGGAGCTAAAACAATGAACAAGTATGCAATGGACTGAAGGTATACCATTCCTGAAAAATATTTTGATGACTAATGCATGCTCTGTACAGGAGTGAAAGTGAATTTTTTTTAGTGTGTTTTGAATGTAACAGATGTAAATGGCATAGTCCTGACAAAATGAGTGCAAGGGTTTTGAGATGGGGCACAGGCTGGGTCACTGTTCCTGGTCTGGAATTATCCAGAATATTCTGGGACATTCATTTTATCATGTAGATGAGAATTCCATACTGGAAAAGCAAGTTATGCAGCAGTGACAGGTTACATATTAATATTAAATTTGGTAGTTTTGTGGAAATCATTCATCCTTTTTTCAGTCCCAATGATCTTCAGCTTGGACAGTTGAACCTAATATGAATAATGTTTCTATCTTGTTTCAGATGCAAGCCATCTACAAAGCTTGGTCAAGTATGTGATAATTAATTGAAAATAGGTGGAAATCATTTGTCTTCTTGTAGTTACTGTGTTCTTCTTACTTCTTAGAGTCACCAAAACTTTGACATTTTGAACCCAAAGTCAACATGAGTCTTTCTTGTATATAATGCAAGTTATTCATGGAGTTTGGTCAATGTTTCAGGTATATAAGTAAAATGATTGAGTGCAACCAGTTCTCTTTCTTTCAATCCCTATGCCTTAGTCTTTAACCATTTTATCCCCTAATTGGTAGGTTTTGTCTTTGTCAAAATCTGTTCTCATTTACTTAGGTTTTTAAGAAAATAACATTTTCATATTTTCTCTTTTTTTCCTTCAGATCAAAGATGTCTACTTTTGGCATGATTCTTTGGCATTGGCACCAAAACTAGTGTTCATCATAACTGCAATCTATTTATAGTGCTTGCATCATTTATTTCAATAGAATCATGTTTTCTGCTCAGTGCTAACTGTAAAATGATTCATCATCATCAAGTATATATTATGAATATTTTAATACTGATATTTCTGTTGCATTTACATTATATTTATACCAATTTTATTTTTATATTATATTATTTATATTATTTATTATTATTAATTTTATATTTATAAAACCAATTTTATTTTTATTTATGGCTCTAGAAATATTCTTACAAAACTTCCTATAATCATCCCTATTTGCAATAGTACACATTTTGTATACTTAGGTCTATTATAAATATATTCGTCTTTATCAGGATATGCAATTTAATTGACAGTTAATTATCAAAGTTTTCAAAAATATTTATTTTTGTGCCAAGTAATCCATTTTTTTAAAAAATCTGATGCATATTGATAACATTATTTACAAAGTATTATTTACTTAAGTGTGAAATATAGAGACTTATTGGTAAAATAATTTTAATATATATTTCAATCCTTTATTTTCACACATGAAAAATATATTCTTATATTTTCACATGTGAAAATATAAGACTTCCCATCATGCCATGCAATGCTTGATTATGTGTGCCTACAAAAGTTGTACATGCAGCAACAAAAAAGAATACTCTGTGACCCAAAACAAATAAACAAAAACTGCCTTATATTGCAGACTTGGAAATTAATTGTTGATAAAGAAATCTGACCAGACACTGTTTGCATCTCTCCTAAGATACAAGTATTTGCCCATACTTCCTTGACAACAATGATAAGCCTGATGTTATGCTATTGTTGTTGTTGTTGTTGTGCTTTATGCCATTTTCAGCACACGATATGATATTCATGGCGGCCAGTATTAATGGAGGAAGAAACTGGGAAATCACTGGAAAGAACCACTGACCCACGAGAAGCTACTGGCAAGTTTTCTCACATATCCACATTCGCTGAATCCTAGACTCGAACCCACGCAAAGGTGAGATGGCAGTGATCCGTAATGGATATTGTTTTCAGATAGAATCAAATAGTTAAAACAATTCATAAAAATACCATTTACTGAAGCTAATTAGGTTAAGCCAATCTTACAACTTTCTGAAGTCACTATATTTATATCATCAGGCTATGAAAGTGTGGTAACAGTTACAAAAAGGGGAGGAGGTGAGTGTGCTGTGCTTCATGAAGAGCATAAATATTAAGTCATGAACAGTAAAAATTGATTATTGTTATGTATATTTAATTTACATAGTTTGTTAAATTTTTTTTTTATTTCATTACATGCTATTGTAGCATAACATATATGTTGAACTTGACCATGTCCAAAACTGACATTAAAATTTTATTCTGTGTAAACAATTAATACAAAGCTAATACAAAGCTAAATTATTTTCTGTGTGTGGGCATAATTTTAAGATCATTATTAATAGAAGTAAATATGTTTATTTGGGTCTAGTCTTTGGAATTTCCTGAACGTAATCGAGGTTATGGTTTTTATTTTGTAAACATTTGTATCATTCTAGAAGGTCATTTTCCAGTAGGTAATGTTTTATGTTTTAATAGAAAATAATAACTGTGACCAGAGGTCAAGTAGAGAATTTTATGATCTTGCAGCCAAGAGGATTATTTCATTTATACTTTAAGTCTTAGCATAATCAAGTTGTAATATATGTTGTGACCAGTAATTTTGGCTGAATTTAATCAAGCTACTGAATTCAAGTGATTATTTTCTTCAAGTGATTATTTTCTCTGGAAATAAAGTGCTCTAATAAAATACTTGGATATAGACATTCACTGGAATTTATGGTGAATTCAAAACCTAGAATTATATTACTGTGATTCAACAATGGACTGTTGACACATCAACACTTTATAAGGTACCACATATACTTATAATTTTCAGTTTTTGGATTTATTCTGGATTTTTACTGAATTTTATTCAGGACTTTAAATTGCTAGGACTTGTGTCTCTAAATCTTGTATTATTTTGGGATTTAATTTGCAATATTGATAGAGATTTGTTTCTTCTCATTTTCACTTGTGTTCTAGGGAAACAAAATATTTGTTAAATTTTACAAAGCTTGTTGTCTTTATCTCTTTTCTGTTAATTATTTTAAGAGCATAGACTCATAACATTATATTGACCTACTTTTGCAATGTGTGTGTAGAAATATATTTTGAATGCAAAACACCAAGGTGGTCATGAACAACTCACCAAGTTTCATAATTAATTGATGGATTAAAAAAATGTTACCAAAGTACACTCTAATGTTATATGAATGAAAGAGTTTTAAAGAGGTTTTTGGAATGCTGAAATTTATATTTCTTCAAAATATCTCTGAGCTGATAAATATACGAGTATCATTGAAACTGTCTTGCAATACTCTAAATTGGGATCTCTACCTTAACCTATGGCTACTTTTAGCAAATCTTAAAAAGTATAATGAGAAATATAAACAAAAATACAACATTTTTGTGTTGGGCAAGGTGACCCCAAGAAGAAGACTACTATTATCATATTTATACTTTTTCCAATTTAAATAAATTATTACCAAATGAAGAAACTATTGCAAACTCTTGACTTTGAAATTACGTTTAAAAGTGCCATGTATACATACTTATTAAGTCTAACTTAAAACTATAATGACCTGGATGGCAGATATTGACATACCTTCCTCACTTACTTGATTTTCCTACACTACTGTTTTCATTTTAGCACACGATTATTCCTTTGTGATTTTACTGTCTAGAGAAAGTGTGCAAAATAAATCACCAGCTACATTAGTAACTGAAATAGGAAGGTTCATTTCTAAAAGAACTTTAGTAAACCAAACTGTGATCAAATGACAACAAGGTACTCTCTGGATTTTATAAATGTATTAAGTTCAGGCTGAGTTGTTGATTTTGAAGCAGCAAGCTCATGTTTATTTGCTCTTTCATGCTGTTTTATGACATGAGTGCCCCCATGCCCAATAGTGAAATCACAATCACACAATTTGCAAAACACAGTTTTCTACTTTACTAGATGGTTTCACAAATCTAAACATGATGGCATAATTGTCCTTCCAGTTCTGTTTTGTTATCTTTACTGTAGAAAGTTCTGAATCTTATGTTTTTCTTTTTGACAGGACTAGATGTTGATTTTTATGAGGATGAGATACAGTGATAGTGGCAACTTCTTTGCACAATCAATATGGTGGTTAAAGACTAGTATGGTAGCCTTGATATTGAATGGTATAAAAATATTTTATAACTATATATACCTATATACATGCAATACATTTCTATCAATATGGAACCAGGTGCCCATTCTAAACAGGAAATTGCAAGGAAATTTTAAATTTAATTTTTATAAAAATAAAAAAATGGCTTTTAAACAAAAGACATACACCCATACTCAGGTTCAAAATATGGGACAAATAAGGGAAAAACAGGACAGTTGACAGTTATGCTTATAAAATATTGAATTTGCACCCAATAAACATGCACATAAAATGACTTAAATGTAAAAACTTCATGTTTTTAATTTGAACATATGTAAAAACTTCATGTTTTTAATTTGAACATTATGTCAGATCATAGTGATCTAGGTTTGGTACTGTGATTTAGCACAGAAGCATATAATAAGTTTCACTACACATGAAAATAGTATAAAAATATTTTATAACTATATATACCTATATACATGCAATACATTTTTATCAGAATAGAACCAGGTGTTCATTCTAAACTGGAAATTGCAAGGAAATTATAAATTTAATTTTAAAAAATATAAAATATGGCTTTTTAACAAAAGAAACACCCATATAAAATGAAGGAACAAACCCAACTGGTGTTATCAGTGTAGTGTCAAAAGTAGGTTTCTCTGACCTGCATTTGGTACAACTATATACATGCTGTATTCTAGTAAATAAATTTAAAGCAAACTTCAAAATAATGTACGAATGAGTGTGGGGAATATGAACATAAATACAAAGTCTTTAATATTTGTTTATCAATGATAATGAAATTCATTACCAAAAACATCCTTAATAAGAGTCAAAATTGTACTATCTATAGAAATGCCTAATAATAGTCAATAGTGTACCATCTATAGAAATGCCTAATAGTAGTCAATAGTGTACCATCTATAGAAATGCCTAATAATAGTCAATAGTGTACCATCTATAGAAATGCCTAATAATAGTCAATAGTGTACCATCTATAGAAATGCCTAATAGTAGTCAATAGTGTACCATCTATAGAAATGCCTAATAATAGTCAACAGTGTACCATCTATAGAAATGCCTAATAATAGTCAATAGTGTACCATCTATAGAAATGCCTAATAATAGTCAATAGTGTACCATCTATAGAAATGCCTAATAATAGTCAATAGTGTACCATCTATAGAAATGCCTAATAATAGTCAATAGTGTACCATCTATAGAAATGCCTAATAATAGTCAATAGTGTACCATCTATAGAAATGCCTAATAATAGTCAATAGTGTACCATCTATAGAAATGCCTAATAATAGTCAAAATTGTACCATCTATAGAAATGCCTAATAATAGTCAATAGTGTACCATCTATAGAAATGCCTAATAATAGTCAAAATTGTACCATCTATAGAAATGCCTAATAGTAGTCAATAGTGTACCATCTATAGAAATGCCTAATAATAGTCAAAATTGTACCATCTATAGAAATGCCTAATTTCACTATTGTGATGATGAAATTCATTACCAAAAACATCCTTTTTAAGAGTCAAAATTGTACTATCTATAGAAATGCCTAATAATAGTCAATAGTGTACCATCTATAGAAATGCCTAATAATAGTCAATAGTGTACCATCTATAGAAATGCCTAATAGTAGTCAATAGTGTACCATCTATAGAAATGCCTAATAATAGTCAACAGTGTACCATCTATAGAAATGCCTAATAATAGTCAATAGTGTACCATCTATAGAAATGCCTAATAATAGTCAATAGTGTACCATCTATAGAAATACCTAATAGTAGTCAATAGTGTACCATCTATAGAAATGCCTAATAATAGTCAACAGTGTACCATCTATAGAAATGCCTAATAGTAGTCAATAGTGTACCATCTATAGAAATGCCTAATAATAGTCAAAATTGTACCATCTATAGAAATGCCTAATAATAGTCAATAGTGTACCATCTATAGAAATGCCTAATAATAGTCAATAGTGTACCATCTATAGAAATGCCTAATAGTAGTCAATAGTGTACCATCTATAGAAATGCCTAATAGTAGTCAATAGTGTACCATCTATAGAAATGCCTAATAATAGTCAATAGTGTACCATCTATAGAATACCTAATAGTAGTCAATAGTGTACCATCTATAGAAATGCCTAATAATAGTCAACAGTGTACCATCTATAGAAATGCCTAATAATAGTCAATAGTGTACCATCTATAGAAATGCCTAATAATAGTCAATAGTGTACCATCTATAGAAATGCCTAATAGTAGTCAATAGTGTACCATCTATAGAAATGCCTAATAATAGTCAACAGTGTACCATCTATAGAAATGCCTAATAATAGTCAATAGTGTACCATCTATAGAAATGCCTAATAATAGTCAATAGTGTACCATCTATAGAAATGCCTAATAATAGTCAATAGTGTACCATCTATAGAAATGCCTAATAATAGTCAATAGTGTACCATCTATAGAAATACCAAATAGTAGTCAACAGTGTACCATCTATAGAAATGCCTAATAGTAGTCAATAGTGTACCATCTATAGAAATGCCTAATAATAGTCAAAATTGTACCATCTATAGACATGCTTAATAATAGTCAATAGTGTACCATCTATAGAAATGCCTAATAATAGTCAATAGTGTACCATCTATAGAAATGCATAATAGTAGTCAATAGTGTACCATCTATAGAAATGCCTAATAGTAGTCAATAGTGTACCATCTATAGAAATGCTTAATAATAGTCAATAGTGTACCATCTATAGAAATGCCTAATTTCACTATTGTGATGCAAGATACTTTGCAACAGAATTTTGCTGCAAATGTCACTTTTTTTCCATGCAGCTGCTTCAACTTCCCTTCATTATATAAAATTTGTCTTTGGATTGACGTGGTATGAGTATTTTCCTCAAGAGTCCTGTCCTCAAACATTGAAGAGAGAGAGGCAAATATTACTATGTATACAGTGCATGATGTAAGGCATGATCTCTTCCACAAAAATTTACATTTTATGGTGAAATTATCAATTTGGTATATTAAATATCTTTGTGTACACATTTCAAAAAGGTATGGAATTTAAAGAAAACTATAAGAACCACTTAAATGGTAATAAATTTATTATTTCCACAGCATTTTTCATATAAAAATAGGAATATACCACAGTTTCAGTGCAGTTTTACATTTAAATGTATTTTGCATGATTTTATTTTTACAAGATAACATTATCAATACAAAATATACACATACCAATATAGTATTTAAAAAAGATACTATCCAACAGGATCATACATATAAGGTTAGAATATATTTACCAAATTCATTTTTTTCTCTAAAAAAACAAAATCTTGGAAGTAAAAATGGTAGCAGCTGCATAGGAGGTGAACATAGTCATAGTGAAATATTAAAGATGTGCCCAAACATAAAGAAGAGACTGATGCCTCACTATAATTCCAGGAAACCATTACATGTACATTTTCTACATGTGGTAAAAACTCTATGTCTTTATGACTTTCTGTTTACAAGTAGTGACAATGCATGATGAATGCCACAATGAACAAATTTGTTCTCAGATCAGTACTATTTTCACTGAATAGGCTTTGCAGGGTGTCTTTCAGTGAAACCCCATGTCAATATGACTTTGCGTTTGTGACAAGATTTTTAAGATGGCTGCTGTGGTGGATGTTAGATCAGCATTTAGGACCAACTATACATTATAACAATTACTTTAGTGAAAATCTATCTGATTATTCATTATGAAGGAGAACTTATAACAAGAATGTCATATTGGTTAGTACCATTAAGGTCAAACTGGATATCATATTAAGCCTTGCGGTGAAAATCCTATGTCCATATGAGTTTCTGTTCTTAGTAACAATAACTTGATTTGCAAACTGGCCACTGTGGTGGCCATAATGGATATCCAAAAGGCACCATTTTTATTTTTGGCCAAGTATACATCATAAGATGACTGTTGCTTTATGTCTTATGTTAATATGGTTTTTCATTCAGGAGTAGTGACAAGATTTTCAATGTGCCATTGTGGTGGCTAAATCAGATATCTGTGTGAGACCATTTTCATTTAGGATCAAGCGGACATCGTAAGAAGACTTTTGCTAAAAATCTATGTTAATATGGTTTTTCATTCAGTAGTAGTAACTAGATTTTCAAGATGCCACTGTGGTGGTTTTTTGAGTGGCACCACACACCTCACAAAATGGATGCAAGAAATCATTTTGTTATTACAAAGAATCCTAAGATCTATAATTTATTTTCTTCTGTACATCACATACATTTTCGTTGGAACCTCAGTAACACCTTGGCAATATTTTTCCTTTATTTTTTTCAGTAGATAAATGTTTTAGCTGGAATTTAACCATCAAGCACCAAATCCTTTCAAGTAGAATAAGTGTTTTTGCAATAATAAATTGTCAATTTTAACAGATACTTCATACAAATGAAATAGGTAGTAGTAGTCAATCCTCTTCACTATCAATAAAATCTGAACAAATTTTAAGAAACATCAACTTTTATTCAAATTGCATCATAATAATAAAATATATCAAGCAAACACTGCACTATTTAATTACCTACATGAAATGCTCATTTCCTCCATGCAAACTACCCCTGTCCCTGGCATGAAAAATGCACACAATGGTAATTTAAATTCATGACAAATAACAATGCTCTAATACTTTCTTATGATCCAATCAGAGAAACAGAGGACTTGTTCAAGTCAAACTAACCAATTTCACATTGCTAAAAGAAACATCTATTCACAAACAGATAAAATAAGTACAATATAATTCAAAGTCGTCCTAATTCTGAAAAATTTACAAGATATGTACTGTTTATTCCATAGAAGTTTACAAATACTTTTCTTTACTTATTATTTGTACTGGGACGTGAAACAAATGTAACTAAATCAAGCTTCAAATTAATTCAGTTTCTATTCTATATTCATTTCCTTCATCGTGGGGTGTTGGTCTGGTGCTTGAGCGAGGGCTTGATGGTGGAGTATCAAGCTGCACCTCTGTTTCGATCCTAGGCTCATCTTCCTCATCTTTTGGTGCCTCCCATACTGGCTCTGGTTCTGGCTGTTGTGGCCTTTCATCTAACCTCTGTTTCTCAACCTTAGCATACATTGGTATTGGATCTTCCTGATGGACTTGTTCAATGGCAAAGCCACGGTTATCATACACTGGTACTGGCTGAACAATAGTTAAAATGCATAACATTAAAGATCATTCTGTATGACAAGATTATGATGGGAATAAAATTAATCTCATTTTATCAAGACAATTAGTACTAATTAATTGCTTGTACATGTAGTATTCTGGTTTTCAACATCTGCATTACAAATCAATGAATTGCTAAATGTTCTGAATTCAAAAATGCAAATGTTATTTGCAAAGCATCAACTGAAACTTTTGTAATTCACATCAATTATAGACATAACATGGTCCAGTTACAAATGTGAAATGTTTTTATTTACACCACAGAACCTGAAACTTATCTAAATGCAAAAATTAATCCAGATTTGACAGATGAACAGACAATGGTAACACTATATACCCTACCACTGTCCTGGCATGGCATAAAAAAGCTAATACATAAAAAAAATCAGGAACGTGTAACCTAGATATAGCATGGTTTTAAATTATACTTAGCCACTTTGTACATAATTTTTCAACACACAACATAAGTTCTATATAGGAGCAGCTGACTAAGTGACAAAATTTGGAATGATTAAATAAAGATAGCCAGTAGGGCAACCATTTCTGAAAAACTAATCTTGTCTATTGCTGTAGTCTTTAATACAAAGTCAGTTAAGAATTTGCAATAAATGAAAAATATCCAACTTATTAAGACTTTGAATGTCTTACACTCCTACCAATGGATATTTTAACAATTACATGTATATTTGTCCTGAAGATTGAATATGACACTTTTCATTGTCTCAACAAGAAACAGAGGGTTGTTCCTGCTGCCACCCTCCCCACTTGCTCTGCATTTTTTTTTTTGCTCTTCTTTGGGCTTACTCCTCTATATCACTCCAGGCCACAACAAATTCCCACAAAACTTTGTTGGGTTATATTTATTTAATATATTTTAATGTTTATCCAATGTAGATTGCATTTACACAAAATTGCATGTTTTGTTCCAAGTCAGTGGAAAGCAAAAGTTTGATATGGTGTTGGAAAACATTTCAAGCTGATAAATAGTCATTTGCCACATTAAACAAATTCTTTTCCTTGGTTCAGAACAAAACACAAATGTGGTTTTGTGTTCACTGCATTATCTCCCTTTTACACTTTCCAATTTTTGGAAACTGTAAGGAATAAATAGAATTAGTAAGAAACAGATTTGTAAAAGTGAAAAAAGTTACATTATGTAGACTTCTGTAAAATTTTGTGTTTTTTCTATTTTATTTGCCAGCAGATAATGATCTAATTTCATTATTTGCAGATTTTTAAAAAAATGTCACTTTGGTTGAAAAAGGGACCATTCCTTAAAAAAGTGTTTATATCATAACAAATACCCCTTTTATTCTCTGCTACAATATATAATACAATTCACTTTTTTGCAGTGTACCACTATTTTATCAACTTTCTTTAGGTTACTACACAACAATCCAATGAACAATACTCTTTCTGTATTAGCTTATTACTGGAAAAAAATATATATATTTTGGCAAAATCATGAAAATTGATACTCACAAAAAGATAGGTTCAGATGCAAACACAAAAACCCTAATCTTCCAGCACAGTACAATATGGCAGATAAGGGTTTTTATATTATTTGTGCAACAATTAGTGCTAACAAATTGCAAAGACCCAGATCTGCCAGTCAGTGCATTATGTGACAGCAGACCTGGGTCCATTAATACATTGTCATTAATAGTTGATTTACCTCTTCATTTTGAGTCTTGTGTGTTCTATGATCTGTAAGGAAATAAAAAGATTTAAAGTCACAAAAATATGGTATATATATATATATATATATATATATATATATATATATATATATATATATATATATATATATATATATATATATATAGTTACAATAGAGCTTTTGACATTAAAAAGAATTTATTTAGAATGCTGATGAAAAATGGACAGATAAAAGGAGGGATGCTGTTTTTGGTATATGGTATATGTTAAAATATGCCATGACATTTAAAAAATAATTTAAAAAAATCCAAGATTCCAATCTAAATCAGATATATATATATATATATATATATATATATATATATATATATATATATATATATATATATATATATATATATATATATAGTGAAAAGAATATTCTTAAAAATAATTTTTCCATAAAGGAAAAAACTTTTTTAAAAAGTCAGCTATTTCAACAATAACCTCCTGTCTTAAACAGCAAATTTCACACATAAAACTAAATTTTACAAGGTTATATAAACCAAAATATGAAAAAAATCTCTATTAAACAAATACCTGTTTTCAGAGACCATTTAAATAAAATTCAAGAGGTGGCTGTTTAAGACAGGTTCAACTGCAATTCCAAATTATATTACATCAAAAATGGATCCTTTTTTTTCTCCTTGCTATATGAGACATTATACTTGCATGTTATCACAAGTGCAACACTTTTCTTTGGTAAAAATTTTAAAAATATCAAATGCTTGGCACACTTGTTTCAATCTATACATGTTTTGTGGGAAGGAAATAATTACTAATACCCCAATGGAACATCTGTACTTACCAGGAAATTATCTATGTTAATGCCTGATGTGGAAGTCACTTATCCTCTTTGTTAAAACAGTCTCAAAATGGATCTTCCATGGGCTCTAATTGGAGACAGACTAGATAACAAATGTCTTCAGTGGATAGTTCCCAATATACATAAAGGGACCTAACTCTTCTTGTATGTAAATGTATGTGATAGGGAAACTGTTTATCACTTAATAGGTGTGTTCATATTGTGATAAGTTTTAATATAAAAAATTAAAATTACCCAAATAGTAATATTTTAAGCATTCTGTTCTTGTATTATGGAAAGTTGTGTTTGTTAGTTGGAACTTTTTTATACTTACAAAGAAGTCTCTTTTTGTCTTGCCCTCTAAAATTAAAATTATAAAGGCATAAAAATACAAATCATTTTTATTATCATCTGAAATTGAACTATTCTGTTATTTCCAAATAATGTATCAACAAAACAAAATGCGAATAAGTGTTTAGTGAGCTGTTATTTCATACTCCTGAACCTGACTGTACTAAACTTTGTACAGTTTTAAGAATGCATCGAGATATGACTCCATACTAAATATACTTAGACAACCATTTTATTTCAAAACATGTTAAAAGAAATGCTAGTGAGACATTTTTGTATTGGGTAGTAAATTGAGTTAAAAAAATGGACAAAAATAAAAGTTTGCAAAATGTCAAGTTTCTTTATAACTGTACATGGTCTGAAAATATCAAAATTGTGTGTATGATGAAAGAAATTTCCAATTAAAAATACTTCATAATAAGCTATCAAAGTAAAGGAACAAAATATTACAGGTATTTTTCTGGGATTTCTTCCTGAATTAAACTGATTTTCTTTAAGGATTATATTAAGCAATAAAATGAAAGGAAATAACATTTAGACACAGGAAGTATCCAATTTTAAAATTAAAATCTTCTATTTTGAGACTTTGCTAAAATATTCAAGCTTCAACTTGAATTAGACATTTGATCATGCATGTAAACACTAAATATATAATTAAAAACAATGATAGCTGTAGTGAAATTCATGCAACTACAGACATCATTCAAACTGTACAGGATGAATTTATATACATCATTCAAACTGTACCAAATGAATATGTACAATAATAATAATAATAATTGTTTTAATATTTAAAAAAAGGTAACTCAATTAGAATTCAGATGTATCTAGTCTCCCTTGAGACCATCTGCTACTTTCTAACAGTCTACATGCATGAATTGTGCATAAAAAGCACAGCCATCATATTTAAAAAAGATGAAATAGTCCAGTGATATGCTTTAACTCTACTCTGACATATCAATCATACTGAAACAAAAGAAAGCATGTGCAGAGACAAGACACTAAGAATAGAAACATGACATGTAATAAAATATAATTAAATCAATTAAAAATTAAATATCAGATTTCAAGCATTTCAGGTATTTTCTTCAAAACTTTTAAAAAGAAGTGGCTGATCTAAATGATGTGGGCAAAGAATTTCTTAGTTTTGTTCCTGACTATTTAAGACTATATCAAAATTGTTTTGTTTTGGGGAAATTCATGTGGTTAGGTTGAACAAAAAGTATACGGCCCTTGAATACATAAAATAGTTCTCTCATACATTTGGGCATAATACAACTTATACATTTGTAGATATCTACTACTTTTTGAATGTTTAATCTGTCATTTAGGCAAACTACTCTTTCTTGTAAGGGTATTTCTTAAAGTTATCTGATTTGAAGGAGATTTGCATAGTCAAAATGTTTGTCCCTCTTTAAGTCATTTTCAACTATCACTCCTAAATGTTTTTCTTCTTCACATTTTTTATGAAATGTCCAGATTTTGCAGTTTCCCAGAAGTGAAATGTTTCTTAGGTGAGGCTATTACCATCATTTTGTTTCATTTATAACCATTTTATTTGTTTTGACCACATCTCAAGATTTTTTATATTGGAATCTGTTAGAGTTTCAACAGTAATTACATTACTACCTTAAGATATTGTAGTACCATCATCTGCAAATAAATCTGTGTTTGAGTGTATTGTCTGTTATTTATGCAAATAAGAAATAGCTATGGGCCTAAAATAGTTCCTTGGTTGGGGAACACAAGGATTACTTTCCATTAAGTTAGACTGAAAATCACTAATAGTGATTTATGTATGTTCTGTTGCAAGATAGGATGATAACCAGTCTGAGACATTATTATCAAACTTACAGCTTAGAGAGCAGCAGGATAAACTAAATCAAAAACCTTCATGAACTCTAGAAATAATAAGGATGTTAGATTCCTCTGGTTGATTACCTGCAGCCAACAGTCCAAGAGTTATACTAATGCTGTTTGGCATGAATGACCCTTGTACAACCATGATTGTTCTTTGTGAAAGAGTGAGAATCTTTTGAAATATTATTTTGAATATAATACTAAAAATTGATCAAAGGCATGAAAATATTATGAAAATTATTATAAATGAAGCCTTTCTAGACCCTTTTAATATAGGACCATGGAATACATATATATAAAGAGACAATTATATATGTATCACTGGGGCCATCTATACAGGGGTGCACACCATATGACCAACACATTCTGTGTGGCCCTTACTTTATGCATGTGTATGTATGTTTTTTAAATTAAAGATGAAACTTTGCAGTTTAGTCTGCTTAACTGAAATCAAGGTTGATTCTGGCCCATGTAAATATTTGCATTGTGCACCCTTGCTCTATACATAATACTGACAGGATTTTGACCAATTTCAGAAAAATTTGGTTTTTGTGGTAGACTCCCACCACCAGATTCTAACATCACTGACATCACATGACTTGGCAGCTGCTGACTGTTCAGTGAAAAGAGATAATTGTTTAGACAAATGTCTTACTGATCATTTGTTTCCAAACTATTTGTAATTCAGCTGACTAGACAAACTGGGGACAAAGACATGAATTTGCAAAAGTGTCCTATTGAACAAATGTACACCGACCTACAGAACTTCTACAATTCTGAAAATTTAGCTCAATATATCAATCCTTTTTTTTCCTGGAGATTTTTTTTCTTTTCATTTTCACAGGAAATGTACTTTTTGGGTTTACATCTGATTACATTTTTAAAAAATCCATTTGGGGGCAATTTTTGTTTTGGTGTTTGCTTAAGATTATAAATAGGCTGTAACTGATTATTTGTCCTGTGCAGAATGGTGAGAATTGGATATTGTGGCCTGTACAAAATTATAAGAATCAAATAAGGTACTTGTGTCGAGTCAGTGAAGTTGAATGTTAATCAGATGTCATTGTATAACAAGTCACTAACAAGCCATGTCAAGAATTAATTCTACCTATGACATTAATTATTCCTCTTCAACTATTTTCAAATGTTCTAAAACCTTTACAAACTGGAGAGTGTTCAGGCCAAAATCATGGTCATTTTAAACATGTACCTAGTATAATGAAGTATGAATAACATTAAAGCTATGTGGCCAGTTTTAAAATCAGATTGGATTACAGAGGGGCAAGTTAGGAAGATTTCACTATCATTTTCATGCAAAAGAAATGCTTAGAAACTAAGTTTTATGATAAAACTAGAAATCTCATTGACATGGATTCCAATATGATAGTTTGACGTTTATGTCAAATGGAAAATGTTTAAGATCAAACATGAAGGTTTGTTTAAAGCAATTAATGCAATTCGGATGCATCTGAAGGCAAAATACTAAAAAAATATAAACTCAATTATACTAAATTTGACCTAGGTCAGTTTAATGTAAAGCTTCATACCAAATATAAACTGAAGCCATGAATTTGTACAAAAGTTGCTTAGCAAAATGAACTTTGGGACAGGATGAGACATGGCATGATGGGACATGGTATGATGGGACACATGCTATGTCCCATCTACACATATGGCAGGAACATAATGCTGTGATATCATGACAAACTGACATGGCATTAAATAGTTTTGTGCCTGATCTGTACTGGATTCTGCCTGACAAATGAACATACAAGAGACTTATCAGAGACAGGATCATTTATATTATTTGCATTTTTACAACACGATGGTATGCAGTGGAATGACAAAAGATTGTACAAAGTCTGTAAGCTCGTGCAAATATTTAGTAGGCGTGTTAATGATATGAAATATTTTTAGTATCTTCAAATGGCTACATTAAAAAATGTAGATTATAACAAAATGTGAAGAAAACAAGAACAAACAAAACTTTGGGAAAACAAAAAAACAAACTTAAAAAAAGTTAATGAAAAAAGAAATTCTACCACCTTTCTTGATTACTTACTTGCTGAAATTGAGAAAAGAAAATTATGGTACAGCTATTTCCAAATATTGCTTATATGACAGTAACATGATGTATATTATTTGGTATGATTTGGTTGATTGTTATTTGTTTCTATTTTTTTAAGATATACCATATGCAGTGTGAAATGTAACATGCACAAGAGAAATTGAGAAAAGAAAATTATGGTACAGCTATTGCCAAATATTACATATATGACACACAATTACATGATATTAGTATATTGATATGATTTGGTTGAGGGTAATTTGTTTATTATTAAGATATACCATATATATTGTGAAATGTAACATGCACAAGTAAGCTTGTCGGTATAATTATTAATATACAAGATAATACCATCTATACATGGTTATAAGTAGAGTCAAATTGCAAGCAACAAAGATCCTTAACTGTGGTAACATAATGTACCTAAAAATCAGGGTCTATGCTATTTTTGTTCTTTGAATTACTCCTAATAAACTGCATAGACCTAGATCTGCTGGCATAATATGTGATGGCAGATCTGGGTCTATGCAGTTTGCAGTTGGGCTTGTCTTATAAGCAAGCATATATGGTAAAGTGATTTGTAACATGCACAAGTAAGCAAACTGGAAAATATATATATTACAAATAGTAACTTCTGTATGAAACCTGTTTGTAAATTATATACATATACATGCAAAAGCTTGTGTAATTCAATACTGAAAAAGAAAAAATGTTAAATAATGCAATTCTAAGTTACATACTAATTTATAACAGCCAATAATTAGGTACTATTGTTTTACAGGATGTAATTAGTCATTTAAGTTCACAAATATTTAGTTTTGTAAAACCAATCAACCACCAGCATTCATACATTTGACTACAAAAAAAAAGATTTTATCAAATACTTACGATCTCTTGATGCAGTAGAATGCCAAAATAGCAAAAACAATGCAAATGAAGATGAGTATGATGATGATGATCATCACAATAAGGGCAGGTTTTGTGTCAATGATTTCATTACTCTGGCCTGATGTCTGGAAGGAAAGAAGCATTGTAACCTAAATATCAGATAGGGAAAAAATGAGTTCCTTTTATATTCTTAACAGAGAGAAATAACTAAAATATGTTCTCATTTTTATATCAAGTTTAAAATGTCTACACAGTCAGCAAGAATTAAATGGAATATTGTTTTACCTGCTTTGTTGTTCCATAATCCGGCAAGAAGCCCAAGTATAGCATGAAATGGCTCACCTGAATAACATTTTCCTAACTAGTAAATGCAAGAGCACTTCTTTCTTTTGGAATGCTAGCCTATTCTACGGTAGATTGTCAACATTTGAACAGAGCTGAATACCCTCAATAAACTTTCTATAGAATTTCAGGATTCATTTTACGTTTCGTGTCAATGATACCCCCCCCAAACCCTCCAGAGATCCATTTTCATATAATTGGTGTGAAAATGACTGGCATTAATTTCACATATCTACATGACAATCATGTTTCTGGTTATAAATTCATCTCTTTACTTAAGTACATTATGTAGATAATGTAAATGTTCTTATGTATTTTCAGTTACTTAAACACATAAGTACATTATGTAGATATGTGTTTAACTTAGAAAGACTGATAATTTAGCTAGAACACTTATGTACACAAATGTTTAACTTAGACTCATGATTTAGCTAGAAGTTATTTAAGAGTTTAATGTTTTATTCTGAGTTTATACCATAATAAAGTCTGAAAAAAAGATTAAATTCTCAAAATTGCAAGTCTTTATAATTTTTTTTATTTTTTTATTTTACTCTGTATTTTAATGATACTTCCTATCTGTTTTAAAGCTTTATTTAAGTCTGTTACATAGCTATTTAAAGAAGAGGGGAATCCATCTCCAATGTAACAGCTATGCAAACATCAAACAAATGATTTTACAAATGGTAGGCAATCTAAGGTTTTGAACATTCCACAGCATGGTCTTAATGATTTTTTTAAAACTGGCATATGTGATCTGAGTAAACTTTTATACTGAAATCAAAGGGTGTGTTGTTTTGTTTGACATATGAATGACTCCTGGAATTGATGCTCTCATTGTGACTTGGCTGAATCGTTATTGTCCAGACAAATCAGTAACTAATTTTTGTTTCTTTAAATCTCTTTTTGTGTTTGCTAACAGTTTAGGCTACCTATAGGGGCTACTTGCATATGAAATTAAGACTGTTGATAAATGGTTAAAGTGATGGGGGTCCAATAGTCAAACAGTGCAAGACATTGACATTGACAGTTATGATGGGGAGCAGAAGGATTTTTACACACACCGCATATCATAACTATCAAGGTCATCATCTTACATTGTAGGATTGTGAATCCAATTGTTATAATGTTAGCCTTTGAACCCTTGACCTCCCAATACCTATGTCCATTTATCTATAGTTTTAATTAGTCATGAGCCACTGTGAAAGTGCTATTCAATGCCACAATGTTCTTCTTGGCAGATTTTGATTTTAGCAGCTTTTTAAAAAATCCAACTTGAGAAAAAATTATTTATCTTCAGAAAATAATAAAGAATTGTTATTTGATTTGTCAAATCAATTAATAAATTTTCTAAATAAAATATAAACCCACCATTTTTATTTTGCTTTAAAGGCATGTAGTGTGCATGTCTTCTGATTCAGTGTTTACATTAGTTACTTTGCACACAACTAAATAGAAATTAGAATAAAGTAGTTCTCTATACAGTTTATACTGAAATAAATGCAACTGGGTCTGATCACATGGTAATGTTCTGACCAATGGAAATCCTCCCTACATTTATAAACTGATACAACTTCAATTATTATGTAAATAACTTGGAGAAATTTATAATTTAGCTAGAAAAGTTGCACTGCTTCCACCAAAGAGTTTATTTTTTAACAAAGCAATAACTGAAAACCATTTATGCCACATATAAACATGCCTGACTGAGCTGATCTGCAAAAATGTCAACATATGTCAAATTTGTTGCAGACAATTAAATTTATACCATCCAACTAAGTAGTCTTCCCTATTTACACCCAGTCCACCATCAGTACTGAATAAAATTATAACTTTTGCAAAGAAAACTCAGAGGTAATAAAGTCAGTTGCACTGCAGTGTGGCCAAGACCATGAAAAGAAAGGTTTCAAAGTAAACATTTTTACTGCTGTTTTAAGATAAAGATACTACAACAAAGTAGTGGTAAGTTTAGAACTATGACACTATACAGATATACATGTCATTTACATGCCAATAATATTTGACCTTACTCAGACTGCCATTTAAACATTTGGTACCAATGAAATCCTTTGTACAAACATAAAGGGACCATGAGCTGTGAACAAATAACTGCAGTATACTGGTTGACATAGGAAATCTGATAAAATTTTGCAGAGGTTTTTGAGAAAAGCTGTTTTAAAAGTTAATCCAATTTTGGTAATGGCAGCCATATTTAATGGTGGGTTGGCATTGTTTGTGTTGAGTAGCTTTTGTAAGGACATTTAAAGGTTCTTCCATTTTTTGTTGATAATGTCCATATTGGATTGTGGAGCAGAATCACTTGTATCAACATGAAGTCCTTTATGCCATAATGCTTCAATTCAAAATCTGGTCAAAGTCTGTTGATGTTTTTCTCCGAGAATCTATTGTTTTTTCTATTTTACCAATGGCATCCATATTGGCTGGTGGAGTGGCATTGTTTGTACAAATCTGAAAGCTCTTCATCTTAAGAAGCCTTCTGAACAATTTGGTAACATTTTATTAAGTAGATTTTGAGAAGTTGTTAAATTTCTTTTTCATTTTAATAATGGCTACCATATTTGACTGTGTACTGGCATCATTTGTGAAAAAATATTATTGAGATGAACACCAGGATGCCACCTGTGAAATCTGGCTGAATTCTCTTTAGCTGTGTTAGAATAGAAGATGAAAGAAGTGTTGACTGATGATGTATAATGATCAGAATGACACAATAGGGCCTTGCCATAAACTCACTTGCTCTTATGACCAGGTGTGCTAAAACATAGCAAACTTGCAATAGAAAAAAGAAATAGGTCACTGTGATTTACTTTTGCCCATGGTATGTACTAATATGAATTTTGTATCAATCAGATTTCAAAACTGTACTTACAGCAGTCTGAGAAAATGGTGGCTAAATGCAGAAAGCTAACATTGATGCACAGAGTGACAATGTAAAGAGTAATCCCTTTGTCTTGCACACATTAAAGTCTTTCCCTATCAATTCAACCAATAATATTCCATCAAAAGCTACGTAAACCCAATACTCTAATATTCTCTGAAACTGTTTTCATGAATGCTACCCATTTCCCCAAAATTTACAAAGCAGGCACACTGAGCTTATTGGAGGTTAAAAAATGTATGCTTCAATGTTAATTATTGACAAAATTAAATCAAAAATTTCACTTAGTTTAGAACAAAGCAAAGTCGCCAACCTTCTCCTTAGAGCCAGCAGTTCTCATTCTCTCAAATGCAACACACTTTTACATAGTGAAAATTCTTTGAATTTTTGCAGACATTATTTAGAATGTAATAATCAAGTTAGCCTGATAACTATTTCACTTAAAATTCTGACAGATCAGGGTCAATGACAATAGAAATACATAAATCTGTCATCACTGATAACTTTTTGTAGATTTGGCCAGTGGAACACAGTTTATACAATTTTTGAATCTGTTTATAAAAAAAGATCTGATCATCACATATTACAAACCTATGGTCTTAAAACAAACAACAGGAAAGAGAGAGAAGCATCAAGCTCTGTACAATCAAACAAATAATTTATTTCCATAGAATACAAAGTGAAAAGGTTAAAAAAAGAACTTACAATATTGCAAATTAAATCCCAAATTATCCTAGAATTACAGACACAAGTCCAAATTAAATCCAATGCTGGCAGTATTGATGTGCCTGTGGTGGCCTATGTTGTAGTGATGTGCCAACAATCTCTTGCTTTATCACAAAAATACAATCCAAGAATATATCTATTTGAAATTTCACTATAAATTCAAGTCTCTGTTTCCAAGAATGTTATTTTTGATGAGCACTTTGTATTTGGAGTGAATAAATAATCTGAATAAATAAAAGTCCTGCCCCAATGAACTACTGGACACAACAATAATACAACTGATTCCACTTAGATCCTAAAGCACAAATTAATAATTTTTCTGGTAACAAGAATATATTGTTCTCTACCTGACCTCAGGTCAAAATTAGCATTTTACTATTTAAAAAACCTTATTACCTAATGGAAAATTTCATTCTTGGAGGTTACAAATGTTTACAAGATAAAATCTTGGTTATAATTAGAAGGTCTGTTACTAAAATTACAATAAAGAAAACACAATGTCCTTGAATCAGAGAAAGATAATTATGTTAACTTCTATTAACAACAATCCTATATTACTACCATAACCAAAGACAATACTGGCTATGTATTCATTGTTTACAGATTTTAAAAAAAAATTATTCAGGTCAGGTAGAAAATGAACTTGATTTTGGACAAGTCCAAAATACAATAATCAATAGCATATAATGAATTTTAAAATTTTTTAAAAAATCTAACAAACAATGAAGATTAAATACCCCTAACTCGAACAAGATGTCTCAAATTTTACCTGAAAGTCCTTGATATATAGTTGATCGAAATCATTTGAATTTATCCGCCTCTGTTCATTGAGAATGCCAACGAGCTCAGATGCAGGAAGAATACGAAATTGGCCAGCACTTATCCTAATTCCTGAGATGTATACATCAGACCTAAGATAAAAAAGGAATAGTTCACATATTATATGAAAAATACACACCAATTAATTCTGTTAAAGTTTTCCAACAAGATGCTAAATTGGGTCTGAGGTTGCACATGATTTTCTTTTGCAATGGCTTATCAAAAGTATCCTTATTTCAAACACCCAGTTGGGTTGTTGTTTTTTGCACTTACTTTTGGCTGTTGAGAAAATGGAAGCTAAGTGCCCTTCCAAAGGACACAATCAGGCAGCCAACCAAGGCTGGACTGTGTTGGTATCAAACCCACAACCCTTGGATCACAATTCCAATGCTCTATCAACCGAGTTTCTGTGGTTTACCTACACATTTGGATACTATCAGACTGTGACTCATGTATAAAAGGAGAAAGCATTAATTTGTATTCTTATTCTTTTTTAAATTTGAATTATTCTCTATACAGTTTAATTCTAGTGGGAGGATCTGAAAAGGAAAAACAAAATAATTATACTGTCATCTAATATCCCATAAGTTTTTCTGATTTATGACGTAGAGCTAATTCTACTTGTAAAATAACTATTTTTCTTGGTATACTAATTAAAGTCCCAAAAAAGAACTATTTTGGTGTAAATCAGATGCTTCCACAATCCATGAATTTATGTATAGTTCAATATGTCCTTGTTCTCAAACCTATCAAAATCTATACCAAACCTTAATTAATGGCAATTACTGTTGCATACTTTCATTTATATGTACAAAGAACTATCTACCTTGTTGATACTTGCATTATCTTAGAGGCAATTTTTCATTAGTAGGTGACTGCTGTGCATTACCACAGTGACTTTGCAGTGAGATACCACAGTAACATTATTCTGTTCTTCATTTGAGTTAGATCTGCTACCCCTCTACCCCTCTAATAGATTCAAGGTTTGGAATAAAACTTGCATATGTTTGTAAGACTGTGACTCTAGACTGATGACTATATGCATATCGTCAATCGTGGTATTATTGGATGAATATTAAATGGAATGCAGTAATAAGATTTATCTGTTTTAAGTAAGTTTTTCCTGTTAAATGGAATTAACACTAGCAAATAACTTTAATTATTATTTTTCAGCATCCATTTTGAACATACATGCATCATGTGATCATTCTGGGTCATGCAAAATAAAGGTTCAAAATAGGGTAAAATTGGACACTTTCAGATATTTTCAGACATTTATATTATTTTAAACAAATGTTTAAACCCTACCAAATGTAATTTAATTAAGCACCATAAATAAATTAAACAGGACTATGTAAATATTCAATATTTTGGTTATATTTATCATACCACCTGTATAAAAAATAGCCAAATGGGGTTTCAAATATGTTAAAATGTGAGTACTATTTTGTTTTCCACTAACCCAAGTGCAATAAAAGAAATCACATCATTTAACCTTCATGATATTCTTTTTTGTTTACATTACTAGTCCACGTTTTGTCAAGCTGGGAATTGTTATAAACATACATCTTAATAATATCTATTAAACTCTTGTTAAAAGTTTTGATAAAAAGAATTTAAAATGAAATATTCAAATAATAATAATAATAACAAACAAGCTGGTGAAAAGATTTTGTTTCATTTTCAATGGTGAGGGTTAATGTTGAGTACTGACATATTTGATTCTTAATTAATTTAATTAATCACAAATGTTATCAATGCAGTTTTTCTAGGAATACTAACTGAATGAGCTACAATATCAGTTGAAGTAGTTTGTGTCTTCTTTACAAGCTTAATTTATTTGAAATATTAACCAACTAGATGTACTTATAACCTGCTACATGTATTTCAAATGTACAATAATATCCCTTTTGGGTGTACCACAATATATTTGTCAGCCAATCAAACAAAGTTATAAATGAAGCATCTGAGTAAACATTCAGTCAAATATGAATTGGTCTTAACAATGTCGATTCATAAACTGTCTTAGGTGTATTTTTTTCTCATGGAATGCAATAATACAGTTTTGGAATTAACTATTTGAATACAAGAAGTGCTGCAAAAGTCACTTGTTTTCATACAAAATAAATTTTTTCACCTTTTCATAGTCATATTTCAAATAGATAGAATGAGGTCCAATGGTACATATGTTAATACATTCATAGGTTACAACTTTGTGTTAAATGGTTGTAATAATTTTGATTGCTTCGCCTGATAATATTATTATTAATATTAATATTATTAATAATTAATAACCAATATTGACTGATATTATTTCTTATGGATTTGTCACCCAGTTGGTAAATAATTGGCACAATTTGTACATTTACTGCTTAACACATGGAAGAGTGAGAAACTGACTGTTTAAAAAACAATGGCCAAATTTTTCCAATTTCACAATAATGAATACAATTCATGAAGATCTGGGTAAAGGACATGTTAAGCACCTTACCAAAGTGTAGTTGTAGCTCCAGTGGAATCAATTAGGTGGTCTTGAATATTGGTAATGCAAACAATATCAACCGTTTTCTCCAGAGCTCTGCAAACAATGAAATAGAATACAATCAATATTTTCACAGCTCACCTCTACTTTTACTAGTCTCCAGTAGCCATTGTAAACATTATCATGCACAGTCTAAATTCATGATAAGTCATCATGGCTCCTTTTCCACTATATATACACTTGTTTATAAATTAAGGCAAACTGAGAACAAATATCCTGATTTGATATAGCATAACACGCCTGCATAATATAAAGGTACATGTAAAATGAATTAATAAAATACAGAAATTGAAATTTTTGTATGTTTAAAAAATTCATTGTTTTTAAACTATGTTTGACAAGCTATTATCATTCTCCACCCCTAGAAACCAGATTTTACATTGAGATGTCACTGGCTTGAGTACCTTGGAATGACAGCCAGCAATATAAACATACTTCACCAACAAGAATTACCAGATTAGCCACTAAAAAGGAAGGCCTGTGTGAAAAGCATGCAGCATGCAGTCCACAAACCAAATTTCTATATATACTCATAATTCACAGTTAACATGTATAGGATAGCTTATCACAATATACCAAAAGTTTACCATAGACATACAGTAAACAGTATTCCTGCTTCCAACTGCATTGGTCAGAATGGGCCTTTGGTGTAGGCTAAGATGTATACAGATCAAGCATGGATCATAAACATAAATACTTAACCCATGTTAATAAAGCATACAAATGTAGATCACAGTGACATTCTTTAGTTGTAAGGGTATAGTACTACAAAGATGCATAAACAACAAAACAAATCTTTCCAAGTCACTGAAGTGTGAAATATTGGTCAGAGAGACTTCTTTTGCAAAATAGATGTAGAACTTAACAAGATATACCCATTCACCAAATTTTATGATTCTATGTTTTATAATATGTATTGAACATTTAGCCCAAAACTCTTGTTGCCATTAATCAAAAGCAAAAATTTCATCAAGCCATGTAAACGATGAAATATAGGTCACAATGAGCCTCTTATCTCCAAAAGGATGTAGTAGTAACAGATATGCATATTGTCATCAATTTCATGATTCAAGCATGAACAGCGTCTTGAGAATGAACATCAAACACAAAAGTCAGTGAAGCATAAAAGATGGGCCAAAATAACCCAATACTGAAATGAAGGTCTAGTGTTCATCAAAATGCATCCCCAAATTATATGATTGAATCCAAAACTTTTATAGTCATGAACTAAATAAATGCAAACATTTAATCTAAGCCAGTAAAATGTAAACTATAGGACACTGACACCTATTTGGTATGGATTTAATACTAAGACAGCATCAACATTAAAAACACCAAAGTGAACCAAAGTCAATGAAATGTGAATTAAAGGCCAAACTGGCTTACTTTTATGATGAGGGTATAATACTCTTGAAGACAAATTATCTCTCAACATGTTTAACAATTCCAGGTATAACTATTATACAGTAAATAAAAAAAACAAATGTTGTCATGAGATAAATGCAAAAACATGATGTACACTAGTAAAATGACAAATGATATATAGGAGTAGTATAAAAAGAATGATTCTGGCATGAACAGTACTCAAGACTGAAGCCATAAACTCGAATTGACTTTTTTACTGATATGTTTGATATGTTCAGACTATGATAGGTTATTATCTACCAAAACACCAAGAAGACCATCAAGACAGACCATTTACAAATTTTTATCCTTCCTTGTCATCACTATCAAGTTTTGTTCTTTTTTCCATGTTGAGATAAATAATATTTTTATTTTACCAGTATTAATCACCATGCCATTGCATGTGCACCAGCTGTCCAGTTTATTTTGGGCATTCTGTAGAGAAATTTTAAGTTCATGCTTTGTGTTTTGGATGTCTGACAATGTTGTGTCATCTGCATAGAGATCTGTTGATGATATTGAGTCCCTTAGTACAAATGGTAGGTCATTAATAAATAAAATAAATAGTAATGGACCTAGAATTGAACCTTGTGGTACTCCACATCTAATTGTTCCAAGTTCAGGCAGAACATTATTTATATAAACATGTTGTTATCTCTCACTTTAGTATGAAGTAAATCTTCTAATTGTGCTTTCATTGTATCAGTAAATTTTCAGTGTGCTCAAAAACAATGTCATAATCCACAATATCAAGAGTAAACCATCTAACTGTGCTTTCATCACATTGGTAGATTTTCAGTTTCTTTAAGGATTTAATGATCCACCATGTCAAAAGCTTTCCTGAAATCCACAAATACAGATCCTATTATTCTATGTTGGTCAAGTGCTTGAAGCCATTTATCAGTTATTGAGATCAAGACAGTCTCACATGAATGTTTCTGTCTAAAGCCTGATTGATTAGGGTTTAACAGCAAGTGTTTGGTTAAATATGACATGAATGAGTCATGGATACGTTTTTCAATCAATTTTGACAAGATTAGAAGATTTAATGAGTCGTGGACCAATCTGATCAAGTCCAGTAGCTTTCTTAGTATCAAGTTCACTGAGACATTTTTTAACAAAGTTTTTGGATATTGGTGGGATTGAGAAACAAATCCTTAGAGATTTTGCTGCTGCAGAACTTTTTCAGTTCATTATTTTTTTTTACTCACTGGTTCTTTTAGCTTTGTGGTAATGTTGGTGAAAAAAGTCATTGAAAACATTTGCAGTCTCATTGTCATCAGTGACTCTGGTGTCATTCACCAGAAGTGAGTGAATTTTATTTATCTGATCTTTGTTTTCCTCCAGTGAGTTCATTGAAGACTTTCCAGATGGAGTTTTTGTTGCTATTTATGTTTTCAAGCAATGATTGATAATATTTTTGTTTAGCTTTTTTAATCATACCTGTTTTTTTATTTCTCTATACTTTATAGTATGCATGGTTTCCCTAAGCCTTTAATTGGACTCTTGTTTTCATAGCATCAAGGATTTCAGTTGTAAGCCAATTAGGTTGGAGTTCATTCTTTACTCCATGTACTTTCAGTTGTGCATGCTTAGAGACTACATCCATAAATAAGTCAGTCCACACCCTCAGAGCTTCATCTATGTCATTCAAATTTTGGATCATATTCCATGAATTTTATATAGGTCATTGAGAAAATGTTCTTCAATAAAAATTTTGAATGATCTTTAAGTGATAGTTTTGTGTACATTTTATTATTTCTCTTGCATTTAACCTTTCTTGTCAAAAAAGTAGGATAGTGGTCACCAAGACCAACTTTTGGTACATTAACACAAGCCACATTTGTCTGGTAGGTTGGTATAAATATGATCAATAAAAGTGCTTGATTTTTCTGTTACCCTTGTGTGCTCATTTACTAGCTGGACAAGGCCTAATGATTCAATAAATTCCATCCACTTGTACCTTATTTGAGAAGGTCCTTATTTATATCACTGAGTGCAGGAACAGTTAACATTTGTTTAAAAAAGTTCCTATTCCAAATTGCTTTGGAGGAAGGTGGCTTATAAATGAAACTCACTAGTTTATTAAATATTGTGAAATAGTTCCCAACTTTGTGATGATCTAACCCCTCCATGTCCCTCCCAAACACTCCTTTACTCACAGTTTTGATCCTTTCCAACACAACACAAAACTCTCCTTTCCTTTCTAAAAGTACACTCTTAAGGATCAGTATGGTTCCAACAACATGGACATTAAAAATATGTACATACATTTGCATTCAGTTTTATAAGCATGTGTCCTTTAACTTGGGGTCAGGCTACAACATTAGACAAGCTCTTTTATTTACACTTACTTAATTATCTGATTTTGGTAGAGCCGAACTTCACTGGAGGACTGTGTAATAAGTAATTTTACTTCTTTGCTGGGTTGAGTCACAAAAATCTGGAAAAGAGAGAGAAATGTCTGTAAATTCAAAAGAATAAAACTGAATTAAAAATATGTTTTAGACTGGTGTCTTGTGATAATATTTTTGTTTGTAAAATGCCAGATAATTATCTCCATAAAAACTGGTACATATTAACTTATTCCTGTACACCAATAAATTTGTGTGACATGTATGACTCTTCAGTATTCAAAACCATTCACACGCCTCACAATCACGAAGGCTTCAGCTCTCATCTAATTACTAATTGATTCCAGATATTTCTAATAATTTCAAATAATTTCTTCACATAAAATAATAGTATGCACATAAAATAATAGTATGCACATAAAATAATAGAATGCACATAAAATAATAGTATGCACATAAAATAATAGTATGCACATAAAATAATAGTATGCACATAAAATAATAGTATGAACATAAAATAATAGTATGCACATAAAATAATAGTATGAACATAAAATAATAGTATGCACATAAAATAATAGTATGCACATCTGAATGATAACTATAGGAAAGGTGAGCAATATGCTCATGTAAATAAGCTTCTGCACCCCACTCCTACCCCTTGATGGAAATGAATTATAGAAAAAAAGAAAACATGATTCTTCTGAAAATAGTGCTAGGACAATGATATGTCAACATGTATATCTTCTTATGATGACTATAATATGTTAAATTCCACAGCAATCAACTAAAAATGCAAGAGTATTCGTATTCACAACGATGTCATATAGTGCATCTAACCAGAAGTCAAAAAGAGCAATAACTTGTAAAAGAAAAAAAAATGATTTGTCAGTATGTGCATCTTTAGATGGCAAGCCACAAATATATAACAGATCTACAGACTACTTGTGTTAATGAGACTGAATCATACACTTCACTAAGTAAATGGATCTGTCAGTATGCACTTTTTGAGGCAATTACAAAAACATCATGGTAATCCATCCAAAACTGCAAGACTGGTAATGCTAATTAGACTGTGTGACAACTGCATGAAGACAAAAAGGGTAATAATGCTAACAAGACTGTGTGACAACTGCATGAAGTCAAAAAGGGTAATAATGCTAACAAGACTGTGTGACAACTGCATGAAGACAAAAAGGGTAATAATGCCAACGAGACTGTGTGACAACTGCATGAAGACAAAAAGAGTAATAATGCCAACAAGACGACTGTGTGACAACTGCATGAAGACAAAAAGGGTAATAATGCCAATGAGACTGTGTAACAACTGCATGAAGACAAAAAGGGTAATAATGCCAACAAGATGACTGTGTGTGTAACAACTGCATAAAGATGAAAAGGGTAATAATGCCAACAAGACTGTGTGACAACTGCATGAAGACAAAAAGGGTAATAATGCCAACAAGACTGTGACAACTGCATTAAGACAAAAAGGGTAATAATACCAACAAGACTGTGTGACAACTGCATGAAGACAAAAAGGGTAATAATGCCAATAAGACTGTGTTACAACTGCATGAAGATAAAAAAGGTAATAATGCCAACAAGACTGTGTGACAACTGCATGAAGACAAAAAGGGTAATAATGCCAACAAGACTGTGTGACAACTGCATGAAGACAAAAGGGTAATAATACCAACAAGACTGTGTGACAACTGCATGAAAACAAAAAGGGTAATAATGCCAACAAGACTGTGTGACAACTGCATGAAGATGAAAAGGGTAATAATGCTAACAAGACTGTGTGACAACTGCATGAAGACAAAAAGGGTAATAATGCCAACAAGACTGTGTGACAACTGCATGAAGACAAAAAGGGTAATAATGACAACAAGATGACTGTGTGACAACTGCATGAAGACGAAAAGGGTAATAATGCCAACAAGACTGTGTGACAACTGCATGAAGACGAAAAGGGTAATAATGCTAACAAGACTGTGTGACAACTGCATGAAGACAAAAAGGGTAATAATGCCAACAAGACTGTGTGACAACTGCATGAAGACAAAAAGGGTAATAATGACAACAAGACGACTGTGTGACAACTGCATGAAGACAAAAAGGGTAATAATGCTAACAAGACTGTGTGACAACTGCATGAAGACAAAAAGGATAATAATGCCAACAAGACTGTGTGACAACTGCATGAAGACAAAAAGGGTAATAATGCCAACAAGACTGACAACTGCATGAAGACAAAAAGGGTAATAATGCCAACAAGACTGACAACTGCATGAAGACAAAAAGGGTAATAATGCCAACAAGACTGTGTGACAACTGCATGAAGACAAAAAGGGTAATAATGCCAACAAGACTGTGTGACAACTGCATGAAGACAAAAAGGGTATTAATGCCAACAAGACTGTGACAACTGCATGAAGACAAAAAGGGTAATAATACCAACAAGACTGTGACAACTGCATGAAGACAAAAAGGGTAATAATGCCCACAAGACTGTGTGACAACTGCATGAAGACAAAAATAGCAATAATGCTAACAAGACTGCATCACAACTGCATTAAGACATTTTTCTTTATTCTTAAGTGTTGAAACCAACTCTGATATTGTTGGACAATAAATACATTTTCTAGATATAATATTGGAACCATTTACATTTTGGACCAACCAAATATCTTTTAGGAAAATCTGATGTTAAAAAGACAATCTATTGCAGAATAATAGCCATAACAATATTTTCAAGATGGCTATAATAGTGGCCATATTGGATATAATATGATTGCTGATCTACTAGATATCATAAGAAGTCTTTTGGTGGAAAACCCATTTTGATATGACTTTGATTCAGGAGGAGTAGCACTATAAGGATTTTCAAAATGACAGTCATCTTAGTAACCTTGCTGGATAGCAGACATCATGCAAAGTCTTTGGTAAATGTCCCATGTCAATATTGCTTTCCATTTATGACTAGCCATAACAAGATTTTCAAAATAGCTGCCAGATACTACATCATTTTCATTTAGAAACAACTAAATATCTTACGACTCTTTTGGTGAAAACCCCCATGCTGATATAACTTTAAGAGTAGTGTGTGTGTGATTTAGATTTTGTAACGTAGCTTCAACAATTTTTCAGCCATATCACTAGGATGTCTGCAGTGTGAAAGTTTATAGTGATGTCTAGCTCAGGGTCATCATGCTAGACATGTGGCATGCTGTCCCACCCAGTCACATTATCCTGACACCAAGCCGACCTGTCCTAACACTAACCTCTTAATGCTGAGCATCAAGCAAGGCTGGTGTTAGTACCATTTTTGTAAGTCATTGGTATGACTCAACCGGGGATTGAACCCACGACCTCCCACATCTGAGGCAGACGCTTTAAGCACTAGGCCACCAGTGCGGTTAACTTCAAGAGTAGCAGCAACTAACAAAATTTTCAAGATGGCAATGCCAGCAGATTAGGGTTTATGTTGTTTTGTTCTACTGATTTCTCCTGACAAACTGCACAACCCTGCTTGCATATTATTCACCAGCCTATCTAGGTTTATGCAGTTTGCAGTTGGACTCATAAGTATATACAGTAATACCAAAAGTTAACCAGTGATAATTTAACCCAAATAATGTTATATTCATGTCCACGGATTAATTAACCCAAATAATATATGTTATATTTATGTCCACTGAATAAATACATTTTTTGTAGATTAATCTTATTATTCTCTATTTTACAAAAAAAAACCACTTTCAGTAAAATTCTATTTTTCTCAGGCTACATTCATTCCTGTAAACTGTCCATCTTTTATTTCAAAAAGTTGTCCTTGTGAGAAATGAGAGAAAAACAAACTACATGAACCAATTTGAATCCTCTACTTCATGCATGATACTGAATTTGCTTCAAATGCCAAACTGAATAAACATCTTGAAAAAAATGGCTAATGCTCTTCCTCAGCCACCACTCTGAAATACAAATTTTAAATTTTTGAGTGGAAGGGAAAGTGTGGCAGCAACAAATACTAAGCTGTGACCTTGACCCTGACACCTGATGTAGTAGGCTAGTAATGGTGTATAAGTATATAAAGTTTCACTCCTCAAATGGCTTTAAATTTACAGATTGGAAAGAAAAATGTGACAGATGAATCAACATCTAAAAACATTGATACCATGCCAAGCCCTTGTCTTTGAAAAGGTGGGTGACAATAATTCACCATCACAGTATCAGAGGAACAAGGAAATCCTTCACTATAGTCCGATGCTACATCCCCATTGGTTTGAACCCCCCTCTACCGATTTCAATAACTAAAATGTTTAATGTGATAAAAAGTGCACAGAACTAAGTCAACTGAATCATTGATGTATAATTTCTAACCTGACTGTAACCAGAATGGCACTAATACTGGTATCTCCTTGCACCTTTCATACTTAATGAACTTTCCATACTAACACAACGCCATATTCCGTACACTATGGGGTAGTTTATTTCCATCCGACAGCATGACGTAATTCATCCTATTCAGTAACTGCCGGATAATTCCGTAAATTACCATAACTTTGAGTTTGGAATTATATTCCTTTGCACACATGAACATATTAATGAAACCACTCGTTAAATTCATGTGAAAGGCAATTTTTTCTGTCATTCTTTTCCTTTGCTTGATTCAACAATGTAAATATTGGTAGCAGACGACATATGTATGAAATCGGCAGGGGGGGTACAAACCAATGAGGTAATAGGCTCGGACTATAGTCATGTTATGGTTTCTATGCCCCCTGCCCCCAAGAAGACATTCACTGAACACATAAATGGCTGGATAGATATCCTAACTGCTCACCTGTTGCAACTATTACTTAAAGTTAGATGCATTTTTGTTTTACGCAATATGTGTAACAGATCTAAAAACTTACATAGACTGGAACAGTGTTCTGTACAGAATCAGTAATGTTTATGGCATCTCGGGCTTCCACAGTCAGCACAAATCTCTGATCAGCATAGTCTTTCACTAGCACTTTATTAGTGACAATACCAAGCCTCTCATTAACGGCAAAAATATCCATATTTCCATTCACAATTCTATAGAGGACAATTCCTGTCCCAACTGAATCCCGATCAACCGCCTGAACCTGAACAATGCTCTTGGAGAATGGAGAACGAGTGGAAATGCCTGAAAAAAAATATAGATTTCGGATAAAGCCAACTATTACAGATTTACCAATGCAAACATTAGGGCTGGGGTGTGTGACAAAATTAGAGGTGCCAAGTTAGGTTCAGACAGTGTAGAACTATATATGGCATATCAATCTGGCAGTGTCATTTTGTGCCAAAAAGATGACATGTGTTTGTCACAAAACATCATTGCTAAAATTTGCTGAAGTGCTAAATGTACATGACACACCAATACAATGTTTCTTTTTCTTTAATGTCTTTCTTTTACAAGTTTACTAAATATTGTTCAGGTACATTAAAATGATTTAAAAACATTTATTATGCATTTTCATGGAAGGTTAATAATAAATTGATGGAGCATGTATACATGAATGTAAATGCAAACAATACTCACATAAAAACTACTAGAATGAATCTAAAAATATACACATAATATCTGAAAAATATTATCAAACCTCTACAGGGTCGATAACTGCTATCTTTTGAAAGACTAAAATTCTTTGACTTTGAAAAACTAAAACACTTTGACTTTAAAAGACTAAAATTCTTTGACTTTGAAAGACTAACATTCTTTGACTTTAAAAGAGTTACTTAGGCATATGAAGTAGGTACAGTATATTAAGGAGTCCATTTTTGAACATGGTGTAAGCAGCCTTGTTACATACATCATTTGTAGAGACAGAGGGCATACATGAAAATATTCTGGAAATTTCATATCATTTACTATTTGGTTGATTCTATTGACATCCTTAATATAGTATTTGAGACCATGTTATGATATGCTATTGCCACTGAGAAAATATTGTGATTTATTGATCACATAACTGATAATGAAGCAACTTTACAAATACATTATACATGTGCTTATAAGTCAAACTGCAAAGAACAAAGATCCAGATCTGCCAAAGCATATTGTGCATGCAGATCAGGGTCTATGCTGTTTGTTGTACTGATTACTTCTAACAAATTGCACAGACCCAGATCTACCAGTGCATTATGAAATGATAGATCTGTTAATGTGTAGTTTGCAGTTGGTCTTAGTTAATAAGCAAGTAGATATGGTACCTATAGTTTTAATAATGGAAAGGGATGCCACCAAAATGAGCACCAGGGCTCTTCAAACAGCATTTTAAAACCATTATCATCACCTGATTTTTAAAAACTTTTAAACATTGCTTGGCCTTCATCTTAAAATCTACCTGTGAATGCAGCTAGAATAAAAACTAAGCCATTAAGTCAACATCTACCCACCCCAAATGTGATACAATGAAATAATTTTTATCCTGTCTCAGAACTTTTGGAAAAACTATTTTTCATTTAGGCCATGACAGTATGTGTCCCAAGACTTAAAAACAAAGAAATTTGTGTTGAATTTTAGGCACATTCCACTAATAAAAACAAAAAGCAAAATGCTTATTTAATAATAAAATGAATGAAACTAACCTTGTACTGTTATCTTTCTTTTCATCATGAGCATATAAGAAAATAACACATCCTCAAACTCAGTATGCATCATATTGTAGTGTCAGTTATGTCGGATAAGACACGACAATTATTCACTGATGTGAATTATAGAGAAACATATTGTGTTTGGTTTTATTCAAGTGTCTGAATATGTGTTCTGACTGAAAACTGGATCCAACAAATTCACAAAGGAAAGAAAGAGAGAGAGAGGGGGGGAAATATCAACCAATTGCTTGAAGGCACCAGTCATTCTCACATGATATGGTGTAAAGTGCAAACTAACCAAGACTGTATCCAGGATTAACTATGTAAATCTCCCCCCAATCATTATTTGAAAACACATTCTCTGTGAGTGCAAATAACAGTCTTGTTGCTTACATGTTATACAAATGTATTATTACAGAAAATTATTGCTTTGTACACTATTGACTTTGCAAATTTGAATGCATGGTTGTTTAAATTATGATAAACACTACTGGCAGTGTAGAATGAACTCAATGTTTGAACTTACCAACTGGATATCAAATACAAGGTTGTTTTTATTACAAAGCAAGCCAACCCCAAAAACTGACTTTGGATTCATTTAAGGAAGCTGATCTTTTTTCTTTTAATACAAAGTCAACTGGCATAAGGAAGCCAACATGGATTCTTTTTTACTGGTATTTATTGGAATTTTGAAAAGAAACTGAAACAATGGAAATTTTTTAAAAGTGACACAATCTAGTGCTTTGTGTACTGATGACAAAGATCTAGTATCTTCGAGAAGATTAGGAGAAAATAACATCATTTGATGAATTCATGATGACCCGAAGAAAAGATGATTTTGATTTTGCAACAATATGAAGATTAACATAGATGAAACAGTCGTGTACTTTGGTCTCATTCCTGTATGGACTGACTTGATCAGAAGGGGGATAAAAGTGTGAGAGTTAGCATGACTGTTACAGATAAAAAAAATCCTACTTTTGTCCTAGTAGTTTCCACAACAGCAGATGTATTACTTCCAATTATAATTTTTCATAACATGAGAGAGCTTAAAAATATATTCATTCACCAAAATGATGGATCATACATGAGTAGGAGAAGGGTTGGGTTAATAAGGTGATGCTACATTGGAATAAAAGAGATTTAACTGAAATACACAGTTTAATATTTATCTTAAAATAAAATTTATGTCCGAGTGCATTGTCTGACAAGTTATTTTCAGATGATCTAAAAGGTGTCTCACAATTCATGACTTCAGAAAATGATGTATCTCAAAACATAAAGTACACAAACAAATACTTTAAAAATTAATTTATGGTCTCCTAACAAACATGATGTCCCAATATATATATATATATATATATATATATATATATATATATATATATATATATATATATATATATATATATATATATATATATATATATATTATATAGTAAATATGGTTATTTGTGGTTGCATGAATCACTAGCTCTTGCCCTTGAACTGCGCTTTTGGTCCCACCCTACATAAGACATTTAAAAACTTCACATAAAATATTAACAACGATGATTTTGGCTTTTGCTGTCAGAAAATTTACATCCATGCTTCATTATACACTGATGAAGGCAAGACTTGAGTCAGACACATCTTGTGCCCAGAGCCCAGGAGCTGTCATAAATCTGAGATTGGGCTACTACAAACGTATTTCAGGATGGTTGGATGGCTGGTTTTTAACAGCCCTTTCAACATATTAATGGATTTATCATATCAAGGTGCTTTTTCCAATTACACACCCAGGCAGCCAACTAAAAATGACCCACGTGAGTATCAAATCCATTACTCTTGGATTATGGCACTCTACCAACTGAGCTACACTGGTTCCATTGAATTTAGATAGCCTAGATGGATATTATATCATATCTTACCTTCTTCTATATTTAACCACAAAACAAAACTTAAAAACTGTACAAAGAGCTCTTCTCAATGACTCAAAACAAGAAAAAGGAGATCTTAAAGCCAGAATTACTATATTTTAGTAGGGCTACCACATAATTCCATTTACCCAATGATCTGATTCTGAAATCTATCAGACCCCAAAAACACTTACCTAACTAAGAGTGCAAATTATTTAAAACTGTAATGATGAAGAAAAAAGATGACTCACATCCAGTGTAGTTCACCTGTGTGAAGACAGGTGCTACATCATTAATGTCACCCACACTTATTTTGACACGGACAATACTGGCATCTGTAGCCCGCCGAGTCCTCTCACGGATGACCGTATAATCTGGGATATTGTTAGAAGCCTGGACATCAAGATAGTAGATACTCTTGCTCTCTCGGTCCAAAGCTTTATTAAGGAATAGAGATCCATTTGTTGGGTTCAGTTGGAATATGTTGTCATCATTCCCAGCTGGAAAGAATAATATACAGTTTTATTACCTGGTGATTATCAATGGAAATGCCTGGTTTTTGTTTTTCCTTTTCTTTCATTCTGATCTTAGTGACTTTTACCCTCATGAAAATCAGTACCAGACATTGCTGGTAAGATTTAAATTATACTCTATGTATCAAACAATTTATTAGAACTGCTGTATAATAAATAGATCTTTAATAAACAGGTGTGATGGGTCAATTTTGTCTATGTGCAAATTCTGTCTGTATACTATGTGTGCTTACACAGACTGCCAGTACATGTGGCTGATACTCTACAAGGCAAAACCCAGTGTGCTATTTATAGTGATGAATATCCTTTACCTAATCGGCATAATAGCAATTCAAGTTAGTGCTAATAAAGATTAATCAAAATGTGAAAAATGTTGCGTAGTAAATGCACTCTATATTTAAAACTAAAGATATTTGTTCTTCATTATTCTTCAGCAGATCATTCTTGGATTTAAAAAAACACCAGAAATTTCTAAATTTATTAAACAAAATTGAAGAGCAAATATGAATATTTATAAATAATTACATTAAGGAATATATATGAATAAATTATACTGGAGTGATATGGTATTGTGTGTCATAAAGTTTGTGATTGTTGAATAAGTAAATCAAAACACTGACCTTCATGTCTGTTGCTCAAATTTGCTCTATATTAAAATGCATTTAATTTCCAGTTTAAATTAGATGACAACAGGAAATGATTGATAAAAAGATGCTATGCAGATCTATGTTAAGAATGGGGAGATACAATGATATTGAAATAGTGAAAAGATATTTTATGATGGTGTACATTGCTTGATGCAGTGCCGGAATTAGACATTGTGAGTCTCTAAGCTATGGGAAACTGTGGAGACACTATTTGGCATAAAATAAATTTGAGAGACCCCTTCTGACTGAGGCCTCCAGGTGTAACTAGTTTAGTGTATGCCTAAATCCGTCACTGATTTAAACACTCAGAGATTCACAAGTGATAAAAAAGAATATGACATCTGTGGATTACATATGTTATGTCTATTTATGTATAATTTGTGTTGGGTTTTTCTTTTGAAAAATGAAATTGACTGACATAATGTAATAATTGGGAGTTCTCAGCGAAAAATCGAAAGATATTATTAGATCAGGAGGTATGTGTGGAAATATCCTCAAAATCGGGAGGTTTTTCTCCCGACTTGAGAGTTGACAAATATGAACTTCTGGTCTTGTGGAATTTCAGTCAGTGCTTGTGAGTTCATTCAAGTCACCAGCCCAGGGCCTGTGCTTAAAAAGAATTTTATTTGAGCACTGACCAGTACAGTACATAAATTATTGTACCAGACATGTATATACAGTGCCAGATTTAGAGAAAGTGAGGCCCTAAGCTATGGGAAGCTTTAGAGGTCATATTTGGTATAAAATAAATTTGAGGAGCCCCTTCAAACTGAGTTTAGACTTTGGAGCCCTAAGCTGTAGCTTGTTTACCTTATGCCTAAATCCAGTACTGCCTTAAGTACACTATAAAAAAAGATTTTAGTTTGTAACTAGCATCAATGTCCCATACTTTACAACAATTTACCCTTAAATCAGTGCCATGCTTAAACAAAGCTAGGCCCTAAATTATGGGAAGCTATAGAGGTCATATTTGGTATAAAATAAATTTGAGAGGCCCCTTCAGACTGAGTTCAGACTTTGGAGCCCTAAGCTCTAGCTTGTTTACCTTATGCCTAAATCCAATACTGACTTGATGTACAGTTGCACAAAGTGTAAACTGACATGAAAAATGGATGCTACTTCCATGGCATTCATTCTTCCACCTGTTCGATCCAACAGAAAATTATCAGAGAGAATTAAACAAATGCAATGTTAACCACCTGTGACAGGGATAGTAGTGCTGGGATTGTCACTGAGATTGGACCACCAACATCAGCATGAAATTACATGCAGACCTCTAGCTGTTTAAACAACTCTCAGTGTTCCCATGAAAAGAAATAAATTGTGTATAACAAAGTCTAACAGTCAACACCTGTGAATTGTGAAAGCCACAAGAAAACAACTGTCCATACTTCATTTTAAAACTCTTATTTGTTGCCATAGATATGATCTCATGGTTGCTGACAAATATGGTAATCATGTAATCTAACTTTTGCATCACATCATGTGTGTGTGTGTGTTTTGGATTTTTAATGTAGCTATTAACAATTAGTCAGTCATATTGCTATGACGTCTGTAATGTGGCAGTATAGAGTGACATTTCACACTGAGGCATCATGCTGCAAACATGTAGCATGATGTCCCATGCATTCACATTATCCTGACCTCCTGCATCTGAGGTGGACACTAACCACTAGGCCACCACAGCAGTGTATTTCAATACCGTAGCTACTGACATTGTACACAAGATGATTTGTGGTTTTATTGATCAAAGTAAAATTAGGATACTGACCAATAATAAAGTAGTATATCACGGGGTTAAGGTCACGGTCTGTGGCCAGCACATGGCCAATAGGTGTTCCTGCAGGGGCATTTTCATTCACAGAAAACTCATATGGTATTGGGTTTCCATTCTGAAAGACAAATAAAACAAGCAATAAAAGACAGTCAAACCTTTCCTAATGGTGACACCTACTCAGCAGTCATTCTAAGTCCGAGCCCTCTGATAAATTTCATATGTAAATGTCCTGTATGTAATGGTCACCTGCATTCTACAGTATTCAATTGTTTCCAAACCAAGTAAAGGTTTCCTCATGCCTTATGTAGTTGATGTAGTGTGTTTACAGTGACTGCTTGGCTATGTGAATTGAATTTTGGATTCATCTGAAAGGCATTTGTTTAGATAAAGGAATATCAGGTGAATTGATGCAAACATTCTTTATATCAATTACACTTGTAACTCCAGTCATGCTGACAATGCAACTTAAAATACAAAACTCTGAGGCAGGCTTTTTCATTCAAAAAGATGGTCAAAGAAATTTGTTTGCTGAATGATGGAAAAAGTACTCATTCTGTTGCAATGGAAATGTGTCAGTGTGACATCTATAGTTTGATATCTGTTTGCCTGTGAATTATATTTATTTCTTAAGAAAAATTTGTGTTACAAAAGAGATATTAGTTACATCCCTTTTCTTTAGGGTCAATGGTTAATTAATATTTAAAACTTGTCTGTATAGTTAGGTGACAATTAAGTTCATGGGTAACAAAAAGATGTCCATTAACTGATACTTTATGTATCAAATAATGTATTATAGATTCCATCATGAGCAGTAGTAAGGGAAACCCATTCAAGGGTCAGAATTTGTAAGTTGGAGTAAGTCTATACTGAATTCCTGGTGTCACAATGTCATACTCCAGGGATGTGATTTCCATATTCCCACCACAACATGTTTTTTTTAAAAATCTCATTTTCACTTGGAAAGAGTGGTAAAGAGAAAAAGATGATAGATCATATATATATAGATGTAGCTATATAAAAACAGATGTATATAGATGTAGCCATAAAAACAAAGCATTTTCTACTGATGTCTTGAGGTGAAGATTCAGTTCATGGGTAACAATATTTATGACAATATTTACAGACTTTCTCATTCACATCCTTTACCTTAGACAATAAATAACAGCAACACTAACATTTAATTCACAGTGAAACCTAGGTGTTACTATAGACAGTATTCCATTTGCACCAACATATCATGAGCATATGCAAGGCTGTATATCTTGAGTTAAGACAATGATCAGCTCCATGCGCAAGTATCTTTCAGTTGAGGCCACTAAAACACTTGTGTGTTCCTTAGTACTTTAAAGACTGGACTATTGTCTGGTTTATCTCAATACATGTATCTACTTCAGAAACTTCAAAAAGTTCAAAACACAGCTTTTTGGATCATCCTTAGAGTACCATGATCAGAGCACACCTTCCCCTGCTCTGCACCATACATTGGCTATTAATTTGATCCAGAATCAATCACAAAATTTGTTCTCTGTGCTACATTTCACTGACAGGCTCCAGTCCAACATACCTATCCAACTCACCCATGTGTACACACCAGCAAGATGCTCACGCTCCTCTTCTGACAATCATATTCTAATTATTCCCACTATAAAAAGGAATTCATATGGAAAATGTTTTTTGCAAACCAGAGACCAGCAACGTGGAATGAATTGTCCACTGAACTTAGACACAAAGACACAGTGTTCTCATTCAAGACTGATCTATTTTAACTGCAAGAACAGACTTAAAGACATAATAAAGTTTCCTTACCTTAAATATTTACAGCATGATTTCTGTTTTCTAATTTCATGGTATTTGTTTTTATTTTTGTAATCATATATTTTTTTAAGTGTTATCAAATGTTGTAAAGTGCTTAGACCTTACAAAGATTATGTGCTATACCAAGTCCTCATTATTATTATTATCAGAAGTAATCATATAAAAAAATAATACTTTCCACAGATGTATTGATGTAGCAATAGAAGAAGAATGCATTCTATAGAAGTATGGATGTATCCATATAAGATGAAACAAAACTGACAGATGTATTGATGCAGCCACAGAAAAGATGTATGATATGTGTGTGCGATTTAGATTTTTAATGTAGCTTTTTTAAACAAAATTTCAGTCATATAACATTATCTAGCACTGGCGCATCATGCCACAGACATGTATCATGATGTCCCACCCAGTCACATTATCCAGACACCAGACTGACCAGTCCCAACACTAACCTCTTAATGCTGGGCAACTAGTGAGGCAGCTGTTCGTACCATTTTTATAAGTCTCTGGCAACTGAGGTGGACACTCCCACCACTTAGGCCACCTGAGCAGTGATGTATGGATGCAGCTATGAGAACAGTGCATTTTCTATAGACATGTAGATGTTGTCATAACAGCATCTTCTGCTGATATACAGAGGTAGCCACAGAAGAACAGAGTATTTTCAATAGATGTATGTATGCAGCCATAGAGTGTCTGTGTGTGATTTGGATTTTAGCATAGTTTTAAATGTTTTTCAGTCATATAGTTACAATGTATCCAGTATTACAGTCTATGTTGAAATCTTGCACTGGGGCATCATGCTGAAGACATGTAGCATCATGTCCCATCAGGTCATATTATCTTGACACCAGGTTGACCAGTCCTAACACTAATTTCTTACTGCTGAGTGCCTAGTACCATTTTTATGTCTTAGGTATGACTTGGCTGGGTATTGAACCCACAACCTCATGTAGCTTTAGAAGAATGTAGCCTTTTCTACATCATTAGTTTAGTTTACCAACAATCTTTATTGTAAACATAAATTACTGTTTATAAGCCAGAAAATCTTTTGACTTTTCTACATTAAAAATGTTATAAATATTGCAGACATTCTTAAGTCAAAGCATAGTGAATAGTGTTACTGATTACTTTCTGGGACAGGTGTATCCAACATGATTTTCTCACATTGGCAAACTATCTTGCATACATACAGTATATAAAAAAGAAAATAAATCCTACGATGAGAAAGTGCTATGTCATAGTAAGTTGACTTACAGAATCCAGTGGAAAGCTTGGATCATTGTCATTGACATCCTTGATTCTGATGGTCAAAAAGCGGTTTGTCTGCTGGGGAGTCTGAGCTCGATCCTTTGCTATCAACATCAACTGACAGAGAAAGAAAAATGTTTAACAGAAATGTCTTTGAATCACAATGGTGGAAAAATCTGCTGCTGAGGACAAGTTGCAAATTTTGCTGGGGTATGATTTTCTTTATTTGCTGTGGATTTTATGTAAAAATAAAACAATGTTGGTCTTCAATTTCATTAAAATCGCATTTCAAAGTCAAAAGATGATTCAGGAATTTTCCAGCCCTGATGAGACAGTCACATCAGACAGGACAAATGTTTGCATTTTGTAGTGTCAAACATTAGATTATTATTACAAACAAGAATGATTAATTAGCATAAACATAAGAAATTTACAAATACAGTATGTATATCTTTTCCAACAGGCAAATTATATCACATGATGAATGAAAATGCATTACTGTATCCATCAATTAATTAGCTCAATTTACCACTCTGCTTACTAATTAATAAATCAAAATATTGATCAATTTTGTTTAAAAAAAGAGAGAGAAAAAAAACAAAGTTGGAAAGAGAGATATGCATACCACATATCTGTCTTGTTTTTCTCTGTCATAAACCCTCTCAGCCTGAATGACACCTGTGATTGAATTGATTTCAAACTCCTTTGTCTTAGTAGTATACTTCCCATCTTGGAAGAATGAGTAGTCAACAATTCCATTTTTTCCACTGTCCTCATCGACAGCACTGACAATGTATACTATCATGCCAAGGTACTGTTCCTGTTTCAGGGAAATACATAAAGAGTACTTTATTGATCATCGGCACCAGTGGTACAATCATCTAATGAAATAAAATACTGTTGCAACAGCCATGATTTGTTTTAAACTGGAAGCATTACATTTTTTAGTAATTACATTATGTATGTTATAATATGAATGATTGATTTCACCAACCTTACCAGATGACAAGTTATGTAACATTTGTTTGCAGATTAAGCTACTAAATTACAAAAAGATTTGATATGAAATTATTTTCACCTAATAATTGATATAACAAACTTTTAATTATAAATTATTAAAATTAACTTCCTTGCATTCTAATTTTTGTTTAAAATTGTCAATAACAAGTGCATACAAATTTAAAAAGGATTAAATATAATACATTGTATTCAGAGATGTAAGTGGTCAGAACTGTCAGGATAAAATATAATTTGTTAATTAAGTTAAACCTAATTAGATTATATGCCAATGATCCATGATACAAATACTGACCCTACCACATACATGCTTATGCCAAAAGAATTAGTTCCCTACTGGTAGGTCTATATTGGAAACTCTCTACTTTGGACAGGTATTCTATTTCAATCTCATTGCACTGAATATTAAATTCACTTTTAAAACTGATTTAATCCCCTAGCAAGAGTCAATGTGGTCATTTAAAAATGTTACAAGCATACATGTTAAGTTCCAAGCCATCAATCATGATAATTTTGGCAGGTTTTTACAGTTGATTCATTCCCCTAAAGTATGCTAGGATTACTGTTTTGGTTTTTGTTAGTTTTAATAGCACTTGTATCACATGAAAGAATATACCATGGTGAGTGAATGGAGCCAAGTGCCTGGTCTAATAACACACTAAGGTAGCTGGCCTGGGCAGGTATCAATCCTGACATATGAGTCTGAAGCTATGCCAACCAAGTTACCATGGCTCCCTAGTTATAAAAAAATGGCAAAGATAATGTATACCAAGTGAGCTAGTGTGGCTCTGTTTTACAGACTTGCACCTTTCCAACATTAATATGAACCCACTTCTAACATGATAAAACCTATAGGTCTGTGTGCTTGAACTGAGTTATACATTCCAATTGTTCTCTCAGTGTTTTTACTTTTATCTGAAATAAACTGCAATGGTATTTATTGTCACAATGATGCCAAAAATTTAGAGTGAATATTCCACTTAATACTTGACAATATGCACAACTGTATAGATGGTATCACTGGTCTTAGCATGATATATTTATCTGCTTTGTTGTTGTAAGTGAAAAGGTATGACCAGGGACTAATTATGACCAAATTTCAATCAGTCTTGACACCTGTCTGAAATTTATTTATTCCATGCTTATTTGGGCAGATAAGGAGTTTAAAAATGTTGCATTTTTGCAGATTTGAAGTTAAATGTCAGAAAAATAAGAAGAATTGCATTCATAACCACAAATATCCAACAGAAGCATTCTGAAATTAATTGTGACCAGCAGATATGTACATGTGTTTTCAAAGGTCTAGTCTGGACTTATGTAATGTATGATACACTATTCACACATCAAAATTACAGCACAAACTTATGAAACACATGCAGACCTGCTAACCCTGATGAGTCCATCTCAGTAAGGCAGTTGAATATTTTTCATAAGTTTGACCAGATTTCAGTAAGGTGTAAAAAATATCATAAACTGCTACTGTAAAGCTCGAAAACCTAATTAAAAGTTTGGTATTCGGTACATGCAGCAAAAATAAATAACGTTATTTACCACTGGTACAGTTGCACAAGCTCAAATTCCAACCCCTATGAATGGCTTGTTGCTGTCTCACAACGAAACATAATTCTTATCTTTTTTCATTGCACATGACGAAATCATATCTCCCACCAAGAGTCATATTCAAATTGGCACTTGATGTCCAAAAAAGTAATTGTGTCTGGTAATTGTGTCTGTTCCATCTTTTATTCAAAAGACTTTGAATATTCCTTTTTATTCTTCGGTGTTGATTATTAACACTTTTTAAGAGGAATATTTTCTTTTTTGGCTTAAACATGCATCGCTTGCTGGATGCCATTTTAAAACAAATTCTATAATCAACAGTTGGATCATGCTGACACTTTGCATGAAAAAACAGTGGCAGATTAAAGCATCTGAGGTGTTGCTGTAAAGTTAGTCTGGTTTTTGAACTAATTTCACTAAATCTGATATGAAACCCAAATCCAAATCAAACAAAGATGAACAAATTTTCCAGATCTTTTGGCAATATTGATTTTTCCATAGTTTTTGCTTTTATACTGTAAGTCTATTTTTTAAGTGTAATTTTCATTAGACTTATGGCAAAACATAAGAGCTGGCAGGTCTGCTATGAAATAGAAATTTAAAAAGTTTCTTGTTGGATGAGGGAACACTAACCTCCAATACATCAATGGTCATGTTCTCTCTGGGTGGGATTACCCATTCTGGAGGTGCATTAGCAGCATCCAATACCCTAATGGTTATGTTAGCGATTGCCGTGAAGATTCCATCATGAGCCTGAACCTGGAATTTGTATGTCCCCACTTTCCGTAACAAGCTTTTCTTCACCGAGATTCTGCCAGATCTGGCACCAACTTGAAAATAATCTGAAAGAAAGCATACACTGGAATTTGTTTACAATGTATCTCATGGACAAGCAAAATTAAAAATATCGATGATGTTCAAACATAATTCTTTATAGGCATGCTTAAAATCCTGATGATAATGATGCTTGAATTAAAGTATTTTGTAAAGTCTGTTAAACTGTTTCACCAAACTATAATAAGCAATTTCAACTGCACATCGATCTTACTGAATTGTTTTGCTTATTGGACATAAAGACTAATTTATCTTGTTATTGAGTTTTATAGTTTTTCTTCTTATAAAAAGTTCAATTAACACTAATAGTTTGGAAATACAGTGAAGCCTGCTATAACATAATGATTGGGTTTCACAAAGTGTGAGCATGTGACAAACCATACTGTACAATGTCCAGTTAATTGGTTAATTGAAGAAAATATTGTTTGTATATCCTTGCAGCTTTACCAAATGAGGTAGTGGAAGCCAAAACTGAGGACTTTATCAATACAGTTATTAACTTAATACATATTAACCAAAAATTACCTAAAATAGTTGTTAAATCTGTATTATCTACTTCCAAACTCCTACAACACAAATGTTTTTTTTAAGCTAATTTTTCACAACAGTGGAGCCAAATATATGTAACTTTAGCATTAAAATAAGGACTGGACTGTGTACATGGGAATGAAGCTGCATTTCTGACTCTAAAATACAGAAGACTAAGACTAAGAGGTGAAGGGGCATGTGGCAATAATTAAAACTGCCCCTGACAATTCAGGCAATAATCTTGTTTCAACAGGTGTGTACAATAGTTGAGTGCACATGCATTGCCTCTTGCTTTCCATTAAATGGGTGTTAAATTAACTGATTAATAAATTCAGGTGAGAATATTTTTAGACCTATGCATTGTGTGGTGCTTGAAAATGCCAGACAACTGAGCAAAATTGAGTTGGTATTCTTAATGTTGGATTGTACAATAATTGTACACAGGATTCTCTGAAAACACAAAAAGTAGACTTAAAGGTATTATTGTTGATGGTTCAATGATAATTAAATTCCCAATTAACAGCTTTTTCAGGAGCTAATGTCCTTATTTTTCCATGACTGCTTAGTACTTCAAGAAATAGGTTTAATTATTGCAAAATTTCAAGAGTCATGCTATGATTGTGCTTTATCCAAAGCATGTTACACCACTCCCTCGATAACTCATGCCCGGATTAAATCACGAATCCGCTTATAATGCGGTGTCTAGCATGGCTCCCGATTTTTTTCAAAGGAAATATATTTTAAAATGTGTTAAATGGGAAAAAAAATTCGCGATAAGAATTAGTATATTTAACCTTGTTACATACTGTATATTATGTAAATTTTCGTACACAAAAAAATAATTATAAATCAATAATTTTTGTAAAAACAAAATGGGAATACGGTAATTTTGATCTTTTTTGCAAACGTAAATCTTCTTAGTGGAAATTTTATGTCTGATAACTTAACCAATTTTTCAAATACAAAGACATCTATATGAATAATTATGATACATTTAAATATTTATTATTTTGATAACTGGATTGTGTACAAAAAATTAAAAAGTATGAAAAAATACATGAAATACGGTAGCTCATTATATCATCGGAAATGGTGATTATTGCTGTAAAGATAAAATCTATATCATGAAATTTTCAAGTTCTAATTAGATGTCTCAAATTATGTTTGGGGATTTTTGAGAGAAAAAGTTGTTAATACTCTGTAATTAATCAGTCTGGCGAAACAGGATCAACGAAATATTATGCTAAGAGGTAGCAACAGATAATAAAATAAACACCACTTAAATGTCTTGCTAGGTGAAATTCACATTCTAATCCTTAATTTTGCTTAAGTATAAACACTAAAATTGCAACATATTCTCTTCTATGAAGACATGAAAATAGTCAATCGTCCGTCACATCGAAACCTGTGAGTACTTCAGTGAGAACCTAAATAAATGCTGGCTTTGTTTTGATCAACAACTCTGGGAAGTATTTTTTGCATTAAACAAAAATCAATTAAAAGACATCTGTGTTGTTTTATCACTTTGAATATGTCTTTTGTATCAAATCAAGCAAGGGAAGTACAATAAAAAAAATCAAATGCAGCATGTTGATATCAGCATAAGTTCTTGAGGTCAATACCGTTCTCAAAATTCATTTTATTTAACCAATCGAAAATGGTTTCACATTTTTATGTGATATATTTAAAATATTTTTATCACTTTTGGAGATCCCAGCACTAACATAGAATTAAACAAAATTTATTATCGGGAGAAAACCAGCTCAGAGAGAAAATCACCCATGAACAAATATTTAGAGGCGGCAGAGAAATCAAAGAGTAAAAAAAAAAAAATGAGCAGATGTTTTGAAAATGTGAAGTTATATTTGTCAAACGTGTCACAAACTGCAAGTATTATCATGTTCTAATTTACATTTTTTTAAATTTGTAGACCCATAAAATTGATGTCAGTAATGGCTAACCGTTGAAAAAAAAAACATTTTACTTCTACCGCAATCAAATCAACCTGTCGTTAGATCAACATTGTGTTTTTTTTTAAATGGGCGTCGATCTTGTGTATAAAAAATCTACTTTGGATCAAACAAGAATTTATCCAATTTAACACAATCATTTGTGATGTAGTCCACAACATGCGAAATTATACATGTGTTAAACCAATGGAAAACATGTGGATTATTGTTTTGATGATCGCCTCAATATCCTGTAAGTTATCCTGAAATTAATGTTACTCTGTGATGACAAAAGTAAACAAAGTACACCGCTATGAAGAAATATTTAATCATAGCATGATTATTGAGTATTCAACACTAACATGCCAAACCAACCCACCCACCCCTTTTACCTGTGTACGTCGATCCGTTTGTTTTGTTGTTTGTTATAGGTCCCTCGATAACTTGCACCCTCACATATAACATGGTCAATGTTATTGGACCCCATTGTGTGCAAGTTATTGAGGGAGTGGTGTATAATGAAGCATATCAGGGTTTCACCATAAGAGTTGAAAATTAATTTCAATTTATTAATGTCTCTTTGTCTTCTAACGGCTGTTCCATTTAAACATACTTAATACCCAGGAAGAGAGTTTTTAAGAAATATATATCAGAGTACTTTGATTTCACAGAGTTTATGTTAAAATGATTATAAAACTCTAAACTGCCCCTATCGGTGAATACCCAACTATAAAAGTGCTTCCCTGGGTCCCATTTATGTTTTAATGGAACAGCCCTAAGAGACTTGCCTATTACATCTGAGAAAATCTTCATTGTATCATCACAAGAAACCTTAACACATGAAATTTTTGCCATAAAACTGAACAGTAAAGCTTTTTTTAAATATATTCAGAATGGTAGAATTTGAGATGTTCCTCATATGAGATTGTAAAATCTTAAGATAAACATTGGAGAAGTTCAATACAGAATGAACAGACAAGCCTAAAGTTATCTCTATTAATCTGGTTAATATCATGTTACTACTACAACACACACACACACACACACACACACACACACACACATATATATATATATATATATATATATATATATATATATATATATATATATATATATCAGTGAAAAGTGGATCAAAATTAAACTTGTTTATGCAGTGACAATTGAAACTCAATGGTTTTTAATACCATTAAACAGACCTGCTAACCCTTACAAGATTTCAATAAGAAAGTCATTTTTTCTTCCCATAAATTAATACAGTTTTCAGTCAGGTTTATCATGTACTAATATTGTAAAGTTGGGAAACATGACTCTAGACTAATGTAGTGACTGTAAACATTACGTTCCATTGAAAATTTTGTAAAGTGTTCTTAGACTTTAATTACCTGCAGTACAGTTTTACAAAATACAGTTCCAAGCCCTATGATGCTCAATGGTGTCTTGCTATCTTTCAACTTGACATAATCCTGGGCCTTTTATTAATTTTAAGATGGCAACAGCAATCAACTCATGATCTCTTCCACCATGAGATATACTCAAATCAACACATGATGTTCAATAAACGTAACTGTTGCCCTTCCTGCTTTTGTCCTCCAAGAATCTGAATATTCCTTTTTATTCTTCTGTATTTACTATTAAAACTTTTTATGAGGCTTATTGCATCTTCAATATATGTCATTTGTTGGATGCTACTTTTAGAAAATTTTATGAGCAACAGCTTGTTCATGCAGAGGTTTGGCATGAAAAAATATTTTCAGTTTATATAGTATCTGATGTAATCTTGTAAAGTTAATTTGGTTTCCTGACCAACTCCACTGAATCTAAATTGAAACACAAATCAAACATGGACAAACCAGTAACTAGATTTTACCTAAGTATCATGTTGTGCCTTTATTCTGTAAGTCTGTATTTTATGGGTTGTTTCCATAACATTTACAGCTGAATTGGCCAGTTTGTAATAGTTTTAGTATATATTTTGTCTCTAACAATACTTACCATCAGGGTCACCACTTCCTAATACCTTGGTAAAATCCACAAGGCTATTGATTCCCTCATCCTTGTCATTAGCAAACACCTGTAACACCTCTGTATCAGGCAGGATTGTCTCAAAGATTGTAGCAAAGTATTCAGCTGATGAGAAGACAGGTGGGTTATCATTTACATCCGTCAGCCTAATGTAGATCTGCAAATGTTAATCAAACTGATGGTACAAGTATTTTCATTTACACAATGGCTCAGAAACAAGAGATCCACCCTCTATTTGTGCCCAGTCTATTTTTATTTGGCTAAAAAGAAAAGAATTTAAAAGTGAGCTTGATATAAAAAGCCATAACAATCACTTTAATCTACAGACATATGGATGAATAGATGAAACTGTGACTCAATTCATTGTAATATATGTCATATATGCAAAATGAGATGATGCAAAAGCAATGATCTCAGGAAAACAACTTGTGTTAACTAGAGTGTAACAAGAGAAAACTAACTAATGCAAGAAAAATTAGGATTTCAAATCTGTGATATTTATCCATCAAATGTGTCAAAAAGACTTGTTGTATGGATAATTATACTCCATATATTTCATAATTATGTTTTATTAATATAGTGTTCAAACATGTTGTTCAACATATCAACCTTTGTTGATTACTGAGCAGGTTGCTGAAGACAGATACCAGAAAAATGTATGATTGCTATTCTTACAAAAAACTATATCACAAATGTTTTTACACGTAATAATATTTCAATATATTGTTGCCGAAATGTCGAAACACATCGGTGCTTTGTCAATATTATTAATGGCAGAATGGGGAAGGTCAAGCTTCTGAACTTCCCTGGCGAAGAATTCACAAAAATCATCTATCTTTTTCTCCCAATTCTAGGGTGGACATAGGCTGATGGTCATTCGTGTTCTAATAGACTATTGGTTCCTCTTCATTAATTTATATACCCAATGCACTCCTTTAAAATCATCAATGTGCTTCTCTGCCGCCATGAGTCTGGCCTTCAGTTTAATGGCAACTGTCGAGATTGGTCAGTTGTTTTCCCGCTGGGCCACGATCCACTGCTTCAGGTCAGCTTCAAGATGATGCTATTTTGCATTAGGTCCACGATGAGCACGTTTTCGTGGATTCATCTTTTCCAACACTCCTTTTTCTATTCTCCAACCTCAGATTACACTTTCATCAATATCAAATTTTCTGCCAGTGGCTCTATTCCCATGCACTTCAGCATACACAATGGCAGTTAGCTTGAAATCAGCTGTGTAAGAATTTTGTTTCAACATTTTTTAAATTTAACAGAAAGAAATCATTTGAACTTGCATCTGCACTTCACAAGAATACAAGATTTAGAAATGTCAGTGTTTATGTAACTTGTAGTTGAGGCACAGCTCCTATAGTCAGCCTACATGCACAAGAACTGTGTACCAAGCCTGAATAGTTAATTGACATCATGTAAGCTGCATTCAAAATTGACAATTGTGGCATTCAGCCTCAGGACATCACACCATTGTATATCTGGCTCACAAGTACCTGCAGGCTTCAGAATTCAAATCTGCCGGCTGCCAGCCGGAATATAGTGGGGGCAGGGTGACTAACTTAAACTTATTCAGAGAGATGAATATTGACTGGGGCCGACTGACTTGATAGCGTAAATACAAATTTGCATGTTGGGCAGGTGAGTGAAAATGTAGTAGTTGTAGTATTATTCATCATCCACATGTGAGCATTGACAAATTCAGTCCTTCTAAAAATAGTAATGGTAGGCAATGTGAACATACACAAAAATGTTCATCAATGTATGGTTGCGGGTTATACAAAGGTGAGGGTTATGCCATTGATTTTTTACACAAAACCAGAGGGCTATATGAGGTTGCAGATTATCTGCGTCTGTGGGATATATGATGGGAAAATACGGTAATGCAGTTAACCATGCATTTCTTTATCTTTTATTATTTTCCTCACATTATTGTGTCAGAATTAACTAAGTTGATGAAATTACAGAGATTATAGGTATATTTTGATTGAAACACAATATATGACAATATACCACATGTACTGTGGAACACAGAAGTAGAAAATCCACTAAGTATGCATCTCATTTTTCTGTTTGAAACAAAATTTTCCTTTCTGTGTGACTGAACAACATAACAGGTCTGCATATTTCCAACCACTATGCATTTTGTCCAGTATGCAGTCACTTGCTTTGGAGGCAGCCCAGAAAAAGGACAAATATAACAACACACCAGCATAAATGCCGTGAGAAAATCTGATTTCAGTATATGGATAGGGTCACATTCATACACATCATTCAACAATAATGTGCAACCATTTTAGGGGAAGAATATACAATATAAAATTGTTGAAACACACTCATATAAAGAGAAATATATAGTATAAAACTAAACATATATATATATGTCTCACATCAATATTCTGCTAATGCAAAAAAATGATTTAAAAATTACTCTTACATGAAATAGTCATCTAAGCTGCCCTTTCACGTGCTAGTATGGCAAATTTGTTTTCTCCATTTTCTGACAATACTCTCCTCCTTCATTTATAAAACAATATCAACTTTTTTTCACATTATGAATATTCATTCAAAAATATTTTTATTAAGCTGGACATGATCTTACTGCCAATGGGAAACTCAAATTCTATGGTTATCAATAAGTTAATTAAAAACATTTCTTTTTCAATGTTGACTCTCAAAATCGCTGTTGTCATAACAGGAGGCCCAAATAAGTCATATATCATTAACTTTTTTGCATAACAGTAAGACTATTCCACTAAAATGGCTTACCTAGTATTCCAAGAACACAACCCTATGTAGGCTATTTCCAAACTTTTATATCCTGTCAATTTTACCTATTTTATTATAGTGTAATACAAATTCAATGTCAATTTTACCTATTTTATTATAGTGTAATACAAATTCAATGTCAATTTTACCTATTTTACTATAGTGTAATACAAATTCAATGTCAATTTTACCTATTTTACTATAGTGTAATACAAATTCAATGTCAATTTTACCTATTTTACTATAGTGTAATACAAATTCAATGTCAATTTTACCTATTTTACTATAGTGTAATACAAATTCAATGTCAATTTTACCTATTTTACTATAGTGTAATACAAATTCAATGTCAATTTTACCTATTTTACTATAGTGTAATATAAATTCTCGCCAAGATAAAGTATAATTAATATGCCTAGATCTTGCTCATAAATAAACATATCCAAAATCTTGATTCAGGGCTCAAAATTATCAGTAGTCCACTAGCCCATGGAAAGTTCTTGTTGAACTAGTAGTTTTCATAAAGACATTAATTCTCTGGCTAGTAAAACTAGTGAAAATTCAGCTGGACTAGTAAATCTCTCCATCTACTTTTCCTTCTATCTACAAAGAATTTATGCTAAATTCTAGGTATACTGACTGTATACACCTACTTACCAAGTTTAAATAAAACTATATGACTGAGAACAAGTCCAGTCAAATCAAAGCAAAATAATTTTCTTTAATGTACAAATGTCATTGTTGTTATAGACCCTGTGTTAAAGAATATAAAAATATAAACTTTGCTAAATGCTTAGCAAATCTGAAGTAACATCACATCATTTATATGTATCAATGTCATACTCAGCTGAGATCTTCATAGTACAACAGCCAATTTACCAAATTACCATACACACTCACTTATAAGACAAGTCCAAATGCAAACTACACAGAAACAGATCTGCCATGGCATAATATGCCTGCAGATCTTGGTTTGTGTAGTTTGTCAGGAGTAATCAGTAGAACAAACAACATAGACCCTGATCTGCAATCATATTATGCTATAGCAGACCCTGATCTGCAATCATATTATGCTATAGCAGACCCTGATCTGCAATCATATTATGCTATAGCAGATCATATTACGCTATAGTCAGTCAGCTGTAAGATAGCATCTTTAATGTGTGTGTGTCTAACTGATAATAAAACTCACAGGATATGTTTCCCATTTGATCAAATTCAGATCAGAAATAAGCATTAACTAGGTTTTGACAAGTCAGCTAATCAGATGCAAGATTGCCTCTTCAACATTGATGAAGCCTATTTATAATCTTTAAAATTAAAATTATAAATAGTTTCTAAAGCGGTAACAATCTCAGTAAACTAGATACAAAATCACCTCATTAACCTGCTTGGATTTCACACATCATAATAATACAGGATCTTGGCCACATAAGCCTACATTCCAAGTTTCATTAACACTGGATCAAAAACATGGACTCCAGATCCATAACAAACCCAGTCAATCAGATGCAGGATCAACTCATTATTATGCATAGATCTCACTCATTATAAAACACATCTGAAATCTTCATGATATTAAACACAATCCAAGTTTCATCAAAATCATAAAAAAATGGGCTTCCAAAGTGATAACAAACCCTGGTGAGTCAACAATATACATAATAACCTGAATAGTATGCATGGATCTTGATACATGCCCATCAGAAATATGGCTTCTGGATTGGTAACAAGCTCAGTCATTCAGATGCATTATATCACTTTATTAATATGAAAGGATCAGGATAATATATTCCAAGCATGATAAAATTTGACTTGCAAATTTAGACTCTTCAGTGGTAACACACTCAGCTGATCAGTGCAAGATCACTTCAACAGTCTGCAAAGATTTTGCTGATAATTAAACTCCTCTTAGATCTAGATTATTTAAGCCCATATAATATTCCAAATATGGCCTATAGATTTGTAAACCATAAAGATTAACAACCAAGTGAGCTAAACGTTAACTGAAAAGTCTTACCGTAGCTGCATTTTGTCTCCTGACACTTTGTGGACCTTGTGGAGTGTCATATGCAATGGCCTGGATGACAATATTAGGGGTTGTCTCTCTATCAAGTATGGCACCGGCACCAACTGTTACTCGGCCCTGCAATGAAAGAACAGGTAATGCTCTAAAACGGTTTTTTCCAATTCTTAGAACAGAAGAATGTTTGGAGGGAATAATACTGCTTTTAGACCAGTCTAACATAATTATAAACACAGAATATTCTATCATCTATGCACTGCATCTGAACTTTTGCCATTGCCTTTATAACAAGCAAGACAGAAATATCAGATGACATTTACCAAAGTTTTGACATATTTGAGAGAGAGAGAGAGAGAGAGAGAGAGAGAGAGAGAGAGAGAGAGAGAGAGAGAGAGAGAGAGAGAGAGAGAGAGACTTACAGTAATATTATCAATTCTAAAATTTTTATCATCCATGCTGTATCTAACAGTGCCATAGCCCTTTCCATCTTCCCGATCCCTGTCTGTAGCACTCACATCAACAATGAAGGTTGTTTCCGGGGAATTTTCTGGGATACTCACAATGTAGGAGGACTGAAATGAAAAATGGCATGTTGACCAAACTGAGTATTCAGTTGTTGGTGAAATTGTACTGTATATGACGTATTAACTGTTGTATTGGTGGCTCTTTGTAGGATAAATGAATAATATATTTGATGTTATCAAAATTAAATGTTATCAACAGTAATCAGGTGTAATCATTTATGACCATTCTAAAATATTTTCCAAATTAGGAATCTAAACTGAATAAGCAATTAAAACTGACTTGACTATCTGAAGAACTGTACTTTATTTTCTTTGTAAGATGTATTTTCATTTTTTTTTATAGAAAGGTTAATATAGATTTGATGAGTATTTTGAGAAATAAAATTTTTTAAGCTGTGGAAAAGTACCAAAAAATAAAGACCACACCTAAAATTATACACCACAATAAATTAAGAAAAAAGAAAATTATTATAAAAAATTAACTTTCCTTTAAAAAAACTTATCTGATAACATTAATATGTCAGAAATGTAACTTTCAAAACCATCCAAATTCAACTCTACCAGCTAGGCTACCAAAATTGTCTTTTTCATCTATTTTCAATAACATCTAAGTCAAGAACCCCTGCCAAGATACCATTACAATTACTTCCCCTGTACCTGCTAGGTGGCTACCCATAAACTAGATGCTCATCAGGTTAAGCTGGAACAGTACATCAACAATCACATTTACAATAGGAATAAAAGGTATCCAGTTCCTACAGCAACCTACCAGAAGATGTAATCATAGGGATCTTCATGAGGAGGGTCAGACCATTCTTCTAATTAAGTAGCAGTACAAATTTCCAGGTGAATCCAGCTAAAGATTTAAGCCAATGTCCACAATGAGACTGAAGTGGCATCAACAAGGGTCCAAAGGATGTCTGTTTTAACTGCCACCGCATCCATCTGATCAAAAACACGTAAACATCCTCCCCCATCCAAACCCCCAATAACCAGAGGGATGGCTATGTGGAAGGACCATCCAGTTAGGATTACATAATAGCTGATGAAAACTAGAAATAGTGGTAACCAGGGGAAGGAAATTTTAATACTACTATAGTCTATACTGGATATTGATGGGAAAGTCATGTTTTCCGTCTTTAGGACAGGCTGGATTTGGTGGGTAGGAGATTAAGTTAATTTCCAATTTAAATGTGATTGGGTAATGTATTTGACATTTATGAAATATAATAACCCTATCCAAAATAAAAATGTCTCATATACTTTATGTCAAATGTATTGATTGGTTTTACTGATCATTCTGTCATTAAATGAAAAAAAAAACTTTCAAATTGTTTTTAATGGATAATTTTTTGTGTATTGAGAGAGAGATTCAGATTTTTAATGTAGCTGTAACAAATGTTTTACTCATACTGTTACAACGTCTGTAGTATGGCAGTTTATAGAGATGTCAAGTACTGGGGCATCTTGCCAATGACATGTAGCATTATGTCCCAACCAGTCACATTATCTGGAACACAACCAGTCCTAATGCTAACTTATTTAGAACACAACCAGTCCTAATGCTAACTTATTTAGAACACAACCAGTCCTAATGCTAACTTATTTAGAACACAACCAGTCCTAATACTAACTTATTTAGAACACAACCAGTCCTAATGCTAACTTCCTAATGCTGAGCAACAGACCTTAAAGGAAAACTTTTAAGTAGTCCTGATTCTTCAGTTATATGGATTGTCACCATTTGTTTAAAGTCGTATCACATTCATTGGAAAGTTTTGGTCAAAATTACCATATGAATAATATGGAACTTGAATGATAAAAATCCCACCCACATTAAAGCTTGTAATACAGACAACTAATATGATGTCTCCATTCTACGTTAAAGTACTGTATATACTCACTTACAAGACAAATCCGTCTGCAAACTACACAAACCCATATCTCTTATCATATAATGATCTGGCATATCTAGACTAATTAGTAAAATGAACAAGAAAGACCATAACCTGCCAGTTCATTATGCAACAGCATATCAGAGTATTATGTTGTTTGTAGTTGGATGTAATTTATAAGCTCGTACAGATGGTATATAAGCACATGGGAAAAAATGAAATAGTTAATGTGCAGAATGAGAAACTATAAACTACTACTTGCCACAATATAATCAAGTGTGAAAATCTTTAATTACTACTTTTCTTTCTGTCTTTCATATTGGTTATGAGATGCATTATGTATATGGTATATGCATAGGTTTAATTCTAATTGCATTTAGTGTTTAACAGCACAACAAAACAAGATTATTTATATTTATGGCATTAGGAGTAACATGCCCAAAAGACACAGTGCCAATGGAAGCCAACCAAGGCTGACCCAATGGTAGGATTCAAACCAATACCTCTCTGGCTGCGAGTCTGGCAGGCTAATATCTTGACTCTCTTTCTAATCAATGTTAATTCTGAAACTCATACAATCTATAATAATAAAAAGATATAATATGCAAGAAAACACAAGCAATTAGTACTAATTTCCACTCAATCTTGCATAAAGTCTCCACTCTGTGACAATTGTTAAAAATTGTATCTTTTGGACAAAAGTCATTACCTATGCTGCAATAAAAAAACAAGTGTTCTACAAAACCTCATGTCTAACCTGCATGGATTTGTCATCGGAATTTTAAAGACTTTGAAGACTGCTGACCATAATACTTAAGTGAGACAGCTAATAAAGTTGAATCCTCAAATTTCAGTTGAATATAGCATATATGCCAAGTTGTCTGGAAACAAATCAGGGAGATTTGTGTTCCAAATCAGGGAGATTAGCATAATGACTCATAAGTTTAAGCACAAAAGTGCAGATCGTATCACAACTAAGTAAAATAACTATAATGAATAATAGTTACTGAACTTTGAAGAGTTGAAATGGTTTTTATTAGTTTCAATATTGCAAATGGACATAGCCAGGAATTTGGTTTTCACTCTGCGACTGTCACTATAAAAAACCCTTACAAGGATTTCTGCATACTTTAAAAGTGCCTCGTAAGATCATTTTATCACTATATCTATATAGTGATATAGATATGTTTATACGTGTGTTGGAAGCAGTGCACAACACAAAGCTTTTTCCCTTTTCATTACACTTCACCTATCCAAGTACTGTAGAACTTGCAGACATATTTCTTTTTTTTTTTCAAAGACATATTTTCCATCAAATCTGTTAGCGGACATTTCAAAACACCAGAATTTTTTAAATAACCTGGAAAAAGTTGTAGGAATAAATTTTTATGTGTTTGGTAATTTACCTCCGGCGGTGTGCACTACATACTGTACAATAACAAAGGCCGATGAGATTAAAATATTCCGCAGTATCAGTTGAATGCAAGGACTGATGTAGAAGAATGATGTTCAAACATTCATCCTACAGAATCAGTTGAATGCAAGGACTGATGTAGAAGAATGATGTTCAAACATTCATCCTACAGAATCAGTTGAATGTAAGGACTGATGTAGAAGAATGATGTTCAAACATTCATCCTACAGAATCAGTTGAATGTAAGGACTGATGTAGAAGAATGATGTTCAAACATTCATCCTACAGAATCAGTTGAATGCAAGGACTGATGTAGAAGAATGATGTTCAAACATTCATCCTACAGAATCAGTTGAATGTAAGGACTGATGTGAAGAATGATGTTCAAACATTCATCCTACAGAATCAGTTGAATGCAAGGACTAATGTAGAAGATAAGTGACTTTATAAAACTTAAAAGACCTGAACATTTTTCCCATGATGTTTAAACAGGCAAGACAGGCAACGTGGAAACTCCTAGATTACTATGCCATTAATTTGAGATCAGACAGTTTCTGTTTAATGCGTCAACTGATGTACAAGATTTGAAACTTTCAAAAATCTTGAAGTAAACCTTTTGGGTTGCTGATTCTGCTTCCTTTGCTGCCAGAGTGACTACTTTATCACACTGTGCTTATGCATGTGAGACAAAAGTGAAAATTGCTCTGAAATTTAGATATGTGCTTTCATTGAAAAAAACTTATCAATATAATCATTTGTAAGAACAAATAAAGAGTAAATCTGAAGTTTTTGAATTCTTAGGTCAATTGTTAGGTGAGGTTGGAAAAAAATGAGTGTTATGATGTAACTATCTAGAGTGTTAATACAAGTACACATAAATGTATTGATTTTCACAATAAATGAACTATTATGCATTTAGAAATTCATGTGCAAGATCTAGTTTTTGCAAAAAAACACCCAAGGTTATAAAAGTTGTACAGAATACTACTTACTATGCTGACTCCATCCTTTAATAAGAAAACATGAACAAACAAATATAAACACAAATGTAGTATATGCATGCATTTGTAATTTCCATGTAGCATTAAAAAGGTCATGCAACATCAATAATGCATTAAGGAAGTACACTTCATGCACAAACAGACAAATACAAAAATATTTAACTTCTTATCTCTGTGTTTATTTCAGATTTAGAACAATGGTTTTACAGAACATGCTGTAAAGCATATGTATGGTGCTAAATGTATGAGATGTAAATCCAAGTATATCAGTTACAAACTTGAGTTGTACAGTGCCACTGTATCAAAGTTTCAGTCAAAAACAGTTACTGATATTTAAGTTAATTTACTTTTAAAAATTTACCAAAAAATTGTAACATTTTTGGTCATGGCAAAAAATTGATATATCAATGTTCTGCCATTTATAGGTCTGACATCACTTGTCTTTTATCTCTGTTCTTGGACTGCCGGCATCATGCAAATATCAACATGCATACAAAAATAAAATAAATGCAGCATGCTTTGATTAATAATTACAAATTGTAGTAATAGAGCACTTGTCTATCATGAATAAAATTTGCTTCTTTATACATATCTTAATGTTAATCCTAATTTGATAATGATGATGTAACCATAATGAACATTGTCAGGATTTTTATGATAAAGCTTTCCCTCATTATAATGTGTTAGAGTTCATAACCATCAACCATGTTATGTATTGAACTGTGTTATAATGAGAGCTGTTATACATATGAACTGCAATAAATTGAGAATAGCACAATATACTAAACCATAGTATAAAAGAAATTATAAAAATTTGCTAACGGTTTTAATAATAAAAAATAAAAATAGAACATTAAGCTTCACTTTATTTTTAAAAAAACAAGTTTTTATACATTGGTATAATTTTGGTCTTTTGATTCATATGGTATAGTGTTAAATGCAGAAGTGCATTATAAAAAGGTAGTTTTATTTTATAATTGCAGGTCTCTCATCTTATACTGCAGTAGTTGTGGTTCATAAACTGCCTACCTCATTATGTACCAAAAGTGTAATAAAGTGAGAATAATTAAAAATTTGATGATTATGGGTGTCTATGGTGGGAGGGAAAACAAAATAACAAAAATGCCAGTCACAATTATAGGAATAAATTGATGTATTGAGCTGTGGTAAAGCAAACATGATTGAAAATTTGATCATTACATGAATGTATATTGGGTAGTTAGCAGGAGGAGGGAAAAAAGACTAGTCATGTACAGATATTGTTATTACAGATATGACAACCCCTACCTACATGAAACAGGAAAATGAGCATTCACAAATCAGAATCTGAACATAAAAAATAGGAATGCTTCAAAGTTTGTCTTTTAAGCATCAACAATTAGTGATTCGAAGTGATATTTTTAAGCAAATGTGCTTTATAAAGAATTCTCATCCAAAGTGCCAAGTTTTAATGTTATTCTTTCCGCAGTGATGCATTGCATATGCTGCTTTGAAATTTCGTATCATGATTTTTTGTCAAGGTAAAATACCATTTAAAGTTCTGAAATTTTCTCAGGTGATTCAGAACATTAACCTGACATGAATTTTGACTGTTCAATATTCATAAGCTTTTGTGATGCAATGTTTAGATACAATTTCACAAATGAAATACAATATGACATTACAAGCATTTCTGCGATTACCTGGCTGGAAATTGAGAATATAACAATTGATTATAATATCATAAGCATAAGTTAAAAATAGGTACAAATCTTACAAATTGGAATAGCTGGCTTTCACTGTTATGAATAACCTGACTGCATGGTGTGTTACTCATAGTACATTTTAAGTAACATGTAAATTATATAGATGCAATTTTAAAATGTTTTCTTGATAAGTTACCTTAATGAATTCTGGAATATTATCATTCACATTCTCTATTATCACATTGATTCTGACTCTGGCGGACAGCTGTGGTCGACCCAAATCTTTTGCCTCTGCGACAAAATAGGTGGAAGATGTGTTGCGGACATCATCATAGTCAATACGTTTGTTGACACTGACAACACCTGGTTCGGGGTAGAGACAAATGACAATTAAGATCAGATATACCACATATACTTGCTTATAAGATGAGGTCACTGCACAGATCCAGATCTGCAATCACATAATGTGTTGGCAGATCTGGATCTTTGGAGTTTGTTATGAGTAATAAGCAGAACAAACATAGAAACTGATGTTCCTATAAGCAAAGCGGTTTTAAATGGCAGCATTTTCTGAGGATACATCTATGCACATCAATATGAAATAATGCTTGCAGCAGGTTTGATAAAGTAAAAAAGACTTTGTGGAACTATGTTCCTTTTCATTTTTGGAATTATGACTTGCTCAAAAAAGTCTTAGCATTGTCTTATTGGTACTGCTGTTGCTGATGACAACATAAGCATTGCAAAGTCTTGCATTTTTCTTTGAAAAAGCAGAGACAAAAACTGATGTTGTTGTCATTGTTGATGTTCTGGGGCTTAACACCATTTTTCAGCACATGATAGGCTATACATGGCAGCCAGTATTAATGGTGGAAGAAAAAACCGGGAAATCCGCGGAAAGAACCAACGACCCACAAGAAGCTACTGGCAAGCTTTCTCACATATCCACATTCTCCGAATCTTAGACTCGAACCCACTGCAGAAAGAGGTGAGATGGCAGTGATCCATAATGGAGAGCACTTTAGACCACTCGGCCACTCAGGGCCCCTCAAAAACTGGTGTAAAATACCCTTAAAAAATGATATTGTATGAAAATATTATATTATTTGGAATCATGTGAGATTTCTATTTTATTCCAATGCCTTATCAAATTCTGGACAAGCCATTCTAGTGTTCTAAAATAAAAAATAGCACAATCTGTTTTTTTATGTTAATGATTACTTTAAAATTTCAAGATCAACTCTCACATAGGTCATTTATCTATTAAAAGTGTGATATAAAAATTCAGAAGTTGCGTGCTTGTCATTAACGTTTCTGCCAATTGATGATCAATATTAATATCCTGATCTATAAGATTCTCATCAAGCATTCTTGTAAAATCCCGCATTTACTCTAGTGAAATTCCATACTCTGTAGTCCAAACATAATTATTCTCTCAACTAATGGAAGTATTGGGTCTGAATAAAAGTAAAGATAAGATATAATTATAGTCTCTGCTGAAATACTGGTAAGATTTGTTGTTGTTGTTCTGGTTTAACTTTTTTCAGCATATGATAGGTTATACATGGTGACCAATGTATCTGATTGAAAAACCAAGTAAAAACTTCAGGAAGAACCACCAACCTATGTGAAGCTAATGGCAGGCTTTGTGACATGCCAATGTTGACTGAGCTTGTGATTTGAACTTTTGTGGACAGAGATGAGATGTGAATGATCTGTAACCCACTCTGCAACTGAAGTGCCATAAAGGTGTTTTAATAGTTTTGCATGAGCTTTTCATTAAGTATTCAAGAAGTAATTTTTAAAATGGAAATTGAACATTCTTAATATGTGTATATTATATGTATGTTACTTTTTTTTTTAACTCTTTACCTTCTGATAATGCACATATGCACAAAAAATATAGCCTTGTATCCTTAAAGACACATATACAAGTTGCTAACAATACTCTCTATGTCCCTATTGTACATGCATTTTTGGACAAGGGCAAACAAACCCCAGAGGCACATATAAATGTTTCATATTAAAGCTTTGCATTGGATGAAGTTGCAAACATCCAGTCTGTTTAACAGTATTTAGCCAATGAAAGTAGTCCTTAGATAATATAATGAAAGTGTTCTATTAATAGTTTTACAGCCTAAAAGCAGGAATTTCAATTGAAAATTAGGTCAGTTGTAAAAGTGAAACAAAATGGCAACATTTTTATATTCAGATGATTCCAACCAAAGTGTTGAAGCATTTGAAATGTATAAAATTGCAAATTACATTGAACAAATTTTGAAACGATTTTAAACTTTGACTTCTCTGTTTTGTCTCTGTGTAGTTTTATTATACTTTATCTTATTCCAGGAAATGAATCTTTCCTCTAAATTATTTAGCAACCACTCCAATGGCCTAGTGGTTTGATAGGGACATGAAAATGGCTCTAACAGCTGCCTCAGTTGGTGATCAGCATTAAGAGATTAGTGTTACTAGACTGGTTAGCCTGGTATTACGATATTGTGGCTGTGTGGGACATGATGCTACATGTCTCTGGCATGATGCCCCAGTGCTAGACATCACTATAAACTGGCACACTACAGAAACTGTAGTTATATAACTGAAAAATTGTTAAAGCTACATTAAAAATTCAAATCTCACACAAACACACACACATTTTTAGAATGGATTACCCTTATCACAACTAGAAAATGGAAAAGCTTGCCCTGGCATACCTGATTCATAATTAAGTGTAAAATATCCATCTGGTTGATCAACCATCTCATAGCCTGCAATTCCATTTAAATCTCTAGCAATCAATGCTATAATGAAAGTGCCCACTGGTTGTTCCTCTCTGATGGTGATGGTTGGGGGGTAGTTATCAAACACTGGGGGAATGCTATTGAACTCCAAAATGTAAATAATCAGAGTGCCTGTAAAAAAAGAAGACAAAACATTTATGGAAATTATTAACTGAGATATTTTAGTTGTACACAGTGTGCAACTACATCAATCTGAACCTTGATCATTCAGATTACTATTTCATCCAATGTCTTAATTTTCCCAAAATTCATGTACCACTAAATGCTTTAATAAAATATATATTATTAAGTTTCTCTACAAAAAGATTAGGCGATTTTTTAACCCCAGGACCTTTTCACATTCTTCCTATTCAAATTACACACCTATATGTACACTATAACTAAAAAGCAAATTTTAAAGTAAATTATGTTCCTCTGAGAATACTTACCCAATCACATTATGTTAGGAATATTAGACTGCTACATTGTGAATATAACCCACTTAAAAGATGAAAAAAAAATTATTAAGTCTATGTAAAGAGAGACAAAGGGCATTAACTCTTGCCCATTACCTCCCATTGACACCATCAGGTGTTTGCCAGTTTTTAGCTGAGCAGATGCTCGTATGGTGGGGTGATTGGGCAAGTATTCTCAGAGAAACATAATTTACTTTAAAAATTTGCTTTCTCCTTCGAATACATTCCCCAATCACATTACAGTAGGAAAATAAGTAAAAGGAGGAGGGGATGCTGAGCATCCCGCCTCTACCTCATGTATCCTTCTGGAGATGAGTGGCTGGATTCCCCATATGAAATATAACCCATTATCCTCATGACCTAAGCAAAACAGCCTGAGATCCCTTGATCTGGGACTTGTATATATGGATGAGAAGATGTAGATGAGATCTCACCTACCAAAAATTTCACTGGTAGATCCAGCACAGCTAATGGGCTGTGCTGATTGATCTACCAGATCCAACCTTTGTCTCTGTAATGCCATACCTCTTAGGTATAAACTTAAGAAGGTTTACTCTGCATGCCAGCCAACAGTTTCTATAATGTCCAAGAATAAAACACTACATTTGAAAGCAAGACTTGTACAAATGGCTCTAATCTCATGAGCTATATAACCCATTTTAGCCATATGAAGAGACATTTGCATGAGCCACAAATTATCTCTGGGCACCTCAAGCAATTCTTGAGGGCATAGAAAGGATCTTGTATGGAAGAGAGATACATATGGATGGCAACTGATTCTTGGCAATGGTCGTATCAAGAGGACTACCGAACCATCCAATCCGAACTTGAAAGGGCATGTAGCTCACTGACCCTGCATGTGAAGGCTAAAGGAACTTAGAGAAGCACGAGTGAAAGGTTCAAACTTGCTCGAGTTTAATCAAGTTAGAATCCAAGACAAATACCATTTTGGAAATAATTTTATGGTTTTTGGTTGCTGGAGATCAAAATTACCTAAAATATTAATGAAACCTTTATCATACCTAGTGTCATATCTGCCATGATGGCAGAATGTGTCCATGAAGATCATTGATCGATAGCCTTTGATAGTGATCAAAGTCAACTGTTGCTCCTCAAAGAGCCAGAGAAAAAAGTTGGCCAACTGAGGAAATAAGGCTTGCAAAGTGATGATGTGATGGGCTTGGCACCAGTTCCAAACACATCACTTTCCCTCATAAGCAGAAGGGCTCGCAAGATTCTCTCCACAATTGAAGCTTTATTTTACTTAGAAGGCTACCTTATAAAAGCCAATCATGTAAAAGAAAATGGTCAATGCAAAGATTGAACACCGTGATTGCATGAGGAGATTCGGATTGGCAGGGATCTAATTAGTTTGATATAGTGCTAGATAGAGTAGATCAGTGGCTTAAGACTTGTGACAAACTTCAGATGGGGAGTGGAATCCAAGCATCCCCAATAAGGCTTGACATGGAGGATAATTTGGGTTAGAGACTCAGGATGTCAGAGGTATCCTGCCATGATTTCTCTTTTTCTCCTCTCACTGCTTTCTTAGGTAACATTATTTAAGGCCCTTATGGACTTACTATTAATTAACCACTAGACTATCAAAACCACTGTGAAGAATAAACAATATGATCATAAATATCAAGCGAATAGTAATGTGTGATATTACAACAATGCTAAAGTCACTGTCTATATAGACCAATAATTGAAAGTGATGTTTTTCTAAGGCCCTAACAGTCTTAATATTAGTTAACCACAAAACAGGTGAAAATTAATATGTTCTTAAATATTAGGCGACACTAAATTATAGGTGTTAAAATAACTCTGCAAAGAACAGCATGAGTGAAAAAAGTCCAATTTATGCTCAACATGGAGGTCAACGACAGTGTGGTGGATGGGGTCTTACAGATAAGTCCCAATAAGCAACAAAATCAGTCAACTTTTGGACAGAAACTGCAAAACAATATATACAACATGAAGGAGATGAACTGAATGAATCTACTGAATAAATCCAAAATGCTTGATGGATAGGCTTCTGGGTAAGAATAGAAAGGCTGGATTGTTGGAGGCTATAGCACTGCGTGTGCACTGCACGACAGTGAAGATAAATTGGTATCAAGGGCAGGCAATGGGCAAGAGTTACTGCCTTCTGTCTATAGACAATCTTCATCTTTTAGTGGGGCTGGATTAGTGAGGTAGCAGGCTAATATTTCTAACATAATGTGATTGGGGAACGTATTCAAAAGAAAAATATATTCAAATAGATCAAATGCCCCCAACAATGTGATGCAATTGAAGGTAAAAGTTTCATACAAAGCCTTATACCAAATTTAGTTCAATCTACAAAGATGTGCAAATGTTACTGCACAGAAATAAAAATTTGTGACAGATTGATGTGATAAGGTGCAATGTGACAGATTGATGTGATAAGGTGTAATGTGACAGATGTGATGTGATAAGGTGTAATGTGACAGATGTGATGTGATAGGTGTAATGTGACAGATTGATGTGATAAGGTGTAATGTGACAGATGTGATGTGATAAGGTGTAATATGACAGATTGATGTGATAAGGTGTATTGTGACAGATGTGATGTGATAAGGTGTAATGTGACAGATGTGATGTGATAAGGTGTAATGTGACAGATTGATGTGATAAGGTGTAATGTGACAGATTGATGTGATAAGGTGTAATGTGACAGATTGATATGATAAGGTGTAATGTGACAGATTGATGTGATAAGGTGTAATGTGACATGTGATGTGATGTGATAAGGTGTAATGTGACAGATTGATGCATATTATGCTGTCTCCATGGAGATGGTGGAATCATAAAAATAGATTCTTGCCAATCAAAACATGTTATAAAGATATCTTCCTATAATATTTTTCATTTTTTTCTTAAATCTGTCTCAAAACTTTGGCTGAAAGCATTGAAATAGGACTCATATTGTGTAAGGTTTGTTTTCTAAATCTGCTTTATCTATTGCTGTATTGCAATATTTGTATTATAAAGGCATATATTAGATTTTAGCTTTTTCTTTCATATCATAATAACTAACTACCATACATATTTGATTAAAAGTAAAGTCCAACTTCATACTGAACAGACCCAGATCTTCCATCACATAATGCACTGGCAGACCTGTATCTGTGCAGTTTGTGTGGAATAATCAGTAGAATAAACAGCATAGACCATGAGCTGCTCATGCATTATGATATGGCAGATCAGGATCTTTGTATTTTACTGTTTGGTTTGATTTATAAATGAGAATATACAGTAAGTATGACACATATCTTTAAAAGGCTTTGGTATGATAGAATTTTCCTTAAAAAATAAATGAAAAAGATAAAAAAGACCTTACCAGTTCCTTTCTGTACTGGGTTTGCTGACACATCAAAAACTGTCATGGAGTATATTACGGTGGCTGCCTTATTTCTATCTAGAGGCTGATTGACACGCACAGTACCAGTATCATTATCAATTGAGAACAAATTCTGGAAAACAACAGAGATGATTTCACTTACCTGAATAATAAGAATCTATATTAAACATAAATGTATCATTTGAGCTGTCCTAACCATATTGTTATCAATCGGGCTGTCCCAACCATATTGTAGTATCATATGAGCTGTCCCAAGCATATTGTATTATTTGAGTGCATTAAGCATATTGTATCATCTGAGTTACCACAAGCATATTGTATCAATTAAGTTACCCCAAGCATATTGTATCATTTGAATACCTGAAGCATATTGTATCATCTGAGTTACTCCAAGCATATTGTATTATTTGAGTGCATTAAGCATATTGTATCATCTGAGTTACCACAAGCATATTGTATCAATTGAGTTACCCCAAGCATATTGTATCATTTGAATACCTGAAGCATATTGTATCATCTGAGTTACTCCAAGCATATTGTATCATTTGAGCGCTCCTGGACACAGTTCTTTATTGATGTAAAGATATTTCTGTTCACTGCTTTTTATGATGTGCATTAAGGTTTATGTGCCCTTCTAGGTCATTACATAATACATTTTGGCCAAACAACTTCCATGGACATCTGGACATCGCAGAATATGCATTGTGATTAAATTTAACTGCTAAGATTACCAAGGAAACAGTATGTCAATTGCAAATAAATAAAAATATTTAACCAATGATTGCTTACACAAAAAAATTAAATTTTTTAGTTTCCAAAATTTAACCCCTAAAATGACAAAGCTGAAAGCATTTCTGAACTAATTTAAAACAACTATATACAGGCTTCCCATGCCATTTTTGTTTTAATTTCCAGATGTATTCCAAATTTTTTCTGGATGAAATTGATTTTTTCAAGGATAACTTATAACCCTTACTGAACAAAATAAAAAATATTTTTGTTGATTTTTAAAATCAGAGCTGTTTCTATTTTGAGATTCTCTTGTAACCATCTAAATTAGACATATGACCACGTACCAAAACAAAGAATGTATCATTAGAAACAAGTTTTGGTTTTATGCTTTATGGCACAGCAGGACAAGTATAGGTTATTTACTGTTGGGACAATAGGAGTTCAGTGCCTTGCCCAGGTACACATCACAGTAGCTGACCCAAGCCAATCCAACAGAAGATTCAAACTGGCATTCTTCTAGCAATGAGTCTGTCACAATAACCATTAAGCCTACATGGCTCCTTTAGAAATAAGTAGAAATTCTGAAATCCATATAAATTTGTGTGCAACTCATTTTAATTAAACAATTAAAAATGTCAACTTTGCTATGCTTAACTGTATATATTGGCATGAAGAAGGTCTTTTAGGCAAAGGTTGCTTTAAATTGGACACTCCCCCCCTGAAAATTATATACATTAGAATAAAAAGAGACTTACATTTTTAAAAAAAATTGCAAAAATTCTGCTTATCAGAGCAGCTAGTGCCATATCAGGCATTATCAATGATACCCAGAGCATTATATCTTGCAATGAAAATTGAAAATGTTAGATTTCCAAGTACAGTGATGATTCTACTATATTAATTGACAGTCATAGAATTTTATTTTCAAATATCCCAATTTAATGTTGGTAAATCTTGCTAGTCAGAATCCTGACCTCATTCTATTCAACCTGGTATTGGTTTTAAGTGCATTTGGGTGATATTACCTGTCACTAGGAAATGTAGGCTGAATTTGTCATGAAAAGGGAGCAGCAAGTGTACAAAGTTCTATTAACTGCAACTACTGTTCTTTAATATTTTCATGTCAGGTCATTAAAATGCAGATGAAATACTATTAAAAAAACTGATACAAATGTTAACACTTTTCTTACAGTGCTTCATTATAATTGTTGTCCAACATAAAACATGAACCTGGAAAAAGTTACAGTCCAAAATTGGTAATTGTTTCCATACCAGAAAGCCTCTTTTTGTATGTCTATGTGATGAAATATTGAAGACAATAATTATTTTTATAAATAATGGACCCAGCTATATCCAATGATTACTGATCTCCATCAAACTAGGCTACACAAATTCTTTCACTTGTGTTTTAGGAGGTGTAAATTTTTGACAAACATTTCAGGCAGTGAGCAGTGTAATTTGTTTGTATTTATGATCAACAAATTAGCACCAAAAATTTAATATAGAACATAAAATGTTTACCTATACTTCCACCTTCCTCAATGAAGGGAACATTGACAATAGTTGAGGTTTTACACTGATTATTAATGCACTGTATTGAAACAAATGGGGATGGGGGATGTCTTGAAATCTATATAAGGCAAAGTGAACATGTCTTTAGGTGAAATGACAGTCTCTAAGGTGACTATTTCACCTGAATTACCCCCTAGTGTGGACCATGTAAGCAATCAGATTCTTGAACAGGTGTGCATTGTCATAAAGCTGACAAATGATCCAGTAGCTTCTCCATTTTCACAGTGACATATATCTGTTTCTTCCTTAATTAAAAAGAATGTTGGATTAGCTGTTATTTAAAACAGAATAGAACTCCAATTTGATGTGAAAGTAACAGTGCCAAATGATCATGGGGCACCTTTATTCCAGTTACACCTGCATGTAACAAACAAAATTATTATAATGCAGTTTAAATTTATGTTATGTTAATAGATAAATAAACAGATAAATTTTATTCTTATTAAGGACTTACCATTTAAAAATTAAAAAGTTATTTTTCTAAGCTAAGATACACAACAATAACATCAACTTCTGTTGCCGTCATTAAAGAGGCAACTTAACTACAAAACAAGAACAAAATTATGTAACTGATTTTGCTTTGCACAATATACAAACATTTTTAATATTATAATATCTACAATAATGAGACATCTGAAAAACAAATGTAAGAACAAATATGAGTAATGAGAGATAGGAAGTAGAAACCATAGAACTAGGTGACTTTAAACATTTCCCAAACAGTCGTTTCACAATAAAAATTCCCAATTCTAAGGATGATGCCCCAAAAATTTGATTGTTTGAGATATCCTTCAAATATGTACTAAAACCCAAGAGTTATATTCACTACAAAGAGGTGAAGATTACAAATGATGATGACTCATAACATGTTCTCAGTTTTAACTCCCAAATACCGTTGTTCTTGCTGATAAGTCGAGAAATACATCAAACAACAAAGATTCTGATCTGCCACAGCATAATGCGCTTTAAGATCAATATCGATGTTGTTTATTCTACCGATTATGCCTAACAAGCTGCACAGACATAGATCTGTCAGTGAAGTATGTGATGGCAGATCTGGGTCTGTGCAGTATGCAGTTGGATTTGACATATAAGCAAGTAAATATGGTAATAAGAAGCTCTAACACAATACAATTTGTGTAAATTTTACATATGAAACGGGGAAATTGGTATAGAAAACTTTTACTTTTCTCATACACTCACCACAGTCACATGTCACAATTGTCTTTACACACAATGTTAGACTAGTGTTCATAACTTCTACACAAAAAATGGTATTAATGTATCCCTCTGCCAGTCCCTTGCTTATAAAAACAATTCTACTAAAAGTAGTCTATAATCAAGCAGTCTCAATTTGTATTCAATTTCTGAGATATGGCCAGGATATTATCCAAATAGGAGAACATGTGGTCCTGCACACTTAATCCCTTACCTAACTCCTTTGTTATATAACAGTAGCCTGCATTGTACAAGAATCACTATTGATGTTGGCAAGTTGTTGTCACCTAGGTTTGTGATTTGTTTTAGGAAAGGAAACAAGTCTTTATTTTTCTATGGAAGCAACAGGCAACATTTTTTTCTGATTCACACAGTAGTACAATTACATATGGTATAGGTTGTGGTATCTGTTATTGCAACAGTCAACTGATTATACCGGTTGTTTCGGTTGTTTCGTTGTCTAAGCCACCTTGCAAATCCAGCCCTACCAAACTAAATAAGTTTACCATTTCATTTGTTTCAGTAATATAAATGTTAAAAATGCCATTACTTGCCAATGTGGAAGTCTGACAAGATTTGTCTACCCTTGAACAGAGGCAATTGTGCCAAATCCTGTTAATTTTTCTGTACTACTGGAGTAGATGTTATCTTAGGATGTAACTGGGGGCATGGCTAGTGAATATTATTGGGCAAATATTATCATAGAGCATATTCTACACTTAAAAATAATTTCTTCAAACATCAAACCTGATCAAATTAGGAAAGGAAAGAGGAAGTCATTTCTGCTATTATGGAGTTGGCCTTGTAACTGGTTTCCTAATGTATGTAATGCAGCTTAGAGTTGTGATATATAGCTCACATTAGCATGTGTCTGTGTGTATGTGTGTTTTAGATTTTTAATGTAGCTTTAACAATTTTTCAGTCATGTCACTATGATGTATGCAGTTTAGCACTTAGGCATCATGCTGCAGACATGTAGCATGATATTTCACAGTCACATTATCCTGACATCAGGTTGGCTAGTCCAAGCACTAACCTCTTAATGCTGAATACCAAGTGAGACAGCTGCAAGTACCATTTTTAGTCTTTGGTATGGCTCAGCTGAGGTTTGAAACCACAGCCTCCTGCATCAAAGGCAGATGCTCTAACCACTAGGCCACTAAAGTGGTGCTACCAAAAGCACATAGTTTATGCATGAATGCTGCTTGAAGAAAAAAATGAAACACACAAATCCATCAGATCATCTTTGGTGATATTTTGCAAGGCAGAGAAATCATACAAAGCTATTGAATGGAAGAAGGTAACCTTTTGTGCTGCTGACACAGGTCAAACCGAACCCATCATGATCAAATGTCTCTGAGGTAAAAGCAACATAATATCATCTCTAAGTGCCATCTCACAGCTTGGATGATGTCAATTAGGTACAGTTAGGTACTCAACTGTTATGCCATTGGCTACTACCCTAAACTCACAAGCTGGCATGCCAGAAACTTCATCTGCTCCAGGATGTCTGTGCTGGTTTAATTCCACCTCCTTCTTAAATTGGTAAATGAAATTGTGGATTTGTTAATGATGACACTGCACCTATGCAAATCCCTAAGCAAATGACAGACAACTTACTACCCGCCTGACAATGGTAGAGTTGTTTTAAAAAATGAGAGTGGCCATCCAAAAGTGAGTCCAATGCCAGATTGAAAGGCATTCATGTTGGCCTTCATCTCATGTTGGCTGTTGTGCAATGAAAGCTCCTGAATGGGGACTATCCCAATGCTTTATGAACTGATGAAAGATAAGCATGATTATTAGATTACCAGTACATTTATTTCTCCAAAATTAGTCCCAGAGACAGTGCTGTTCTCACATTCTTCCAAGCATCCATCTTTGATGCAACTTCTAAAACAGCAAGGTTGAGCCAAACTGTTATGAATGCAGTGCCACAGAATGATATGACTCAAGAGAGGACAAGTGATAAAAGGCATCTCTTCTCACTTGGTCAAGTCTGTGACAAGAATACTGGCCATGGTGTGGTGCACTGCTGTAATGATCAATTTAGCAAAGGGGCAAGCAGATCCGAAGTCTATTGAAATCACATGATTGTCAATGACAAAACTGCTACAGAAGTTTTGTAAAATTTTAAGGCGGTCATGTTCATCACCATGTTATCTTTATCTCAATTTGGGGCATTTAAGTAACTGTAGTGTCAGTCACGGGTAAGAGAAATACAACAGCTGCTTGCTCTCTGAGAAAGAGGTTGAGTTTACATGGTTTTGGATTGTGTCATACACTGCATTAATCTATGAAAAGGTCAATGCAGGAGCAAATCAATTTGTTGATATATACACATCTTCAGGTGATTCATTCAAAATAGGGGACTAGCTATGTTAATGAGATGGTGTTCTAGATAAAAGCAGGACATACACATAGAAGTTGAATAATACAAGGATTTTATGGAATATGGTATTTTGTCTGTGAAACATAACATACTTTATCCCCAATGTATCTCACCAACAAAAACACTGATGGAAAAAAAAACCTGATGATAAACCTCTGTCACAGCTTAAAAGGTGATAAATATTATGTTATGATTATTCATACAAGATCGACCTACAGTAACAAACGATTTAAACTGTGAAACTAATCTCACCCTGAAATCATAGGTTGCTACGTTAATCTTTGTGCCATCTGGCGTAATGGCCTCCTTTGGTTCGTTGAACTCATACCGAAGGACTGCACCAACATCTGGGTCTACAGCTTTCACAGTGTACATTGGAAAACGAACAGGTGAGTCTAAAGAAAACAAATTATACTGTGAACTATGTTGTTGTGCTAAAAATATTTTTCTTTAGAGAACTAACATAGTTTAGTCCATTAACATTATAAGATCAGATACAAAAAAAAGTTTCCAAAGACAAAAGACATTTTGGATATCTGAGGGTTCTAACTGAGAATGTACAAGTTACAATTTCAAACCATTAAGAACATCAGCTATCTAATAAATGTAAAAAATGCATTGAAACTACATATTCTCCCTGACAAGTATACTTAATTTTATAATTCTAATTCACATGTGTTTAAATGGAGCAAACAAAATATATATGAGAACTAAGATATGTTTAAATCAGTGTATTAAAAAAAAATCCACACAAACTACTTCAGCGAAATTAATAATTTGTGGTAATACAATCTATACCCACTACTCATGCAAGATAGTACAAAGGTATTAAATTAAAAGTAGTACATTATGATGTTCAAAGAAAGCATAACAGACAACTTTTTAGAGGCTAAGTAGGGAAATGAAGAAAATTAATTTTCTCCCTTGTATGTGTCTTATTTTCCCTCTGGACTTGCACTTTTTGCATGTTCTGGTCAGCTGTGGCCAAACAGTGCAACTGCTAAATATCAGTCTTAAGTAAATAAGCAAGAAAGCCAGAATGACTAATTAACAGTTAATCCTTATACCTGCAATTATCAGGTGAAAAGGACTGGTTCTCCAGCACAATTCAAAGAAACCATATTTTACAGTGGGTTATGTAAACACTAGTAATTGATTGGCAAATAAACAATGCTCTATTTTGTTGTAATAATTGGTGTCTAAAAATATGCAGTCTCAAGCTACCAAATATGTGGCAACTATTTTTTTATCTGACCTTTTTTCCTTATTATCAACTCAAAAGGTATTTAATATTGTTTACTAAATAACATTCATTCTGGATTAGTTTTTTTGAGTGCAAATATGCTACATAGTATTTTTTTCATTTCTTATTTTAATTACTGAAAATTTTATTGTTGAGGGTGTTGCTGTTTATTTTTAGTATTATTGTAGAAGTATATAAAATTCATTAATTGATGTCAATAATGTTTAAACTGAAGAAAAAATTCTTTGCAGTGTGATAATTATTTCATCACAACAATATTCATAGGTGATAAAAAACATGGTTTCTGAGGATTGAGTATGATATTTCTCTTGATTCTTGATGTAGGATATGTTTTAGGAGAATTAAAAATCAACAGATATGTAATAACCAGCTTTTATTACCTATCTAATTCATATACAGTGCACATCAGATAACAAATTTTAAAGTAAATTATGTTTCTTTGAGAATACTTACCCAATCACATTAGATTAGGAATAAAAGCCTGCTACCTTGTGAATCCAGCCTTACTAAAAGACAAAAATCGTCTTATTGTCTATCTTTAGATAGATAAAGGGTGGTAACTCTTGCCCATTACCTTCCCTTGATACCACCAAGTGTCGCCAGTTTTTAGCAGAGTGAGACATTAATGTAGATGCTTGTGTGGTGGAGTGGTTGGGAGGGTTTTTATAAGTAATGTGATTGGGTAAGTATTCTCAGAGAAACATTAACTTTAAAAATTTGCTTTCTCCTTCGACTACGTTCCCCAAACACATCACATTAGGAGAACAAGTGATAGGAGGAGGGATGCTGAGCATCTGGCCTCTACTTTGGGTATCCTTCTGGAAATGAGCGACTGGATTCCCCATACGAAAGAAAACTGGTTCTCCTAATGAGCCAAGCAACAGAGCCCAAGACCTCTTGATCTGGTACTCATATTATGTACATGGCTGAGAAGATGAAGTTGTAATCTTCGAACTGACTAAAATTTTCACTGTTAAATCCATTGAAGCTAATGGACTGTGTTGACAGGTCTAGCTGGGTCTGGTGGCCATTTGTACTTCTGCTACCAGCTCTACCAGATCCAAGATTTGTCTCTGTGACACTAAATCTCAAGGTTTACTCTGCACACCAGCCAACAACTTCTATAATGTCTTGGATCAAAACATTGCATTGAAAATGAGGCTCACAGAAATGGCTCTAATCTTGTTAGCTGCAATCCCCATGAATCAACTCTGATCTTGAATAATCTTTGAGTATGACAAGCATATAACCCACTTCAACCATGAAGCAAGGTCTTGAGGGATGATGCCTTGTTGTTCCGATCTTGAAGTAATATTTGTGCACATCATGTTTTGTTTATGTATGTCTCAAGGGCACATATGTGAGGCTACTCTGATCTGGTGAGATGTCAGAGTACACCAAGCATAGAACACCCTTCAGCCAGGAATTAAGGGTGTGAAGTATAATATCCTGTCTTCTGTCTCAAATAGATTGCTTGAAACTTTGGAGCAGTAAGCCACATTAGAAGAGGTATTGCTCATGCCACATGCCTGAGGGTGCAGACAGGATCTTGCATTGCTGCCTCTCTAGATCTGTCTATGGGAAAAGAGAGGACCAATGAAGACGTACTCATCAATTACATGCAGATGGCAGCTGATTCTTGGCAATGAAGCTTTTTTGTGTAAGGATTGATAGATTGATAAATTAGCAGTAGATTGATAAATTAGCATTATAAATGAAAATGAATGTTGGATGGTTCCACAGGAATGTAAAAATGGGCTGGATTGTTAGAGGCTATTGGACTGCATGTATCTCAGGACACAGCAAAGCTAAAAACTGCTGACACCTGATGGCATCAAGGGGAGGTAATGGGCAAGACGTACTGCTCTTAGTCTATCTAAAAATGGACAAAAAGACAATTTTCGTCTTTTAGTAGGACTGCATTCTTGAGGTAGCAGGCTCATATCCCTAATATAATGTGATTGCCAAACATATTCAAAGGAGAAATATGAGGTGCAAGAGATTCACAAAATTGTATCATTATATCCAACTTTTGTTGCAAGTGAAGTACACTAAAAATTACTGGAAGGAATGCTGCAACATGACCTGTAAAATCTCATATTTTGTAATATCCGATTTTCTTACAAATAAAGTTTATTGTATAAGATCTGAGCAGGGAGAGGTAATGCATGTACTTAAAACAGTTGTTTAATTTAAATATCTCCAGTCACCTTGAACATTTACAACTTTCTTGTATACTTGTTGGTACATTTCACTGGCCAAGATTTCTTTGGAGCTTACCATCTCCTTACAAACTTCCTGCATACAGAGAACAATTTCCTATACAGGAGCACTGTCATGTGATTCTATAACTACAATATTTATGTGCAAGTTGAATCCATTGCAACTATCAAAAGATCCCTTGAAAGACATATATTTGGATACATTCAGACATTAAAAGTCACTTGAATAGTTTGTTGAATTCTGTTATTTTAAACAACTACAGCAAAAATAGATAAAGCTTTACAAGTGACTGTAGCAATTAATTTGATAAAACACTGACTGGCTTGGTGATATGCTCATGCAATTGTTCTGTTTATGTCAAGGGTTCATAGATAGAAGATTACAGCTCCAATAAAATGACATGCCAATTTAACCTTTCATTTGAATATCAGGGTTACAGCTCCAGTAAAATGACATGCCAATTTAACCTTTCATTTGAATATCAGGGTTACAGCTCCAATAAAATGACATGCCAATTTAACCTTTCATTTGAATATCAGGGTTACAGCTCCAGTAAAATGACATGCCAATTTAACCTTTCATTTGAATATCAGGGTTACAGCTCCAATAAAATGACATGCCAATTTAACCTTTCATTTGAATATCAGGGTTACTGCTCCAGCAAAATGACATGCCAATTTAACCTTTCATTTGAATATCAGGGTTACAGCTCCAATAAAATGACATGCCAATTTAACCTTTCATTTGAATATCAGGGTTACAGCTCCAGCAAAATGACATGCCAATTTAACCTTTCATTTGAATATCAGGGTTACAGCTCCAGTAAAATGACATACCAATTTAACCTTTCATTTGAATATCAGGGTTACAGCTCCAGCAAAATGACATGCCAATTTAACCTTTCATTTGAATATCAGGGTTACAGCTCCAGCAAAATGACATGCCAATTTAACCTTTCATTTGAATATCAGGGTTACAGCTCCAGCAAAATGACATGCCAATTTAACCTTTCATTTGAATATCAGGGTTACAGCTCCAGCAAAATGACATGCCAATTTAACCTTTCATTTGAATATCAGGGTTACAGCTCCAATAAAATGACATGCCAATTTAACCTTTCATTTGAATATCAGGGTTACAGCTCCAGTAAAATGACGCTCCAATCTAACTTTTAATTTGAATATTAGGGCAATGTCAAACTCAATCAAAAGGTAAAGCAGTATCCATGAATGGTTAATGTAAAGTGACAACTCATCTATATCATGCATGCAGGTCACATTCATGGCAATTCCTATTTCTTGAGTTAGCTAAGTTCCAGTGAATATTCCAATGAAAGATTAAATGGCCAGGTCACACAGGTCAATATATATATTCTCCAAACAAGCTCCTAATTGTTATCCATATTGTTTAAATATGCAAGCCTGAACTTACTCTCTACAACTTCTGTTGTCTGGGTGGTTGGGAAAAAGTATGGATCTTGGTTATTGTTATCAATAATGTCAATAGTCACTGTGCAAGTCCCATACTGTTGTGGGAATCCCTGATCACTTGCAATGACCTGGAAAATAAAGTCAAATAAATAATGTATAGCAAAATAAGCACCAGAGCAATGCCAATGGCTTGCCATCATAACACATGATCATGCACACACATATGCATGCTTGCATGCACAAACATGCAAATGTGAATTCACAAACATAAGCAAGATGGTAAGGCAGAGATTTGTACCTGAACTCGGTTAGCAATGACAAAAAGTATGGTAAGAAAATTATTCTCCATGATGAGAAGGTACTGACATGTTCATAAATTTAATGCCAATTCCTATTTCTAAAATGCAACAGCAAAATTTTGTGATGACAAAAATCTTTGTAAATTTTATGTGGTAACATGAAATTTAAAATAAGCATTGTACTAGATTATTATCTGTGAAATTTTGTAGCAAAGTTATAAAATTGAAAGCTGTATTTGGCATTTGAAAATAACTTATTAAATGTAATCTGAATGACTAGGCATGGCTTCTTCTGTGGCACTATTTAAAAGAGAGAGAAAATAGCAATGAAGATTTTCTAATTCATATCAATTCAAAATAATTTTAAAATATTCACCATATCACCAGATAAAGGTTACTGACAAAGAAAAACAACAATTATAAATATAATAGTAATAAAAACCACCCAATATTCAGATGGATTTCATTACAAAACGGACACCATTTATGAAAGGGTCATAGAAGTATAAATATTTTAGAAGATTTTAACATGCAAGGGGGAGGAGGCAGATCTTATCAATGGATCAACTTACAAATAAGTATATACAGAACTAATGCCCACTTTTCAAAATAAATGTGAAAAATAAAGGATTATGTCTGGATTCAAGCTTCTGTTATTCTGGAAACAAGGAAAATACAACTGAAAAGGTTGGTTCCTTGCTTGGGATAATTCATGATTATTAGTAATTTCCCATGCTCAGAAGCATACATATCTTAAGATTTTAAAATTTTCAGTAATATCTCACTACCTTCACCGAAAACTCATGTTGCTTATATGAACATTCTAAGTAGTGTTATCAACTTCTGTCACTGATGAAATTAGTGAGATATTGCTGAAAATGTTTAAATCTTAAGATACCTGGTATGTATGCTCAAGTACAGGTAATTACTAATGAACACTGGTAAAATGATTTTCCTCTAGATAACATATGCAGGTGTCCTGAGTATAGTAAATTGTCAGTTAGTAACACTTAATGCAACAAAAATTTCAAAACTGGACACCTATATTAACAGCTACAAGACACTAAGTTCAAAAGAACTTATGATGAATTGGAAATTTTCAATTTGTGTAGTAAAATGTAAATGTTTTCCAATGGATTCTTATTTTGCAAACAGTCTAAAACAAAATTTTTCATGCCATTTCCATATTTCTTTAATGGAAAGACTTGGGGATAAAGAAATTAAATTTTAAGTACTACTAGAAAAGGAATGGCCCATATATTTGTTTTGTTTGAAATACTGACTAATATGAACTTGGCACTATTATTGGCAGTGGGCAGATGCCCAAAGACACTTGAAGCTTGCAAAATTCACATCATTTATCTTCTGTATCTATTGTCACATAAATTCTAGGTGGGAGCAAATCCGCTTAGAGTAACTCAAGGTGAACCTTTAGTTCTTTTTTAGTAGTACATGACAGTTGCAAAGTTCTATCTGACAAAGTAATTGAATATGTCTTTGGGACCTACTTTTTTAAAGAATCTTCAAATAACCAGCTTTAAGAAGAGGCAAAAAGCCAATGTTAAAATATGGGCATAACTGGTGAAATTGAGTAACAACATTACATTACTGTTACTCATATCCATAAAATGAATTATTTATAACTTAAAGTCAGAAGAGTTATCTGCAAGCAATAACCTAGAATGCAGTGTACAAGATATAAACTTACTGTGATAATGTACTGCTTCTGTGTGTCAAAATTAAATGTGGCATCCAATGAGGTGGAAAACCTGCCTGTAATCTCATCAATGACAAACTTGCCTTGGTCACCATCTTGGATGCTGTACTTAATTTGACCACTTCCTGTGCTTGGATCATCAGCATCATTGGCCTTCACAGTTAGGATTGAAATAGCTACATGACAAAAAAGGTGACAAGTCACTTTAAAATGAATATATAATCTTAACATAGAATAATGGCCCAGTTATATCAAATGAAATTATTAAATAGTATTTCCAAAGGGCATTACTGAACAGCTAGAACACTGCCCCAATACAAATAAACTATCTTAAAGCATAATTGAACTGGATATACCAATAAATCCAATTATGTATGTATTTACAGAGGTGACATTATGTGTCCATTCAAGGTGGGGAATTAAAGATCAAATCTGGAAGCTAGTGAGTAAGGGTTTCTGTCAAACAATGCCAATAAAGATACAATATCATTTAGTTACATAATCTGTTGACTGAATGTAATGAACTTTCAAGACACTTTTAACACAGTAATGGCCATACCATGTTGAGGAATGGGAGGTATATTCCTTTCCCATGACAAACCAAGGGAGCTAACCCATAATAACATTAGAACAGGTAAAAGGAAGAGGAAATGCTAAGTAACCTACCTCTACCTGTGTCACCTGAAATGACCATGATTACTCGACTATATTGTCTTGCCATCAAATGTTTTCCAGGCAATTCCAGTGAAAGTGGCAAAATCTTTCCTGGGTCTAAGGTTGTGCTTTCATAAATGGGGCATGCCCACTATCGGGGCACTGAGATTCAATTCACTCCTTTACAAGGCCATGTCATGCACATAGAAGTAGAGAAGTAGTCTCTGCATGCCATCATAATTACTCAATATCCTGAATTGAGACATTTACATTCAAAGGCCGTGATTGTGGAAATGGTTTGCATTTCATGAGCCTAAATTTTCATTTGTTGCTCCTGATCCTGAGAGAGTTCTGAGTACACTGATTTGATAGTCTCTTTAACCAAGAAGTTAGCATTTGCAGGGGTTAGATTTTGTTTTCCTGTCCTGGCAGTAGGAATAGTCTTTAACAACTACTGTGGATGTTCTCTGTGTACTTTTAATTGGACAACAAGTTTGCAAGGTCCTTGTGTCCAGTATCAATCCTGCCATATCTTAACATGTCCAAAAAATTATGAAAAACAGCATTCCTTTGTGATGGTGCTAACTTGTTGTCCATAAAAAGAAACATAAACTTAGCCATTTGGGAAATGGAGGTGGTGAGTAGTATGACACCAGTCATAAAAAGCATGTCATTTTTTGTCACATCCATTCATAATGGAGGGCTTTCATACTATTGCAATATTCCCCAAGTCTGAAGCTTCAAACACCTTTTCACACAGGGTGTCCCAAACAAGGTCCAAGCATGGAGGAGTTTCGCAGCACACAAATAGAATAGTGGCAACCCCAAGTGCATGAACAAGGTGGAAGTTGATATTGCCCTCTTGGGTACATCTGTTGTTAATGCAGCTGACTGAAAGAGTTAATTACCCATGATTTCTGGGTCCAAAAATGTGGAGATGAGCATGTACAATATGTATGGCACAGAACAAGTTGTACTAATTGATGGAAAGAACCCTTTTTGTGAACCAGCTGTCTTCTTCTTGATAACAAGTCAGCTAATAAATAAACCTTTTGTGTTGAACTTCAATATTTATATTTTATTGGGTACACCATTTAAGGTAATCCCACTGATGGAGGCAATTTGAGGTCCAATCATTTGTAGCTCACTGTTTAAAGAGGTATATAACAATGACTGAATTTTCTTACCTTATGAGAACAATCTTTCCAAGCATTTGTTTGACCAAGATTCATTGAGATTGGATTTAATTTACAATATGTTGATATGAACAGCCTTCTCTTGAAGTGTGCACTAATTACACAAAGTCTGGTAGCAAGCATGCCTCTCAACCTGACAAATTTGCATCTGTACAAATTATTATTTTTAGTTATGAGTTTTATTGGGGTATTCCTGCTGTTAGCCATTACCTATCTTGCCACTGTCATTCTTTGGTGATCCAGAAGGCCCATGATTTGTCACTATTGTGCCCTAAGGGCCATCTGTAAGGGATGTATGTAGAGGTAGCTATGGTGTAACATGCCTGAATATGCCAAGAAGTTAATGTTACTCCCTTGCTGAAAAATTGTCTTTCTTTACATTTCTCTTATGCATTATTAATATTATGATGCATCTGGGAGAAAGACATACTAAAATGACAAGTGTTAAAAATCCAGACCCAGATGGTCAAAACATTGAGAGGGGACAAGGTTGGGCTTGTTCCACACTGATTACCCACCCTAGACTGCAGATGGAGGACAGAAGATTGTTCATGTTATAGATCAAAACTGAATATAATAAAGTGTTCACAATTTCATGTCTTTAAGTTAAATAGATTTCAAGCTATACTTAAAAAACAGATTTTGGACAGATTACAACATTTAACTGAACATCAGCAAAACAATATGCCCCTTCTGTTATCATAGTTTGGGTATAATCTTCAGTGTTAACATTACAAACCTAATCAAAACAAAATGCAGTCTTTTTTTATTTACCAGATATCAAATATATCTCTACTTACTTCCTCTTGTGGTCTCAGGGATCTTTTCATAGTAACTAGACCGCTCAAATATTGGTTTATTGTCATTGATGTCCTGAAAATGAAATTGAAGTTATTAGTGCATCTTGAGTTAAATGGGTGATGAATTCAAGTGCTGATAAAAATTAAATTTTCACAAAACCAAGAAAGATGATTACCCATGGAAGTAAATAAATTGATGGCATCTATAACACATAATGAAGGCTCCACTACTAACAACATGTGACTATCAGGGTCATAAATGGCTGCAGCATATGGAATGTTTGTTGGCAATCACATAATATAAGAGGTTACCGTATGTACTTGCTTATAAGTGAGATTCAACTGCAAACTATACTCATAATGCAAAGGCAGATCTTGGACAATACAGTATGTTTTGAGTAATCAGTAGAACAATAAAATCCCCGCACATTATACAACAACATCCCTGGGTCTATGTGCAAGTACATAGAATGATGCTAACCCTAATTTTCCAGCTGTCAATCTAAAATTTAGAACCACACTGAAAGGATCTCTGAACCATTCTGGGGATTGTTACCACTAATGCAACTTTGATTTTGATATTTTGGATATGGACCATGAAATGGAAGATATATGTTCACTCAAGATATTGAATGGGAAATGACAATGTGTAATGTGTTTACTCAAGGTACTGAATGGAAAATGACAATGTGTTAATGTGTTTACTCAAGGTATTGAATGGGAAATGACAATGTGTGAATGTGTTTACTCAAGGTATTGAATGGAAAATGACAATGTGTCAATGTGTTTACACAATGTATTGAATGGAAAATGACAATGTGTTAATGTGTTTATTTAAGGTATTGAATGGAAAATGACAATGTGTCAATGTGTTTACTCAATGTATTGAAAGGAAATTGACAATGTGTCAATGTGTTAACAAAATGTATTGAATGGAAAATGACAATGTGTTAATGTGTTTACACAATGTATTGAATGGAAAATGACAATGTGTCAATGTGTTTACACAATGTATTGAATGGAAAATGGCAATGTGTTAATGTGTTTACTCAATGTATTGAATGGGAAATGACAATGTGTTAATGTGTTTACTCAAGGAACTGAATGGAAAATGACAATGTGGTAATGTGTTTACTCAAGGTATTGAATGGAAAATGACATTGTGTTAATGTGTTTACTCAAGGTATTGAATGGAAAATTACAATGTATTAATGTGTTTACTCAAGGTATTGAATGGAAAATGACAATGTGTTAATGTGTTTATTTAAGGTATTGAATGGAAAATGACAATGTGTCAATGTGTTTACTCAATGTATTGAATGGAAATTGACAATGTGTCAATGTGTTTACAAAATGTATTGAATGGAAAATGACAATGTGTTAATGTGTTTACACAATGTATTGAATGGAAAATGACAATGTGTCAATGTGTTTACTCAAGGTATTGAATGGAAAAAGACAATGTGTTAATGTGTTTATACAATGTATTGAATGGAAAATGACAATGTGTTAATGTGTTTACTCAATGTATTGAATGGAAAATGACAATGTGTCAATGCCAGTTAACACATGTGCATCTAGCTGCATCTTGATCATCTCTTCTGATTCACACAAAACTGATATAAATGGATTTTTTAATACTGTGAAAAATAACTATCTAGATTTGGGCCAACACTTTCCTTTTTCTAATATCATGATAGATAACTCTATCAAGATTTGGGCCAATACTTTCCTTTTTAGAGTTTTATGATGAGTTGGATAACAGGCTGTGGTAAAGGATTTTGGATAACAATTAATAAAAAATTGCACATCTGATTTTACTATGATGTTTTCTTATAATAACATTTATTGTTGCAAAGCAGAAACAAAAGAGAACTATTGCATGGGCCACTTTTAGAAAGAATTTATAATACCTTCATCTAATTATTTACCATTACATTTATTTTCTCACTTTTGGTAAAGCATTATATTAAAGTACCCAAGAATCCCATGCTTTTTAAAACCAAAGTCTCCATGTCTTTGCCAAGTATTTGCCTGGGTAAAATTTATTTTTTTTGAAGGATCACTTATGACTATTACTGAACAGAACAAAAAACATTTTTTTATTTACAAATCATGCAGTTTTAAAATCAAAAGCCATTTCTATTTTAAAACTCTCTCATCATATCTGAATCAGAAATATGACCATGTAACAAAACAATGTATCATTAGAAACAAATACAACTACTGAAATTCATATAGATCTGCATGCAACTCAGTTTAATTTAAAGAATAAAAATGTTAACTTTATGATGCCTAAATGCATTCAATGGTATCAAGAACACCTTTAGGTTGGCGTCATTCAAAATCTGGACATAAAACCCCAATTAAAAATGAGGTACCTTGTGATAAATAAAAAGCAATTTCTTTACTATGTCTAGTTGGTGCTGTAACATATACATTCAATGTAATCTGACTATGGGTTGTATGCTTAATGTAGTGTTTTGACTATATGGTCCTCAAGAACATAACAGAAAGAAAGTGAAATCAACAATTTAAGTCAAGTTCAATAAAGATTTTGTTTCTTCAAGTTACAAAGTACGAGTTCAAAAAACACAGTATTATGAATTAAATCCCATATAATTCTAAATGTCCTATCACATGTTAAAAAGTATAGAATATTCCAAATGAATTCAAATAATATGAATGCCCTGATATATCACAATTATGTAATCCAGAATGTCTCTGAATAAGTTCTCAATATTCCCAACACATCGTAGTGTTTTAGTCCAAAAGGTCCATGAAAACCATAAATAATTAAGATTAATGATTCTTCTAAAATTAAATCTAAAAAAAGCTACAAACTCTGATAAATAGATTGCCTAAGACAGGCATGAAACAGGAATTAATTTCTTTACCAATGTTTTTACAAAATACTAACCCAATTGTGTTTCCCAAAATTCTGGAATTCCCAAAATGTGAATAATTTTTAATGTAAATTCCATCAAATTGTCAGCAAGTTTGCATCCAAAAAATTCTAAGCTCACAAAAAAGGTTAGATCTTGAACTAAAATTTTAGTAAATCTTTTAAAAAATGACAAAAGCCAGGTAGGCAAATACTTTACCCTCAATCACAGACAAAGGTTAATAGACATAATGCAGGATTCAAACACCTATAGTGTGACAAAATTCAAGTACTTTTTCCATTTTTTAAAGGATCCCAATGCCCAGTGCACTTTATCAAGTAATAATTTATTAAATTTTATTTTATGCACAACTTAAAGATTTTGAGTTATTGTAGGTACACATTGCCAGTGTTGCCATGGGGTTTGTCTGATAAAGACCATTGAAGGAGGAACTGCCACTGGTGGTGTGGTAAGATAATGTAATGTCAAATTATAGGGCTTAGTCAGTGGGTAACATCTGGATAGGGGTGATGTACATGTACCTTCCAAATGAAAGGCAGACCTGGGAATTATGCAAGAGACTGTTATTAGCCTTTTGCTGTTTCATGAGGCTTGTGGAAGGGGGGGGGGCATGAGCAGAACTATTCCCATTGGTTGGCATTGGCAGCAGAATTCAAAGGGCCAACCAAATTAGATAATCTTACATAACATTGCAGGATCATATAGAATACCATGTGATCAGTCACTTCTCTGGTTTTTCAAATGTACAGACAATGAATGTAGAGTTTCACTTTTCTGGCTTTTCAAAGGTAATATTTTGCATCTCTGCATCAAACTTTTCTTATGGATTTGTGCTTGCCTGCTACCACCCCAGTCAATACCAATTAATGAATTCAGTATGGGTTGTGCCATTATGTTGGTTATGCACATGGGGCTACCATGGTATAGGATCATTTTTCCCCAATTGGATACTCATAAGCTATACTAATAATGTAAAGGTCATGCCCACCTCAATTGGCTACTCATTAGCTATACTAATAACATAAAGGTCATGCCCATTAAATACATTTAATGGCCAGTCATTTAAATGGGCAAGTATATATTTTCAAGCAACATATGTGATGTAGTTCCCCATCTTTGATATTTCTCTTTGTCTTTATAATTCAAATTATTATTATATAATTCCATAAATTTTGAGATTTACATCACACTGAATACATGTGTACAAGAGTTCCTCCATTTTATTTGTTCAATTTGTTTAAGAAATATTAAAACTAGACAATGTAAATATTGGATGTCGATGACACAGTTTTTACTGAAATGGACTATTCTAGAAACCTGAAAAGAACAGTGATCAGTGTGCTTGTTTATGTTAAAAGCTTCCATTTGCTTTGAGCAGAAAGAGATGATTCATCAGCTCTGGTGCCAGTCACACATGGCATTCCAATTAAGGCAGAGCTGGAATGGGAATATCTGGATTTTTAGCACCAGCAATGTCTTGAAGTCAGAACTGAAGAATCAAAGGGAACTAGTCGAGTTTGTGCCAAAGCTGGCAACTTCATTATTGCCAGGTAACAATTATCTCAGAAAAATTATCGTAGCTATGTTGGAAGAATGCAAAATGTTATCCATCAATATTCCTGATGGTCACTATATTAAGTCTGTACTAGTTCCTAAAATAAAGTTGTGGAGCTTTTTTTTATCATAGTGTAAATGGCAGGGCTGGCATTGTGTGAGAAATCTGTTACAGCCTTAACTGCTGTCTTTATTTAACTGGGTGAGCTTTATGTCTTCAGAGATTCAGTAAAAAGATTGGTAACTGAAGCAACAGTAAAAAAGGTGAACCTATGTATAGCAGTTACCTGTGTGCAATGGCCACCTTTGCCTTTTCCCATGAACTTAGTCTAGTGTCAGGTTTGACAGTACTTTTTACCAATCATACACCATACTGACATGAAACTAAACAAGTACTGTAGTTTCAGGTGAGTTTCCAGACTATCCATTATAGGAATGACATCACTGTTGTGTGAAAGATTTCACTGAATCATCAATCAAGACACATATTTTAATAGTTACTGGCCTATTTTTTCTGGGCACATTTTAAAATAAATATAGCCATTCTGCTACTGTTTGGTCAACTGTAGTCATAAACCATTCCTACCTTCAAAGGTTGGTTGATTGTAGCTAGTCTGGCAGCAGCATACAGTACTCAGGCCAAAAGTCAGCATAAGCAGATTATAATATAACAATGCACTATTAAGATGGTTATTATTATTATTATTATTATTATTATTATTATTATTATTATTATTATTATTATTATTATTATTATTATTATGATTTTATTTAAAGAGGGTAACTCAATTAGCTAAGAACTATTCTACTTTGAGGTCCTTATTCAAAGGAATCTCAAACCGAAATGCATGCTGCATCTCTGAGTCCACTGTATATACTGGGTTTGGAAAAAGGAAATAGAGTGTGCATTTCTAATTTCAACTGGAATACTATTTCAGAGCAAAGTTCCAGAGTAATGTTAACTTTTTTAAAATAATTACTTATTTGGTTTGGGAATTTTGTTATGTTCAGTAGACATTGATCACAGGTGGGGAGTATTTCCAGGTAGCCTATACTTGAATAGTGATTGTAAATATTCAGGAGCATTATTATTGGATATCCTGTATATTAATTTGGCTTTTCTTAAACAGATTTGGTCTTTAATAGGTATTTTTTTTAACTTACCAGCTAAATTTTTCTTGCTTTCTTTCTGGGTTGATATTAACTCAAAAGCTCTTTTTTTGGAGATGTGCCAGCTTTGCTAAGATTTATCATTTGAATTACCCCATACTGTATTACAGTAGTCTAAATAGGGTTGTATGTAACTGTTATAAAATAGTTTTCTGTGCTTTTCCAGGAGAAAGTGTCTGATCCTACTGAGAAGCCATAAACTTAAATTGACTTTTTTACTGATATGTTTGATAAGTTCAGTCCATGATAGGTTATTATCTACCAAAACACCAAGTAGACTATTGTGACAGACCATTTGCAACCTTTTATCCTTCCATGTCATAGTTCGTCACTATCAAGTTTTTTTGTTTGTCAATATGAACAAAGAATTTATGTAACAATACATAGATTACATTGCATTTTTCCTTTCATGGTGCATTTGAATTTCTCAACTCCAAACCCTAATTTGTATATACAAGTTTAAAGAGCCAAAAATGTTGGCAGACAAAAAATTAGCCTGATAATATATTTTGTCATCAATAAGGGGGAAAAATAGCAATTTGTGACACTGTCAAAGTCCAGCCCAATCCTTAAATAAACATTTTACAAATTATTTTTCTTATCTTTAGAAGAAACAATATTTTTTATGTAGGAGAAAAATACATGCATATAAAATTTCAGGAGCCATCCATCACACAATCTTATACTATAATTCATACACAATCTCTTTTTCTCCAAAATGGTAGTAAATATTTTAAATGTTAGTTTTTACACTTCTAAGAAAGAAAAATATTTTTCATGTACATATAAAATACATGCAAATAAAATTTTTGGAGCAATGCCACAATCGTTATATTTTAAACACAGGTTTTAATGGAGCATGCTTTTGCAGGGTCACACTGAGCTACATTTTATCATTCTCTGGTAAAAAAATCATACAATCCAAAATGTGTCCATAAAACAATTTAGCAGAAAAAAAATAGTACTGGTATGAAATTACATTTGAAGAGCATGGACATGAGTGAGATCAACTTTAAAAGGGTTTGCCTCACTAAGATTGATGCTAAATGCTTACCAGGACATTAATTCGGACTGAGGCAGTGTCAGTATATTTTCCATCTGTAACTTGGACTGTCATCAGAAAACTAAATAAAAATAATCAACACTGATTAATACCATTGTTATTCAAAAAAAAATCAGCAAAATGAGGAATGAAAGATAACAATGAAAAAGATATCGGCATGGTAACATCTTAACATCTGTACATCACTATAAACTGTCACACTGCAGACATCATAGCGATATGACTGAAAAATTGTTAAAGCTATGTTAAAAATCTAAATCACACATACACACAAATATCCAGGACATGCAATCAGAATAAGAAATGGTTCTTTAAAGTGAAATCTACAAAAAATGGACACACCAATATAAAACTGCTCATAAAAACTCTATATGAATTCATTTTCTTAGTATTTCTTTCATATACACCTCTCACTCCATAATTCGTAACAAAAATAACTTGTGAATCTGTTTATAATGCAGATTTATGCATGAATTGAAATGAGAAAAAAATATTAATTATCCAGATTTTGCCGGAATTCAGAAGCCTTTTGATCGGTGTTTAAACCAAGGTTAGCCAGAGGCTCTTCGTGATGCATAGAAAATTATGGCCTATAAACCATTTTGATTATACCATAACATAAATTTCTTTGTGCATAAAGAGCAAAAAATATTCATAGTGCTGCAAAAAAAGCTCCTAAAATCACAGCAAATTTCTCTACAATTTTCACAAAGTGGACGAATTTCTCCTGTCATTTTCTTAAGGTTTAGTTTTTAAAGGTACATGTATTAAAGACAAAGACCTCATTCACCCCAGGAATTATAAATTAAGTGTGGAGACAAATGTTGATCACAAATAATACAATGAAGGATTTTTTATTTTGACTTTATTGGCTTAGGGCAGGTTTTCACAACAGATAATTAAACATTAAACCAAACCATTACATGACTATGTTCATGCATGATTATAAATTTTTAAGAAAAAATGGTTAATCATAATCACATGATTTCAGCACTCTAATGGCAGTGACATGCACTTTCATCTTTGCTAGTCAAGGTTACTAAAAGATAACACTATCTACATCTTGGCATATGAAATAGATATATTGGTGTTTTCCTAGCCACATCTACTGGATTTCATGAGTTGCCTTCCTTTCATAATGCCAGCTAACCAACAGCATAATGCATTGTACATCAGTCGAAAATGGTGGGGCAATTGATCTAAAAAGGATACTTTGGAAGTTTAACATCAAAAGTATGCCTATGTACCAGAGGGAAGTCATCACAGGTGTATTTGAGTGAAAGGTATTTGTGCAAACATGGACCAGCACTGGAAAATTGATCATTTATTAGTCTATTCAAGTTGTGTGCTCCCTTTGTCTCACTGCATCCATTGAAATTTATAGATTTTGTTTATAATAGTTTTTACTTTTCAAGGGGTCATGGTTATAAATGATTTTAATAGAGGTTAGTAGTGTTTATATCTGTTTATGTGATGTGGTTATTTATAGTCTTGTCTAAACATATTTTGTCTAAAAATCATGGTTGCTGGCCATGTACTGAAGGTAGTCACTAATGACATTGCATTTAAATAAAAAAAATAGATCCACACAATATGATTGCGGTTGTAAAGGACAAGTGATCACTTATAGTAGTGGTTGCCTAAGACAGGTTTTTCTGTACACATTTAAATAACTAGCTAACAAAAGTGTCTCATTGCTAAACTGCAAGAAGTCACTGTCAAGGAACTGTTTAAATTCCTTTATTTTTTAAATACATGTACTTGGGTTTCGCTTTTGTGTACAATGATACCCGAGGGTGATTTAAGTATATTATACAATATTTTGAAAATAAGTTTGGTTTATCCTATTCCACATGTGCCAAGTGATTTGATGGAAAAAAACGAATACATCAAGTGCACTGATGATGTACGGCTGCATTGTCTGTGTAAAAATGCCTTACCATAAGACTAAATTTCTACATTATGGAGCATCTTGTCAGTAAGCAGTCTACTTAGGGACTTGAATATCTTCAGCTGAGGAGGTATGTAAGTTATTTATTAATATCTTATGTATATTATAAGTTATAACTATTGGACTACCATGTTTATTTTCCATGTAGCTTTGGGTTACACATTATAATACAAATATTTTATGTTCTTGTTTCTGATTTAGCAAGAGATTTATATTAACAATATAAAGTTGCATTTTTAAGAAATGTTTAGCACCATAGTATTCTTATCAGACACAGGTTCACTTCTGAACCTGTTTACTGCTCTGTAATGTTGTGACAATAATGTAATTTGTATAGCTTACTGTATATAACATCATTGTGTTTTATCATATATGCCCATGTCATACATATTACATAGTGTTTGATTTATTTTCAGTTGACTGGAGTTGATGTGGTACCAGCAGTAGAGCTAACCACAGAAGTTGACAATAGCAGTGGTAATGTTAAACCATAGCAGCTGCAGAGTTTAGTGAACAGTGTGTTGCTGGTCAAGTAGCAGGTGATGGAAAATCGCTGACCAATTGGTGGGCGAAGATTGCTTGATTGACCAAGGAATTGAATAGTGGTCGGTGACTACCTGAAATTCCGACAGCTTGATTGACCAGTGTGACTGGTAGACAAGTGTGCTAGAGATGGAGTGTTTTGTATTATTCCATGCATGTAATCTGTTAGCCATGGACTAATTTGTTTTTGTTTTTTATGTTATATCCAATGATTTGGGACTATAAACATATTTTGTATGATATCTGTCCCATGTTTTCATCATTTACTTTTTGAGTAAAGTACCTCATTATTCACTATTTGAGTGAATACATTCTACTATGTGAGTAATTTTTACTATTTGAGCAAAACACATCACTTTTTCTGTCATGGGAAATTACTGTAAATCATCAACATTTGTCCTTCTCCTGTGTAAGGTTATTTATTTGTATTCACATTTATGTTGCATTATTAGGTTCATGTGGATTGTGCTAATTTGTCTAATAACTGGATCTTATACACACATATATTAATCATAATTCTTTTTTCATTCAAGTCATTCATCAATAAACACTGAATTTGTATCACTATCAAAAGTGTTCTGTTGTAAATCCGAAATCCAACCAGGGTATCTTGTCACAATAACTAAGTGCATAATCAATTATGACAGCTGATCTTGAAGTCAAATGCTTTAATGATTAGTCTAATATTTACTAATATTAATGAACATTACAGGTTTCAATACAATCATTGCAAACTGATTGTGCACAATACAAGTTTTCTCATTCATTTGTAAAGAGGGAATTCATTTAACTGGGGTGGGTTGGGGTGGGCTGGGATGGGGTTAACCTAATAGTACATCCAGGAAATAACAATGTAACAACAATTATTAAAGTGAATATCCAGATCTTGCAAGTTCTAATGACTGATATGTTGTCATTAATAATAATAATATTATTGCTGATTTTGACTGATCAGAACAATCTTCACAAGTGCACCATTGATGAAAAAGCTTTAAGAAAAAAAAAGCAATGTGTATGACAGACCATTATGACCTATGGAGAAATGGCATCTGAACACAAGTTGAGAAATTATGTGATTGCATATCAGCAAAAAACAATGATCACTAGATATCATGTGAATGCTGGATCAACAAAGAACAATACTTACAAGCCTTTCATCTGCAATGTATCCTGATATTTAATTGGTCGTGAGGCAGTTATATTTCCTAGTCTATCAATCCTCCACAAGCCTGGGACATCTTCTGCTATAAAGGTAAATGAAAGTGGTCCCCCAACTTTATCACGGTCAGTTGCCTGTATGAGAAATTTATATTTACAGAGAAATAAAATATTCTGGAATGATTATCTGGTTTCAATGAATTAGGATAAAGGAAGCTATGACCTGTATACTAAGCCCACATGCACATAAAAAAATATTTAACCAAAAACTTTACAAATTTTTGGATGAAAATGATGTACAAGTAAGCAAAATGTCTCATGTTCCACCAACAAAGACACAAAAGAGCAAGATATTTCAGCAAATTTTTGTTCATGATCTTCCAAAGTATACAATGCTAAAATCAGGGTGACTTTTGTGAAAGAGCTGTCCAGTTTCTGGTTATGCATGGAAGGTATCCACATAGAAAACTTTTACCCATGACCTTGCCCTTGAAAATACAACCATGACAGATGTAACAGAAGCCATCCAACTGAGAAACAATTGTACCATAATGATGACCTTAGCCGTGGTGGAATATTATTTATCATATTCTATAATCAAAACACATAGGGTTTTTAGAAAAATGGTGCCTAAAGAGTATGTTCATGTAATAAAAATTTAGCAGGGCAGACACAATTTTCTACATTGAATATTTAGGTAAATGCAGTTTATGATGCAATTCAAAAACAGTAAGTTACACACAAAATGAAGATTAAACTAAGCAATTCAGAGTACACTTGGATGGGGCTACGATATGAATTTATAACCAATGTTCTGAAATTAAACAAAGAGAAAAAGAGCATATGTTGTAACATCATGAATGTGATGACATCATAAAAAAGGTAGAGTGGCAATGTAATTAAATCCTATTATGATGTCATGTGATAAAGGATAAGGATTTTCACATGGCTGTTCTGCCTGGAAAATTTATATTTATACTGATAGGAGAAGAAATCAACTGATCTGCATCTTGAGAATACTATCCAATTCTTATGAAAAATATACAATTTACATTTCTGATAAACTCACCTATTTATGAAATTTGCACTTTATTTAAGCAACTAAATCTATAATGGTTGTGCTGAAAATTACACTGTGTATGGCACTTAAATTTGTGATCAAAATATCTAAGACAGGGAAGGGGTTCTAGACAACTGTAACAATCTCTGCCTTTACCAGTAGTATATTAATGCATTATTATAACATTATCAATGTAACAAGTACTCAATGGTGAGTCATCCAATGTTTTAGGTTATCAAAACTAAATGCCTTTCACTTTTGTCAATTGATTGCATGAATAACAGTAAAAGTTTGAAGTACAAGTACAAGGATTTAATGTTCAAACTGAGCATTTGTCCGCCAAAACCATACCAATCTAATAAGCATTACTATAATTGCCTCCTAGTCTCTTTTAGTAATATCAAGTTTTCCAGCAGCCCTTTCTGAAAAAGTAGCAATAAAGTAATGAATCTTTTTGTTTAAAAAATTAGGTAAAAGTAGAGGAAAGAAAGAGAAAAGTGGAAATATTTATGTAATTACTGAAAAACTAAAACCCTTCTTTACATATTTTTGTAAACTTGAGCTGTTTAATACATACTACCACTATCTTTAGCCTGTGTTGCTTCTATATTCTTAACACCAAGCTCCATATCAAAGGTTTGTTTCTTTTGTTGTTTTGACACCATCTTTCTGCACATGATAGGTTACAAATGGCAGCCAGTGTGTTTTGTGAAAGAAAAAGCCAAGAAAACATCAGGAAGAACCACCAACCCATGACAAGCTACTGGCAAGTTTTCTCGAATACCAACTGTGGCTAAGTTGAAACTTGAATTCATGCGGACAGAGGTGGAATGTGAGTGATTTACAAAGACAAGAGCCTTTGACTACATGCACCCCCCCAAAGTAGACAAAAAAAGTACTAAAACCTAAGGCTTTGAATGGGGATGTAATGATTTGACATATGGACACTTACTCAAAGGACTTTAAATTCATGGTTTGTAGAAAGTAAGAAAAAAAATTTAAAAATTTTAAAATCGTGAATTAACACCAAGAAACTTAAAAAAATAACTGGATGAATAAAAAATATTCTAAATGTCCTATTTCACATTTTCAAGGTATAATTAAAATTTGTTTGACAGTTATTAAATGTTGCTTAATTAAAATATAATTTTATTATTATACAATCTCATAGGTAATTAATAGCATCACAAATGACCCCATTCACTACAGTTTGCTTGGCAAAAGCTTTAAACAGAAGAATTGTTGTTGGAAAAAAGATGTCAGGAAATGATTTGCACAACTCCTCTAAAAGATGACATGGAAAACTGGAAATTCAAATCATTCAAATCTCATATGTATATAATTGCACAATAAATATGATTATATATATGGTTCAAATACAACAATCCTTTAAGCTGATATGTTATCTGTAGATGATTAGGTAAGGGGATTGGTAATTAGCGCTTTGAACTCTTCAAAATGATGTTGAGGAATACTGAAAATCCAACTGATTCAGGATCTCATCAATAAAAAAATTTAGTTGAAATCAATACTAAAAGTATTGCTATGGAAAACAGTCAGGACTCAGAATAAGGGGCATAACTCCTGCACATGATGTTGTCAAATGTCAGAAATCAACTATTTCAAGGTCTTATTAATGTATACCTATTTATCAAATTTGGTTTCAATCCAAATATTAAGTGTAAATTTATGCTACAGAAGCAAAGAAAGGAGAATGGGAAATCAAGTTCCATAACTCCTTTACATGATGCTGTGGAATGTTGGAAGCAACTCATTCATGGTGTCTGTAATATATAGCTGCATGCCAAATCTGGTTCAAATTTTTAAAAAAATCTTTGGTAAAGTAATTCTAAGAAACTAAAGCCAGGTGGACAACTAAATACATATTTTAAGTACTCGCTTATAAGTTGATTCCAACTTCAAACTGCACAGAATCACATCTGCCATTGCATAATGTGGTAACATACCTGGGTCTATGCAGATTGTCTGCAGTCATCAGTAGAACCAACAACATGGACCATAATATGCCAGTGCAATACAAGGCAGATCAGTGTGTATGTTGTTTGCAGATGGACTTGACATATAAAATGATAATACAAGATGATTTCATCATAACTGATCGCTGTGATAGAAATCTTTTGCCTGATAGTTTTGGCCTCACCTTGACAACAACAGTTGGAGATGGAACAAGATCTCCTTCCTTTATGTATGATGAATATGATTGAGGTCCAAATATTGGTGGATTGTCATTTTCATCAATGATGTTGATTTTTAAATCCACAGGAACTGGTATCCCAGTTCCATCATTGTCACGAGCTATGACTGTGAACAGGTAGCTAGGAACTGTCTCATAGTCCAAACAACCTATGATAGTACTGGGTTCAAAACACGATTTCACTCTCACAATTCCCGTAATAGGATCAATCTGAAATCTGAAGTACAAAATTGTAACTATGTGAACAACTATTCCTACGCTGATTGTAAGCATCACAAAGGCTGTTGTTGCTGTTAAAAATATGAAATTATGTTCCTTTACTATGCAAAAATAAACTTCTTAAAAACAACAGACATACTAGTATTAACTTCCTGACAAATTTTTTTAGGTGAGCACAATCACAAAAGAAAAAGATAACAGAGACCACTATATCCCCCTCCCCACCAAAATGTATGTCTCTAAACAGAAGGATTTGTCAGTGACAACAAATTGAATATATTTACAAAGTATAGTAACATCTAAATTTTAAGTCTGATCAAGTCATAAACTGGGTCAAGAAGTTTCCTTTTGTTGACATTAGTTACATTGCTTCTAATGACTGGCATCTCAGAAAAGCTAGACTAAGTACTGATGCATTCTTGTTAAGACTCTCTCAGTCTATTTAGTATATAGTAAATTAATTTATTATACACTCATTTTTTTTCTCCGTTAACTTTATATTGTCAGAATCGTTCAATATTCCCCGATATTTGACACCTTTATATTGCGCTCCTCGCACTTAAAGCATGTGAGTGCAGTACTCTATGAAGTTAAAATGTCGGTGGGAGGAGCTAAATGCACATGAATACTATTATTGTGTATTGAAATAATCTATGATTGTGATCTTTAATATGTTAATAATAAAATAATAAATTTTATTATTAAATATATTTGGTTGTGAATTTTATTATTAAGTCTTTGGTAATGAAACAAAAATAAAATGAGCATATAATAAAAAGGTTACTTCATTTGAATGAAAAAATATGAACTCTTTTTTTTCAGATAGATATACTGCACTCCCAAGGTCATGCAGTATAGCCATCTGAAAACTTGCTCATATTTTCCCATACAAATGCAGTAACCTATAAATCCCACAGATGGATGCACTGCTGGTTAAGACATGACTGGAAGAAAATGCAGCTTGAATGAAAGTGGAGGCATACACTCCCATCTACTTGGGTAGTCTAGTCATCCCTAGCTTTGATATTCTTGTAACTGATCTAAGGAAAAAGCTCTGGTTAATGCCTTGGTTCAACTCATCACAGCATCTCATCATCTTATAACCCCTAGTAGTGCAGCCGCCTTTTGGGCTGTGTGACAGAAGAACAACTGGTAATGATACCACAAACAATAGTTCTGTAACTAGTTCACTCAGTTAAAAAAATATCATCAATTACAAAAGAATGCATTAGACTGTCATTAGTGGGGAAAAAAAACCCCAAAGTATTCTTTCTTTGGGGTAGCGGGTAAGAAGAAGTGGCTAAACAACTCTCTTGGATTATTTCTTGAAAACTAAAGAATTTTATTGTCAGTTTTTAAGAAAAGATATGAACATATATGTGTTTCTAATAGATAATAGAATTTAGTAATTTAATACTAAATATGTTAAACTGTAATTATTGCTATCTTCATATAATGTACATTGTTATACTCTACTTAAGAGGGCCTCAAGGGAGAATAGTACTTGACTAATGAGTCACCCTCTATAAATAAAGCATTATTACTATTATCATTATTATTATTATTATTATTATTATTATTATTATTATTATTATTATTATTATTATTATTATTATTATCATCATCATCATCATCATCATCATCATCATTATTATAGTAAATATTATTAGACTCCTGAGTGTCAACACGGCTTTCAACTTGCACTAACGACTTCCATAAATTTCAACACCTGTTTCAACTTGCACTAACGACTTCCATAAAATTTCAACACATCTTTCAACTTTCACTAATGATTTCCATAAATTTCAACATGCCTTTCAACTTGCACTAATGACTTCCATAAATTTCAACATGTCTTTCAACTTGCACTAACGACTTCCATAAAATTTCAACACAACTTTCAACTTGCACTAACAACTTCTATAAATTTTAACACACCTTTCAACTTGCACTAACAACTTCCATAAATTTTAACATGCCTTTCAACTTGCACTAACGACTTCCATAAATTTCAACATGTCTTTCAACTTGCACTAATGACTTCCATAAAATTTCAACACAACTTTCAACTTACACTAATGAATTCCATAAATTTCAACATGCCTTTCAACTTGCACTAATGACTTCTATAAATTTCAACACATCTTTCAACTTGCACTAATGACTTCCATAAATTTCAACATGCCTTTCAACTTGCACTAACAACTTCCATAAATTTCAACACATCTTTCAACTTTCACTAATGACTTCCATAAATTTCAACATGCCTTTCAACTTGCACTAATGACTTCCATAAATTTCAACACATTTTTCAACTTGCACTAATGACTTCCATAAAATTTCACCACAATTTTCAACTTCCACTAACGACTTCCATAAATTTCAACATGCCTTTCAACTTGCACTAATGACTTCTATAAATTTCAACATGCCTTTCAACTTGCACTAACAACTTCCATAAAATTTCAACATGCCTTTCTACAAGATACACCTATAGTTCCAAATGTCAACAGTCATTAATACTGTCTCTCCGTTCAATTAACATGCTTTTTGTTGTGTCTACATGATCAGTATGTATAATGCCATGCATAATGTTTTGCTTGTGACAAATAATAATTACAAATCATTAAAAATATGATAAAACCATATACCTGTCATTACCGGGACCAACCAGTTCATATCGTATCCCGATAGTACCAAACATCCCAGAGTCAATGTCAATGGCCTATAAAATTTAATGACAAAAATTAGAAAATGTTTTAGAAATTGTGATATACTGCAAAAAAGCTATGTATTTTTTTTTATCTTATGCAAAATTAAGTAAAATTACAAAAAAGATGATTTTCAGCATTCTGCCTCAAGCCTTAAGCAGCGCCCTTATTTTATAATAGTTCATTCAATCAATATAACCCATCAGTACAAGTCCCAGATATTCTATGCATGCTTGAAATGATATTGCTTGATCATAACTCATGATGCCATGTTGATGTCTTCATGATTAACATTCAAGCTGGTAACAATGCTTGTGTTTGCAAATTGTAATCTAGTGCTCTGGCTAAGCTCCGCTTGCAAACTAAGTCATTATATAACATCCAACCCTTCCATCCCATAAAACACAAACATTAACACAAACATTAACACAAACATTAACACAAAATCTTGACACAGATTTTAATACATGTATTGCCAAAGTAAATGTTGACCTATATCTTATTTATGCTTCAAAGATAAAACTGAAAACAGCCAATGTACAATTTCCTAGGCCAGACTTTGCAGGGATCAAACATTCTGGCTATTTTATACTGGGGTCTCATATGAAAAGGTTTGATTATTTTCTTATTAGCACTGCCAACCAAAATAAATAACTAGACTGCACATCAAGCTGGCATACAGAAGGGTTAAATTGGGTTGGTTGATTCATTTTTAATGGCTTTTGTAACATATTATTTGCTATCTTATGCCAAAGAAATGGTCAACAAATGGCTTTCCCAAAGATCTTAAAGCAGCCAACATGGGTTCACAGAAGCATGTATGAAACACATGCAAAAATTGCATCCCTCTGTTTGAATGGACATAATTTGTGTAATTCTTCTCAAGAACTGTATTAGTGATAATGTTGTTTAATGGCTTGTATGGGATTTTACAACTCTCCTAACTTCTGTATTTCCTGAGGCAAGCACCTCAGGAAATATGGGAAGTTTGGAGGGTGGTAAAATCCTATCTTGTCAATGTGCTGGTTGTTACTGGATTGGTTTGGAATAATACTTTTACAAGACAGAATGAGTGCTGATATTAGTGAAATCTGAACAACTGTGTTTCTAATGAGCACTGAATACAAGGGATCAAAGTGCATTTTGTTATGATGCTGTGACTTAGCCATACTGATAGACTTACAGTTACTGTTATAACTGGTGTCCCAACAGGAGTGTTTTCAGAAATAGATTCCACATAGGCTGGTTGGGAAAACTGAGGACTGTTGTCATTCACGTCTAAAACTTTCACGTAGACCAGTGCTGACGAAGAGTAACGCTCTGATGTATCAGTTTCTTGTGCCACAATCTATTTTACAACAAAAATAAGATCGATTATAATACTCATTCATTTCCATGACATGCCCAAGTAGCAAGCATAATTAATTTTTTTTCAATCTGATTGTGAGCTAATCAGGACAAGATATCATTAGTAAATATCTATTAAAATGTTTCAAAATTGGAGATAGATTTACTGCAAAGAATGGGCTCATCATTGAATAAAACTAAAGCAAACTTGTCCATGTGCCTGTGTTGTTTATTTTTCAAATAACCATGAATGATCATAAGTTTTGTAAGGTTTTCACAAGTTTTTGCTTACTTATATTAATGTAATCATGAACATATACATGAAAAAATGTAACCTTTTATCAGTAAATTTAATATATTCAGTGAAATAAGCATCAGCTTTAGGTATGACTGAAATAGTGGCTGGTCCCCTTGCTTCTTAACAAACAGTTGCTGTGAATTTCATTTAACCAGACAAACCCCATCTGACCTCAATCAACAAATGCCACAGGATTTTGTAATTTACAAAGAAAATATTGAAATGCATGAATGAAGTCAACACTGAATACTGTCACAAGAAACTTCTTATCAGGTTTTCTTAAAAAAAGTCATTACAATAGAAATACTAACTTCATGCACAGAAAATTAAGAAATTTTAGAATTGTTAAGACATAGCTGGAATACTTCAAAATACTGTTGTAATCTAATCATCAAATTAATCATACTTCAGTGTGTGCAAAGTTATGCTACTTAATATTCTGTGACTAGTGTCATATATTTAAATTCAGATACAAAATCAGATGTATATGAAAAGACAACCTACAATTGCAAAATCTGAAGCTTAAATAAAAAAGTTACCCTTAATGTATAATTTCTTGGTCCTTTTTCATAGTCAATCAAAGTAGTGTTCTTTACTAGAATTGTGATGGTTGATTTCCCACTACCACTTGTGGCTGTATCTGCTAACTTGAATACATCAGTGAAATCTAATAAAACTGCATACTTGTTGTTCGGTATCTAAAAAGAAAATAATATATTAACATACAAAATATAGGGATTCCACATTCTGCCCTATAAACATTTAATCTTACAGTATGTTGCATTAGAATATCATCATTGAATTGAATCTTTTATGATATATAGTTAACCGCCATCAAACTTTATCCTTTATTGACAAAACCTAAAGAGGTTTGTTTTAAGAAGTAAAAAAGAAAAATTTAAAAAAATGAAAATGCATACACATTTTTTTATTCAAAATGGTAGATAGCTAATATTCAGTAAAACTTAACCCAAGCAAAATTTGCAAAGTGAGAGTACTGAACATGGTTACATATAATAATATAAAAACTTAATTGGTCTTTATTAAGAGGTGGCCATTTTTAAGAGACTTGCTTAACCAAGATACTCAAGATGAATGATGGAAGGTTGACAACTAAGGATAACCAAGAGAAAACAAAATGAGTGTTATGAGTTCCGAGTATAAACTAGAGAAATGGCAAGCACAAAAACCCACACCTCCCCATCAATCCCTGACCTAAAGATGGAAATGACTCTAGCTAATAAAATGCAAACGTTTTCTGAAATTAATATGAACACAATGATCTGTCAATATACCAACTTTTATGAATCTAGGTATAACAGTTTTTGTACAGAGTGCTCAAATTCAGTACAGTTATCATAAGAAAAACCTCTTTTGTAGTAATAAGAGAGATGCAATCAATCATTTAGTCCGATGATTCTAGCATGAAGAGAGCTTGAGAAAGAAACATAAAATTTAACCAAAGCCAGTGAAATCTTAAGCATAAGTCACAGCAGTGATCTACTTCTGTTATGAGTGAGTAATATTCAACAAGATGTATCCCTTGATCAACTTTCACACACATACACACACACATATGCACATACACACACACATGCATACACACAAACTGAAAATGAACAGTGTAAAACTAGTATCTAACTAACCTAAATGTTTTCAACTCTTAATGAGTCTTTTTCAAAGGCATATACAAAACATAGACAAAACAAACAAAACTAAAACATTGCTGTGTTTGCAAAACTTCATAGGGCTGTTTCTACAGGAATCAAAACTTTAAATGTATTATGTTTCAACTAGTTTATTTCAACTTGTTGCAGATGCTTGAAAAAAATTATATATATATATATATATATATATATATATATATATATATATATATATATATACACACACATGTACATAGTGCAGCAATAAGATTTGAATAATCTAATATAAATATATCACAGTGACCTACATTTGATGAAGTTATAGTAATCATCAAGATGTTATATCCTCACCAAGTTTCATGATTCCTTGAAAAAAGATTTATACAGTGTGCAAGACACCTGAGCTAATCATAAAAACTTGACCAAGAATATACAGCTAACATACATGGTTGTTCCAATTTAGCACCTTCAGTCCTATCTCATTGGGTTAAGTGCCATGAAACCCACTTAAAACTGTTGCCAAGGTGACCTAAGAATGTATGAATGATTGACACTCAATGAGAGTGAACTTTTTATATGTACACTGATGCTGAGGGTACTACAATAGCGCAGCTAAACCTGCAGGAACAAAGTGATTTGTTGATATGTTTTTCATGACAATTCATGAAAAAAAGCAGGAGGTGCTGAACTAATGAGACCATTAAATACACTTTTACAAGTCAAAAAGGGCAACAACTCTAACAAAAAAATGTGCATGGTTGATATGTGCATTTTACTGATAAAGTTTTGCAACAATCTTTCAAAACATGTGGGACAAGTTGTGTTAATAAGTGCTGAATGGAAAGATGTGCTAATAAATGCTGAATGGAAAGATGTGATAATAAGTGCTGAATTGAAAGATGTGCTAATCATTGTTGGATGAAAAGAAATGCTAATAAGCACTGAGTGGAAAGATGAGCTGATAAATGTTGGGTTTAATGCAATTTTCAGTAAAAGATAAGCTATACATGGCAGCCAGTATAAATGGTGGAGGAAGTACCCGGGGATAACCTCAGAAAGAATCAATGACCCATGAGAAGCTACTGGCAAGCTTTCTCACATACCCACAATGGCCGAATCTGAGACTTTAACCCATGCAGACAGATGTGAGATGGCAATATGAACACCTTAGACCACTCTGCCACTCCAGGCCCCAAGTGCTGAATGTAAAGATCTGCTAACAAGTGCTGAATTGAAAGATGTGCTGGATGGATGGAAATGCTAAAAAGTACTGAACAGAAGGAGAATAAGTGTTGAAATGAAAGTCATCCTAATAAGTTCTGAATGGTAAAATGTACTAATAAGTGCTGAATGGAAAGAGGTACTAATAAGTGCTGAATGGAAAGATGTGCTAATAAGTGCTGAATGGAAAGAGGTACTAATAAGTGCTGAATGGAAAGATGTGCTAATAAGTGCTGAATGGAAAGAGGTACTAATAAGTGCTGAATGGAAAGATGTGCTAATAAGTGCTGAATGGAAAGAGGTACTAATAAGTGCTGAATGGAAAGATGTGCTAATAAGTGCTGAATGGAAAGAGGTACTAATAAGTGCTGAATGGAAAGATGTGCTAATAAGTGCTGAATGGAAAGATGTGCTAATAAGTGCTGAATGGAAAGAGGTACTAATAAGTGCTGAATGGAAAGATGTGCTAATAAGTGCTGAATGGAAAGAGGTACTAATAAGTGCTGAATGGAAAGATGTGCTAATAAGTGCTGAATGGAAAGATGTGCTAATAAATGCTTAATGGAAAGAGGTACTAATAAGTGTTTTATGGAAAGATGTGCTAATAAGTGCTTTATGGAAAGAGGTACTAATAAGTGCTGAATGGAAAGATGTGCTAATAAGTGCTGAATGGAAAGATGTGCTGGATGGATGGAATTGCTAAAAACTACTTAACAGAAAGATGTGCTAATAAGTGCTGAATGGAAAGATGTGCTGGATGGATGGAATTGCTAAAAACTACTTAACAGAAAGATGTGCTAATAAGTGCTGAATGGAAAGATGTGCTAATAAGTGCTGAATGGAAAGAGGTACTAATAAGTGCTGAATGGAAAGATGTGCTAATAAGTGCTGAATGGAAAGAGGTACTAATAAGTGCTGAATGGAAAGATGTGCTAATAAGTGCTGAATGGAAAGATGTGCTAATAAATGCTTAATGGAAAGAGGTACTAATAAGTGTTTTATGGAAAGATGTGCTAATAAGTGCTTTATGGAAAGAGGTACTAATAAGTGCTGAATGGAAAGATGTGCTAATAAGTGCTGAATGGAAAGATGTGCTGGATGGATGGAATTGCTAAAAACTACTTAACAGAAAGATGTGCTAATAAGTGCTGAATGGAAAGATGTGCTGGATGGATGGAATTGCTAAAAACTACTGAATGGAAAGATGTGCAAATAAGTGCTTAAATGAAAGTCATCTTAATAAGTGCTAAATGGAAAGATGTGCTAATAAGTGCTGAATGGAAAGATGTACGAGATGGAAAGATGGATGGACACAAAGATTTTAATAATATTAATATTCCTGGGGAATAATGTAACACACATTATGATTATCTTACAGAAACCAACAGAAATAAATTTTAAACTCAACATTTAAAACTTATATAAACATGCATGTCTTTGGTTTAGCAGCACATGAGAACAATCTTGGTCATATAGTATAAATTGTGACTTGTGCAGTAAAACATGGTATATATAAAACAAAAATTGCAGACACTTAAAAGACAAACTAGTCTTCACAACCTTGCGATTTACTTATGAAAGTACCCATAGGTACAGCATGCACTACTTATGCTTACACATGGCTTATGTAATTTTACAGCTTACCATTTTAATAAGCAGGCTTAAATAGCGTTTAAGGAATAAAATCATCAGTACACTATCTATATCCCTAAGCAGGCTTAAATAGTTTTTAAGGGATAAAACCACATTTTGATATACAGGCTCAAATAGTTTTTAAGGGATAAAACCACATTTTGATATACAGGTTTAAATAGTTTTTTAAGGGATAAAACCACATTTTGATATACAGGTTTAAATAGTGTTTAAGGAACAAAGTCATCAGTAATCTATGTACAAAGATTTATAGTGAACTGATTAAAATTCTTTCCAATGACTGCTGAATGGAAAGATGCTAGCATGATGGAGTGGTTAGGAGGGTTTTTAAGTAATATGATCGGGTATGTATTCTCAAAGAAATAAAATTTACTTGAAAAATTGCTGTCTCCTTTGAACATGTTCACCAATGCATTAGTTTGGAGAATAAGTTGTAGGACAAGGCGATGCTGAACATCTGACAGATACAATGTGTATCCTTCTAGGGAAGAATAGCTGAATTCTCCATATGAATGATAATTTGTTCTCCTAATTACATAATCAACAAAGCCTAGGGTAATTTCACAGGTAACCTTTATCTACAGTTAAGAAAAAGAGTGACATTTTACCTAAAAAATGTTACTGGCAAAGATAACAGGCTCTGCTAATTGAGGATGCTGCTGCCACTAAACTTACCAGATTCAAGGTTTGCCTCTGGGACACTAAATCTCTGAGATAAAAACTCAAGAAAGCTGACACTGCATGCCAGCCAACAGCTTCTATTAATCTCAAATCAAAAGTTAAATTTAAACATGAGGCTCACAGAGATGGCTCTAATCTCATAAGTAGAAATCTTTCAATGATGACTCTGATCTAGTGAGATTTCAGCACATTTTCCATTTCAGGCACAAAGCAAGGGCTTGAGGGGTGATATTCTGTTTCTGGCTTTTACTGGAGGAAAGAGGCATTTGTAAGTGTCATGACTTGTGTTTGTGCATTTCAAGTAGTATTTGAATTTGCAAACAGAATCTTTCATAGCTGCTACTCTTGGGTTGTCTATGGAAGTGAGTGTGCGATTAACGACTATGATGACTATCGGATCGTTAGCTTTTTATGGCCACAAAGCCTGGTTGTGTCAAGAAGACCACTGAACAATCTAATTTAAACTGAAGATAGTTCAGATCAACAGAATGGGCATGTAGCTCACTCACCTTGCATGAGATGATTTGGGCTTTAGGGAATCTTCCTGGGCAGATCTATCACTAAACTGAGTAGACTGGTAAACCAGCACTTGTCCCATCTAAGAAGGGTTATCAGCATATTTTTGCATTTCTGATCCCATAACTTCTGGATTATTTTTAGCACCAAGACCATAGTAAGGAAAGCAAATGTCCTCAATCCCTTCAACTGACTGACAGTGTCCATGGCCCAAGATTTTGGGTCTGGAACAGGAGAGACAAATGCTGGCAGCTAGTGATTTCACTTTGTCGCAAAAGATAGACTATTTTACACCCTAGGAGTGTGCATATCAGAGCAAAAATTGATTGATTAAGAGATCAATCCATGTGAAGGACTTGACCTCTTCTGGGTAGGGTGCCAGCCAATAAATGAATCATATAAGTATGGAGATTGTTGCGCCAATGTAAAAACTGACAATAAAACATAGATAGTTGATCTGGTTCCCCCCTCTCTGAGATACGCCACCATAACAGAGTTGTCTGACATAATGAGGACTGTTCTACTTGAGAGTTGATCTTTCCAAAATTGAAAGGCATTTATAACAGCCTTCATTTCTAGAAGCTTAATGTGTAGAAGCCACACCACTGTCATTGACATGCTACTGATAGAAATCATCTGGGACTTGGTGGGTACCCAAACAATATGCACTAGTGTCTGTACTCACCATTATTTCCATGCGGGACTTATATCCAGCAGGATTCCCAATGTCAGCCAAACTGTGTTGTGCCAATAATGCAGGAATGATCAATTCTTGGGCATGAGCTGGAAGATTTGTATTGAAGACATTGGAGACAGCAAGTACCAGCAAAAGGAGAATATTGCTGTAACATGGTTTCTGATAACACCTTAGAATTGTCTGTGTTACCTATCTGACCTGAAAGCCAGTTATTGATCTCTTTAATGTTTGCCAATTGAGGAAGAATCCGAAAGGATAGTATTTCTTACTCCTCTTCCCCAAGATGAACCAACTTCTTGACTTTGTAATCCTGAATAGCAGAAGGGAGTAGAATCATTCTGAAATTGCCAACATCCGATAGATTTCCTCGATGGCAGTGTGAAATCTGAATTCAGTCTGCTCCATTGTTGTCTCTGAATAAGAATGATTTGCCAGCATCTTGTAATACTCACTGAGTGTAGGATCCCCTTCTAGGTCTGTTTGTCGCTCTTTGGTAAGTCATGCAAAGTGAGATTGATGACACTGGGGCTGGCTATGTTTGGAGATGTCACTAGCTCTCTCTTAAAGGATGGAAGCCTATATTGCTAGCACTGCTGTCTAGTGTAAATGTTATATGGTCGGCCTAGATACTATGTGTCATGGAATTGATTAAATCCCTTTTTTTTTTAAATACATGTACTCTAATTTTGTTTTTTGTTTTGTACCACACACAATGGTGATTTTTATATATATATATATATATATATATATATATATATATATATATATATATATATATATATATATATATATATATTGTACAATATTTCAAAACAGTGAGTATGGTTCATCTAATGCTGTATGTGCAAAGTGCTTTCAATGGGAAAAACTGATATTCATCAAATGGGCAGATGATGTCCATTTAAGAAGAGATATCATTACCATGTACATGTTTCTAATAGATAATGGAATTTAGTATTTTAATCCTAAACATGTTAAAATAAACATTAATTATTGCTATCTTCATATAATGTGCATTGTTATACTATCTTTAAAAGAGCATAAGGAAGATGGGTCTATGACAAATGGATCACCCTCTACAAATCAAGCATTATTATTATTATTATTATTATTATTATTATTATTATTATTATTATTATTATTATTTTGATTATTATTATTATTATTATTTTGATTATTATTATTATTATTATTATTATTTTTATTATTATTATTATTATTATTATTATTATTATTATTATTATTATTATTATTATTATTATTATTATTATTATTATTATTATTATTATTATTATTATTATTATTAATACATCACCATACCATTAAATATCTACATTACAGAACATCTTGTCAGTCAGAAGGATACTTAGGGACTTGCAAATCTTCAGTTTTAGAGCTGATCAGAGCTGATGTGGTACCAACTGCAGAGCTGACCATAACAGCTGTAAAGCTGACCATAGCAGCTGTAGAGCAGAGTGAACAGTGTGCTGCTGGCTGGGTAGCAGGTTATCAGGCATTGCAGACCAATTAGTGGCCGATGATTGTTTGATTGACCAAGGAATTGAACTGTGGTTGATGACTTTCTGTAATGATGACTGCTTGACTCATCATTGTTACTGGTAGCCAAGTATTCTAATGACAGAGTGTTTTGTGTAACTCCATACATATAATCTTTTAGCCATGGGCTAATTTTGGGGTTTGTTATAACCAGTGATTTGGGACTGTGAAGATATTTTGTATGATCTCTGTCCTATTTTTTCATCATTTTACTATCTGAGTAAAGTAACTCATTTTTCACTATTTGAGTGAATACATTTTACTACATGAATAAAGTACATCAGTTTTACTATCGGAGTAAAACACATCATTCTTTCATTGTGTGAAATTAAAAGAACACCATTTTTACTATTTGAGTAAAACACATCCTTCTTTTCTTTGTGTAAAATTACCATTAATCATTTACCCTTGTCCTTGTTACTGAGTAAGGTCATTTATTTGTATTCACATTTATGTTACATTATTAGGTTTGTGCTGATTGTCAATTAGTCCAATATTTGGATCTTGTACATGCACATATTAATCCTAATTCTTTTTTCATTCAAGTCACTCATCAAAAAACATTGTACACCACTCCCTCGATAACTCGCGGACATCAGGGTCCAAAAACATCGACCACGATATAAGCAAGGGCGCGAGTTATTGAGGGACCTATAACAAACAACAAAACTAAGGTTCGACATATAGGCAAAAGGGGGTGGGGGTGGCTTGGCATGTTACAGTGTTGAATACTCAAAAAATAAACATGATAACATTAACAGTGAATAAATATCTCTTCATATCAGTATATATTGTTAATATTTTTTCATCATAGTAACATTAATTTCAGGATAACTTGCAATATATTGATCATTACTTTTTTTTTCACGTGGTTTCCATTCGCTTAGCACATGTACGACTTCACATTGTGTACTACGTCACTAATGTTTGCTGTGAATGGTATACATTCTAGTTTTATTGTTTGATCCAAAGTAGACGTTTTTTTTTTAAATACAAAAGATCAACACATTAAAAAAATACAATGTTGATTGAACGATGTGTAGATTTTAATTGTGGTAGAAGTAAAATGGAAAAAAAATTCACAAGGGTTAACCATTACCAACATCAAATTAATGGGTCTAAAAATTTAAAACGACATAAATTAGAACAGGATAACACTTGCGGTTTGTGACACGTTGCTGCGTGAACCATGCGTACACAGCATCATCTAATTTGTTATTGCTTGCAGTCCATTCTCATTTTCGTTTCATCCCTTCATCTGAATCAATATCATGTGAGTAATTTCGAAGTTTCAGCTCATCCTTAAGCCAACCTCTAAATGTTGACTCACCAATTTTTAGTTTAAAGCAAATTTTTGATCTCGCTTCGTCATTATGAACACTATCCATGATGCATAGCTTTTCAGTCACTGAGTACGCATTTTGCTTAATTCCTTTGCTCTCCATGGTCACATTTACAAATAATTAGGATACATTACTGATATTATATGCCTTAATGATGTTAATACATAAAATGTGAAAACATTTTTGATTGATGAAGTAAAATTAAATTTGATAACGGTAATGAATACAAGAACATATGCTCCAATTGGCATGCCTTTGAACTTTATTTTATTGTACTTACATGGTTTGATTTGATACAAAATACATATTCAAAGTGATACAACAACACCGGTCTCTTTTAATTGATTCTTTTATTGTAACAAACACTTCCCCACCCTGTTGATCAAAACAAAGCATGTAATTAGGTTCTCACAGAAGTACTCACGGGTTTCGGGGAAGGGGGAGGGTCGATGTGACGGTCTACTGACTCTTCATGTTTTCATATAAGAGAATATGTATGTTGCAGTTATAGTGTGGAGACAAAATTAAAGGATTATAATGTGAATTTCACCTAGCAAGACATTTAATTAGTGTCTATTTCATTCTCTGTTGCCACATGTTAGCATTTACCATAATTTTTTATTGAGCGCAGTTTATTTACAATTTACAGCCTATTAACTATTTCTCTATTTAAAAAAACGAACATAATATGTGATATCTTTTTAGAAAATGCAAATTTCACAATATGGATTCTATCTTTACGGGCAATAATCACCATTTTCGATGAAAAAAATGAGTTAAATATCAAGGTTTAATTTACCAATTTACCATTTCTTATCACGACTTTTTTCACATTCAACAGATTTTAAAATACATTTTCTTTGAAAAAAATTGGGAGCCATGCCGGACACCGCATTATAAGTGGGTTCGCGAGTTATTCAAACGCGTGTTATCGAGGGAGTGGTGTACTTGTATCACCATCAAAAAAAAGGGTCTGTTATAAATCCAAACTCCAACCCAGTTATCTTGTTACAGCTGGCAGTATAAAAAATGCTCTGGCTATCACTGGTACTGGTCATTTCAAAGACCTGTCTGGACACTGGTACTGGTCATTTCAAAGTCCTGGCTAGAGAGACAGCTTTCTCACTGAAATCTCCTGTATAATAGTGGTAAGATGCCAACTCTGTGGCTTGATGGATGGGTCTGTCACAAAGACCACCATACCACCTATTTGGCTGGACTGTTGCAATGAAAAGGCATGCAAGGTGGGATGACTGAATGGCAGGTGCTGGCTGAATGACTATTAATGTTGGGAAAGCCAGTGATGGCTGGACTGCCAGGATGGTGTAGTAGTATTACAAACTGGATCCAACAGCTCAAACTTGAATCCCTAGTGCCCTGACTTACAAGCCTGTAGGCCATGGTCAGACATGTAAAAGAACTTACGCCATTGGGTTGCCTAAAATTGGGAATATTGGAAGAAACCAAGCATAAATTGCAATGCAGCAACTAAGATCTTGCTAATGTAAGCCTTATTATGAACAGAGCAAGCAAAAAAATATTCAAAATATTGCTAACTTGTTAACACTTTGTGTGTTGGAATGGGATCCTAAAAATATGAAGTCCCAAAATTTGACAATATCACTCAAATTAGGCTGAAATTGTAAATATAATGGATATGACTTGCAGCAGAATGATAAATTCTCATGACATATTCAAAAGAAACATTGGATGAGCCAATTAGAACATAAAATGGCTTGGTATGTCAGAGGATAAACTGTAACCACTACAGCAGTAAAGCTAAAAACTATTGACACCTAATGGTGCCAAGGGAATGTAATGGATAAGAATTATTGTCCCTCATCATTTTGAGATAGAAAAGATTTTGATCTTTTAGCAGGGCACAATTTGTGAGGCAGCAGTTAATATTCCTAATGTAATGTAATTGGAGAACATATCTGAAGGAGGAGATTTATTCATAGCATATTTGTTGGTTTAAAGTCAAGTAAAACTTCCACTTACACTATCTTTATCATCAACCAGAATCCGAACATTAGGAAGGGCTGTGTTGTCGGCAATATCTTCAAAAATCTCTGTTGTGTAGAAATTAAATTCAAAAGTTGGTTTATTGTCATTAATATCTCTGATAATGACTTGTACTGTAGACGTCGCTGTTGTGTAAGCATCATCTCCAAGTGTGAGAGTGGTTATGTTCAAAATTTCTCTTGCCTGTAGAAAGATGATAAAAATGTATTAATATTATACTAGAAGAATATCTGTCATAACAAAAGCATTCAGTTTTTCCCTTGAACTTGCTACATCATGATGTTTTCAATAACAAAATTTAACAAAATTTACTTTAAAACAGGACCATGTCTTCAACAAGTAATAATCATAAAAATAAATTTCTATTTGATAAGAGAATTTTTAGGTATCAGCAGAAGTTTGGACATTACACAATAATGTTTTAATAACACAATAAAAACTATTAAAGAAAAATAATCAAGTAAAATATGAATTTGCAAGTTATGTAAATTATACAGAAATGGTACTGTAGATATACAAAACTACACATCTTCCAAGTCAGCATAAACAATAAGTCTGATCTGGTTTAAGAATATGTAAAGGCTACTGGATTGCAATCTATCCATAAATCATATCAAACGAGTTCTTTCCCTCAACTTGAAACAAAATATGTTTGAGCACACATAGAGGAGTCCAATTGCAAACTGCACAGACCCAGAACTGCTGTTGGACAATGCACCTGATCTTGGTCTGTCTAGTTTATTTGGATTAACCAAAAGAATAAACAACATAGACCCTGATTTGCAGGCACATTATGCTACATCAGATCAGAAGCTCTGTTATTTGCTGTTTTACTTGACTTATAAGCGAGTATATACAGTATCCTTTTTCAGGCTCTTTCCAAGTATCTATAACAATATGTTGCAAATGGAATTTCAGGCCAAATGGAATTTATGCGTTGAACAGTATATCAGTATGTGAATATCACACCTAAATAGCTGTTGTCTTTGTGTGCAACTCAAAACTTGGGATTGAATATTTGCACTGAATACAAGAATTAGTCATGTAGCTGTCAGTAAGACAGGAAATCCAAGCATAACAAGATTTGGTTATAAAGTAATATGAAAATTTCAGTTTAGTAGAAGATATATGACTTTAAAAACTGTAATACAAAATCTTAACATTGTTAACACTGTTGCTTTTAGATAAGAGTTACCTATGTTTCATTCATCAAATGTAACATTGTTCTCTAGTTTCTGATAATATCTAGACTAATATCTGCTTCAAAGTATGTGTGTATATAGAGTTAACATATCAGGTTAAACTCAGAATATCAACAATGATGGTTTATTGTTCTACATCAGAAAGCTGTTTTGTATGGCTATATATTATAGACTGTGATAGAATGTACCAATAATGTACTCAAGGTAAGTAATACTGCTATGTCACTGACTCTGTCAATAGGGTACACAAAGTAAGGATAACGTCTGTGTCATTGAAACCACCAATACACAATGTAAGGAATCCTGGTAGTCTCTCAGGGACCAAGGAAGACATGCTGTGTGATCTCATCGACAATGGACTTTCATGTGGCTCCTGAGTTCAAATTCTGATGCACAAAGGCGGTTGCAGGTGAGGCATGGGACACTGGTGGTTGGGGTGGCTGGTTTACAGCTCGTGATATCTCTCATGAGCTGCAGCAAGATGCTGGTGGTGGTTAACCTTGAAGGTGGAACTGGCTTTTCTGGTCATGGCTCGCCAGTGACTTCTGTCTGAGGCAGCGAGCTCAAGCTGGTGGGGTTGAAAGTCTGCCCATTTGATCTGTTGTGCTGTATCCTGCCTGCTCCTCGACAATGATCTTTTCAGCCTGTGGTTTTAGACTGTTCAGCAGTCTCCTCAACATAACTTTTTTTGGATAGCTTATAATCTTGCTTGGATTCAATTCACCCAAGCCATAAATTCATTCTACCTGTGTTTCATAGTTCTATTCTAGTCTGCCTACTTTTCCCTTAATAGTGTTGTACTCTTTGAAAAATTAAATAAAGTGACTGAAAATACTTTTTGTCTGTCTGTCTGTCTCCATTCTGCTGATCTGTCCATTAAAGCATGTCCTCTTAAAGTGCAGAAGGGAATATTACTGCCTTGGGTTAATAACTGTCCATATGTTGACTACTTTCTGATATTTACTAACAATTACAAACATGAAGATGTTTACTAACAATTACAAACATTAAGATGTTTACTAACAATTACGAACATTACGAGTAACTCTGATTGGTTGCAGTTGCAATGATTCATGAATAGATCATATTGTCTGATTTGAAAAGACCCCTATCCCATCAAATGTGAACTTATACACATAGCCCCAAATCTATTGTACATTTTTTGTGAGCTATGACTGTCTGTCTGTGCAACTATAATTGAAATTCATGTTTATCTAGCCTTCTGACCCTCTCTCCCAAGAACCCCAGACAGGGAGTTAAAATTAATATCCATGCCTTGGTTGCCTTTTTGATTGCCATGGTTGCCTTATCAACATGCATATCATCAAGTTTATTGAATTTTAATTCTTATGTTTGCATGGAGAAAAAAAATTCAGTTAGTTGCATTTCTCATACTGTTATTGAATGATTACCAATATCCTCAGTTTTGATGAATTCTGAAGAATGTTAAAAAGAATGGATTCTGTGTCAAACCTGTTTATGTTATTAAGTCAGACATAAACCATCCTAGTTAAACATTAGGTGTAAAATAATATTGTTACCAAGTTTCAGCATGTAACTCAAATGATACAACACATATAAAAAAACCCTAGCTGATAATGACAATAATGCCACCCTTTCACTTTGGTCAATAAATTATGTACCTATGTCTAGAGAGCCACAAGACAAAAAACATGAAACAAAACACAAGATGACACTATACAAACCTTTAGTACAATATCCATAGTGGGTTGTATGATAGGGTTGTCAAGATCCAGTTCCACCTTGGGCCAAATGTATCCACTCCTTAAATCTATGTCAAATACATTTCCAGGATCTAAAAAAGGTCAACAATGTAATGAGATCAAATGTTCTCTTATTTGAACAGCTAAAATACTAATGTGAAATCATTCAAAACTGGAACTTTGTTAGGGATTAGTTATAGTTAATTGGAACTGGTGTAATCTTAAACTTTATAGATATCAATTAGAACATTCAATAATTATATAGTTTTGTGATTTCTTTCTATACATCTACCATCTAAAGAAGGAAACTTGTACCAACGTATAAACCATTCATTTCTATGTCCTGAATGCAGTTTGAAAATTTAATCATTGGGGAGTACCATGATACATTCAACTTTGTGAATTTATTTCTACAGTTAACTATTATATTATAATATAATGGTGATAGTCGAATTTATGTATTTATGACATGGTTCGCAAAATGAAATATATGTATTTTTCCTTTGGGATAGTTTTTCTATCAAAATATTGGTAATGATTTAAGTCTAGAAAAGTATGGATATATATATATATATATATATATATATATATATATATATATATATATATATATATATATATATATATATATATATATATATATATATATATATTGAGCAGGCTGTGTATATTTTCTATATTTTCATAAAAAATATCATTATACATTGATAAAACTGTTACAATTTAAATATAAAATATAATTTCCATTAAACTGAAACCTTGTCCAAATCATACAGATTCAACTGTGAAAATGATGTAAATGTCAGGAAATATTCGAAGTCAAACAAGGGGCAAAAATCCATAAAATTCTGCAGGAAAATAGAGATCACACTTGACCAAGTACTTTCTTAAAAAGTATATTCCATAATTGGCCTTAATTTTGTCCACATTTAATATATGCAGAAAACATGAACTGGCATTGTTTTATGCTTTTCTACTGAGCACCCAGCAAGGTGGCTGTTAGTACAATTTTTATAAGTATATGGCATGACTTAGCTAGGGTTCAACCAACAACCTCCCGAATGTGAGGTGGACACTCTAACCCCACTAGGCCACCAGAATGTTTAAATATAAACAGCGGACTGTTGTACCAAAACTTACATGCACAACTTTACATGTACCACCAATGTACAAAAATTAATTTGAATGACTGTTGTGAGAAATCAGACAGGAAGTCAAAATTACTCTTGTTTAAGCATAATCTGCCACTGTAACAAACTTTATCCTATTCCACTGATTACTGTAAATAGATTTATTTTTGTGGAAACTAATTTTCATGGCATTGCAAAATTTCTCTTGGTATTTACATTGTACAATAGAGGAAGGGACTCTATTGTTTCTGCAAAAGGACAACTGTTTGAGTGGTAGTTAAATTTGTGGTTTGCAACAACCACAAAATAAACACATATTTGTACTTGAATTTACAGTATCAAATTATCAAAAAGAAAAATAGTAACTTACTGCTAATTATTTCATAATAGATTTCTCTTGGACTTCCCAAGTCCTGATCTCTTGCTATCACATTATCGATTCTTTGCAACTGAAAGAAAAAACAAAACTTTATTTCCACTGTTCCAGTTGAGATTAGAAATGCCCACTCTATTTCCTCTTTCCAAACCCAGTATATACAATGGCTTCACAGATGCAGCAAAAATAAATTCCTTTGAATGAGGGCCTCAAGGTAGATTAGTTCTTAGCTACTTGAGTTACCCTCTTTAAATAAAGTCATAATAATAATAATAATAATAATAATAATAATAATAATAATAATAATAATAATAATAATAATAATAATAATAATAATAATAATAACTAAAAATGATGCCCCAGGCAACATGATTGGTTCTATATGCAAGGACAAAATTAAAACAGAGGCCATAACTTAGTTTAAATGAATGGAACTAGATAGGACCACCACAGACCTAACACAAAAGTCACATTGACTATCTTGTTTATGCAAATGCAACATTATGCAAACAAAATTTAGAGCCAAATGTTATGTAAAGTAAACTGACTGGCAAAAATAATCATTTATCTTGTTATCTATTAAATCCCACCAGTCTTGTATTAATTTATAATTGTAACCTTGCCTAATAGAACACATACACTACTCAAACTGGTTATAAAATGATGGGTGCTCCACATCTGACACATGTCCTCTGTCCTTAGTGCCCATCCCCTATGTGATGTTAGGAGTTTTGCCTGTCTCTTCACTCTAAAATGAATCCCTAAAGATATGCTATTTTCTATTATTTTGTATCTTTATTCATTCATAATACAGTGTAACCCCACTATAACACGGTGGTAAAGGTCCAAAGAACCAAACTCTGTATTAGACCAAACTGTATTAGAGCCAACCTAGTTAGTTAGCTAAGAAAATTATACCTATGGTAAATAAAGATGGCAGGAATTGGGGATAATAAAAGTGGGCACAAAATTATGTACATCTAATTAAATGAAGACAACTAGTCTGAAATATGCTAGTCTGAAATATGGGCAACTTAACATCTGTGTGGTATAGTCCATAATGCATCAGGTATTGCACATGTATATAAAAAAATCCTTAAATCTGAATATAGTATAGATCATGTTATAAAATTCACATAATGTTCAATAAAATGAGTAACATATATATATATATATATATATATATATATATATATATATATATAGCTAGAGACAGCTATCATCTTGTTGCAACTACCCTTAGGGATAAAGCGATTCATTGGAAAATGAAAACGTGAACAAATTAAAAACATAACTTGATGGCCAGATATCTATTGTTTCAAAAGATGACAAATTGATGATAAATTTAATTTGCATTTCCTGCAAAAAGGAAATTTTCATGGCACAATAAATGTCTTCCAGTAACTTTGAAAAATGCAACAATCAAACAGATTCCACTGCATTTATTTAAGCTTGGTGCTGAATTCCTTTTATTTTTATTGCTGACTGCTTGCTTTGATGATAGATGCTTGTGTTATTTAAGTCACCACTAAACAAATTTGGAAGAACAAACAAATGCCTGTTTGTTACCATGGAGTAGCATCAAATAACTGTAGAACACTGCTTGAGACTATTATTTTTTATTATTTGCTTAGTTTATATATATATATATATATATATATATATATATATATATATATATATATATATATATATATATATATATATATATATACACACACACACACACAGAAAGATACATGCTTCAAAAGTATTCAGTTTTCATTGAAGTTTCTGCAAAACTATTTCTTTTGGGTACATTTTTAAACAAAATTGCTATAATTGCTATTGTTTCATAGGCTGGTTGAATGTAGGTAGTCCAGTAGCATGACTCTGAGTGACAGCATAAAGTACTCAGGCCAGATGTCAGCATAAGTGGATTATGACATAACAATGCATTGGCAACATGGTTTGTTTATATGATTTGTTTAGTTACAATATATAGATTCCAGTTCATTTTATATGCTAGTTTGTAGCTTTCTTTCAAGATGGATTTGACTTTCTCTACTCCAATCCAAAGACTGTTACAAAACAATACACCTGATGGTATATTTTGTTACCAATAAGGAAACAAAACTGCAATTTATAACATTGGCAAAACCCTGTGCAATCCCTAATAAACTTGTCAGATGTTATTTTTCATACTTTTAAGAACAATTATATTTTTCTTGAATGAGAAAAATACATGTATACAAAATTACAGGAGCCATGACATGATCAGTTAATATTAGAATACATACACAATCTCTTTCCCAAAATGGTAGAAAACTTTTCACATGTTACTTTTCCTAATTTTAAGAAGAAATAATTTATGAGAAAAATATTTGGAGCCGTGCCAAATTAAATTATATCTGAATTCATGTCACAATGGAGCATATCATAGAATGCTCACACTGTGCACAGAAAAATGTGAATTTGTTTGATTTTTTTTTTACTCAAAAGATAAAATCTTAGGAAGCTCTTTTTGCATACCCATCTGTGAAATATTTTTGCCTGTACCTGCACAGAAATGCTCAGTTCCTTTATGACATAAAAATAAAATAAAGTTAAGTTATATGACTCAGTCCAACCTTGATTCTTATAAAAATCATACTTAGGTTATATCCAAAATGATTTAATTGCCAAGAAGGTAAATAACTTATAGGAATAAAGACAAAATATACTTACTGCTGGGTAACTTTCATTGACGACAAATGTGGGACCGGCTTTAATGAAAATAGGTGGAGTGTCCTGGACATCATTCACAAACACTTCGACACTCTGGTCAGTCCAGTGAGTACCATCCTATGGTAAAAAGAGCCAAAATTATGAATCAGTCTGAAATAATTTCCTGTGAATAAATGAAAATATCCATCACAACAATATAAATATATACTTGTAGGCATACTTACATATAATTTGAGGAGGAGGATTGCTGCCATTTTTATTATCCTTATCATCATTCTCATAACCTTTTCTGACAATGATGACAATTAGGCCAATAAAAATGTTTGGGTCCATTTTTTTGCTTTTTTACCCTAGACCATCTGCAGCATACGAGCCTGAAGTGCAGTTCTTATATTATCTGGGAGGCTTTCAGATATCTGTCAAGAGTGACCTGGCCTCTCCAGGATAAAAGTGAATAACAAGTTTTTTTAGATTTTGAAATCTTATTCAAAATTTATAAATGCAGCCTTTTGACTGGTCAAAAAAATTTTTGGGAGTCGAGTCAAGATGTATGAAAGAGAGTCCACATTCACTTATTTGGAAACATTGTCAATAATATGGACATTTGTAAATACAATTTCTCAATAATATGGACATTTACAAATAAAATTTCTAGAGGAACTTGCACAAATTGGGAATTATAAATAACTTTAAAAAAAATTGTATTAAGGAACATGGGTCCATATTTGACCCAAATTGACAAACGGTAAGAATAATGATTGTATTGTCATAAGTATTCATATTTTAGTTTTCCAAAAATATATTTTTCTTGCATCATGGAAATGGTCTAATTGTTTCATTGGACATCCTCTGAATTTGAACAACCCATAATCCAGAAAATAAATTTTAATGATTATTTATTAAATAAGTGGAAGTCATAAATGCTTACTGACACTGAAATGCATCATTATGTAAGTATAAATATTTTTTTTAGTTACTATCAAACTGTTGGAATAGTATAATAATGATTGTTAATTAAAGAAATAAAGAGAGAAAGATGATGCAGACATACAAGTCTTTTGTGTATAGTGGTTCCCCACATCCTCCTTTAACAGTGACCAAACCTTATATTACTAGAATCCCTTGACAGCGACTTTGTGTTCATAGTAACCCTCTAGGATGACCACCCCTCTAATGCAGCCAGGAGCTGGCTTATTAGTTACCTCTCATGAATAATCACATAATGGAGATTTACTGACAGAAATCTCATGAATATTTGCCTATTTCTGAATTAAACACAATGACATTTCTTCAAAAGTGCCAATCAAACACCTATTTTTAATCCATATATGAGAGGTATGTGATCTGATTATCCTTACTGCTGTGTGATGCTCAGATTTTGCCCCTATGATAATTACTGGCCATTATTACAACCAATAATTATGAAGACAACAAAAGCAAACTACCAAGAAGCACTAATTTGTTCTGCTCAAGGGAGCATGGAGCATGGCAAATATAGTCACAATATAGTACAAATGATGTTAATCCTGATATCATGGGAAAAATAGTCACTGGATTTTGCCTCAGACATGTCAAAATGTAATCACATGCAAAGCCTGCATAAGTCTACGATTTGTATCTTTAAAAATATACAAAGTGATCTAACCGGTACACAAACTGGGTGAAATAAAAAAAGAAATCTAGGCAAATTGCATGTCATCATGTATAAAAAGGCAGTACAGCTGACATTAAAATCAATGTTAAATTATCTGGATGGAAATTAAGGCAGCCATTTCATATCATTGTAACATAGGAAGAACTATATATTACAAAACAGAATTTTTTAAAAAAAATTAAAAACAAACTGTTGGTAAGGTCACAAGTTCTGGATAAGTATTTAACAAGATTTGTCAAATTCTGGGATGCCACATAGGCATCATTTTCATGTATGGCCATCTATGTATAATAATTATTTTCCTTAAAAAAAACATGTCAATATTGCAATCCTTTAAGAAGTACAAGGGATAAGAAGAGTTTCAAGATCAGATCAGCACAATTTTTATTCAGTACTTTTAACTCTATCTCACAAAGTCTTGCTAGAAATGCCCTTTCACTGTGACTATCCATTCGGAAGTAGCCATAACAAGATTTTCCAGATGTTCACCAAACAGCCATATTGGATGTTAGATCAGTATCTTTTCTATTTACAAACAACTACATATTAAGTCTTTTGATAAAAATCTGATTGTGTAGTGACAAGATTTTAAGATTTTCAAGATGTTTGAATTGCAGCCATATTGGATACCTTATGTGTGCCTTTTTAATTTTAGACAAAAAGCTTAAAACTTAAAAGTTGCTTAATAATTTTTTTAATTTTTAGTAACAGCATTATCTTTAAATACTTCAAAGTCATTTATATCTGGATACTTTTTACCCAACTTGGTTAGATTCTGTTGAGTCTGTTTCTTTAGTTGTTTAAAGTGTTTCAATTTATAGTGATGGTGGCCATATCTAACTAGCATAATTTTAACAAATTTTAAAGTTCTTCATGCCAAGAATCACATTGCTTTCTGTCAACTTTAGTTAAATTCTGTACAGCAGTGTTTTGAGAAGTCACTGAAGGCCTTTATATTTAAGGTAACTGTGGTATACTGGATGACATATCAGTAACCAATGAACAATTATTAAAGGCCTTGATGCTCAAATGCTCCAAGTAAAATAAAAATATCTGAGTCTGTAAGATTTTGCGCTTGGATTTCAGAGGCTACTGGAATACAATGTCTGGGCAACAAAATGATGGTTTCAGGTAGCCAAGTGGGCAACTATATTTGCTTGATATCATGTACTATGACTTGTTCTATGTTTGCATAAAACCAAGCTATAAAATACTTGACAAATTTAAAAAGAAAAATTAATAATGACTTGTAACAAAGGGGAATGATGTCCCAAGTAACTGCATCATATTAATCATTAACCCCTGGAGGCTTATGCCATTTTCGCCGGAAATGTGAGTAAAGAAACCAATTTTGGGAGATATTTCTGAATACATCTTAATACATCGACCTTCAAGACATTTCCGGTTAACCTAATGTTTATTTGTGTTAGAAACATAGTTTTTCATTGGCTCTTTTGCCTGATCATGAGCAGAAGGGTAAAAGCTGGACTTGTTTGGGGTTTTTTTTCCTAACAGAACCATCATTTTCATGACAAGACCACTCTTTATCTAAATGATCATCTTATCCTACTTTTTGCTGAGGTTCACCTGTCTGTTTGCAATTCAGACCAGTCTGTCTTAGATCTGAGGCCAAAAAGTCTAAAATCCAGACACAAAACCAGATTCTGACCTCGAGCAAATTTTTGCTCGAAAAAACTCAGGTCCAAAAAGTGATATTTTCCTTCTGTATTTTGTAGTGCAATTAGAACATCCATATTATTTGGTATCATTGTAAAGCAATACCTGTCTACCTTTATATAATACCACCCACTTTATTGTGTCATAAATGATCTTTATGCTACAGAGCTCAGAAGTAGGCTACCACCTTCTGCCCTTAAACACAGTACCAGGGGTTAATGAGTTAAAGTATTTTCTATGGTTAAATGAATAAACTGGGCTATCAATTTCTGCTGGATTACCATATGCTATGGAAATGTGAAGGACCTTATAACTGCAGTGAATACTCTTGTTTCAAGCAAATCCTAAATTCAGCAAGCTAAATGGAGAATTTATTACACTCAATTAATAAAACAAATTTAGTATATGCATACTGCTAATTGGAAAAGACAAAAGTTTAGAGTTTCAAATGTGTCTACATTTGCATACATTTATTGATGCTAAAATCGAGAGATTTAGAAACTTGGGAACAGCACAAGCAAATTCAAAACAAAGCTTACCGTTGCTGTAAGAGGAATTTGGTAACTATTTCTGGACCCCGCTCGTACAGCTTCATAGTCCAAGGGTTGGGACAAAACGATTCGGCCTAACCAGTCAGTGTTACTGCTTCTAATTCGAGTAACACTGAAAATATCACATACATTTTGCAGCTGGAAAAAAGAAAAGTCATTTAAAAATTAGTTTTATGCTTATATATGGCCTGGTATAGTAAATCTGATGTCTGACTGTTACTGTAATACAATATTTTAAAACACCTGTGAATGTAACATGCTGATTAATTGAACATCAAAACTGACAGCAGTAAAATCAAGATACTGTATATACTGTAAAAACATTTTATGCCATTGTTATGATTTCATGACTCTCCCTACAGTATTGTGACAAAATTAAAAACATTTTCTGCTGTATTTCAACAAAAGTTTGAAAAGCTTGTTTTAATAAGAAGAATGTTTTTTTTTTGTTTGAAGATTTGAAAATTTTGATGGTGGTTTGACTGTCTCCAATATATATTTTTCCAGTTCCACTAATGTTTCATGGGCAAAATGTAATAACACAGTCATCATTAATGTCCTCAAATTCTCCAACACAAGACCATTATTCCATACAAATGGGTTTGGTCAATCAAACTTATGCCACTCGATTTTTGTTAAACACAACAAAAAAAGTAGGGTCAATGAAACAGATGTCATTAGACTTTTGCTATACAAAACAAAATGGACATGTTTAATTAAACATGTGATCCAATATAATCCTACACACAAAATAAAGAGTTGGATCATTTAAATTAGATTGACTGGTTTAATGGTTTTCAACAGCATATCAACACATAATAGGTTGTATCACACTGAAGCAACTGCAGTAAGGTGCCCCAGAGTCCAATAACATGCCATGGTAGCCAACCCAGTTGGTATGGTCTGGATAGGATTAAAGCCCAAACCATTCATGTCATAAGTTTGGCATGTTAAACACTCAGTTACTACAGCTTCTCTACTTAAATTTAAGCCAAATGTGTGCAACTTATTGTTAGTCTTATTCAATATTTTCATTGGCATATTTGGAGATGGATTCATGACAAAAAAGATACATTAAACTTAACATAGCTATGATAAGAAGCAAGTGAGCATTATAACATGAAATTTTTTAATTGGGTATGGGTCTTTGGGCTGATTTTTATTCTTAAATACTATAACAATTAGATTCTATCTGGTAACTTTCAGTTTGAAATGTACCTAGATGCTGGTTATTACGGATGGATATGTTTCTGCATATTTAACTTCTCATGTTCTATATAAAGACTTGTGTTCACTGCCACCACATCATTGCTTTTTTTATTCATATAAGTTAGTTTATGAAAACTTTTATTGTTCTTGAGAGGGAATATCATTTAAGTTAACACTTATATATGAGTATAATTAAATAGTATTTTTATAAATTTACTCACATGGTTTTTCAAGATATATGTCTTACCAAGCATTCATATATTTAATTTAACATTGTCATAGACTTGATGCATATACAAGTTTTTTTTGTATGTTGATCTGTGTAAATGAGGGGAATTAAATAGCAATAAAGCACACACACACACACACACACACACACACACACACACACACACACACACACACACACACACTTGTGTGACCTTCTCCCATGTGTGCTATATTGAAAACATCAATTTTATGACAGTTTCCTGTCATATGCAAGCTTTCAGAACTTTTTTATTCTTTCTATCCTGGTTATAGTTATTTATTTTTAGACATTCAATGAAATGCCTTTTTTATAGATATACAAACATATACATGCTCCATAATGATCAAGAAGGAAGCCATTATACATTGGAGTCAATTTAGCGAATATGTTATCCTTATTTTAGCTAATTGAAGTGCCATCACTTTAACTGTAATGTAAATTTGTATCAGGTTTTTTATTCCAATCTCAGAATTTTGGCATACAACTACTGTACAAAAATGATAATTCTTGAGACACAAATTTTATACAATGGAGAAAGGGGGGGGGAAACCTCATACAGAAAATAAAATTAATACTGTCATCTGACCGTTAATTGCGCTGCAAGCAATCACATATAATGAACCTTCTCAATTTCTATTCCAATCCCCTACACCTCCCCAACAGAGACCCAGGGGGCATAATGTAAATGTATAATATGATACATCTTTAGGCTATGACAGTATACACAAAGTTTGTAAAGAAAATATTTAAAAATATCATTACAATTGAAATTACTGTACATTTGACCCCCTCCCAGGGAACCTTGGCACAGAAACCAATGATGGACACCCCTCTTGCAGATGGTTACCCTAAGGATAACACAATTAAATTATTTTGTGAATTTGCACTCATCAGATAAGGGTATATGCTAATGGATGTACAGAACAAAGGAACAGACAATGTGACAATGTGTCCCTGGTAAGGCAAGGGAATAATGATAGCCATGGTCTGTGCAGTATTTTAATGTAATCCACCTCCATTTTTCAGCAGGTTCGATCTTATATCCACAACCACTTATCTCAACAATAACCCATGGTTGATATAGTTGTCAATCTTGAAACTATATTTACAGCCTGTAGTAAACTAGACTTGTTTGCAAAATACACGATTATAGACACCAAAAAGATAAAGAAATATTTTTTTAAAAGATTTTAAGAAGTTCTAAAGCTACCTTAATGGCATTAAAATTTAATCAGGTTATTTACATATGGATATAAACATGGCTGCTAAATTTCAAGTCCCAAAATATTCAAAATGTGTAAATAATTAAAATGTGAATATGTTACAAAGAAAACTGCCAGGCAATTTGATGCATAATATGGCTGTATATACTCCACTGAAAGGCCGATATAATTACACTAAACAATTTATGCTGCTCCATCAGAACCACACTCAAGTTTTTTCAACACAAATAAAAAACAACCTTTCACATACACACAACCACCTCACAAAAGATTTGCCAAAACCAGTTTATGCAGTGTCCAAATACTTTACCTGCTGCAGGCACATGTAACAAGAAATATCAAAGTTTAATATAAAAATCTACAAAAATGCACAAAAATGACATAAAAACATTGTGCATTGTGGTAATTACTTGGTTTTACTTTTTAAGAGGTCAGGTTGTTACTCAAGCTTTTAAAAAACATGGAATTTCCTGGTTCGTCTTTTTATATCTTTATCTATTCAAAAAGGTTAATATTTTTGAAAATATGGAAAAATATTTTATACAGATAGAAAACTATTGGGAATTCATTTATTTTTATGGTAATACATTTTTATGGTCCTGCAAAAAATAATGTTTTAGTTGGTTCTTAAAATCTGATTGGGGAACATTTCTTTTTTTGTCACTGGACGATAACTTTGTTCAGTATTCAAAAGTGGTTTGTGACAACTTCAAAATCTGTTAAAGATTTGCATATTTATAGTTAGCTTGCATTAAATAAAACATTAATGCTTTGTATAAAAAAGGTCTGAATAAATGTACTTTCATAACAAATATGACATTGTATCTGCCAAGATTTAGTAAGTTATGACAGTACAAATACTGTGTGCGCAAAATGAAATCATATGCATGTGTGTCACTATCAGTCTTTGACAGAAAATCGTGATACAACCTGGTTTCTCATACAGGTGGTGAAACAATAAACATCCAAAGTTAAGAATATCATTAACAAGTTGTTGATTTTGTGGGTTTAACACCATTTTTCAGCACATAGTAAATTGTACATGGCTGCCAGTACAATTTGACTTGTTTTTACTGAGTTAATTCATTTAAATTAAAGGATTATTTTTATATAATTCCACAATAAGTTTCTACAAGGAACTGCGCTACTGACTTGTCAGAAGATTGTTTCCTTTTATTTCAAACTGCTTTTGTTTGTTTTTCTTACTAGGACTTGTACATACAATTCAACAGCACCATTAAACTGCCCAGAAAATTTAATGAAAACTGAACAAAGAAACTGATAAGAAATATTCCCCTTGATCCAATCCTAATAGAAGGCAACATAAAGAGGGCAGTCATCATAGCTTTGCCATTTGGAGATGAAAACCAAGGCAATGAGATCTTTATTAACTTTAGTACCTAATAAAACTTTTAATAAAGAAAAGTTTTATTCAACTAACTTACAAATTTCTGTGCAGCTATGGTCTTATTACAGGTGACTTCAATTTGGTTGGATGGGTTGTTGATAGTAACATCTAAATCACTAACAGACATACTGGAAATTACAGTTGTACCAATCGGAACAGTCTGAAAATAAACATCAAGCACATATATTTATTATTAAACTGAAAATTTATAACAAAATGCAGGTTTCTTCTGATATATTTAATGACTTCAACATATAATTTACTAGGACCAACCACAAGACCATGATGGTGAAGGGAAGCACCATGCAACTACACTAAAAAGGTTCCAACAATTTACTACTTTCATCATCATATATATTTTGCAAGCTAAAATTAAAATGGACAAAAGTGACTTGTTTTCCAGCATACAATAGGCTTTAGGTACACAATAGCCTTAAAATATCTTTTTCAAATAAAATGTGCACAAATTGTTAAGCCAGATCAGAAGAAAAAACCCTTATATAAATGATGTATCTAATAAATCTAACTCCAATTAAATATTTCTGTTTCACTTTGCACCATAAAGCTTTTTTACTTTATGGTGCAAAAATATTTACTTATTTACTTTGTCATAGTTGCAAAATTAAAGCAGACTGCACAGCTGACAATAACATGGTCATTACAATATGATGTCACCATACACCAAGGTTTATGGTGATGCTATGTGCTTATATGATGTCACCATACACCAAGATTTATGGTGATGCTATGTGGTATATGATGTCACCATACACCAAGGTTTATGGTGATGCTATGTGGTTATATGATGTCACCATACACCAAGGTTTATGGTGATGCTATGTGGTTATATATTGTCAGTACCTATTAAAGACCAAATCTGTTTAAGAAAAGCCAAATTAATGTACAGGATAGCCAATAATAATGCTCCTGAATATTTACAATCACTATTCAAGTATAGGCTACCTGGAAATACTCCCCACCTGCGATCAATGTCTACCAAACATTACAAAATTCCCAAACCAAATAAGGAATTATTTAAAAAAAAGTTTCCAATACTCTGGAACTTTGCTCTGGAATAATATTCCAGTTGAGATTAGAAATGCCCACTCTATTTCCTCTTTCCAAACCCACTATATACAATGGCTTCACAGATGCAGCAAAAATAAATAAATTCCTTTGAATGAGGGCCTCAAGGTAGATTAGTTCTTAATTGAGTTACCCTCTTTAAATAAAGTCATAATAACCATACACCAAGGTTTATGGTGATGCTATGTGGTTATATGATGTCACCATACACCAAGGTTTATGGTGATGCTATGTGGTTATATGATGTCACCATACTCCAAGATTTATGGTGATGCTATGTGGTTATATGATGTCACCATACAAAAAGGTTTATGGTGATACTATGTGGTTATATGATGTCATCATACACCAAGGTTTATGGTGATGCTATGTGGTTATATGATGTCACCATACACCAAGGTTTATGGTGATGCTATGTGGTCATATGATGTCACCATACACCAAGGTTTATGGTGATGCTATGAGGTTATATGATGTCACCATACACCAAGGTTTATGGTGATGCTATGAGGTTATATGATGTCACCATACACCAAGGTTCATGGTGATGCTATGTGGTTCCTTCATCATAAAACCTGACTCCAAATCTTATCAGAGTAACATTTATCAAATTGTTAAGTTTTATGATGGAGGGGCCTGCAATTTGAGCAAGAATGGTTTATACTATTAATTATGACAACCTGGATGGTCTTAAAAATCATCTTAAGTGATTCTGAGTGAACAAGTCAACTATTTTAAACTTTTACATTTCTATTTTTTCAAACGAAGAATGTATAATGTAAACATGTGTCAGACTTTCAGCTATGCATGACTGTTTTTCTTCAAAAGGTCATGAAATATGATAGTTTATTGTTGTTTTCTTACATAACCATGAAGAGCATACTCCCATGGCATTGCACAAGATAAAATGGCAAAAAGTGTTCTTCACACATTCAGAATTATCATATTTAATTCAAATTATACTTGCCTCATCCAAAGTAGTGCTGTAGGTTGTTTGTTGAAACTGTGGAGGATTATCGTTGACATCTTTGATCACAATTGTTGCTGTGACTTCACTTTCCTATTAATAAAACAGTGTAGTTGTTATCAGGAAGATTTATTTCAAATTAGTTCAATCCCCACTTAAATGGTTCATATTAAAATAGTCTAAGCCAAATTGAAAAATGAAAATTAGAAAAAGAAAAAAAAATCTCTAATTTGCTTTGCTATCAAAAGATGCACATAAAAAAAAACATTGGGATTTCCAGCTAACAATATAACTCTCTTACATGTCAAATGTTGTTGTTACATCAAAAGAACTTCACTCATATGTCCATGATTTTATGGTGTGTCACTACTAACAGCAACATAAGCTTAGAACCATAATCAAGAAATTAACCAGGTTGATGAGTATGATGATTATAAGCAAGATAAGAATTACACATATATGGGTATGAGTTATCAAGGCAAAGGTGTACAAAACATTTATACAGGAATTTCAATTTTCAAAGAAAAATAAATCAATGAAAAACCTTAATGAAACCAGTGAAATAATAAGATAGGTCAATGTGACCTACTTTTGCACTTGTGTTCTTTTTAAATACATGTAAATGTATAAATAAAAATTACATGCAATGATGTAGAAGAAATGAATTAAAAAGCAAACACAACCATAAATAAAAGTCACAAGATATCAATGTCTCAACTAAGCCTTGTAGGTGAGATAAAAATAACTTTTTACAATGAATATGTAGGTTGCAGGTACTTAGACACAAGCATTGTACAGTAGTGAACCAACAGTTATCACATATCAAGAGATTAATCAAACATAACAAAATTATACTTACTTCATTTGTTGTACCTGCTATATAAGCATAAAATGTAACAGTAACCTCCTTGTTCTGAAAGAGTGAAAAAAAGATTTTTCTAAAAACAAAATTGACTGTAAAAATACAACTGAGGATAAGGTGAGATAATGGAAAAATGTATAGGAAAAACTGGGAAATGATGCTGAAAAAAGTTATGTTGTTCTTTTATCAGCCTTTAATTCAGTTATTTTTTTTTTGGCTGGCACTTTAAATATTTAACTAGATATGAGGTCATTCCAGCTTTAGTTACCAATTCTCGATCCAGCAATCTTGGCAGATAGACAATCACATCTCCTGAAGTGGAATTCACAAGGAAAGGAGTGCTGCCGATTCCTTTGACACCATATATAATATTAGACTGAGTATTGATCACACCATTCACTACATCATCTGCTTTCAGCGTGTATACTATATCATCTGAAATGACACAGAAAAAATATATACCATGCTGGTTAACAACAGATTGTCATTCAAGTTCTATTTTAGGGATTGAACAAAAAAATCTGAAAATTTGTTGCTTGTTCAATCGAAGATGATCCTAAATATACAGCAACATTCTAACTTTATTTTTTTAAAATTGCACATTTTATACAATTTAAACAAGGAACATCACTAAATAAATTTTGAAACTGTCATTGGTTTTTAATCAAGTCCTCTTTGTAGGTCCTTAATGCTGTACATTCATTACTGCTAAAACAACTATCTGCTATGTATCATTTATACATAAGTTTGTATATACATGTATATAGAATGTAGAATGAATGCAAATTAAACAATTTTTATAAAACAAAATAAGTACAAACTAAAAACAATGAATGATAACAAAAATGGATCAAATTTCAAAGATATTAATAAGAACAGATATGAAGAGACTTTTTTTCCAAGCAGTCAAACAAATTCTATGAACAAAAGCCTATCAACTTCTATTAAAGCAGCCAATCAAATTCCAGGAAGAAAAGCCTTTATGCATGATAATCCGAGATCAGAATCATTTTACAGTTAAAGTATTATATAATACAAAAATAATAAGGAGCCCCGCTTGGGCTAAAGGGATGTCCATTATGGATCAATGCCATCTCACCTCTGTCTAGGATTTGGTGAATGTGGATATGTGAGAAAGCTTGCCAGTAGCTTCTCGTGGGTCAGTGGTTCTTTCTGGTGATTTCCCAGTTTCTTCCTCCACCATTAATACTGGCCATCATGTATAGCCTATTATATGCTGAAAAATGGTGTTAAACCCGAACAACAACAACATCAACAATGATGATAATAATAATAATAATAATAATAATAATAATAATAATAATAATAATAATAATAATAATAATAATAATAATAATAATAATAATAATAATAATAAAGACTTTATTTAGAGAAGGTAAATCAGTTTCAGAACTAATCTACCTTGAGGTCTTGTAATTGTTATGTGTGATATATAAAGCATATGCAACATGGTGTGAAGAATCTGGTTTGATACAAAATAATTAAGTGATTTTAAAAGTCAAAGTATCAAGCCTGGAAAATATACACAGGCATCTGTGACCACAAAAACATGTATAAAAAAATAAAATGTCATGATTCACTGAAAAATTCAACTGTGAAAATGATGCAAAATTGTAGAAAAGCAGGCAATATTTACTGTACTAGAATTGTTAAATTGTCTTGATCCATTTGAGACACTGATTATGAAAACACTGATTATGAAGAAAAAAAAGAAATGCTAGGAACCTGTCTTATGTCACTGGGAATGTTGTTCCATAACAGTGGATCATTATATTGAAAACCTTTTTTAAACAATTCCTTACTTGGCCTTGGTATAATGTAATTTTTACTTTTTATGGACCTTAAATTTGGATACCATCAGCATCTCTTTGGTGAAAGATATTGCTTAGATAAGACAGGAATGGCTTTTCTGGATACTTTATACATCAATTTGGCCTTTCTAAGAAATATTCTTTTATGTATTGTTAAAGCCTATATATTATTCAATTTAGCTTGGTAAATTGTCTATACATTGATTTAGAATTAAATGACTCTTCTGGAGTCCTAAAAGTATTGTTATTTTTGAATTAGAGGTATTACCCCAAATTACATTACAATAGTCCAGATATCGATGAATGTAACTTTTATAAAGGATGACTCTTTGCTGAAGAGGAATGTACATTTTCAATTTTCTCAGTAACCATAGATAAGAATTGAATTTTTTTGAAACATATTTAATGTGAATAGACCAAGTAAGATTGTTATCTACGAATACACCAAGAATTTTATCCTGAGAGGTCATATTAATCCTCACATTGCCAAATAAAACCTGGAGTTTGTCGCTATCTAATCTTGCTTATTTTTTGTTGTGTTGTTGCTAGTAGGGCTTTCATTTTTGTCTGTATTTATGATCATACTGTTTTCCTTGCACCATACTAAAAGTCTGTTGAGAGCATATTGTAAGTTTTTTTCAAGTACCATTTTGGTTTTACCGATCTCAGTGGAAAAAAATTGAAGTTTGTATCTTAAGAGGTTAAGTTGTTGTTAACTAGAATGAATAACAGAGGTCCAAGGATAGAGACCTGTTGTACCACAATTAATATTTTTACTTTGAGAAAATTGACCATTTAAATATACTTTTTTGCACTCTATTAGTTAGTTAAGAAGTAAACCAGTTTAGGGAGTTGTCATTGCATTCATAGATTTTCAGTTTTTCAAGCAAAATTTCATGGTCTACAAGATCAAAAGCTTTACAAAATAGTGCCTAACATTTTTCATGATCTAAAGCTTTCAGCCATTTATCAAAGATATAAGTGCAGTTTCACAGGAGTGATTCTGTCTAAAGCCAGACTGACTGTCATGAACAAGGGTTCCAATATCGGAGAAAAGAATCATGCACATGTTTTTCTAATAATTTGGAGAGTCAAGGATAGAGATGGGTCTGAAGATATTTACATCTTTACAACTATATGCAATGGTGGCAGTTTTCCAAGTTTGTGGAAATTTATTAGACCTAATACTTTCACTGCAAATGAAGTCTATGCTCTCTACAATTGCAGGTGCTGCTACCTTTAGTATCCTTGGTCCAACCATATCAAGTCCTGTAGCTTTACAATCATCCATTTTTCTTTTTTTACATATTTCAACACAATTCTGGAAACATTTCAGGAATTTTAAACATTTTAAGCACAAAATGTTTTTGTTCCAGATGAAATTCTGAATTCTTTAATTTTTTTATGCAATTTGAACAAAAAATTAATTTAAAATATTTGAGATGTCAGTTGGATTATTGGTATAAATGCCTTCATGATTGAGGGATAAAATTTTAGTTTCACTCATTCATTTCCCAGCATCAAATTTTGTAAACACTTTCCAAATATCTCTCAGGTTATTATGGTTTTCATCCAGCACTTTTTTGTAGTGCACTTATTTGGTTTGATGTATCATTTTATTAACTTTATTCCTCCAAACTATATTCAGTTTGATTTCTTATTGCTTTTAACTGGTCTCTTTGTTTTATTGCTTCTGAAATTTTTGGGGAGATCCAGTCTGGCTGGTGGTTTTTTTTATGCTGTGTTTTTTAAGGGCATGTTTGTTCACTATACTGATGAACAGATCCATCCAAGTATATAAAACATCATCAATATCTTCAAAGATTTGGACAGTATTCAATGGAATCTGTTTCAGACATTTCAGGAATTTAAGAGCATCAAATTTTAAAATGATCTAGTAATGGATTTATGGATATTATTTATATTTGATTTGCCATTGACTTTACGTGTTAGAAAAATTGCAAAATGGTCACTTGTACCAATTTTTGGAATTATTGCTTCCTAACATTTTCTTTTGTATTGGCACAAATATGATCTATAAGTGTTTTAGAGGTAGATGTTACTCTGTTGGGTCATTTACTAGTTGCTCCATACCTAATAAAGCAATAAAATTCATACAATTCACTTTTATTTAATCATTGAGAATGTCTCTATTTATATCATTCTGTCTATAAGCATTTTAGAGGTAGATGTTAATCTGGTGGGTTCATTTACTAGTTGCTCCATACCTAACAAAGAAATAAAATCTATGTAAAATTCTTTCTCTTCATTTGAAATTTTTTTTACTTGAAGTTCAAAATATTCATACCCATCAGAATGTGACGATTGGGGGGTCTGTAGACAAAACCTATTAAATAGGGCTTAGCTTTAAACAAGTGACATTGTCCTTTTTTAGGCAAACAAAAGAACAACCGCTATGTCACACATGATATTGTCCATTTTGAGGCAAACAAAAAAGCAACCACAATGTCACAAGTTTCTGTATTTACAGACTCTTTATTTCAACAAAATGAAATAAGAAAATATGCTGAAAAAAATCTAGATTCTCACACTTAATACAGTTCTATTTAAATTTATCAAAACCTGAAAGATATCTTTTGCATTTTACACATTTGTTATTTTATAAAAGCATAACGTTAATAAAACTAGACAAGATACAAAACCTAATGCTCTTTCTCTTTAAAATAACAATCTTATAACAGAAAATGTGATGTCCATAGATGCATATCTATTTTGTTCCAAAAAAGTGAAAACAAAAATAAACAATGAACAAAAGCAACAGCTGCAAAAATTTACATTTGGTCTTGAAAAATGAAAATTGATTAGAATATAAATGAAATGCACTGAAACAGAATCTAAATAGAATGCAAATGAAATGCAAGTGAATGCAGATTTGGTAAAATTACTCCATTTCAGAGTCTGTATGAAAAAACAACGCACATAATGACTAAGACCTTGGAAGAATAACTAGCAGAGATTTAATTAAGCCATAAAAATATCCATAAAGGTGCAGATCTTGATGCCATGAGTAAAACAATATCTCTTGTCTTCTTCATAATAAAAATGAAGCAAGTAGCAATAGACTTTTACTATTTTACAAAATGTCAGATTTACTGCCTGTATGAGCGAGAGAACATTTTGCCATGTGATTTCACTGTTACCAAAAGAATTGTTTTCAATAAAGTGTTGCTATTATTATTATGACTTTATTTAAAGAGGGTAACTCAATTAGCTAAGAACTAATCTACCTTGAGGCCCTCGTTCAAAGGAATTTATTTATTTTTGCTGCATCTGTGAAGCCATTGTATATACTGGGTTTGGAAAGAGGAAATAGAGTGGGCATCTCTAATCTCAACTGGAATATTATTCCTGAGCAAAATTCCAGTATTTGAAACTTTTTTTAAAATAATTCCTTATTTGGTTTGGGAATTTTGTAATGTTTGGTAGACATTGATCGCAGGTGGGAAGTATTTCCAGGTAGCCTATACTTGAATAGTGATTGTAAATATTCAGAAGCATTATTATTGGCTATTCTGTACATTAATTTGGCTTTTCTTAAACAGATTCGGTCTTTAATAGGTAGTATTTTTAAATTACCAACTAAATTTTACTTGCTTTCTTTCTGGATTGATATTAACTCAAAAGCTCTTTTTTGGAGATGTGCCAGCTTTGCTAAGTTTTTATCATTTGAATTACCCCATGCTGTATTACAGTAGTCTAAATAGGGTTGCATGTAACTGTTAAAAAATAGTTTTCTGTGCTTTTCAGGAAAAAAGTGTCTTATCCTACTGAGAAGCCATAAACTTTAATTGACTTTTTTACTGATATGTTTAATATGTTCAGTCCATGATAGGTTATTATCTACCAAAACACCAAGTAGACTATTGTGACAGACCATTTGCAACCTTTTATCCTTTCATGTCAGACATAGATCATCGCTATAAAGTTTTGTTCTTTTTTTCCGTGTTGAGATAAGTAATATTCTAGTTTTACCAGTATTAACCACCATGCCATTGCATGTGCACCAGTATTCTAGTTTGTTTAGGGCATTCTGTAAAGAAATTTCGAGTTCTTGTTTTGTGTTTTGGATGTCTGACAATGTTGTGTCATCTGCATAGAGATCTGTAGATGATACTGAGTCCTTTAGTACATACAAGTGATAGGTCATTAATTAATAAAATAAACAGTAATGGACCCAGAATTGAGCCTTGTGGTACTCCACATCTAATTGTTTCAGTTTCAGACAGAACATTTTTAATATAAACATGTTGTGTTCTCTCACTTAAGTATGAAGTAAACCATCTAACTGTGCTTTCATTGGTAGATTTTCAGTTTCTTCAAAAGGATTTCATGATCTACCATGTCAAAATCTTTCCTGAAATCTACAAATACAGAACCTATTATTCTACCTTGATCAAGTGCTTGAAGCCATGTATCTGTTAGGGAGATCAAGGCAGTCCCACATGAGTGTTTCTGTCTAAAGCCTGATTGATTAGGGTATAATGGAAAGTGTTTGGTTAAATACGATATGAATGAATCATGGACATGCTTTTTAATCAATTTTGACAAGTTTGGTATTATTGAGAGTGGCCAGTAGTTATCAGCATCATCCTTAGGGCCAGATTTGTGAATAGGAGTTACTTTTGCAGTTTTCCATATTTTGGGGACAGATGAGGTTGCAATACTTAAATTGATTATGAATGTTAAGCTATCTACAATAGCAGAGGCAGAAGATTTAATGAGTCGTGTACCAATCTGATCAAGTCCTGTAGCTTTCTTAGTATCAAGTTCACTGAGATATTTCTTAACAAAGTTTTTTGAGACTGGTGGGATGGAGAAACATACCTCCTTAGAGATTTTGCTGCTGTAGAACTTTTTCAGTTCAATAAAGTTGTTTTCAATCACTGGTTCTTTTAACTTTGTGGTAATGTTGGTGAAAAAATCATTGAAAACATTTGCAATGTCATTGTCATCAGTGACTATGGTGTCATTAACCAGAAGTGAGTGGATTTTATTTATCTGATCTTTGTGTGTTCCTCCAGTGAGTTCATTGAAGACTTTCCAAATGCAGTTTTTGTTGCTCTTTTTGTTTTCAAGCAATGATTAATAATAATTCTGTTTAGCTTTTTTGATCATACTTGTTATTTTATTTCTCCATACTTTATATTGTGCATGGTTTCCCATAGCCTTAAATTGGTCTCTTGTTTTCATTGCATCAAGGATTTCAGTTGTAAACCAATTAGGTTGGATTTCATTCTTTACCCAATGTACTTTCAGTGGTGAATGCTTAGAGACTACATCCATAAATAAGTCAGTCCACACCCTCAGAGCTTCATCTAAAATTTTGATCATCTTCCAGGGAGCTTTATATAGGTTTTTGAGAAATTGTTTTTCATTAAAATTTTTGAATGATCTGTAAGTGATAGTTTTGTGTGTATTTTTCTTATTTCTCTTGCATTTAACCTTCCTATCAGATAGCCATATAATATAATAAACTAAATGAATTCTTAATATAAAAAATAAGGAATAACTCTTTTCCTTTCTGTGAAAATATGAACATATTCTTAAATTTGTTTTTGTCAAACAGTACATTTTGATTCTATGTATGTATGCATCAGTAGGTGAAATGTACTATAAAGCTGCAATGCTGCATGGTTTAATGATCTCTGCATATTCTGAAATTTCATGAAAATTTAATACGAAATTATTATTATAAGAATTTAAATACTATAGATCGATTAATATTAGTGCATAAAAAAGTCACAGAAAAATGGTGCACTCTCTTCACTAATGTGCCTTAGAAAAAATCTGTACCAATATTTAACATTTCATTTACTATAATTGTTCTTTTCTTAAACTTACATGTACTAACATTAATAAAAATTGAAAAACATGTACTTTATGTGGTGGCCTAAGTGTTTGACCAGTGGGCATGATATCAAATACTCTTACAAACTTAATAATTATGATTGCATTACCTAATAGCACAGCCAAATTGATAGTACATGAAATTGGTTAGCCAGTCATTGAGAGCTGTGAAACATTGAATTTTCTGTGACAGGTGGGTAGTTAAAAGAATTACATTAATCTACCAGGGAATACATCTTACTTCTTTTGGCATCCTCAGCTACTGGATACTGGTTCATATACTGTCTCCACACAATAGCAGAGGAAGCTGAAAATAAAAAAAGACATTTCCATAAAATATAATTTAGGTGTGTTGTTTATACAGTGAAATGTCATGATAATGAATTGGGACTTTAAAAAAAACACAACTCTATGCAACTAGTTTTGCTTTTAATAATGCTTCTTCAGACACAAAATGTTTTGAAAGAAACGTACAACATCTTTATATTTTAAAATAATAATTACATCATTATGTAACATCATAAATGATATACATCATGATAACAATTATACATATGTAACAAGATGTAACAGGATACATGAGTCACTAATGAAATCTGAATCAGTAAAATAATCAAATAACATAGAGAAAAAGAGTCATACATATAATTATATTGTTATAAAAGATATACTATTTATCAATTGAAAAAACAAGTTTTATACAAGTTTATATAGTTCATTGGTATTAAGGTCATTAGCATACAAAGTATCTAATTTATGAATCCAATAAGTTTCTTTTATGACTCTATTCATGTCTGCATGCTTGAAAAATTCATTGATCACCTAAATCATTTTCATCCGACAATTAAATTTACTTATACTTCACCTAGTACATATTACATTTTTAGATGTAACTATAATTTAAAATATTGATAACACTATCTCTACAATGACTCATTTCAAGTATACTAATATCCACAAGTATGTGAAGTATTCTTCATGTCATGTAAAAATGGTATACCATAGAGCCATGCCAAAAGATTCCAACACATTATTTCAGGTGATTGTCAATTACAAAATTTGTTGAATGATTCAAAAACATATTTTCAAAACTGAAATTATTCTAAACATATCATTGATTCTGCGCTCAAAAAAGCCCATAATCTTACTCAATAGGAAGTTTTAAACATGCTGAATCATACAATAGAGAAAAATATAGTTCCTTTTACAATACAATATAATCCTTCATTACCTAATATAGGAATTATAATTAATAAATAATGGAGTCTCCTAAATTTATCAAACAAAATAAATGTAAAATCACTTTACAAAAACTAATTCTTGCTTATAAAAGACCCAAGAATTTGCAAGATTTTCTAATTAGAACTAAACCAACAGAAAATAAAATATGACAATTCTTGTCATCTAAATGTAATAGACACCAGTGCTCTCAATGTGCAAACATAAGAGAAAGTGCTTCTTTCAGTAGCGCTAATACAAAAGAGGTATTTTCTCTACGTTAAAACAATGCATATCAACTGATGTTATTTATTTGAAAAGCAGTAAAAAATGCTGGGCAAACACTTCAACAAGTTTTTAAGAGAATGAATAATTGTCACTTTCATATAAAAAAAATTATAGAGATCCTCCTTTTTCCTCAATTCTTCAACACATTTTAATACCAATAATCACTCTCTACTAGATTTTTCTTTTATGCCAATAGATATTGTCATGGAGAGGTGAACAGACTCATAAAAGAAACTTACTGGATTCATAAATTAGATACTATGTATCCTAAAGGCCTTAATACCAATGCACTATATAAAATTATATATATAAATAAACTGATAAATTGTATATCATTTATAACAATAATAGACTTTTTGTCTCTAATTTATTATATTATTTTAATGACAATAATAACAAACATGATTATGATTTTTAATGCAATTTTGAAAAATGTCCAGTCATATCTCATATCGCTACAATGTCTGCATTGTGGTAGCTTAAGTGATGTCTAGCAATGGGGCATCATGCCACAGACATGAATCATAATGCCCCACCCAGTCACATTAACACTAACCTCTTAATGCAGAGTGCCCAACGACAAACCTGTTAGTATCATTTTTGTAAGTCTTTGGTATGACACAGCCAATGTTCAAACCTGTGACCTCTGCAACCAAGACAAACATTCTAACCACTTGACCACTGGAGCAGTCCAAATCATTACTGTAAAATGTTTTTAACCTTGATCCCAAGGTCAAATGGCTTGCAGAATTTTATTACATTTCACTAGGATGACTAGAAGATAGCAAAGGTTTTGAATCCTTGAGCCCTGGGCAAGAGGATATAGAATGCTGTATAGTTTTCTCTGCAATTAAAATAGCATATCCATTCCCACCAAAGAAACTAAAGTCCAAATGTCCCAACCTTTTCACCCAAATCACTTTTTGATGACCAAGCAGCCAAGGTCCATAAGAATATTGTTGCACATAGGGAATGTGTCACTTGCTTTCATATAGCAGTACATCCCACATTATGGATGGATTTATAGAGATAATAGTTAAGAGGGGGGTGGGGATCCAATCCTCTTCCCTACTCTGGTGCCTGCAAATCAATTCTCATGCAGGATATAACAGCAGTCTGGAGAAAAAGGAAACTCAAACCTATCCTTATGTATCTAATGAAGGGTCTTCAATGACCAGTATCATGTGCCCAATGCCTAGGCTTAAACAAAATCTTGAGACTAATAACATGGTTCCCACTCTTTTGTAAACATAAATTTCCAGATTTTTTTCTAAATGAAATTAATTTTTTCAAGATTCAGAGATAGCCATTACTGAATGGTATTAAAGAACATTTTAGATTATAAAACATGCATTTCCTAAATCTAAAGATGTTTCTTTTTTAAGATGCTCCAAAACATCTAAGCTTGAAAAGATGATCATGTACAAAACCATAAAATGTTATCACACAAAACTAGTTGGACTATATTCCTATAAACTGGCATGCAAAGTCATTTCCAATCTATGGAATAACCATTCTAACTTAACTTGCTGACCTGCATTATTTTGCTACATGGAAACAACATAATGAACATAAATTAGTTTTGTTTCCTTTCAAACTTTTAATTCTAAAGAATTCTAAGACAATATATATTCATGTTATACAAAGTAAACTTTTCGTATCATAGTATGAAAACCCAATTGATGCAAAGTTATAGAATCTTATCTTGTCACAAAAAAGTTTAATCATCACTTAATCTGTACCAATAAAACCCAGCAAGATTTTTCAGTCAACCTAAACGTCTTAAGAGGATCTGGTTAAAAATCCAACATTTAAAAAACATTTACAAAAGGGTCGATTTTAATTTTGACAAAATACCTTCAAAATTATGTATTGTTGTATAAACAAGAACTGAATTTTCCATAAAAATCATGTCTTCTTGTACTTCAATAAACTAGTCCTCAAACTTGTACTGATGGAGTGACTGTATCTTTTTGTTTAATATATAAGAAATGTGATGACAATTTCCCATTTCTACTTCGTTCTATTTTAGATTGGTTACCAATGCTTCAAGCTACATGTCACTGTGTAATAGCTTCGCACCAAAGATCAGCTCTGAGATTCAACACTTTTGACAACAAGGTTGGCTAAAAACAAATCCACGGACAGACTAGATGAAACTTCAGCACAGATGAAACCTGATCAGATACTCACAATTTACATAACTAGCCACATAACTTCACAAATCTCAAACAACATTGGAAGTCATATAGTCATGTGATATCAAGTCCTTTTTAATATTGTTGTACAAATATTCAATTATATTAAATGAAAGTCAGATACCTTTTGTAAAAACTAGACAGAACATATAACTTTCAACATGTTTATTTTGAGAACAGTGACAAGAAACCTGTTGCTGTTGCAGAATCTGGCAAGTCCTAATTCATCAAGCATACAACAAATTTGTATTCACCTGATATAACAAAACCCTGGTAGTTGTTCTCTGAATAAATATAGAGAACTATGTGTTCTGCTGATTTTAGTTTTTTTGCATTTTTATAACAACTAGTATATGACTTTCAAATACACTGTAATATATTTTTCTTTTTTTCTACAACATTTGAAATGGGTTGCTGTTGATAAAATATAACTACTGGATTTATGTCATGAATATGTAGATTGTTAAATACATATATCTGTGCGATTAGCAATGCAAATCACAAGCACCTGGTCAAATTTCATGACACATAAAGATGTATCTTGTCTTTCAGCAGAAAAAAAAATATAATGATTTTAATACCCCTGTACAAGGAATTTCTGAGAAAATAAATAATTTTCATATTGATTTCATGCAAATATGACTTGATTTAATGTCTAAATTTGCTAAGCCATCTGGTAGGCAGTTACCCTTTGCTGCCACCCTATTAGCCTCTTGTGATGCTTGACTGGTTTTACATACATTCCATGTAAGAAAAGATATAGATATCAAGCTGTCTGTGTAAAAAAAGTCTACTAGATGAATCTAATCAACTGAGTGATTGATTGAATTTTTTTTTAATGACTGATTTTTAATTTGAACCCACTGGATAATGGTTAGATACAAAAGAGAGGATGTTAAGTACCAAGAAGCAACTACATAGAGACAAGTCTGAGACAATTTTGGGATTTTCAAATAAGTGTCATAAAATGAAATTTTCCAGAAACAGTTATTACAAGCACAGATAAGGCAGAATTATTCTAACTTGAATGGTTGTTGTTGTTGTTAGGCTTAACACCATTTTTCAAAACATGATAGGCTATACATGGTGGCCAGTGTCAATGGTGGAGGAAGAAACCAGGAAATCCGCAGAAAAAAAAAACACTGACCCACGAGAAGCAACTGGCAAGCTTTCTCACAATATCCACATTTGCCAAATCTTAAACTCAAACTCATGCAGACAGAGGTGAGATGGCAGTGATCTGTAACGGACAGCACTTTAGACCACTCGGGGTCCCTCTAACTTGAATGGTGTGTAACAATGTTGATAATTTAATAAAGTTCATCCTGATTGGCTAATCTAGATGACAGTATGCTTCTGAGATAAAATTTAATATTTTAAGTAATTTCTGCCATGAAATTATTCCAAATTTCTGAAGAGAGGCAAGAAGTCTTTACTCCAGCAGTTAAAAATATTGTCTAATTATTAAACTGTAAAAGGGATGGGGGTCCAAAAAGTTGATGACTTGGAAAAGACAGAGTCAGCTTCACAGACAGACAGCTAGTCTCAAGAAAGCCACAAGCACAACAATATGTTAGCTGGTGCAAGTTTGTAATTATTGGTTGCATTTAGTCACCTTAAATTCATACTTCAATTGTCCTTAAGTTCAGAAATTATTTGTTGCATTCATTTGTCATGAATGTTATACGGCTCATGCATTCTAAGAATGTCATACAATATTTCCTTGATATGAATTTTGAGAGAATTGTCTGAATTTGCTTGTTTATATGTATTTCATGCATTACTTCTGATGCAAATTGTGTAAATATGTGAATTCATCTGTCTTGAATGAGATGTATCACATATTGTAAGAACTGTTTAGTCTATATCTAGAAATATGTCAAAAACTGATACTAGCAAGTTATGTAATTAAGTCAAGCTGTGAAATCCATTAAAACAATTGTGTAATTAAGTTCTGAACTCTTTTTAAATGAGAATTGATGGTGTTTTCATTAGGATCATGTCAACTGACATTATTTATCTAGTGATTTATAACCCACAGTAGGGCATAGTATTTTATTAAAGAGGTTTAATTATATTATAGTTGGACTAGCAATGCAGAGTAGCAGTATGGAAAGTCATTAATCTAATGATAAAATGTTGTGGTTGTGTGTGGTTGCAAACTGACCAAATTAGCCTTAGTTCTGAGGAGTTGTATATATATATATATATATATATATATATATATATATATATATATATATATATATATATATATATATATATATATATATATATATATATTAATGTTCAAGTAAATATTGTTTGATTTGAGAAGTATAAAGGTCTGACAACTATTTAGGTTGTATTCTATTTATTTAAAGGAGTAAATAACTTCATGTTTGCAAGACAGCAGATAGCCAAGTTTTAATTGACTGCTGGAAGAGGTTGGAGAGACAAAAGAGGAAAAGGAATAAGACAACTCTGACCCTTCACCAACACTGAAATTGAAAGGACCAGAAGCAACCAGGTTATGCTGAGCAACAAATTCAATCATTCATCCAATTCTATGATGAAATTTGTTTTTTAAAAGAACAGCTAAATGCATTTCTTAACAATTTTTAAGTTCCATTCTAAGAGAAAGTCTATCATTCAATGTTATATTCAGTTTCATTTTGTTTATGAAATTGAATAAACTTATATTATACATTTGGGGCACATGCATGTCCTATTCTGAATCTCTGCTCAGATCTCTCTTATTCCTTTCAATTATTTCATATTTGATAATATTAATATATAATTTATCCAGGCAATAACACTGTAGTTATCATATGTGTGTGTGTGTGTTTGTGTGTGTGTGTGTGTGTGTGTGTGTGTGTGTGTGTGTGTGTGTGTGTGTGTGTGTGTGTGTGAGGGGTATCTTTCAAAGTTCTAAATTTTTCAAAAATCGTTGAGACACTGGTAAAGAAAGAGTAACTTGACCTAACTTACCAGTTTCTATAAGTCCTATGAGTATCAACAATGAAAGGGTAGCTCTTGCCATGGTGGCAGTTTGACGCTACAGCTGTTGCTAGAATAAAAAGAAAATATAATTGATTAAATTTCAGAAAAATTAGGTTCAGCAATTTGATCTCTATAATATTTTATATAAGCACAAAGTAGTAATGCAACATAAAACTAATTACCAGTTGATGTATACTCAATTAAAAGGGTATATTCTAAAACTGAAAATATTTTATGGAAAACCTACCAAAATGAATCTGAAAACAAAGGATGAAATTTTTTTAAAGATAAGATGGATTTCACTAAGAAACAAAGGTAGAGCTAGCAAATAATGTGCATTTAGTATACAATTGGTGGATGTAATGGGCAGTTTTATAGCTCTTCAACCTTATCACTTGCATACTTATATCATCAACATACATGCTGGATACCAATATTTGACAGACCTAAAGAAAGAATTTAAACTCTTAAACAAGCATATACATAGGACAGTTTTTGTGTTATACTGCTGATTTGATTGGCTGAATGTTCGTAAGTCACCTAACCTGTATCATTCTTCATCAAGTTTCCAGCACTGGTAGTCTTCCTAATGAAGGCTTTGTGAAACATCAGAGAAGTTGCTGGCCAATTAAATGCCAGGGAAGTTTCTGGCAATTTTAAGTTAGATATTGGATTTTATGGAAAAGAATTTTCAGTGGGATACTTGGATTTTTGCTATTGAAAACAAAAGCACCCCACAGCTAAGAGAGCAGACCTGACCTGTTATGTAGCCAAGCTATGTTTAGCTCTCTCCAGTGATTTTAAACCAACAGTTGAACCCTGTACCTCAAACAAATTATATTTCAAGGTCTTGCCCAGTCAGGTCTCATCTGTACAATTTACCAAAATTACAAGATGTCCTAGAGTAGTGTCCAAATGGCCATGACACAATGATTTATTCATTTACAACTGGTATTATGGTAAATGTATTAATAAACCTACATCACCTGCAAGCATCAAACCACAATACCCTCTAAGCAGATCTTCCACATTTGAATGAAGAGCTTCAAATTCACAATTCAATGAATTCAAATTTTACTAGTTCTGGCATCTACATTTTTGGAATAATTTTATTTTAGTCTCAAAACCAACATTTCCATAAAATTTCTGAATGTAATCTCATCAATGGACCAAAACTGGTGCATTCTGTGTTATATGAAACACACTGCAATGGATTATCCACTATGAAATTACCTTGATGACATGTGGATTTAAATAAACATGAAGAAGCCAAAATCAGCTCTACCCAAGACCTTTTACCAGATTTCAGATTCCCAGCTTGCATGGTATGACACACTTGAGACAAACCTAGACTGTATATGATGTGAGAGCAAACATACAAATATGATGTAAGACTTCAATACAGAAAATCTGGGCTTCAATATAAATACACCAAACTCTACAACATGACAAATAATGATCAATGGAAAATACTTTGTAATCTATCAGACTTACAAACTAGATTTATACATCTACTAAAGTATAGAAAATTCTAAGACGTATGAGCAACAAATAAACTACTAATCCAAAAATTATAAAAATTAACTACCAATCTAGAAGTATCTCTAATGCAAATATGTCCATCCGTATAAATGTACTGTATATATTTGCTTATGAGTCCAACAGCAAACTACACAGATCCAGATTTGATATCCCATAATGCACTGCCAGAGCTTAGCCTATACAGTTTGTTTGCAGTAATCCATAAAACAAACATGAGAGACAAGAGAAACACTGATCTGCAGGAGCAATATGCTATGACAGATCAGGATCTTTATTGTTTGCAGTTGGAATTGACTAATAACATGTAAAGATGGTGCTCAGAATTTTCATCCAATATGTTCTGGAAGGATATGATGTGGTTTCATGGTCCATGATAGATGGGGTTGTTAATTTACTGGTGTGGTTATATGGCTGATTTTTTCAACAAATTAGTTTTGCTAAAATAAGGATGTGTTTGCTCAAAGAAAAGAGTAAAACATTTAAAAATACCAGAAGAGAGGAGATAAATATCAAAATCAAAGTCACAGTTAATTATTAATGTATAAAAACATTTCCCTGCAGAAAACATTCTATACCAATATATTGATACTAAAAAAAAGTTTTCAAAATATTTCCAACATATTGTACTGAATTCAAAAGTATCAAACTCTATCTACTTTGATGGCAATTTTGTCCAAAAAATTACTGATACCAAAACAAATATTAAAAAAATGTGTTCTTACTAATGTTGCTCTACAATACATTAAATTGTGTAACAATAACAGATACTATTAAAACAAAGCAGGAAATTTTGCATTTAGCAATTTTGATTTTAAGATTCCAAAATTCAGACACTCTCACATTTTGGAAATGCGATGGCAAAAAATAAACTTTTCTAGATGGAATTGGTGTTGATAATATCAGAGCATTATATCAAAACTGGATCATTTTCAGACTGATAGAAATTGTCAGGCCTCTCTTTAAAAAAAAGTAGCACAAGATTTGAAATCAAATGATATTCTAATTTATCATGTTAGAATCTTATGTTATTTACAAGGATTCTAAATTCACATTCAACAGTCAAACCTTTCAACAAAAAAAGAAAAAATATACTAATAAAAACAAATAACCTTTATGATCATACTCCAACATATCAGATTTGATCATACATGTCAATCATTTAGTTGCCAAGTATTTTAAATGTTGCAAGTCTAATTCTTTTTTAAATTTTTTCTTTTAAAATATCGTTGCATAAAATACATCTATTGGGTTAAACTCTATAGCATATTTTTCTAAAAGAAAAAATCTTTTTTTATAAATAAATAAGTTTAGTTTGATAAAAAAAAAACCTGGTGAAGTATAGAAGGATGATACAAAAACTAAAGCAACATATACTCTGGAGCCCAAAAGGATGCATCTTCTGATACATTTTACTATTATTAAGTAAATCAATATTTTCTTTTCTGGACAATATTTAATACTTCCTTAGAATTTGTTATGATAATTTTCATAAATATCTGGCCTGCATGGCACTTTTTGAGAAAATGTCCAACATGAATCCAAAACATTAAAACTTGGAATCATTTTTTTATATACCCTTTATTCAGCACCTAATTTGCAATTTAATAATTAATTAGAATTTAGAACTTTTTACTCCTGTCAAACAGTGGTAACAAACATTAATAATTTCCTGGAAACATGAAATAAATAGCATCTTATTAATGCAATCATGTTAGATTTTAGAAAAGCATCTGAACTGGTCAAACATGTTTTTTACTGAAATTATAAATATATTGATATTCAGATATAACAATACCAGAAATTGCAAAAGTAGGGCCCAATGGCTCCTACAGGATCAAAAAGTTGAGTAACTTTTAAAAAAGAAGTAATGAAAATACTTACATGTTTATATTTCATTTTTAAATTTAAAAACATATAGTATCATTATTACAGGAACTCATGTCAAAGATACTACATCATCATTGCTGAGAGAGAGAGAGAGAGAGAGAGAGAGAGAGAGAGAGAGAGAGAGAGAGAGAGAGAGAGAGAGAGAGAGAGAGAGAGGGTTATATCTCAGTGTGCAAGCTTATCTGCATTGAGTGCATATGTAGCTGTTAATGTTGTGTAATGTTGTCAAAATGATTAAGATAGTTTGAACATGTATTAGTTAAGGCTGAATTTGAAAATAATGACAAGGTATTGTCTAATGAGCATTAAAACTTTACCTGTAAATATTATTTCACCTTTACCATACCATGAACCTAAACAGGGTCCTTCTTATTTAATAAGAAGATCTCAGACCATTGCTTTATTGGGTTAAATCAGTGGTTTCTAAATGTAAAATTTTAGGACCACTATTCTTTTTCCTGTTTATCAATGATCTCTCTTTGGTATGTGACCAAATGATATGACGGTGTATGCAATGGCACAGCTGGAAGTACAAATTTAACTGGAATTGATTTCAATCTAGATTTTAGTAAGTTATACTTTTCTGAACATCCAAAACATAACACAAAATTAAATAATCTATGGAAAGTCATAATGGAATTTCATTCGTTGGATTAATCAAGTTCAAAGGTACATAAAGGTGCATTCTGATATTTCTATCAAGTTGATTTAAAGACATGCTTCCCAAATTCAAACCAAATAGTGCCAATATTTAGCAGTTCTCTCAGTCAGTGAGCAGCTTGAATCCAGCAATAATACATCATCTATTACATGCTGAGATTAACAATGTTGGGGAGTGCCACAAATATAATCCAGGCAGAAAGGCTAAAAATGTTTATGTTATATACAAGGACAACACGACAGGGAACAGTTTTTTTGTGTGAAAGGGCTGATGTCATGAAATGATGTGCATACAGAAAAAGTATATTTGTTGTCTTGTCATTTCTGTTCATTTGCAGAAAAAGGTGGTTTAATGTAAATCTGTGATTTATTTGCATCCAAAAATGGTTTAATGTAAATCCTCCTGATATGAAGTCAAAAATCTGACCAATTTCACAAATCTGATTTGTCCAATGTTGCCATCTTTGTTCTGTCATTAAAATGATAACACCCATTCTGTGTTACAAAGTTCGCGTATTTTATTGTACACGCGAATAATTTACGTTTAACACATTCATGATTCTGTGTGAGAATTTACCCCAACAGACCAGCAATAACATATAAAATCTTATTCCCCCCATTCTTAAAATTAGTATTATTTACATTAGTGATACGACTAAACGAAACAGATAATATTCAAGCAGCTATTTCTCTATGCAACTAAATGACACTACATTCAATTCACAGTATTATATGCATACAATCCTATAAAAGGTGTGCTGCTACACTCACCCTCGCCATAAGATGAAATACTCTTTTACTTTCAGCTTTGCTATCGGTTGCACAATTTTACGGTCAGATAAATATATTATATAATTTCTAACTGAATTTTTATCAGTTATTGTCAACCTCGTTATAAACTTACCTTATTATCCTAAACCTCCCTCAATAATAACGCCCTGCACACATACGATTTGTACGAGAATGGAATACACCAGTACACAAAGTTCTATTTTTAGCCGACAGTCGGAGAGAGACCGGTTTGACATCAAAATACAGGTAATGTATGCTTCGTTGATCTTGTTTACATCTGCCGCCGTTTTACTTTGGGTGACACTGAAGGAAAAGCTCCTGCTTTTAAAACTAATGTTGTAAGTTAAATCTTTAAACTTAATTATGTTTGTATCATGCAAAATTTTACTATAAAATAAGATTATTTAATATTTTTTAAAACTGACTTTGAATCTGCGAGGAAAATATGCGATTGATAATAAAACAAATTTCGTTAAATTAAACAATTATACTTTACACTCAACGATTGAACGGTATGTAACCAAATGGGCGGAGCCAAGTGACAATACGACTATTTTTGAAGTTGCAAAACCGGTTTCATATCAATACGCTATGTCAGTCTTTCATTAAAGTAAGGGTTTGGCGATATCTTCAAGGTGTTCAGTGCAGTCATTCACGATAGACAGAAAAAACAAATGGACATTACTAGCTAATTCTGAGGACAGAATATTTTTACTTGTGTACAGGTACAATTTGCAATATTACACGCTTACGTATAAACATGTCACAGAAAAACGATAGTATATATTTACAATTCATTGTATGATGTTGACACTATTAAATTTGAAACCACTGGTGCCGTTTACAGAGCATCAATCTTGGATAAACATTTTAAGATAGGGGAGGGTCAAAGCGGTCCGATTTGCGCGAGAAGGAATTTTTGCATCTGTAATAGGGCTGTAGCAGCCCCACTGTCACTATTAATTCGGTAGGGGTTGGGATATTTTCAAAAAGCTGGTCTCCAAAACGTGGTGATCAGGTTTTAAAATATTAATGATCAATGGAACGGTATCATTTCATATTTTTCAGGGGGGGGGGGATTTTTCGGCAAAATATTAATACTGATTTTGATTTATAAAAAAAAAAAAAAAACTTGTTTAGCTGGGAACAAGCACAAACTCGTTTATTTACAAATTTGCAGTTTCCATGTTGGTACAGCTTCAACCTTTAGCTGTGGTGGTAACCATGAATTTGTGTTCATATTTTTGTACAAATTTTAAGTTTCAGTGATCAAATTGTATGACAGAGACTTGTTTACAGAGACTTTGACTATATTTGTGTAGACACAAATATGTATTGAATTAAATTTAATGGGCACTCTACAGATAATATGAACTTCTGAGAGAATGACATGCATAGGGTGACATGCACAATGGAGAGAATGTTGGCATACTTCTATGCTTCTTTCATGTACTTTGGCTGAATTTCATTTGGATATTGTATGTGTGTAAATTGTACATGATTTAAGCACACAGCCATCTAAAATTACTGCTCAACAAATCTTTATCAGTTATTGAAATAGAGAAAATAAAGTATTCCAGACTAGAAAATACTAGCCCCAGAAAGTGCAGAGGCCCTTTTTTATTCTTCAAAATTTACCTCTGAAATCTAGAAAGTGAAAACAATAGCCAGTAAAACCAGTGAGGGAAACCTGTAAAAGTCTTTTTACTTTAAGAATCTAACCATATGCAAAATGTGAAACTCTTGAGCACCTCTTATTTGTGAGTAACATAATCAGAAAAACTAAAAGTTAAAATATAACTTGTGTTATTGATACATTAATAAAAAAAGTTCTGATGATTACTTTAATCAGTATGTTCATACCTTGTGCTTTCAGTGGCAGTTGTGAACTTAGAACAACCAGGGTAGCTAATAATATAAAGAACTTGGGGTATCTTGTCTTTAATTACATCCAACATCAAAGACTAACTCAATACCTTTGATGGTTTCATTAATTTTTCATTTTTGAAAGTCATGGACGTCTGAAAAATTTATCATTACCATAAAACAAAATATAGAATATAAAAAAGTAAGTAAAAAATGGAGATAAAAATAGTGTCTGTTTCATTTTTATATACCTGACAGTATTTTGAGAGCTTTTAAATTCTTTTATCCATAATAGAACAATGTTTATATTGTAGAGCATTTTTAAAAAATTTCATCCTTTGCTATCTTTAATATCTACTTTTTAAATAGCATTTTATTGATAATTGATAACATTAGTTGAATATGAAAGGGAGATAACACTTTATAAGACATAAACAAGATGCCTAATAATAATAAGCCTCCGTAAGCCAAAAATAAAATTGCCACATATGATATTAATAGTAATAAATTAGACAAATTCCTAGGATATGCCAAATCAGTATCAAAAAGTTACAATGGAAATGAATATACAGGGAAAAAAATGACACCCAAATCAATAGTTTTCATTACCAGGAATTGTAAATCATGAACAATTAACTGGCTCTGTTGGTAAAAATAAGTTGCATTTTGGTGTAATTGGGACATCAGGTTTATTATGAAGGTACAAGAAAGTGGAGCCTCTAGGCTGTCCAGTGGTCATATTCTGGATATCCTGGAGAAATTTGGTGAATAATATCCATTAACAAAAATCCTGACTATTGTACTTCAATTTTTATTTTATTTTCTGTCATTAATGACAACTGTACAAGATTGTAATCAGGACAGGTCCAAACTGCTTGTGTACCAGTCAATTCATGTGATCAGATAAATTCTGTTTTGGACAAAATCAAAATTGTATGACCTGCCATGATGAGTAATGTGTGTGCCTTTGGGTTATAGTTTTTCTCTCAGGGCAGAAGAAATAGCACATTTGGAGTGAGGGAACAGATTATTAGCATAATGAGTATGAAGATTTTGTGATTGTCATGCAATAAAACTCCAGTTTTAAACATTTCTGTCCTCTTATTATTTAAAGTAAATTTGATATTTGAGTGACACTAAGAAAAATTATGGTCAGATCTTGAAGGTGAGTGAGAGGAAAGAAAAACATTTCTATTTTCAAGGATGATTTAAGTTTGTCAGTGTGATATTGCAATTGCTTGTGTGCCAAAGTGCAGACAGCAGTGACCCAAAACTGCTGTGGAATATTGTAATGGCAGATTAGAGTTGCAGTGTTTTTTATTTTTTTATCAAGTGAAATTGCTCAGACTTGATCTCTTGGCACTTTACAACAAAAAATCTGAGTCTATTATGTTTTAAAACTGGTCGGCAATATACATAGTAATGTTATTTTAGTACATGTAATATTCTGCAGTGTTTTATACATTTTCTTTTTTCAGGCTTTCAGAAGTTGGAAGCAGCTTTAAAGCACCAGAAATTTATCAGCATGGAGAAAATTGTAGTACTTCTGCTTGTAATTGGTATGTGGTAATCTTTAAATAAAAATAAGGGTTCTTCCTGAAGTTATGGGCCATTTTAGACAATGCTAGTGGCAACAAGAGTGGCGTTGTTAAGTGTTGCATTTTTTTTCTCAAAAAAAGGCTCTAAAACAATATAAATAAGACATTGTACCAAGCAATATTGAGGATATGCATGTTATCTTTGCTTTCCAAGATCAAAGTGAAATGAGTATGCATTGAATGGTTGATTTTTGTCTTAATCTCACCTTTATATTAATGCTCTGAAGAAAGAACAAATTTATTCTGTGTCAATTTGAAGATTGGTAATCTTAATAATAAGACATAATTACATCTTTGAAGACTAATTTCTCTTTAACTGATGGAGTTTGGATGGTTCTAACAAAATTAAGTACCTTCTCCTAGGTTGAGCTAGTTCACTGAAAGTACATCCAGTAAAGAATTAAATCCAACCTAATTGATGCTATGAAAACAAGAGACCAATTCAAGGCTATGGAAAACCATGCACAATATAAAGTATGGAGAAATAAAATAAGTATGATTAAAAAACTAAACAAAATTATTATCAATCATTGCTTGAAAACAAAAAGAGTGACAAAAATTGCATTTGGAAATCTTCAATGAACTCACTGGAGGAAAACACAAAGATCAGATAAATAAAATTCACTCACTTCTGGCAAATGACACCATAGTCACTGATGACAATGACATTACAAATGTTTTCAATGATTTTTTTCACAAACATTACTACAAAGTTAAAAGAACAAGTGATTGAAAACAATTTTATTGAACTGAAAAAGTTCTTCTGCAACAAAATCTCTAAGGAGGTATGTTTCTCTATCCCACCAGTCGCAAAAAAACTTTGTTAAGAAATGTCTCAGTGAACTTGATACTAAGAAAGCTACAGGAGTTGATCAGATTGGTCCATGGCTCATTAAATCTTCTGCCTCTGCTATTGTAGATAGCATAACATTCATAATCAATTTAAGTATTGCATCCTCATTTGTCCCCAAAATATGGAAAACTGCAAAAGTAACTCCTATTCACAAATCTGGTCCTAAGGATGATGCTGATAACTACCGGCCAATCTCAGTACTACTGAACTTGTCAAAAATGATTGAAAAGCATGTCCGTGATTCATTCATATCATATTTAACCAAAACTTTCTGTTATACCCTAATCAATCAGGCTTTAGACAGAAACATTCATGTGAGACTACCTTGATCTCCCTAACTGATAAAGGTCTTCAAACACTTGACCAAGGTACAATAATAGGATCTGTATTTGTAGATTTCAGGAAAGCTTTTGACATGGTGGATCCTGAAATCCTTTTGCAGAAATTGAAAATCTACCAATGTGATGAAAGCACAGTTAGATGGTTTACTTCATACTTAAGTGAGAGAACACAACATGTTTATATAAATAATGTTCTGTCTGAACCTGAAACAATTAGATGTGGAGTACCACAAGGCTCAATTCTGGGTCCATTACTGTTTATTTTATTTATTAATGACCTACCACTAGTACTAAAGAACTCATTATCATCTACAGATCTCTATGCAGATGACACAACATTGTCAGACATCCAAAACACAAAGCAAGAACTCAAAATTTCTTTACAGAATGCCCTAAACAAACTGGACAACTGGTGCACATACAATGGCATGGTGGTTAATACTGGTAAAACTAAAATAATACTTATCTTAATACAGAAAAAAAAGAACAAAACTTGATAGTGATGAACTATGTCTGATAGGGAAGGATAAAAGGTTGCAAATGGTCTGTCACAATAGTCTACTTGGTGTTTTGGAAGATAATAACCTATCTTGGACTGAACATATCAAACATATCAGTAAAAAAGTCAATTCAAGTTTATGGCTTTTCAGTAGGATAAGACACTTTTTTCCTGAAAAGCACAGAAAACTATGTTATAACAGTTACATACAATCCTATTTAGACTACTGTAATACAGTATGGGGTAATTCAAATGATAAAAACTTAAGCAAAGCTGGCACATCTCCAAAAAGAGCTTATGAGTTAATATCAATCCAGAAAGAAAGCAAGGAAAATTTAGCTGGTAAGTTAAAAATACTATCTATTAAAGACCAAATATGTTTAAGAAAAGCCAAATTAATGCACAGGATAGCCAATAATAGTGCTCCGGAATATTTACAATCACTATTCAAGTATAGGCTACCCGGAAATACTCCCTACCTGTGATCAATGTCTACCAAACATTACAAAATTCCCAAACCAAATAAGGAATTATTTTTAAAAAGTTTCCAATACTCTGAAACTTTGCTCAGGAATAGTATTCCAGTTGAGATTAAAAATGCCCACTCTATTTCCTTTTTCCAAACTCAGTATATACAATTGCTTCAGAGATGCAGCAAAAATAAGTAAATTCCTTTGAATGAGGCCCTCAAGGTAGATTAGTTTTTAGCTAATTGAGTTAACCTCTTTAAATAAAGTCATAATAATAATAATAATAATAATAATAATAATAATAATAATAATAATAATAATAATAATAATAATAATGGAGCCATTAAAAGTATTAAAACATTAAAAGGAATGTTTTGGAAGTAATGGTTCCAAAGATTAGTATACTAGGGTAAGTGACCACTTTACAATTTTTCTAAAATATATGTCAATGTAAAAGAAGAAAATTATATCTATTACTCATAGATGTTTTTAAAACTTCGATACTATTAAATTCCATCAACATCTGAAACAGATTCCATGGGGTACATTCAAAATCTTTGTAGATATTGATGATGTTTTAGATGCTTGGAGAGATCTGTTCATAAAAACAGTAAACATGTCCCTTTTAAAATACACAGGATAATTAATGACCACCAGTCTGGCTGGATCTTCCCAGATATATTTAAAGCAATAAAACAAAGAGACCAATTAAAAATCAGCCAGAAATCAAGCTGAATATAGAGTTTGGAAGAATAAAGATAATAAAATAATACATCAAGCCAAACATGAGCACTACAAAAAAAGTGCTGGGTGAAATCAGAAATGACCCAAAATCTATCTGGAAAGTTTTTACAGAATTTGGTGCAGGGAAATGTAAGAGTAAAACTTAAAGTTTACCCCTCAATCATGAAGGCATTTATACCACTAATCCAACTGACATCTCATATAGTTTTAATGACGTTTTCTTTCAAATTGATTAAAAACTTGAAGAACCAATAACTTCATCTGATCATCTGGAACTCAGAACTTTTGTGCTAAAAAACTCCCAAACAATATAAAGTTTGAAATTCCTGAAATGAGTCCTTAATTTGTGCTGAGTTATATTTTAAAAAATGGATCATTGTAAAGCTGCATGACTTGATATGGTTGGACCAATGCTACTAAAGGTAGCTGCACCTGCAATTGTATATCTCTCATTTACAATGAAAATATTAGGTCTAATAAATTTCCACAGGCATGAAAAACTGCCAAGGTTACACAGATGTAGAACAAAAGATGATGCAAATAACTACAAACCCTTCTCTATCCATCCTTGTCTTTCTAAATTACTGTAAAAACATGTATAATATTCTTTTCTCAACTATTTGAACACTTATGATGTTATTACTAATAAAAAGTCACATTCCTGTGAAACTGCATTTGTATCTTTGATTCATAAATGGCTGAAAGCATTAGATCAAGGAGAAATGGTAGGCACTATTATGGTTGATTTTCATAAAGCTTTTGATCTTGAAGACCATGCAATTTTGTTTGAAAAACTAAAAATCTATCAATGCAGTGACTGCTCCCTAAAATGGTTTACTTCTTACTTAACTGATAGAGTGCAAAAAGAATCTTTAAATGGTCAAATTTCTTAAAGTAAAATTGTTAATTGTGGATTACAACAAGGCTCTATCCTTGAACCTTAGTTATTCATTTTATTTATCAATGACTTATCTCTTAATATAGAAACTTCAATTTCTTCCACTTACCTCTGTTAAGATACTACACTAAGATGGATAAAACTAAAATGGTACTTGAAAATAACTTACAAGATGCTCTCAACAGACTTTTAGTATGGTGCAAGGAAAACAGTATGATCATAAATACAGACAAAAATGAAAGCCCTACTAGTTACAACCCAACAAAAAAAAGCAAGGTTAGATAGCGACAAACTACAGGTTTTATTTGACAATGTGAGCATTAATATGACCTCTCGGGATAAAATTCTTGATGTATTCATAAATAACAATCTTGCTTAGTCTATTCACATTATTTATGTTTCAAAAAAGGTTAGTTCTTATCTTTGGCTACTGAGGAAAATCAAAACATACATTCCTCTTCAATATAGGGTCATCTTTGATAAAAGTTACATTCAGCCATATCTGGACTATTGTACATGTAATGTAATTTTGGGTAATACCTCTAATTCAAATATAACAACACTTTTTAGACTCAAAAAAAAGGGCTTGCCATTTTTACTTCTAGATCACTATAGACAATTTCCATGATGCAATGAATAATATAAAGATTTTACAAATTCATGAAAGAATATTTCTTAGAAGGCCATATTGATGTCTAAAGTGTCCAGAAAAGCCATTCCTGTCTATATAATCAATATCTTTCATCAAAGAGATGATGATGGTACTTCAAATTTAAGGTCCATGAGAAGTAAAAATTACATTATACCAAGGCCAAAGAAAGAATGAAACAAGATTACCAGTGACATTTGGCAGACTCCTAACACTTGTTCTTTTCATAATGAGTGTCTCAAATAGATGAAATCTTCGGACATTGAACAGTTCTAGTAAAATAAATATCACCTGCTTTCCTGTAATTTTGTATCATTTTCACAGCAGAATGTTTCAATGCAGGATATTTTCTGTGCATATGTTCCAGACTTGATACTTTGATTTTTAAATCACTTAATTATTTAGTGTCAAGCCAAATTCTTCACATCATGTTGTATATACTTTATACATTGTACATAACAGATGAAAGGCTCAAAGTAGATTAGTTCTGTAACTAACTGAGTTATCTTCTCTAAATAATAATAATAATAATAATAATAATAATAATAATAATAATAATAATAATAATAATAATAATAATAATTTGATGATGATGATGATGATGATTATTTTTATTATTATTATTATTATTATTATTATTATTAGTAGTAGTAGTAGTAGTAGTAGTAGTAGTAGTAATAGGATTGTTGAATGGCATAGCATTGCTTTTTGTAAATGAAATATTACTAGAATATTTTTTTTAAAACTTTTGTCAGAATTATTATTATATGCTAAGTATTTATTATCTTACATTTTACTTGCAGATACCTTGATACATATTACTCTTTCCCAGTCAAGTAAGTATAAGCACAGTCAAGATTTATTACATAACTCTGTTTTCCATAACTGAGACATTTTGATATTTTATGTGTTGCTGTTTATAAGCCATGATAATCTCCTTTAAATTCTAAGCCATGCTTTGACACTACCATGCTATTTTATGTATATTTATTGGAGATACTTAGAGTCACTTTATAAGCAGTTAATGTAACTTCTGAGTTTCTCTTTATACTCCTTGCTCTAGCTCACTGCAAACTTGACCATGTGTAATCTTTAATTATGTTTAGAATGGATTTGTGCCTGGATAAATGCTGAATAGGTACAATACATGCAGGATTAATGTTATGGAATGATGGGCTTTGATTTGCAGAACATTTTGTTGGGTTATGCAGCATGTCAAATCACAATAATTGATAGAAGAAGAATGACTACATGTATATATAGTAACAAATGTGCATATTCACCTGCTTTAGGCACGACCTTTTCAACTCTTTTTGATTTTAATTTTATATATGGTCAACAACATACATTCCCTGAAGACCTTTTGAGTGATGAAAGATTGGAATATTTCCTGTAATGTCCAGCAGTAACATTGTACACAATTGGTTAAATACATTTAAAAAAATCTACAAAGACCCCTTTCTTTTAAAGAAATTTCCTCAAAAATGTGGTAGAGGAACATTTAAGATGTGATTGTACATCTACACTCACGATTTATTACCAAACAAAGTTTTAATAGATTCTTCCAAGCATTTTGTGAGAACAGACATTGCTGAAGAAATTACTTCCTGAGACAGGCCTTCCTCATTTCTCCAGAATATGCATATAAACCAGTCAATCTTCCATGATAGAATGACATTGTAGAAAGGGCCTTATAGTGACTGAGTGCTACATGTGTATACACAAACATCTCAATAACAGTTAAGATTACACAAATGTTTGGTATTTGTATCCCCAAATTTCAGAAGCTTAAATTAGTATTGGAAAAATCCTGAATCAGATTTTTTTAAACATCTGGCAAGGACTAATGTGAGAATAATATTTCTGATCAGTGACATGAAAGTACTTTTGAACCTGAATTTTAGCTGACTTTAGTTTGTAGGGTACACTTTTTGTACTAACCCTGCACTGGTATTGGAGCTCTTTTTTTCTCAATACTTTTCTAACCATTCCTGAATATTCTTTTCTGTTTGACAGGTTTTTTTTTGACTTGGTGAAAATAATAAAAAACAACTTTTAGAGTTCAAATAAAATTTGAATTAAGATGTAGAAAGAAAATGTCATCACATATATAGTCAGTTCATCTATTTTGGGATAATTAAGCCAGTCTATTTGGTATTGTAATATATGACTTTCTTTGGGTAAATCAAGTAGTTTTCTACTATACACAAATGTTATTGTCATATCAAATTATTTATCAATGTTGGTATTTAAGTCACATTTGAAATCTTTATTCCGCTGACTAAATAAGGACATACTTTATACAGATTTCATCACAGTATATTGCATTAGGATCCATGTGAAGTCTTGAGAAATGGATTTTCTTTGAAAGAAATTTTTTGCATACTTTTTTAAATAACAGTTATAAAAATATTCATAAAAGAGAATATATGTTACATGTCAAATTTCATTTTGATATTTTGAAATAAAATATATTTCAAGGTTCTGTAGATATATAAAAAAGTCTAAAATCAGAATAAACTTGTTTCTGACAAGTATTTTTGCAAAAACTGGTCAAAGTTGAGGAAAAGCCAGGAATTTCCCACTTTTGATAGATCACTTGCTGAAAAATATAAGGTACAAATGATAAATGAACTGATTCCAAATTTAGTTTGTTCAGTTAAACTTCTGGAATTTTGCACCGTTATGGAACTCTTCCATTAATCACACTGAAACTGTGCAGTTGATCATTTGCACCAGGGATAAGGAAGGAAGTTACTGATTTTGGAGTCAAAAGTTCAGAGATCAAGGTCTGATTGAAAGAATTAAAATGACAGCTTCACAATAAGATTAGTTCTACATCACAAACCTGACCCAACGTTTATGGATTCTTTCACTTAGCATAAGGAAGAAGATTGTCCATTTGGAGGCATAATGGTTAAAGGTCTAAGTTCACTCCATAAGACAAAAAAAATTTCATATGTTTACATAGACTTAACCACTACCCCAAGTACATAGTGAATTCACAGTCTGAGACTAAGGTACCTTATATACTACTAAAACTGCAAAGAACAATCTATGTTCTAGTGATAACATTCCTTACAAACTGCATACACCCAGATCTGCTGGAGCAGTATATGATGGCAGATCTATGTCTGTTCTGTTTGTAGTTGGACTCTACTTATAACAAGTGTATCATTAACTTTTATATTTGTGTTGGTTTTTTTTTTCTTGAGCATATAAAAAAATTTGAATATCATATACCCAATAATCTACAACAATTCCTTATGACAGAACTTAGACTAATTTGTTATTAATATTGTAGATCGGGGTCCACGTTTCCTTGAGCTGGCCACAGATGGTATTGATGGTAATTTGAAAGATAGGCTTCAGAGAGTCGGTATTGATGAAAATCAGCCTGAAGGTAAGCATAAAAATATACTTTATGTGTCAGTAAGTTGCAATACTATTGTAGTATTATTAGATGATATCATAATATGGAAATTGGTTTATTTAATCTTGAAATTTGCTTGAATTTTAGGTGTTACCCTTTTAAGCTGCTTAAATTCCCAAACATTTGGTATTATCCCTCAAAAGTTCTTGATTTTGATTTTAAACCTTGACTTGTGCCCAAACACACCTTAAATTTATCAAAGGGAATACAAATGACTACACTCCTTGAAGCTTATTGAAGTCCTTGAAAATTCAGTCCTTGAAACAAACTCTCCACGGCTGTATGAATCTGTATCTGTATGAGCGTTGTACTTTTTGTTTTCATTATTACAGCATTTCTGTGTCAGGATAACATGATGACTGCGAATGTTCATTATTATCTTGAAATATCTTGATTTGCAGTTAATACATGCAACATTTTTCAAAAGCCAATTTTATGCCATAGTGTATGAAACACTGAAACTGCATGAAGCATTTAATTTTTCAGTCACCTCAATCTCTATTTCTCTCTCTCTCTCTCTCTCTCTCTCTCTCTCTCTCTCTCTCTCTCTCTCTCTCTCTCTCTCTCTCTCTCTCTCTCTCTCTCTCTCTCTGTCCATTTATCTTTTTGCCAATCTTTCTATGTAGATATCTCTTTATAAATTTATCATTTGACACATTCAAACAGACAAAAAGATATTCAAGATATAAATGCATGTCTTTGTTGTTTTCTGATAACTATCCTCCAGAGGATTTGGCCCTTGTGTGTCCTGGCATTCATCTACTGTGGATACTCACTTATAAGTCAGACTGCAAACAACAAAGATCTTAATTTGCTATAGCATAATGCACTTGCAGATCAGGGTTAATGTTGTTTAATCTTGGATACTCCTAACAATCTCCACATACCCAGATCTGCCAGCACATTTTTTGACAGCAGATCTGGGTCTGTGCAGTTTGCTGTTGGACTTGTCTTATAAGCAAGTAAAAATGGTATTCAGGCCTGGAACAACTCCTATGTTCAGTAGAGAAACCATGTGATATTGTGGTTGATTTGTTAATGTACAGAGCTTTTAGAATTTTCATCAGTTCCCTAGGGGAACAGATAGGATGGGGGTGTGGTGGTTTTATATGTCTGGGAGCCAGTTTTTATGACTGGAAACCTAAATATCAATAAATGAATCAATTGGGGTGTTAACAGAGACCATGAGATGAAGCCTCTTAGGACCGATAGATAGATGTGGCCTCAGAACTAAAACTTGGAAACTGTGAAGATTTTCAGTCCTAAGTTGAACTGCATTTACTGGGACTTGAAAATTAAGAGAGATTAGATGACAAACAATATTGACCACAATAATTCATCCTATCCCACAGTAACTTGGGGCTAGTGGCATATATTTAGGGAGTAAACCAGGTGAGCTAATGATTGGTACATGTGTTTTTTAAATGCGGATCCAGTTTGTTAGTTTGCCTTAATGACATACAGGTTTTATATTACTCCACAGGCAATGATAGAATTGCACACAGTCATGTTAACCACAGCACAGTCATGTAAACCTCAGAGAAAATGTTTTGTTTTCCCATCACTACTGTTTACTTCATGGAGCTTAGTTGGGGTGTTCCAAGCTTTCTGATCCAACTCTTGGGGACTGTAGGTCACAATGACTTAAATCTATAAAACTAATGATTGAGGTGTATAGATTAATTCTCTCTCTCTGTCTCTGTCTCTGTCTGTCTCTCTCTCTCTGTCTGTCTCTCTCTCTCTCTCTCATTTAATAACATGTACATCTCTTCCAAACAAAAGATCATATTGGCCTGTTTTTCTATTATTAATTATGTTGATGCTTGTATATATTCTTCAGTTGTGTACTTGTTGTATATATAGGTTACCCCCTGCTTTAATGTTTTTAATTCCAGGCAAAATACTTAAGTATATACATTTGACTGGAATATTTCTAGCATACAATACAAGTTGCAGTGACCTACTTTTTTCATTATTCAGTCATTAGCTTTATCCTTTTTAAAGAGCTGCATGACATACATGCTAACATGTACAGACTGCCAGTATCCTAATTACTGATTTATTAATAGCAAAATAATAGATTCAGCATCAGGTAGATAGCTGGATACACATGGGCTTATTCTTTGTTTTTTATTTTTCTTTTCCAAGGTGTATATTTGGGAAGGCTGCAAGCAACAGACCCAGATAGTCAGATATTAACGTACTACTCAGATACAGGGCAAGGTTCTCCTGTTAAAGTGAATGAGACATCAGGCGATGTGTTTACACTGGAACCACTGAATTATGAGGTTTGTTGAAATTAGATTCATACTTTATTCATACTTTTTTTTTCTGGTACAATTGATCACAGGTACATATAAACATTTTATTCTTGCAAGACATGGATAACTTAGAGATTATCAAGAAAGAAAAGTATTCAAAAATTTGATAAATAATAAAAATTTCATGAATTACCAAGATGTTGAAAAGTAGATTCTCTCTCTAGATGCTCAGTTGATTGATTGATTGATTATCCAAACATTGATTAAACCATTAATTTTTCTAAACTGCTTGTTTCTCTTGACAGTTGTTATTTTGTTAATGTTGAAAACAGTAATTTAAAGATTTTAATGACGATCTACCACTTGTGCAAAATATTGCATAAATTTCAGTTTTTACAATGATAAGACAGACTATGCTTGTTTTTTTTATATTATTGATGCAAAAATCAAATGACAGTAAACATGTCAGCAAGAGATACAAGTTTTTCCCGGCTTTGCCAGATATTATGCATATTTTTGTTTACTTCTGTTCATTGACAATATCCCTGAAGGCGAATATTGAACAAATACCCATGTTTGAAACATTTTTAGCTATCCTACTCCACTCTGTGACAGTCAATTGTCATATCCCTCTGGAAGAATGTTGGAGAAAGTAATGTTTAATACAGTATCAGCTCATACATGGCATTTATGTTTGGTACATAATGTATTTTGCATATCAGGATCTATTACTCTGATGTTTTTATGTGAAGCACATAGACCAAAGTCACTGCATTATATGTCAGCAGACGCATTTGTATGTGTTTGACTACTCTAGAAAAAAGTAAGTCTCTGTATTACTATTACACAGTATTAGCCATCATCAGTGACTCCTATAGGTCTGAATGTGACTCATGGATTTGAGATTTTATGGGTCAGTTGACTTCTGATATGGAATAGCTAGTTGGAATTTCAGGTTTGGGGCATGCATTATCTTATAAACACATATGTGCTGATGGGAGTTTTGTCTCATCAGACCCATTTTGGTTAAGAGTTATGGTTCCACATTTGCACATTGGATGTTGTTTGTAACCATCACAGCTCAAGAACTATTCAATATATTTTCATACAATTTGGTATAAATATTGTTTCTTAAACCTAGATGTGCACTTTATGGATTTTGTTTTGTCGACTCCAGTTATCATTGAGTTATGGCCCTTGAAAAATAACTTCATATCTTCACATGCTCAGTTGTTGGTAACTGGAATAGCTCCAAAGACCATTCAACATATTTTGATGCAATTTAGTATGAACATTGACTTACATTTGTCATTTTTAGCTTTAGTCTTACCAACTCCATATTGAATAGGGTCCTTGTCAAGCAATTTCTTGACTTTACATGGAAATGTGGCTTCATTTTGAGGGTTTAACACCATTTATCAGAACATGATTGGCTATACATGGCAGCCAATATACACCACTTTCTCGATAACTCACGCCCGGATAACTTGCAAACCCGCTTATAACACGGTGTCCAGCATGGCTCCTGATTTTTTTCAAAGAAAATATATTTTAAAATGTGTTGAACATGAAAAAAGTAATGCAAAGAAATGGTAAATTGGTAAATTAAACCTTGATATATAGCTCATTTTTATCATCAAAAATGGTGATTATTGCCTTTAAAGATAGAATCCATATCATGAAATTTGCAATTTCTAATAAGATATCACATATTATGTTTTTTTTTAAATAGAGAAATAGTTGTCACTACACTGTAAATAAACAGCTCTCAATGAAAAATTCTGGTAAATGCTAACATGTGGCAACAGAGAATGAAATAAACACCAATTAAATGTCTTGCTAGGTGAAATTCACATTATAATCCTTTAATTCTGGTAAATGCTAACATGTGGCAACAGAGAATGAAATAAACACCAATTAAATGTCTTGCTAGGTGAAATTCACATTATAATCCTTTAATTTTGTCTCAACACTATAATCGAAACATACATATTCTCTTATAAGAAAACATAAAGAGTCAGTCAACCGTCACATCGAAAACCAACCCGTGAGTACTTCTGTGAGAACATAATTACATGCCAGCTTTGTTTCGATCACAACTTGGGGAAGTGTTTGTTGCAATAAAAGAATCAAGAGACCTGTGTTATTTTATCACTTTGAATATGTCTTTGTATCAAATCAATCAAGTAAAAAAAAATAAAGTTCAAAAGCATGCCAAAAGGAGCATATGTTCTTGTATTCATTACCATTATCAAATTTCATTTTACTTGACCAATTGAATATGTTTTCACATTTTATGTATTAACATCTTTCAAGTATATAATATTAGTAATGTATCCTAATCATTTGTAAACATGACCATGGAGAGCAAAGGAATTATGCAAAAAGCGTAGTTAGTGACTGAAAAGTTGTGCATCATAGATAGTGTTCATAATGACGAAGCAAGATCAAAAATTTGCAATGAACTAAAAATTGCAGAGTCGACATTTAGAGGTTGGCTTAAGGATGAGCCGAAATTTAGAAATTACTCACATGATGCTGATTCAGATGAAGGAATGAAACGAAAACAAGCACTGACTGCAAGCGTAACGAATTAGATGATGCTGTGTACGCATTGTTCACACAAGCAACGTGTCACAAACTGCAAGTGTTATCGTGTTCTAATTTATATCGTTTTAAATTTTTAGACTCGTTAAATTTGTGTTGGTAATGCCTGACCCTTATGAATTTTTTTCTTCTTCCATTTTACTTCTACCGCAATAAAAATGTAAACATCGTTCGATCAACATTTTTTTTTCAAAATGTGTTGATCTTTTATATTAAAAAAAGTCTACTTTGGATGAATCAATAAAATTAGAATGCATACCATTCACAGCAAACGTTATTGATGTAGTACACAACGTGAGTCGTACATGTGCTTAGCGAATGGAAACCACGTGAAATAATGTTTTGATGATCAAAATACTGCAAGTTATCCTGAAATTAATGTTACTCTGTGTGGAAAAAAGTAAACAAAGTATACCAGTATAAAGAGAAATTTATTCACTGTTAATCTTAGCACGATTATTAATTTAGTATTCAACACTGTAACATGCCAAGCCACCCCCACCCCCTATTGCCTATACATTGATCCCCTTGTTAGTTTTGTTGTTTGTTATAGGTCCCTCGATAACTCGCGCCCTTGCTTATATCACGGTCAATGTTTTTGGACCCTGATGTCTTCGAGTTATCGAGGGAGTAGTGTATTTCATTGAGGAAAAATCCAGGAAGAATAGCAACACCTGTAAACTTCCTCATAATACCCCCATTGGCAAAGCTGAGACTTGAATCCATGCAGAGAAACATGATTGTGAGTGATGCGTAATGGTGAGCACTTTGGACCACTCAGCCACCCAGAAACTTGGAATATTGTTTCCAATCTTCATAGCTCAAGAACCATTTCAACATATTCCAGTACAATTTAATATGATCATGATCTCATAGAAATATATATAGCATTTATGAATTGTCTCTTTTATACACCATGTTGGACAAACTTTTAGTCCTCTTCAAATTTTAACATCATGCTTGGAATAAGCTCAAAAACTATCTGGCATGTTCTGATGCAATTTGACTTTTTCAAAGTTTCAAAGACCTATATATGTCTTCTTTTGTTTTCTCTCATATGCTCCATTTTGGATAGAGTTGTATCTCTTATCAATCAGTTTCATATCAATGTCTGGAATGATGCTCATTTTGACAAATTCCAGTGTTCCAAGCCTTATAGAGTAAGTTGTTGTGAGCATGGACCTTTGCATTACATCCATTATTAATAATCTGATTCTTTTCATATTGGTAGTGTTTTCAATTTGTGTACTTATTATATACATACCTTTTAAAGATTTTTTGTGTGGTTTTTATGAGTCTTAGAGGTAGTCAACACCTTTCAAGGATATTTTTTGTATTTTTTTTAGTCTACAGCTAGTCAACACCTTTTTAAGGATAGTTTTGTGGTTTTATGAGTCTTACTGCTAGTCAATACATTTTAAGGATATTTTTTGTGGTTTTTATGAGTCCTACAGCTAGTCAACACCTTTTAAGGATAGTTTTGTGGTTTTATGAGTCCTAGTCAACATTTATAGGCATAGACATGTCATCTATTATTTTCTTACAGTTATCTGGAAGTGGACAAACAACAAATGATGTATCAGTAACATTTAGAGTGAGAGATAATGCTGGAAATGAGGTAAGAATGAAGAGCAAGTTTTATATGCCATAAACTATCCTCAAATTTATTTATTAAAGGAAATATCCTACCTAATATTGGCAATTCTATTTGAAGAATCCAAAGAATGCTTAAACAAAAGAATTCATTATAGGCAGTGGATAGTTGAGTGTTTCTGCTGATCCTTACTATGCTTACCTTCAATGAATGCAACATTCTGGATTATAAGAAAAACAGATATTCATGTAGAGCTTTGCTTTAACCTTTCCTTATTTTTCTTCATAGTGGTTTTTTTCATTTTTAGCTTTCCTTTAAAAGAAGAGCAAGCTATTGTACAACCCTGGTTTCTGGTTTGGATCCATCATATAATAAACATTATGCATGTGATGCATGTCATGTATTTTTGCTCTACTGGTCATATTAGAGATTATGGTATGCTTTTTTTGTCCATCATGTTAGCACAAGTTTATTATCGATGTTCTTCCTAAACTTCATGGAGGAATGCCCTAAAATGTCACATAACACATTTGGTGTACTTGGTATTAAATGAAATTTGTCCTGCTCAGACATCAGGCATAGCTGCCAGAGCAGCCATCTTAAAAATCTTGTCACTATTCCTCCTGAATGGCTGGTCATGGGGTTTGACTAAAAGACTGTATAATATCCAGTTAGTTCTTTTTGAAAATAGTGCTTATCTGGTGTCCAATATGGCCACCATGGCAGCCATCTTATTAGAATCTTCTTATCACTAAGGCTGTCAAAATGTTATCAAGTGTCCGCCAGGTACCCATCAGTCCTAAAAATCAGTTATTTAGGTACCCGATGAGAGGGAGACAGTATTAAATGTGAACCTGAATGCTTTGTTGTAGTTTCATACATGCCAACTCCCAGAAAGAGGTTTAAGTGTAATTATTACCAAGTGGCAGAAAAGCTTCATCTGAGCATAAAAAAATATATATTTCATGCCATAGTTGCAGAAAACTGTTTGAAAAATGTAAATTTATTTTTCTACTTACCTGTCACTACTACCAAAAGACTAATAATAATGTCTGCTTTTTCTAAATGAAAATGGTACAAATCAGACATCCAATATGATGTTCACTGCAACTAATTTTAAAATTTTGTCATTGAAGGATGTTAGTGATAGTTTCAACACTTGGCATTTAAAGGGAAGAAATGGTCATGAAAATTCTTGTTGCCCAGTAAAGCATCATCCCATTCTAGAGACTCATTTCTTCCTTGGTCCTGTGCAATAGTTTGGAGTGGGTTTCATAATATTTACACTTCAATAAAGCGTACATACTATATTTTATTTGTATTGCACAAAAATACACTTATTAGCCCTTTGAACAGAGTTAAGATCATTTACTGGAAACTGTGTAGTAATAGACTCTCTCTCTCTCTCTTTCTTTGGTTGGTTTGACTTGGTAAATTACCATCATTCTTAGGTCCTGACACAGTGTCCTTTGACATAAGATAAAACCTATACTGGTCATACACCCAAGGAGCTTATGGGATGTCCTGATTTCCTCCATTCAACATCTATCATCCATCTGTTAATTTGCACAAGTTTGTTATCACAGCCATGAAAGTGTATGTACACAGTGATCTCATGGTCTAGTTGGTCCATTAATGAAACTGCTGCTTCTCAGGCATCCAAGATGGCTACCACAATGGTGATGTTGAAAATCTCACTACATGTGCTGGATTAATGGTTATATTAACATAGGGTTTTCACTAATAGACTAATATCAATTCTTTTTTGATCCAAAAATGATGCCAATCTGATATTATATATGTTCTTATTTACTTCTCTGAACATATATCAATATGACTTTATCACCAAAAGATTATCTTGTTGGCCCTAAATGAAAATGGTTCCAAACTGGATATCCAATACATCTGGCAAAGTAACCAGCTTGCAAATCTTGTTATTGCTACTGGGTCCTTAAAACAAAACTGGTGCTGAATTGACATCACATGTATTGGCCACTATAGCAGTCCTCTAGGAAATCTTGATTTGTACTACTCTTTCTGAATGGAAATTAAGGTTACATGTAGTATGTATTCTTTTACCAGAATACTTCTTCCTAATTTTTCTAAATGAAACTAGTGCCATTAATCATCCAGTACAGCTGCCACACTGGCCAGCTTGAATATCTTGCTATCATACAGAGTGGAAAGTCATATCAGGATGGGCTTTTCTGTGGAAAAATTTTCTTTGTGATTAAGTATTCTTATATAAAATTATGGTGATATGACACCTAATATGGCCACCACAGTGGCCATCTTGAAAATCTTATGACTACTTAGATCAGTGGTTCCCATCCTCTTTTTGCTGTGACCTTAAAAAATAGTTTTTCTAAGCCTTACAACCCCATTTCCACATTTTGATAAGTTCTGCTACCATAAAAAATTCTGGTAATCCTCTGTGATCTTCCGGAATGTCCTCATGACCTTTATTTGTGTGATGACCTGCAGGTTGGGAACTATTGGTCTAGATGGAAAGCATTAGGTTTTACAAGAAGACTTATTACAATGTCAAGGAGCTGCAGTATATAAGAGTTGAGTCCAACAGCAGATATGAGTGTGTGCAGTTTGTTAGGTTTAATCAGTAGTTATAGGCAGGTATATACAGTACCTTGTGACAACATGGATTTTAGCCTTTTATATATATATATATATATATATATATATATATATATATATATATATATATATATATATATATATATATATCATATGTTAAATAAATATTTAATAGTTTCATTTAGACAAATTTGACATAGTAATAAGTATTCTGGTAACATATATGCAAGTGTCAGGTAACAGTGGAACGCATTTTTCTTTAGTGTATCGACTTCCACCCAGAATGTAAGACATTTTTTTTTTTGTGAACATATTGAAAAAAAACGTTGATGTAACAAGAGAAACTGCTGTTTAAAAGAAGTTTATATAACAAATTTTGACATTTTATTAATTTTTACCATAATCTTTTATCTTGTATACTTTGAATGAAATTTAACTTCCTTATGTTTAAGCTGTTTTTTTGTAAGACTGTATGTTTATGTTAATTTGGAAGGGTTATGTTCTGAAAGTTGTATTACTATTTTTCATCTTTACATTTTTATAGTATAACTTAATTGGCACTGTATATCCATGTTGCCACACACGCATGCACACATGCACACAAACACACAAGGTCCTTTCTGACTGGTTAGACGATGGAATAAATATGTTTATTTAATTATAAATTTCCATATTGAAGAATATGCATTGTATATTTTGATTGGTTAGAAAAAACATTTTATGTAAAACTTTTTTCCAAAAATTAAAAGGCATTAAAACGTTTGATGGTAAATAATTGTAAATTGATTTTCAAAATGTTATCTGTTGAAGATAGTTGAAATGATTGAACAAAGTGCTGATAATAAAACTCTCTCATATTATTTTTTCAGGCTTCCACCACATACAAAATTACTGTTAATGATGTCAATGATCAAACACCAGTCTTCACTACAAATATTTTGAAGTTTAATATACCGGAGGTTTGTATTTTTTAAAATTATGTATGTTAGATGAATAAGAAATGTAAATTAGTTTTAGTACAGTAATTAAGAACCATAGAATCATATGTAATTATCTGTGTAAAACAATATCGTACAGTGCAAATCAACCACATTTAAATCCCTAGTTTCAGATGGACAAAATGGGTCATGTTCTGTTCCATATAGATGGAAAAAGTATGTTCTGTTCCAGACAGGTGGAAAAATCATGTTTTTTTATATACATCAGATATACAAAACAAATCAGATTAAAGTCATGGGTCATGTATTACATTTTACAGCAGCTCCTTAATACATAATGAACACAAACATCCTAAGAAACTAAAAAAGGTTAAATCAAATAGAAATAATGAGAGTTTCAGTCAATAAAAAGTTTCTAAAATTTATAAAGTCATCACAGCACTTTTCCTCTGCAAAGGTGCCATGAAAGTGGTTAATAAAAATGTTCTCAAACTGAAAAGTATCAATAACTGCAATAATTATATGCTGTTTTTTTCTTCTGTTCAAACTGCTCAAGATTGGTACTGTCTTGGTTGAATGTTGTGTTAATGTCAGTAAAGATTCTTTATATGAACTAAACATAACTCCTTAAACACATTTGTGACTTGAAGCCTAATTTATAGAAACCTTTGTTGTAATTTGCATCACTTTCATAACTCTTTAATAATGACAATAAAATCCAGACATCAGGTATTATTTACTTGCATTATAGATGAAAACAATGACCCCATTCATCTCAAGCATTACAAATTACAATAGCAGTTAATGGTAGGTAGTTTAGTCTGGCTTGCATTCATGTTTACAAAGGATGTAATCAAGGTCAGTGGTGTTTATATGCATTTTTCTAATGAATGTGGTCAGTCATATTGAATACTTATTTTATGTTTAAATTTGCAGTCACTAGTGACTTTATGCAGATGTTCATTCAAAACAATGAGTTTATAGAATAAATTATTATTATTATTATTAATTATTATTATTATTATTATTATGATTATTATTATTATTATTATTATTATTATTATTATACAATTATAATTGTGATTGCATATCAACAATAAAATAGTTGCAATGAGAGTAATTATTATACTTTGCATGTGAATTTTGTGTGATGTCATTCATGTGACTGCTGTTACAGACTTTAAAATCAGCTCTATATGAAAAGCAGAATGTTTATTCATGTCCCTTTTAACACTATTGCAACCACTGAAATTTCTATTTCCAACCATCACTGAATCTTTTGTGATATTTTGGTTGCTAAGTTTTTGATATTTGGCATTGGCATGTTTAGACATTGTTACATGTCTAGGCTCATACAAAAGTAAAAAGAAAAGATTGAGGCCAACAAGCTTTGTAAAATTTAACAAACAATTTATTTCCATAGAAAAACAAGGTTAAAATGAGAAAAAAGGATATATTGTTTATGAATCAAATCCAAAGATTAATCCAAGAATTAAAAAATATAAGTCCTATCAATAAAAGTTCCAAGAAAATCACAGTTTGATTCCTGATGAAATTCCAAGATGAAAGGTGATGATATCTTCAGAGTGTTGCCCTATCAACAGTTACTTGTTGAATCACAAAGAATAATATTTCAGTTTTTGAATTCTGAATAATTTTAATAAATGTTTTTGTCCAAGAATTCTGATGAGGAGCACTTATATGTATGTTTTCCAGAGAAATTAATTACTAATTCTAAAAACTAGAAAAATTCATCTCAAACTGGTCACAACAAAAACACCTTTGAGCTCCAAAGGTTAAAACTAGACTGGCCAAAATCACTATGATAACGTGAGTGAGTTTTAAACCTAACTAAAACACAAAACAGATTCCCAGATTTGGTCATGTGGTAACTTCCTCTGAGTGGAGTAGAAACATTACATGCTGATTATCATATACACTATGTATGGATTTGATTCTACTGAATGAATCTTCCTATAAGATTGAATAATAAAAAAAAAATATAAAAAAGTTGTTTAGTCCAAACATGAAACTGGCTCTGACTCAAGGTCACTAATTAGTTACAATGTTTCTATTACTGCTTATTTATCAGATCAAGCAGAACTAAACAGAATTTCCTGGAAAATTGTCAAATCCAGTGAATAAAGTTCTCATTACAATAACATGTAATGAAATTTAATGTAAAAATTTAAAACTAACACACAAATAATTAAATTACATCAACATAACAAATTTTAAACAACAAAGTCACACTGACCCAGTTTTATGTCACTTTAGCTCTTGAGTAATCCAACCATAATCTTCAATACAAGTCCACATTACTTTTGGTAATACATAGTATAGACTTCAATTTATCTTGACAACTTTAAGCACCAATTCAGAACATACCTTGTGGAGAGAATGTAAGTACAGCAGGTCCCAGTGTTATAACACACTTTTCTATAACAATAATTTATCTCTAACTAGCCACTATTGCATAGAGGCAAAGTAAGATATTGTATTCCTAACAGGCTGTTGCACACTGGAAATTACCCATATTTCTAATAAGCCACAATTGTCCATGTCAGCTATTATATTTCATTAAAGTACACAGGACAGTCAAATTTGCCTTTAGCACAAAGCCACTCCAGCAGATCAAACTTAATCTCTGTAAACACAGCTCACTGATTATACAGAAGACCAGCTGTTTGTTGATCATTGTTTATTGACACACTGGACTGCAAGAGATCATAGAAAGAATTACCAGCAGTGTGTCTTTTGAACTTGCCATCTCTCTCTGTAATCTGTTGCAGTGCATCCCAGAAGAGTCAGGTGCTCATTTGCATACTGTATCTAGGTCTGCTAAAACAATAAAGTGTGTCTTTTTTTAATATTTAAATATGAGTTCAGTATGATCCATATTTTCATTTGAATTATGACTGATTTAAGTGATTCCTGGAGAATGATGTCGAAGTAGCCAAAACTGTGCTACGTGGACATTTCACTTGATTTGACTGTGTTCAGCACTGGATCAAAATTGATGAGGACTGCCCTATTGTTGAATGTAAGACTGATATGCTAATGTCATTCAGTTTTCCTAGGTACCAAAAGAGAGAGTTTTGATCAGTGACCAGGAGACCTGCTGGAAATACCCCATGCTGTTTTTGAAGCTATATTTGCATTCAGTAAAGTCTTTGAAAATTAAGAAAGCTGAGAAATATGATAGACCTCATTTAAAAAAATGAAAACAAAACAAGAATGATCTAGTCTCAGTCAACATAAAATCATGAAATACTGTCAGTAGGAAATGCACATTATGTCAATTAACAGTGTATAATCTATTTGGATTGGTAATATTTATGAAAAAATGTATTTGTTTTGAATGTCATTGGATCTTAAATGGATTGCATTCATGTATACAAAATTTTCATTTTGTTGTTTTTGATTTTCCTGTTATTCCATGTTTTGTAATTGCTAAAAGCATGCTGCACATGATGTGATATCGCTCAGTCATATGTAACTGATATTTGAAATGAAAATGAAGATGTTTTATTGACAAAAATGATGAACTTATTCAGTGCAATTGTTTCAGATGTTCATTTATTTAATTGCAAAATGAATGTAGATTGGGTAAATATGCAATTGTGAGCTCCTAATTAACAAAGAATGAAGCTTTTAATATCAAATGCAACCTAAATTTAATCATTATGGGGAAAAGTGATGAAATGTTTTCATCATTTAAATCAGTTTAAACATAATGCAGCTGTAAATAAAATTATAACTGGTATGTATATTTATTAAAGTGGTATGTTTTGTCATCATTGTTTTGATGTTAATTTATGATCTAATGTAAAATAATATAGGTTGAAAGAAAGAACTTCAAGCTTGGTATTGTATTTTTAAAATATTATCAGGCTCAGTTAAATTTATAAATACCATGGAGTGAAATTATTTTACATAAACTGACAGTATTACTATTCATTTTACTGGCATGTTGTTCAACCCCACACACAAATACACTCAAGTGCAAGCATAATTTTCGACCATTATTGCTATACCGCTTTTCAGTACATGGGCAGCAATTATACACCCCAACTACTATGTTATAACAGATGAGAGCTGTAATGTTTATTGTTTTAAGTGGATTAAGCAACCAAACCATGATCAAATTATATCTTTAATTTTTTTTAAAAATTACTTCTGCTAACACATAATAGAATTCACATAGACCAACATCGAACAATGAAGTCTGCCTTCTATGCTGACAAGATCAAATGGTGGAGTAAACAACTAAATTGTCTTGCCCTCCTTGAGCTAGTTCATAATCATTGGCAGTATTGCCATCAATATACTACACTGGATCCAAAATGAAAAAAAAAATGGAAACGTTTTTGCTAATAATTTTGCATATGTGGGACCCATTTAAACTTCAGAAGAAAAATCCTCACCTACAGAAGGTTCACATGTAGGCATCATTTTCTCCTGTAATGCATATGTCCAGATGCAACCAGATAATGGCCCTTATATGTCATCACCTAATGAACTGGCAAATCAGGATTTAAGCTTTTAATTTACCTAAAAGATTTCAAACATAAAGGGTAAATCCTGATAAGCTGGCATATCATGTAGGTATCCAAGTTTATGATGTTTGCAGTTGTGTGAAGAATCAAAATAGATAAATGCATTAATTTCAGTTTTTTAGTTGTATGTATTCAGATTTTCATAAAGGCAACTTGGTGCTATGGTGAGATGCAAACTTATTGTTTTTTAAATTTATTTCAATGCCATTTTTATGTAGCTACCATAAAGAGGGCCATATACTGATGCCCACCTGTTACATGTCACATCCTGTGACATCATTTCCTGTCAGCCTCATAATTTTCAGGACTTAATGTCAGCATTAGCAAATAGTAAGGAATATATTGCAACAGTGATAGTGCGATTTCAGGTAAAGTTTTTTTATTTTTTACAGGGCATATAACATAAATCATAATACTGTTTGCAAGAAAGATGGTGTTTTGCATAACCATTATTGTCTATCCTGTGAATGGGAATCACTTTCTTCCAGCATTTCCATCATCATCAATAATTTTAGGGTGCTGCTGTATTTAGATCTTGAAAATCATATAATTTCTAAAACAGCTGAAATCTTCTGAATCTTCAAGAGGACAGTTCTATATTTTAATCATTTTATTGTGATATGCTGGGAATGCTTTGTCATCATCACATTGGTCACAGGTAAGATGCTATATTTTTTAAAATGTTTTTTGTTTTTCATATTCTATAAATTTATCCCTTCATTTGCAGAGTGCTCCTGTTGGTACTACAGTCTTTAGTGTCACAGTCGTTGATGCTGATTCACCTAAATACAACAATTTCAATGTTACTTGTGTTCATAACAGTGGCACAGTAAGTATTTTTTAGCTCACCTGTGCAAAAGATAATTGAGCTGCTTATGTCATGACCTTGCATACATTATCCACCTTCTTCATTCATTTATTCATCAAACTTTTAAGACCCTGAATGAGTTGAATTATAAGGGACATTTGCACATGTTGATCAGACAATCTTGCATGTAATTGTCAGTGCTTGTGAACACTCTAGAGGCCATATTTCTGATCAAAGTCATATGGAACCTTATATCATCAAAATCTTAGAAAAGTTTAATATACATGCATATTTATGAGGTGAGGTGATAAATTTGTCTGATTGGTTGAGCTTTTGAATAAATTCATCTGATTGGTTGAGCTTTTAAAAAAATTAATCTTGTTGGCTAAGCTTGTGAACACTATTGACCTTATTTATAAACAGAATTTAATCAGACTTGGTAATTTAGTTTATATTATTAGTATCATGAAAAAGTTCAGTTGTGAGTAACATCCACTCATATTAAATAGGTGATCTTGATTGATGCTTGAGCTGATTGCCAAACTGGAATTCTTATTTCTGATCTGATTTTAATTGATTTGGTATGTAAGCATACATCATCAATGTCTCTGATGAGTTAGATTAATGTAGACTGGAGATTCAGTTCTAGTAATTTCATATATACACAATGTAAACACATGGTAGAGTACTTGCCAATTTTTATTAGAAACCAAGGAAAGCAATATATGATTTGGATTATTTAGAATGACAGATGTTAGATTATGTGGAGTTTTATCTGCTTGCAGAAAAAATTATGCAAAAAAAATTAATTTCAGAAACCAAGACACATAAATTTAAATAATTCAATTCATAAATGAAAATATACATGTTATAGAATATAATAAATGATTTTAATCTAAATTGAAGAAAAATACATAACAGCAAAATGGAAAGTTTACACTTCAAGTTGATAATAATTTGATTGCATAATTATATTATAAGATCAATTTGTAAAATTCCAGTTACAGTCATCCTGATGAGGTTTTTAATTTAGGGAAAAGCTGTATTAAAATTTACTAATAATGAAATGCAGCCTCCAAGCAAAATGGCTAAAAGCAACCAAACCAAACTTATTGTGTTTGCGATGCAAGCCAATAATCAGCTTAAAATAAATTTATATAGCAGTAAACATTTAGGTATATCATGAAACACTCACATTTATATGTAAAGATTAGTTGTACATTGTCAATGTATCACTTGTAAAATTAACTTAGATAATAATTTTTTTTCTTGTGCACAAGTTAACTTTAGATGTCCATAAATTTCCAAGTTGCATCAATTTAGCATAAGAATTGCAGTTAGCTATGAAAACACTTATTTTTTTATTTAAATTATCATTTACTAATTGGATTAATATGGAAGTATATATGTTTCAATAAATAAAACAAATTAAAACTAAAATTACCTCATTAAGAACCAAAACAATATTATAAGATTAAAAACAAAGGCTGAATTCTTCTATTCCATAATGAGATTATCTTGATAAAAAATGGTGTAACCAGCTGAACTAAAGTGAACTCATAAGAGCATAGTGTGTAGGTTTCAGTAAATGTGGCATAAAAAAGCAAAACACAATATGTTACAGCAACAGTCAGGAAAACAATAATCACTTATTAAAGACAGAGTCCTTCTAGAATTAAATATTGACAAAAAAATTAAATGAATTCCCTCTAAGGTTTTTAATTAGGGCTGTTCCAGTACAATATACCTGGGATCCATGGATGGTACTTTTAATGTTGGGTACTCACCCATAGATGCAATTTAGAATATTCTTATTATTTTAATGTGAACTCTTTGAAATCAAAGTACTCTGGAATATATTTTAAAAAAACTCTTCCCTGGGAACCATGTATATTTAAATGGAACAGCCCTTATGACGTTAATGTGATTTAGCAGTTTCTGTCAGAGATATAAAAGAACTGTTGAATTGATCATGTATTTCCAGGACTAATTCCTTTGAATAAATGGTTAATCATAATGGGGATTGACCTGACTTTAGCAATACAATTTTGGTTAGTGACATATGGTCTGTGGTATATGATGATACCATCATGATCTGTAGGTTTTTGAAATAGGTAGCCAGATTCATTTTTTATTGGAACAAAACACTCCTAAGAGGTTGTATTTATAAAGGATTAAATAAAAAAGGTCTGTTTATTTCAAATCTTTCAATGTGGTCATTCATAGCAGTGATATTTACAACAATCTAAATAATAATAATAATAAAAAAAAAATAATAATAATAATACTAATAAAGACTTTTTTTAGAGAAATTAACTTATTTTGTTACAGAACTAATCGATCTTGTAGCCTTATAGCTGTTATGCACAATACATACAGTATAGACAACATGATGTCAAAAATCTGGATTGACACTAAATAATTAGGTGATTCTAAAAATCAAAGTATCAAGCTTAGAACATATGCACAAGCATCTCTGAATACATAAATAAATATAAAATATTCATTAATGAAAATTTAAATTTTGAAAAGATGCAAAAGTACACAAAAGCAGGTGGTGTTTATATTACTTGAAATTTCAATGTTAGTCTTTAAACCCCCACCCTCCTTCCAATCCTTGTATTCATTCACCTATCATTTTAAATTAATTAGTAATGAACTCAGTGAAAGTTTTGGCAGATTTTGAATTTCTTAGCTTTTCTTTTTTCAAATCTAGTCAAAGAATTATTTATATTCAGAAAAACAGCAAAGATGCATTATTTGATTCTGTCAAACCAGTTTTCAGTTTTCTAAATCAAATATAAACCCACCATTTTTATTTCATTTTAAAGCATAAAGCATGTACACCTTCCAGTAATATATTAGTTACTTTGCATGTGATTCTATTTATAGAAGTTAGTATAAAATAGTTCTCCATACCGTTCATACAGAAATATAAGCAGTTGGGCCTGATTATGTTCTGACCAATGGAAATCTTCTCTTCATTTATCATCTGATGCAGCAGCAATTATAAATGATTAAATAAACTTCAGTATGTATTTCTCATTCATTACAGTGTTGAATTATTTATTTTTTGTAAAAACAAATTATCATTGGTTACATTTTGCAGGTGTCATGCACAACAGTATATTTTATAATGAAATTGGTCAGTGCATGCCATTTGTGGTCATAAAAAACAGGTGGTTGATTATAGCAGAGGTCACTCAGAAAGGGTTTTACTTTATGCATTGCTCCTGAATCATGTTTAAATTAAATTAAAAAGAACAAAGAAATACATAATCTTTAAAAAAAAACTGAAAAATTTGGCAGTTGAACCAGACAGAATTTTTAAAATGGTAATTCACCCATTCATCATGAATCCACTGAGCCACTACAGCTTCCTTGGGTGGTGGATCTCTGTGGTTTTGGATTATGATTCAGGACAGACCTTGGAAACTCCCCTTGTAATGGTAGGTAAGTGTATATAGTTCAGTGGTGGGACTGTGAACAGTTTCTAAGCTATGAATCTAAGCTCATTTGTTTAAATTACTTGTATTTTGTATTCCAAGAAAATGATCCTTAAATTTATGTAGTCTAGATAAAAGATGAGTGACACCAATAATGTAGCAACTATATGCAACAAGCTTTTCTTTCCCTTCCACAGTTTTAATACATGTTAATTTTCATTCTCAAAACTGATATGTCAACTACCAAGGTGAGCAATATCAGATAATCTTTGGCTTCTTAATCTGTTTATTTTTTGTAAAGCATAATCAAACTTATCTGCACTGCTTTTTTCAATTCAGCCTTACACATGTTTGACCAATGTTTAAGATTTTTATTTGTATTAACACCTTTTAGTTTTGAAATGCCTTGTGAACCCCTCTGTGTATCTCTGTCTACAAACTTTGTAAGCAGCCATTATGATAAGCATTTAAGAAGTATACCATACAATCCCAAAAGTTAAATCCAATTGCACACATTATAGACCTGCTCTTTCATTGCAAAAATGTGTAGACAATTCAAAGTCTCATTTGTTTGTTCTATTAATAGCTCCTAACAAATTGAATAGACCCAGATATGAATTTGCAGTATGTGAAAGCAGATCTAGGTCAATACAGTTTGCAGTTAGAATTTACTTGTATGCTAAAATACATATATTTAGTAAAGTGTTTAGCTCTGTATCATACAAAGCCATGCAAGGGAGGTTAAGGTTAAATATATAAAAGTTGCAATAACGTTCATATTTTAAGTATATTGTTTTTATGAAAGTGGCACTAAATATTAACAAAACTTAATATATTACGAGATGGGAAAATGTTCTTACCTTCTTTTTAGCTCTATTTGTGTCTCTAAGCTTTTGTAAGGAACATTGTGTTACCTTGTGTACATCTGTCTGTCCATTAAGTTTATATATGCAGTCACAGCAGGGAGATGCATCATGTATGTCATGGATTTTGCATTAGGTCCCATGGGTCATTGTCTGGGAGTGTAGTATCTCATGGGTGGGGTTGGTGCAGGAAATTGGAATATGCAGTATATAAGAAGTATGTGGGTTTTCTATTTTCTGCAATACTGATAGGTTTGTTTTCCCTGTCAAATTTATTTAATGGATCACTTTAGCATTAAGAATTAACTTCAGAAAACAAAGTTTTGTTATTTGTTAATTTTTCCTGAAGGGCACTTGGCAAAAGTTAATTTTGCTAATGTTATTGTGAATTTGTAACTCAGAAAAACAAAATAATATAATTTATACATGAAAAATCATTTCTGCCAAAAGCCTTTGGTAAGATGACCTAGCTGCTAGCTAGCTTCTGTTGGTGATAAATAGCTACTTTTCTGCTGAGATGCATTTAAAATTCTACTACATATGTAGATTGGAATTTCTTTATAGAAAATTGTTCTTGTTCACAGAATCATTTTATTGGAATAATAAATTAGACTCCACACCCATAATGTTTTAATAAGAAAAAAATATTCATCAAAATGCATCATTGGTTGCATTCAATAATGGGTGTAAACAAAAAGCACTCAAGGGAAGCAGAAGACACAAATTTACAAAATGTTTACTTGGAAGATATAATGTATTAGTAAAATATTGATTGTTTTCTGTAACTTAATTTTGATTATTGGGTTTTATGTTTGATTGATTCTTTATTTCAGGAAAAAGTTTCATGTGATTTATTTCAAATTAAAAATGTTGGAATTGATAGTGGAAAAAATAGGATAGATATCATCACCAAGACCCCAATAGATTTTGAGACCATCCAGTTTTCATCAAACGTCTTGACACTTGAGGCATCGGTAAGTACACACATTACCTTCATTCATTTCACAAAGAGATCAATGCAAAGAACTTTAGGTATTTTTCTGACACTTCTCAAATTTTCATCATATGATGCAGAACTAGTTCACTGGATCCAGGATCCAGGATCATTTGGCTCAGGAAGCTCAAGTTTTCAAGGTGATTGCACATTGACAGGACAAATTGTTTCAGAGACAGAAAGAAGTTATATTTAATTTTATGCATTTTATGTTCATTTTGCCATATTTTCAAAAACTTTTATTGTGATATTATTTGGTTATTTTGAGCAAGCATAAATTTCTCAAGGGTATGTTAAATGTTTAAGTTGGTCTGCACTGGGGAAAACTAATTGGTATACAAATTTATCAAGGCCTTTATATATGTTACATGTAGGAAATGGTGTTATTTCATTTCAGACAAAAATTTTATGTTCACAAGCTAGTTGCCAAGATAAGATCATAGTCAAAGGAGACAAAATATTAAAATTGTCCAGCTTTTCCCTGCATTTTTATTAGTGGGCCTTATTTATGAATTGTTAGTTACATTTAAAATGAAAGGACATCCCGACTGTCCCAGTGATCATCTTTACATTATGGTCACTTGATCAGAGTGACCATTCTAATTTCCCCCCAAAACTTTTCTCTATAAAAGTCTTGTAACAGTCTTTCTATGGTTACCTGGCAGGTGTTTCTGCATGATACAGATAATTTTCATAAAACATAATGAAATGAGCTGCCTGGTAATACTCACTTTTATAAAAGGAACTGTTATAATGAATGGCATTATAATTAAGGAATTAGGCTACCATGAAATATTTGTGGTCCTAGTTACATTGAAAAATATTTAGGGTAGGGAAGTTAGTATCAAATCTTTTGAGAATTGATTTAAATGAAGCATAAACTGATCCAGAATTTAACTTTTACATCCCAGTGTTACTTTTTTAAATGGTGGATTTGGCAGTTATAAATAGGGTCAGCCGGATAACCATAACACACATCCATTTTATTTGACCTTATTAATATGCAAAGGTAATAAATGCAATTTTTAAAATAATTAGCACACCTTTATCTTCTATTAAGTAATGTATGTTAGCATTTTCACAGAGAAAGGAAGCAGTGGCAAGCAGCCTTGTCCTACAACTACTGATATCTTTTTGGTTTATGAGATTAGGTCAAGGTTGGCACACCTTTATCTTCTATTAAGTAATGTATGTTAGCATTTTTACAGAGAAAGGAAGCAGTGGCAAGCAGCCTTGTCCTACAACTACTGATATCATTTTGGTTTATGAGATTAGGTCAAGGTTGGCAAGACAGTTATCAATTAATAAAGGGGACATAGGTCAGAGTTCAAGGTCAGTGACATAGTCATTACATGCCCATGGTTTCAGTGACCTAACTTAATGATAAATAAACATGGAATTTTGATATAGGTATTCCTGTTGGCTTAGTGATGGTTTGTATGAATTGAGTATGTATTGTTTAATTTGTTTACTAGAAGTTGAGGTCAAAATCATATGTCACCCTTTTGCAAAAAATTGGAGCTTATTGGCATTCCAGTGTCATCAGCAATATTTGATACAATATTAATATTGCTGTGTTGCTTAAGTGCACCAAAGGACAGATGCATGTACATAAATATTTGTGTAACAGAGTTTGCTTATAAAGGTTCTATATTTTATGACATGTTTTATTATTTCCAGGATGGTCAATTAAAAAGCCGAATAAATGTTTTGTATGACATCCTTGATACTCAGGATACTCCACCAGTGTTCGACTTCCTTCCCTATGGCTTTCACGTGTATGAAAATACCCCTATTGTAAGTATTATTTTGTACGAGGAATTACTATCAAAGCTGTCCTTGTAGAAATAGATTCAATTTTTGTTATCTTTTTTATACCAGGTGAAACATAATATATATGTTGTTTAAATTCAAGTATTAGGTGAAAATTATTTTCTTGACTCCACTGAATTTAGCTTCACTGTAGGTATATTTTTCTCAATGATGAGTTTAAATCCTCATTTTTGGTTGTTTATTTACTTGTATTATAAAATTTTACTTGATTATAAAGTGCCCAACCTAACAAAATTTGAAATTTAAGGTATAATTATGTTGTAATTAAGTACAAAAGATAAAAAGTATCTGAATATCAGATTTATTTAAAATCAGATTTAAGAAAAATTATCTAATGTTGACATCAACCACATTGTGTATAATCTATACTTCATAATTGCCTTGTGAAAGAGACCATAGTTAAATGAATTGGCATACTCAACATTATAGGTAAGTACATGCAGGTTACATAGCCTTATTTCCAGTTTCCATTATTTGCATGTTACTCCTCTTTTTGAATGTAAATTATGATTTGGTACTCAATTTTTTTGCTGTCGTAATTCCATATTGCTATTACAAAATTCCATTTTGAACAAATTGCATTGCCATATTTACCATATATGTTTGGACACCATATTTGTTGGGACACTAAATTAATTTTTAAAGTAATTGTTTTTTTTTGCACTGTGTGTTCTGGGACACATCATTTCTTGAGTCAGTCTTTATGGGACATCTTATAAATGATTTGAAAATTACATGTTGGAAAATGCACTTCAGATGAAATTTTTTTTGACAAAATATAAAACTTTACTAGAGATAAAACTCTTTAAGCTATTGCACTGTCATCGCAACATAACTTTTCTCATACATCTGCATAATGTTTATTGAAGTTTCAAATTACTAGCAATTTCAGTCACCTACAGGAATTTGTTCAGAATCGATTTGAACCAACTTTGATTTGGAAAAATATGATAAGATGGTAATAGTGTACATGATCGATGGTTAAGCTAATACTAGTAAACATTGTTTGTTTCGTGTTTTCAGGGTACCTCAGTTTTTGCCATTATTGCTGCCCATGATGGTGATACTGGAAGTCCTAACCCAGTTGTGATAACTCTAGATGAAACTAGTGAGTCATAGTTACATGTGTACTTTTATGAATCCGTACACAGATGTTTTTTTTCTATATTATCATTTCATTGTTATATTTATGAAATTTGAAGAAAAACATGTTTTTTGAATTTACTTCTTTATGGCTTAGAGATATGGTTATCCCTTTAACTACGACTCCTGCATCTGAGCATCACCTGTAAATAGCTCCTGAACCCCACTGACGCATATATGCAGTGTCGATAAGCCTTGTTTAAAACCCCAGTGTCGCTTATGAACGCGTAGTTCTGCTGTACTCAAAACCCCAGTGTCGCATCTATGCGGACATAACTGCTATGTTAAGTAAACGTTGATTGGTTGAAAGTACAGAAATTTACTTATTTTTCATTATCATAACCAATGAGAAGACTGGTTACTGAATATTTTGATACCAGTTGGAAAGCTGAGAGGTTAAATTTAGACACGTGGGAAGAAAATTTCCGGCAATGTACAAAACATGTGTAGTTGAGATAAACCAAATTGGATTTCTAGTCAGATATTTGTGACTTTAAAGGGTTCAGTGCAAGCAATATCGAAGAGTTTAATGGATCATTCTTAGTAAATGGATCAGATAATGATGTTAGTCCCGTTTCAACACTAGATGTATGTGATTTTGAATCAAATGACGATTTATTTTGTGCAATTCAAAACAGTTTACGCGACAGGGATTTCTTGTCTGATTGTTGTAGGAGTAAAAAAAATGGAAATATATGAATAACAGACACTATACAAGGTAAGCTGCTTTTTTTTTCACTGAAATACAGCAAAAACTAATGAAATAATGAATATAAATGTAACCATGTTTTTATTGTCAGTTTTTGTAGTCAGCCATGACGATGCTCTAGTATTCAGCCTAACAAACAATGTCAGTAGTCTCAGTAACTGATACTCAGCAGTAGTGAAACTGCAGAACAGCTGTAGTAGTTAAAGGGTTAAAGTGGTATTCAAGGTTTGTGGAAACCATAGGAGCTGAAAACATCAGTAGTAAAAATTTAGGCATCACTAACTCATGCTCATGATGCCTCCAGCAATTAAATCTAGGAGGCATATTTATAAAGTACTATTTTTTTATGCCTTTCAAGGTCACCTTGTCAAAAGCTCAATACAATAATCATTTTGTTGTCTGTATGCATGTCTATCCATATGTCCATGTACACCATATATTAGCCTCCATTTTGAAGAAGTTATGTGTGTTTTCTAGCCAACTAAAAGGCAGGCTCAGCATGAAAGAAGTCCCTTGTCCTTATAATACAGTTATTTAACTGTTTATACCTACTAGGATCTATTCTTGAACTGAACTATTATGGGAAAATTACTCCATTTGAGAAATAGGGTGAATTATCTGAACATTAAAGATACTTAATTAAAAAAAATAAAGAACATTGTTTTCAAAATTAGTGTGAATCCCACATTCATTTTTCCTTAGAAGAGCACCTATATCTGTCTAATCTAATCCAATTTAATGTATCTACATACATACCAATCAATCAACTACCTACTTACCAGTCAGTCAATCAATCAGTGAATCATTTCATCTCTATTTACCATCTTCAGTCCTATCAAAATCAGTGTATGCATCAATTATTATATTAAAATTTACCATCCATTTTTCATTCAGTCTGCTTACTGTATATTTACCCTTTCTACCTGTAAAATTATATATTTCTTACCAGATTTGCCAAGTGCCTTAAGAGGACTGTTTACCCTGAACAACACCTTTTTGATGCCTAGTAAAATCTCTTACCAAGCACCTCTGATCGTGGCAGGAAATATAGACAGAGAGAATCTAACAAGTTATCTTCCAACAATTAACTTGAATGTTGTTGTAAGTAATGATGAAATGGAAATACATGTATTTTATAAATCTGTAGATTCTTCTTTGTGTGTGCATGATGGAATAAGAAAACACTTGGATTAGATGTATCCAGAAATTTGTCCATGATGTAATATATCCATTTTGCTTTAAATTAGCTTCAGTCAGGGGATCAGCCACTTCGTTCCACATAAGCCATTGACATATGTAACAAGCCAAAACTATTTTAAACAAGTGCCCTCTTGCAATTGCACAAGTTACTAACTGCAGTAAGTGGAATTAATTGCCCAATCAGAGAACTTTTTACAATACATGGTAGGCATTCTTTTGTTTACTTAATGTTATCATCATGCCTCAAAAGAAAAATGTGAGGCTAAATTGGAGACACTTACTTTTGAAGTACTTTAATTATTCCCAACTAACTTTCCTTCTTTCCTTGTAAATGCAATAAACAATCTGATTGGAACAGTTTTATTCAGTTGCATCCAATCAGATAACTCATCTGATTGGATCCATTTTATTCAGTTGCATGCAGTCAGATAGCTCAGCATAGATACTATTATGGTTTGTTACACCTGTCATGCAACTAAGTGGGTCAGCAACCCATGACTAGTCAGGATACATATTTTAATTCATTGAAGGATATTCTAGATTAAATAACTGTGATACATCAAGACCATTAGCTCACACTATTCCAGACTACTGGTACATGGCTTTTGTTAAGAGTTTGCATTCTGTCCATAATCACATTGGTTTTTGGCATGCTGAATGTATATTGTCCTACATCTGACCATGAACACTTATTGGGAAAATGTGTCACTGTGACCTGTATTTCTTGCTTAAGTGAATTTGTTGAAATTTTGTTTAAAGTGATGGAGGGTGGGAAGTTCTGGTAATGTTTTGAGTAATGGAATTTTTTAACTGGATGCATTTCTGTTAGTACTACAGTGTTACAATCAAAGAAGGTTCATGTGACCTGCAATTGATGCTTTGTGCTTTACATAGTTTATGTATTTGAGTTTAACTGTTGCCCACATAATTTGCACACTTGATACATACTGGCACACAAGGCTTTTCTAACCACTATTGCTGAAATGGTTTTCTTTATTGGTTGTGAACATTTCACAATAATGACTGTACATTGTTTATAGTGACAGGTTACCTTCAACAGATTAACTGTATTTTGTACACATGAACTACATGCATTAAATTTTTTTGGGGGGTGTAAGCTGTGGTGGTCAATCAGTGACCACTGATGTATGAACTGTGTAATGTTAATTATACTGAATGTCCCACCAGGTTTATCAAAGCCTGTGATTTCCACTTACATAATCTGGTCTGTAGAATCTGGCTTAAATGGAATCTTTAAACAATGCTGGTAACTTAAAACTCAGATTTTATGAACAGTGATTTGACCCCTGACAATGTTACTTTTTTATCACCTTATAACTGTACCTCTGCTTTAATATCATAGTAAAGGATTTCTTTGTTTCTTTTTTTTTCATTGTTTCTCTTTTCTCATTCTTTTATTCCCAGTCATAAAGCCTATATTTTATTATCAGAATCACTTTGGTCTTAATTATTTTCAGCATAATAATTAATGCTTACAAGGGCTATTAGAGACTACAAAATCTTGCAGTGGTGAGCTCTAGAATTGGAGATTATCTCTGATTTAATTAAATGGAAATAAAACAAATTCAAATTTCCAACTAAATTCTATGAAAATAGTAAACACTTTTTCTAATTTGGACCTGAATGTTTTACAACTTTTCTATTGCACTGGATTGTGCACTTCAAAGGTAGGCAGCTACTCAAAATAATGACTAATGTTCTGATGCAGGTCCAGACTTTGTACTTTTAAATTTCTTGACATGCTTCAGCAACAAAAACCTGTATAGTGATAAAGGATACCTATGCAGTAGTTATAAAAGCATAGAATTCCATTTACTTCATAGTTGGATCAGTTATGAATTCGCCTTGCAATCTCTTAAATCAAAATGCAACTACTGCTGTACAATGCCAATAAATACACTTATAAACTGATAAGTATTCTATACAACTACAGAGTAAAAACTATGTACATTGCAGTTTGAACTAATAAATGACATGGTTATAAATTTTGCCAAGATCATGAATAGAAATTTGAGTTCCACAGAAATCCACTTAGTTATTTTTATAGTTCTGGGCTTTCAGAACACTTAAGCATTATGTTGATGCTGAGATTACAAATGGCATCTTACTTGCTATGTTGAACATACATTTTTATCTGAAGAAGAGTGGAAGGACATCAAGCACTGACTTTGGTAAAG